>OZ012735.1:489090465-489787191 GCA_963859935.3 Lathyrus sativus | reverse complement strand
TGAATGTGTTTTGCAATTTGACAGAACTGAGGAAAGAAAAGATGTAAAGGAGATTAACAGTGATCAGGATGAGGTCGCCACGATCTCGATCCCTTTCATAAATATTAATATATTAGACCCTCCAAGGCCAACACCTGTGATAATCACTAAAGCCGGACCAGTTCCATACGAAAGTACCAAAGCCTTCCCATGGAATTATGGGGTAGAGGTATTTTGTAACGCCCATAAGCAAGAGTTGATGGGAACATCGTCTGAAGGGTCATCCGTTGAAAATGTGGTCGGAGTTGATGGATTAACTAGAAATGGCAGGGTGTTCTCACCGCCAGAAGTTAATGTCAAGAGATCTGATAAAGGAAAAGGAAAGCCTTTAATGGAAGAAAGTTCACAGCAAGGAGAGAAAGAGTTTTGATGAAAGACGCCGAAGAGTTTATGTGTCTTATTCGAAAGAGCCACTACAAGATTATTGATCATCTGCAGCAAACTCCATCCAAAATCTCAATTTTATCTCTATTATTATGCTCGGAGGCACACCGGAATGCCTTGTTGAGGATTCTGAATACAGCGTGCTGTTGTACCCCAAAATTTGCCTAACCTTTTCTTAACTTGGTTTATGTTTCATTTCATTTTGTTCTAGCATTTGCAAGGGGTTGTTCATTGCATAGCAAGAGGTTGTTCATAGAAAGAGAAGTCTTCTTAGAGGGTTGAGCCTAAGCAAGGGGTGTTACTCAAGTTTGAATGGTCATCAGGTCATCTTGAAGAGGTCAATGGTCTTGTGAAAGAATATATGGATGTGTGTGGGTCAGCTCCTAACTTGGAGGCCAATTCAAGATCATCAGAGGATTGTAAATTCATGATTATGGGTATAAAATGTTGAGAGAGCTCATTGTGTGCTTTGAGAGCCATTTGGAGCTTATTCAAGTTGGTGTGTGAAGTGGAACAAGCCCCAGTCTAGAATGTTGCATCTAGGGTTTTCATCTAGTAAATCCTCAGTTAACTGTGCCATTGAAGGAGGTTACAACTCAATTCCAAGTCTCTATGGTTATGGGATGTTGTGTTTAAAAGTCTAATATATCATTTCAAGATCAATTCATCAAGGATCAAGAGTGTGAGAAGTTACTAAATTAGGGTTCTCAGTGTAAAATCCCCAGTTTGGTACCTCACTTCATGACCACCTATCTCAAGATACAAGTATCATATCAACTTTTGGCTAACATGGAACTTGTAGAGCATGTTCTTAGCTTTCTTTTTAGTACTAGAAGTCCTTGAATGGAGTTATAGAACTCAAGTTATGATCCAGACAAGTTACAGGTCATCAGATGAATGTGATTTTGGTCAACAAAAGTCAACCAAATGCCAAGCCATTTTTGACCTAGAAGAATGTTTCTCAACTTTTGCCAACATTAAAGTTGTAGGTCATAGGCTTAGCTTTCCAAAGAGTACTAGAAGTTGTTCATCCGATTTGTATAACTCAAGTTATGAGGTTTGCAAGTCAAGGGTATTTTGGGAAAGTGAGATTATAGATCATAAAATTATAGGTCCATTTCTCTAACTTGCACACTTCAAATGAAAATCTTTTCAACATGAAACTTGCTCCAAATAGGGCCATTTGCATTACCAAATCATATCTTGTCATGGTTGGAGCTTGGATTGAAGATTGGGTGTTTGAATTTTTCCTAAAGAAGGCTTAAAATGAGAAATTGGGATTTAATTCATTTGGGACTTTTTTAAGGCAAATTTATGCACATTTTGAGTGCAAATGATGTTCTAAATACAATGCCAAATTCACATTTGCAATTAGAGGTCATTTGGTTAGTCATTTCCATGGTTTCTTCATCATGAAGTAACAAATTGGAAATCCACCATAGAATCAAAACAAGGCTCAATTCTTGGCCCTTTGATTAACTCAAGCCATGTGCAATTGATTTGTAACAAGATTGAGGCTGGTGTAGTAGAGAATACACAAGTATGACAAGTGAAAAAATGAGAAAAAATTGATTTGTCAATTGGGCTTTAGGGCACGAATTAAAGCACCATTCTCATCTGAACCCAACATATAAAAGGCTAGGAAGCTTCCTAAACCCTCAGAGCTCGTTTTGGTGGTGAATTGGCAGAAATAGAAACTTGAAAAAAGGAGAGAAAAGTGAGAATCAGTTTTGGAGTTTTGGCCATTATCAAGTGAAATTTAGCTCATCAAAAGCTTCATTGAAGTATTTGGAACGATTATGGGTGATTTGTTCAAAGTTTCATCTAAAGACAAGACCCAGTGGAGGTGCTCCACTAGGTAATTTCAAAATCACCATATCTCTCTATTTAAGCTTTGATTCTGCGTCATTCTTGCATATTTGAGACTTAGAAATCATGTAGACCATTAATATATAAAATGAACTGGCATTTGGTGTGATTTCTGTTTGGTTCACAAATCTTGTTGTTTGGATTTTGGCTCGTTCTTGAGTTGTTAGAGCAAATGAAACATGGATTTGAACTCCTTGTGAAGTGCAAATGAATTCTGGATGTTTTGGTTGGCTGATTTTGAGTTTCACAGTTTATGCACATTTTATGTTTGTCTTCGATTTGTTTTATTTATTGCTCAAAAGTGAAAACCAAGGGTGGATTTGAGTTCCTCATGATGAGAGGATGATTTTGCACTATTATTTTGTCATTTTTGGTGGAGTTTTGATACCTGTGTTTTTTCTGGGAACTATTCACGGCGGTTGAGGGGCCGGAGAAGATGACCGGAAGGGATCTCCGGCCACCCTCTGGTTTTCTGGTTTTGGTTGACTCCTCAATGTAGGAGATGACTCACACACCACACGATCTGATGACTTTTATGTTTAACGCTCACGGTTAAGACGCACACTGCACCACTTTTGACCATGCGCATGTGATTACGTTTGAATTGCTCATTAATGTGTCGGCTTTCTCTCATCCACGTGATATGCATACTAATTGATCAGACGGCCCAAGATGCATTCCACGTTGGTCCTTCTGTTGACCAGCCCTGGTGGATCATTGTCTTGACCTAATTTTTGTTTGGGCGCTTGGGCCCCAGATGCTGTTTGCACCCCCCTTCCTAGCCCATTTTGATTTTCAATTGGTTTTTCTTGCTATCTGCACCGTTGGCTTATTTTTTTTTTATTTTCTATTTAATTTTTGTTTATTTTCTATTTGCATTTAAATCAATTTTAATTACTTCCAATTTCCCAAAAAAAATCACAAAAATACCTTTTGAGACACTTTGATATGTCTTTTAATTTTAGAAATTTTTTATTTTATTTTTTGATTTATTTTTCAATTAAAATTGGATTTTAATATTGGAAGTGTATTAATTGGTTTAAATTATGACATTGTGTGATCTTTTAATTGTTTCTTCCATTTCCCTTTGGTCCAATGAATGAAAATTGATCCTCATACACTTGATGAGTTGATCAATTTTTTAGGACCATTTTGCCCCTGGTTGGTTGACTTTAGGTTTGACTTTTGGTGCTTTCCTTTTGACCCTCGATTCCCCCATTTCAAAGTGGTACATCTTGAATTTAATTTTCTTTTGATGGTGCTTTGAAGGGATATTGGCCTTGTGCTTTTGGCTTCTATTTGACAACTTGTTTAGCTTTCTTGTGCATTTTATTTGGTAATTTTTGAACCATTTTCCTAATTTTGAGGTAACTCGCAAGTCAAGTTACCTCTAAGGGAAGTTCATACATGCACCTTGACCTAGTTTGATTTGGATATGACATTTTTGGACCTTTGAGCTCTCAATTCCATTTGTTTCATGTTGCTAACATGTTAAGGATGACGTGTGTTCAATTTTAGGTCATGATATTGTTTTTCCTTGTTCTTTTGTTTGTTCTCTTTTGAGCTTTCAAGTGTGTTTTCATTGTGTAGTTTGCTTGCATCTCTTTGTGTTCTAGCTTGCATTTCTTTTTGTGATGATTTGTTTTTGCTTTTGGGATTTCCTCTTCATCTTTACCTTCTGTCCAATGACCTTGGAGTGTCATTTAAGGTAGCTTGGTCCCTCCATAGGAGGAACTTGAAGCTTACCTAAAGTGATGAATCCATGAGGACTTTTTCTTTATGTTTTTGTCACACTTGTTTGTTTGCTTTTGATGCATCTCTATCTCTTTTATCTTTATATCCTCATATGCATGCTTTGTTGATATGAGCTTGTGGTGGCTACTTCCCCACACTATTTTCCTCCCACTTTCATTCTATGTGTTCCTACTTGTGCATTCCTTGTATGCGTTCTCTCATTTGCATGTTTCCTTTGTTCTTTCTTCTTCTTCTTTTGTCTTCCTTCCCTTAGGATTTCTAATCTCTCTTGTTCAAGAGAGGTTATGATAGACATTTGGGTTCTAACCATGTATGATAACATTAGGTAGATGTTCCGTTTTTGTGATCCCAACTTTAAGTGCACTTTGCATGATAACTTCTAGGGTTTGGTCTAGTCCCCCTTTAGTTTGTCCCTTTCTCTTCTCATCTTCAAACAACTTCAATCCACTTAATAAAGATAATGAATATTGTGCCATGAGCCTTATACTTGGGAAATGGTGATTGAGTGGCTACCTCTCAATTTCCAAGAGTGTTTAGTATACGTCCTTAGGACGATATGCGACGCATTCGATCCTAGGTTTTAGACTTTGTTACAACATACATTATAAACACTCTAATTCAAAACACTTCTTCTTTAAAAAACACCAAAAACAATTCAAACCTTTTTATCCTTCGGGATTCTTAATCAGGAAAACCTTTTCATAAACAAGAGTGTTGTTAACTCTTAGTTCTATCGCAAACGGTAACGCCTAAGTCTCCAATGGTCGAGCTGCATACACCAAACTGCTAGAACTTTTTTTTAACCCTACTCGGATAAAACTTTTGAACAACCTGTGTTCTCTTAAGCCCGAACTACGTTTGCTTTGATCTTTCATACCAGATGAAAGTACGTAGGCATAAGACGCGATGTCTTAGCAAAAAACCTTCCCCTTTTCTTTAGCCGTAGTTGGTCAAACTACGTTGACTCTGACTTTCCCATTGCACGAGGGAGTACATAGGCACAGAGCGGCGATGCTCTTCCGAGTCAGTATTTTTCTTTCTCTTTTGTCCATAAGCCTTTAGCGTAGATACTTTACACACCCTTTTAAGATAGACAACACATGCGTGGATCCCGTCGAGTACGACGGACGTGAGGGGTGCTCATACATTCCCCTTGCGTAATCGACTCCTGAACCTAGTACTTGGTTGCGATGACGTCGTCTTTTCCCTTTTTTGTCAGGTTTTTTCCGATCGTTTCCTTTCCCTTCTTTGGGATAAATAATGATAGGTGGCGACTCTGTTAGTCATTTTTAGCCTTCTTTTTTTCACGGTAGCGACAACTGGCGACTCTGCTGGGGACAAGAATATCCCCTATGCGAGTCAATCCTAGCGCTTGTGTGTTTTCTTTTGGGTGTGTGTATATATGTGCTTTATCTTTATTTACTTCTGCATTTTACTTTCCGCATTGTATCATACTTGTTGTGTTGTGGGGAGGGAAGTTCCATTGAGTGATAAGTCGGACGTGGGATCAAGCATAAACCTAGCATTAGTAGTGGAGATTAGTGGGTAGACCTGTTTGCTTAGCAGACACAGTTCCCCATGAAATTCACGCTCAGACGAGATTCTCTTTGACGATTTCCTTTCCGATCCTTAGGATCCGACTGAAATTTGGATTTGAGGGTTGTCGACTCTAGGGACCGGTCATTTGGGATTCAGCTAAGTGAGGCCTCTTTAAGAGATGATGATGCCAAACCAGAAATGATGAATGTATCATTATTTCTTGGAAGTCTGTGACGCTGATGAACATATAGGATGCCGAACCTTGTTAGTGGATAGGTCCATACCTGTGAGTGGGTGGGTTATGCAGGAAACTATGGCCTCCAGACTACCCAGTTCTTTACAGTGTGAACCTGTGTTCATGGTACAAAAGGGTCCTTATGTCAGTGATTTGTCAGTACTAAAGCAAAGCGCTGATTCTTCTCAAGCTACAGCACAGCAAGCTTGATCCTCTGTTTGCATTTGCATTTGCATCTTCATGTGCATTTCTTCATTAACATGTATTTATGTTGCAGGTGCATATTTCCCTCCTGATTCTAGTGGTTATGTTCCTCGTTCTTGACATGGAGCCCTTGAAAAGGACAGTTGCTTACAGGTTTCCTACCCCAGATGTCAGTTCATTGAGAAGTTTGATTGCTATAGCTGAAGGGAATATGATGGAACAATTTAGACAAGATTATGGGAGACAGGCCAGATGTGTTTGCAAGCCCTCATCCTTTGAGATCAGTGGTGTCTAGACTCTCTTGCAGTTTTATGATGCTCAGTTGAGATGCTTTGTCTTTCCAGATTTTGTTTTGGCGCCTACGTTGGAAGAGTATTCTGATATGTTAGGGGTGCCTATCCGTGATCAGATGCCTTTTGTCCATACAGATGCGGAGCCTGATCTGGCTAGGCTCGCTGCTATATTACATTTGGACGCTGCAGAGTTAAAGGGAAAGTTAGTTGAGAGGAAAGGAACTTATGGTTTTCTGTTACCGTTTCTTGTTGAGAAAGCTCAGAAGTTTGCTAAGAATGGTTGCTGGATTGTGTTTAGTGCTATTCTGGCACTTTGCATTTATGGCATTGTTTTGTTTCCGAACCTTTCATACTTCGTAGACGTGGATGCTTTCTACCTGCTGGCCTCAGGGAACCCGGTCCCTACACTCTTAGGAGTCGTTTATCATTCTGTGCAGCACAAGAATGAAAACCGAAGGGGGAAAAATGTCTTGTGCTGTGTTCCTTTGCTTTATAGATGGTTGATGAGCCATATGCATAAGACTAGTCAGTTTGTGGACATTGTTGCTACTTCAAAGTGGTCAGAGAGGATGATGGGCCTAACTGCCAAGGATATTATTTGGTTTGATAGAGACATGCTCGACATAGACATTATTTATAGTTGTCGCGGATTTCCTAACATCCCCCTGGTTGGAAGGAAAGGGTGCGTCAACTATAACCATTCTCTGTTGGTACGACAGTTTGGATATGCTCTCTGGGACGCTCCTAAAGAAGAGGAGATACAGGAATCTTTGTATCTCACGGGTTTGTTAGAGGGTGATGATTTTATTAGACTTGAACGTGCTTGGAGAAACATCCATAGGAGAGGCAAAGCACTATTAGGGAAGAGCAACAGTCAGGCCTATGACCCCTATGTGGCTTGGATTCATGAGAGGGCCATGAAGTTCTTGATGCCATATCCTCCAGTGGAGCCTGTTTTCCCTCCCGTGATTGAGGAGCCTACTATAGTGGACATCCAAAGGTATAATCAGGTATGTCGCGAAAAAGAAGAGTTGCAGAAGACCAATGAAGAGTTGGAGAAGGAGATTGCTCAACTCAAAAGTGAGAGGAATGAAGCAACTTATTCTTTGAAGAAGCAAACTGAGCTGGTGACCAAGTTGGGAACAGACTTGACTAAGGAGATGAGCGATAGATAACGGTTGGGTTTAGATATAAATGTTGTTAGTAGTGTGCTTGCTACTAAAAAGCAAGAGCTGAATAGAGCCTATTTGTAGATTTCCAAGTTTGAGACTCAATGGAACGCTGCCATTTCCAACAGCAAGCAACGTGAAGACCAGTTGAAGTTGCAGATCAACAAGTTGAAGGCTCAGCTCAGAGCTAAGGATGAGGAGATCTCAAAGGAAGCTTCGTCAGGAGACATAGTGACTGCAAACTATATGAAGCGCTTGCAACCTTGGAGGAGCATAGAGAGGGAGTTGATGCCAAGAGGTGTAGACTTGAGGAGGTTTTTGGGAAGAAAGACTCGGTCGAGGATCTTCAGTCCACCATCAGTCAACAGGAGTTGCTCATACGTGGTTTGCTCGCTAGGCTAGACCATCCTGAGACGCAGACGTTGCTGAGGGATTTCCAGTCTCGCCACCCAACTTGATCTTTTCCTTTGTATTCTATAGCTTAGACTTTTTGTATGGACCATCACCAGACCTGTTGGTTGAGGTCCTTTTCTGATTGTACTTAATTGACGTTTGTACTTTGCCTGTGGGCTTATGTGTGTATATATGAGGGGTTTTTATTCTGTGCTTGTCTGTGGGGTTCTCCATCGTCTTGGTTGTTATCCCGAAACAAGAATCATGGGGGAAATTTCCCTGTTTCCATATATACATGTCTGCATTTTAGCATGTTTCTGGCATTTGCAGGTGCATCGGAACTGTTAACCTTATCTTGTTTCTTGTGCTCCACTAGTGTGTTTCAAGATTGCAGATCAGATAACTCACCGATATGGTACCAGAAGAAACCAGAAAAGACTGATGGATCAGATGCAGGCAGAAATGCAAGAGATGAAAGATCAGATGGCACAGCTGATGGAGGTCATGCAAGGGGTTGCTAGTGGTCAGGCACAACTTCAGACTCTAGTGCAACCTCTGATTGCACGAGTTGATAATGATGGTGTGTTACACGGTGGGGTTGCTGCTAACCCTCCCCACATTGAGACTCCCCGAGTTAACACTTCTATATATATCCCTAATGCTGGAGGGAACAATAATGCTGGGAATGTTGGAGGAAATGTTAATGATGGTAACATTGGAGGAATTGGAAATGTCTTCAGAAACATGGGAAATATTGGTATTGGTGCTGGAAAAGGCGAATATGCTGGTAACAATGATGGTTTTTACGACCATGGAGCTGATTGTGCTATTCATGGAAATCTGCGTAATCCTCGGCTTGAGGATCAGCAAGGGGATGTTTTCTCAATGAGAGACTTCAAGCCTGAAATGCCAGCTGAAGCGAGCAGAAGATTTAAGCTTTTAGAAGACAAGATGAAAAGCTGCGAAAACCAGAATTCCATGGGTTTAGGTATGGCCAATTTAGGCTTGATTCCTGATTTAAGGGTACCTCACAAAGTCAAAGTGCCTGACTTTGATAAGTACAAAGGCACCACTTTCCCGAGGGTTCACATGCGCTCGTACTATAGAAAGATGTCCGTGTACTCGGACAATGAAAAACTCTTGATGCACTTCTTCCAAGACAGCCTGTCTGGTCCTTCTTTGGAGTGGTACATGGGGCTGGAGCCCACTAATGTCCGCAGCTGGAAAGACCTAGCCGAAGATTTTGTAAGGCACTATCAGTACAACAGTGACCTTGCACCAAATAGAGTCCAGTTGCAGAATCTTTCCCAAAAGAATAACGAATGCTTAAAAGAATATGCCCAGAGGTGGCGAGAGCTTGCTGCTAGAGTGCAGCCTCCCATGGTAGAGCGCGAGCTCATTGACATGTTTGTTGCTACTTTACTGGGAGTGTACTATGAAAAACTGGTTAGCAGTATGTCGGGAAGTTTTTCAGACTTGATAATCACTGGTGAAAGGGTGGAAAACGGCATCAAGCTCGAAAAGATTCATGCGGGAGAGGTACCCTCAGCTGGAGGAGGAGGGAAGAAGGTATTTGGGAACAAGAAGCGTGAAGGTGACATTAACTCAGTGACAGGTTCTAGAGGAAGAGGAAGGGGTCAGCCACAGAACCAATATCACCAACAACAAGTTGCCAGTGCTACTATTCTTGTACCACAACAACAACAACATCAAAGGCAGTATCATCTACAGCAACAAAATCAGCAAGGTTATAGGAGATACCCTGATAGGGCCAGGCCGAACAAAGTATTTGACACCCCACCGATGCCATACTCTCAGGTGCTTCAAACTTTATTATAGCTACAATTGATTTATAAAAGGAATCTAGCTCCTTTGACAGGTCCTCCCCCATCTGGCTATGATGCGAATGCTCGTTGCGAGTTTCACTCTGGGGCGCCTGGTCACTCTATTGACGATTGCAAGGCTTTTAAGCATAAGCTACAAGACCTCATTGACAGCAAAGCAATTAATTTTTCTCATGATGCCCCTAACGTTGTGCAAAACCCTATGCCAAACCATGGGTAGGCTAGGGTTGGTGCTATTTTGGTGGAGGAGAATTTAGACTTGATAATGGATGTGAACGAGTTGAAAACACCATTGAAGTTTGTGAAAGACAAATTGTTGGGAGGAGGTGTATTCCCAGGCTGCAATGAGGGTTGTGTTGATTGTTTAAGTCATCCCGAGGGATGCGTTGATTTGAGAAGGTGTATCCAAGGAATGATAGATGAGGGGACATTGCAGTTTGAACGGACCGCAGAAAAGAAACCTGTTAAGGAAGTATATGAGGTCACTACGATCTCGATCCCATATAAGACTATAACTATCTCAGCGCCTCCTAGGCCACCAACAATCACTATCACCAAAGAAGGACCTGTGCCTTATGAGAGCACCAAAGCAATTTCGTGGAACTACGGAGCTGAGGTGTATTGTAATGGTCAGAAGATAGACTTGAAAACTTTTCCTGTGGAGTCAGTAGAGAATGTTGTGGGAGCAGGAGCGATCACCCGAAGCGGCAGGGTCTTTACATTGCCTGAAGTGGTGGCTGAAAAAGCAGATAAAGGGAAAGGTAAGATGGTAATTGAAGAAACTTCCTAGTCTAGTGAGAGGGAGTCTTTGGAGAATTTATGTGGAGGAAGTCATGAGGCTGATACGCAAAAGCGACTACAAGATAGTCGAACACTTATAGCAAACACCTTTCAAAATTTCAATATTATCACTACTGTTGAGTTCCGAAGCGCACAAGAATACGTTGATGAAAATATTGAGTACCGCTTTTGTGCCCCAAGAAATATCAGTGAATCAACTTGAAGGGGTTGTTGGGCATGTAAACGCAGGAAATGGCCTTGGATTTACAGATCTAGACTTAACGCCAAGGGGGAGAAACCATTATTGTGCGCTGCACATTTCTGTTGAATGTAGAGGAGTGGTTATGTCTCATGTCCTTGTTGACACAGGGTCATCTTTGAATGTGCTACCAAAGAAGGCACTTATGAAGCTAAATACTCGAGGCAGTACCTATACACCAAGTTGTTGCACCCCAAAATTTGACCAACATTTATTTACCAAGTTTGTGGTTCATTGTATTCATCATCTGCATCTCATTGATATGTGGGCAATAGATCAAGAGGTATGATTACCTAGCAAGAGTTATATGAGGATATGAAGCTAGCCAAGAAAGTTATTCAAGTGTTCAAAGGTTGATATCTTTGTCAGAGAACTCAAGAGATCCTTAGAAAGATTGGTTGAAACCAAGGGTGTGTGTCTCATAACTTGAGAGTTGTGGGAGCTCCTCAGATGATTCTGAGACTATGAGGATGGACTTGAAGCTTTGAGAAAGCTTATGAGATGTCTTGAAAGCCATCATGAAGCCTAGAGAGGTCATTGTACAAGAATTCAAAAGATTCAGCCATGAGTGGTGGAATTAGGGTTTGACTGGGTCAACCCTAGGTCAATTGATGATTTGGAGAGAGTTGAGACCTAATCCAAGAGCCATGTGAGCATGGAATGATGTATTGAGATGCTATAAGGATGATTCCTAGACCAACTCATCATGATTGAGGAGTTTGAGCAGTTTTAAGCTAGGGTTTCTAAGGATTGACAGTGTAAAATCCCCTAGTTTGATCCCTATCTTCAAGGTAGTTTAGCTCAAGATGTAATTGTCATCTCATCTTCCCCACAACATGAATGTTGTAGATATTGTTCTTAGCTTTAATTTTAGTACTAGAAGTCCTTGATAGGATTTGTATAGCTCAAGTTATGACTTTGACAAATTACAGGTCATCTGAGGTATGTGAATCTGGGTCCTTGAAAGTCACCCAACTTGCATCCAACGTTTGCCCTAGTAGGATGATTCCTATGAACTCTTGGTCAACATGAATGTTGTAGAGCATCTTCTTATCTTTCTAGAGAGTACTATAAGTCCTTGATAGGATTTGTATAACTCAACGTATGGCTTTGACAAGTCAAGGGCATTTTGGTCATTTGGAGGTTATAGGGCAATTCAAGCATAAGGCCATATATCCTATTTCCAAGCTTCAAATGGAAAAATCTTAAACATCAAACTTGCTTAGAATGATGTTTTAAGTCTAGTAGGGAGGTCATGAGATGTTGAAAAGGCTTGTATCAAAAAGTGATGAAAATGGCCTAAAATGGAGGCAAAAGTTAAATAAGTTGAAATTGAAAATTGGAAATCACAAGTTATACATCCAAACCATGTCATATAATAGGTCATTTTGACTCCAAAGGACATTCTAAGAACAATGGTTCAGCCACAAATTTGATTTGGGGCTTAGATCATAGGGCTGCTTTGGAATTGGCTTACTTACATATTAAGGTACCAAAGCAAAACTCAACAAAACTCAATAAACAAGTTGGTTATGCATTGTAACATATCATAAATCTCATATGGGGAGAATTTCAAGTCAGAATCAAAGGTTACAAGAGGCTTGGCATGAGATAGCATATGGTGAGAAGTGAAATCAAAATGTCATGACATGAGAAGTTCAAATACTCATTGGATGGTCCTAGATTGTTCTAGATGATTCTAAACCACTCTATATGACATGTATAACTTGCTCAGATGCAAGGTTGGTGAGAATTGGTGCAGAGAAGAGAGAGTGAGATCAAGAATCTTCCATTGCAAGTCAAGTTTCAATTTCACATTCTTCTTCATTTCCATTCATTCTTTCCATTCAAACACATTCCATACATCATAGTGAAGCTGTGCAGATTGAATTGAGATCAAATCCATGGTGAATTGAAGAGTTGGTGATTGAACTTTCAAGGTAGCAAGTCAGAATCGAATTCTGAGATTGAGGTTTCCTCCATCAAAATTGTTGCAAACAGTAGAAAGATTGGCATCTAGGGAAACTTTCTGAAGAGTTTCAAAGTCTGAATTGGTGGATTTCATCATCTGTTCATCAAGATTAACCAGGTTTGCAAATTCTTCCCTACACCATGTTTTAGGCATAATTAGTTTAATTTGTTAGTGTAGAAATGTTAGAGACCAATAAGAGATGGATTTTGGAGAGTTAGAGAGCAATTGGTGAAGATTGGATAGTGGACACCATTTCTATTTGACCTTGTATCTTGCTGAATATTGGGAGATAAGCTTAGTTTAATAGCAAGAAATGTTCAGGGAAGCATGAGGATGAGATTAGGACCTTTAATTTTGAGAATTGTTAAGATTGGTTCTTGATCAATTATTAGAAGTTGCTATCGGGTTCTAGGTTTGAGAGGGTTTCAATAAATTCTGATGCCATGGCTAGATTCCTGATGAAATTTGGAGTGATCTAGAGTTTTTAATTGCTGCATTTGGTGGGGTATTGATGGAGTTCGTGTGTGGGGAAGATGAAGCTTCATGTTCTGCATTTCCATGGTGGTTCCAAGAACCCTAGCTGGAGGTTGAAGACGAGGTCATGACCATTGGATGGGGAGCTGACCATTGACCTGAGAAACAATCCAACGGGCACGATTCAATTTCATTTGGGAGGGAATTCTGAAACACAATGAAACGTTGTGTTTCATTAAAAGGTACTTTGGGCTGGATTGCTTCCCACACCCCCTTCACGAGGCCCAATCAATTTTGAACTGAAAACCATGACTATTTGCACCGTTCATTTTCCATTTTCTTCATGATTTATTAATTGATTTTCTGAGTGGACTTTGGGCCTGGCGCCTTACTTTTTGTACCCCCCATTCTAGGCCCATGCGCGTATTGAATTGGATCTGTTTGCTAGTTGCACCCCATCCCTCCATATTTCATTTTATTTTCTTCCATTTTATTTCAACCTTTGAAAAATCATAATAAATGGAAAATTAAAGATTTTTTAATGGGAGTTTTTTCTCCTATTTCATATTTGTGTCAAGAAAATTGTCAAATAAAAATATTTTCCTTTCATGCATTTTTGATATTTTTTGTATATTTTCTTCTTTTATTGCATTTTATTTCTTTTATGTTGATCCATGAATTTGTAGAATGTTGTTTAGGTAGTTCCCTTAACATTTTTAGGCCATTCTTTTTAGGATAGTTAGATATATGCTTTAGCTTCCCCCTGGATTTATTCCATAATTTTGTGATGAATTTTAGGTTAGTTTTGATTAGATGACATTAGGTTGTGTAGAATTAGGTCAAACTTCAACATAGGTCCATAATAACACTAGAATTTTGGGTTTTTAGGACAAATGAGACTATGGGACATATAGGGCATTAAGGGTAGGTATGTAGGATACCTTAGAAATTATATTAGGATTTAATATAGTAGTATACTATTTTTAGATGATTTTTGTAGTTGATGATTGTTTGTGTTGCCCTTGTGGGCTTGTATTGTTGTTTGCTTTGCTTTGTGGGCTTGGAGAGCTTGGTATTGCTCTAAGGAGCATTGAGGAGCATAGTAGGAGCATTGAGGAGCATTGAGGAGCTTGAGAGCTTGATCTTATTTGTTTTGTTGATTGTTTTAGGGTTAGGGATTAGGAAGAGTTTAGACTTAGATAATTTCTTCCTCAAACATGGATGGTATCTTTCACCTCCATTCCTACCTATGATTCAAAGTCCTTCCATGGTATACACCTCTCTCCTTTGGAGGGATAAGTGATTGTACCTAGGAAGTGGAACTTTTGAGGGAACCATTCCTTTGATGTTGAACCCTTATAGGTCACCTTTGGTGATCAATAAGCAGTTCAATATCCCCCAGCTTATCCAGTTAAGTGATTTCCTCCGGTTTGAATATCTTGAGAGATGTTGAGCTTGAGTGTGAAGATGAAGTAAAGACTGAAGGATGAAGTTGACACTTCTAAGTGATTGAGATTGATTCTGAAGAGCTGAAGCTTGAAGAACAAAGGAAGTTGATACTTACTTTGATACCTGGAGATCCTGAAGGAGCCAAGTTGGTACTTATGATTGATAGTGAAGCCTGAAGGTGGAGCTGATCAAGAAGCTGAAGCTTAAAGGAAAAGATAAGTTAAAACTTATATTGAAGGGTTGAAACCTGGAAAAGCAATTGATATTTGTCAAGAGTGATTGAAGTCTGAAGACTGAGTTTCTCTTGGAAGAGCTGAAGCTTGAAGTTGAGAGAGGAGTTGATCTGCTTTCTTCTTTGTTTCTTTTCTATATTGATGTGTTTTGTTTGACTTGCTTGATGCATTAGAATAAGTCCATATCTAGAATAAGTAAAATCTAGGAGCATGATTGCACTAGAGGTTGAGTTGCTCCCTCTGCTCGTACTGTTACTGTGTGGCTTTGCTTGCGGGTATTCGGTAGAGCCCAGCTCCCTTGCCCGTGTGTTTTGTTTGTCTGATGGCATTTTATTTCATTTTCTTCTATATGATTGCAGTTTACTGTATTTTTCTTGATAGCATGTTGTTTTATATTTCAGTATGATTACTGTTATCCATTCTGGCTTGAGGTTGAGATGAGCTTGTGGAGGCTGAAGCGCCACACACATTTCCTCCCTCACTTGCATTGCATGCATTTTACTGTTAAGCTGATGCTTTGTCTATTTTGGTGTATCATTGACATGATCCCTTAGGACTCTCATTTCCTTTGATAAGAAATTGATGATAGAACTTTAGGTTGAAACCTATGCATGACAACTTCTAGGAGCTCCCTGTTCAAACCTCAACCATAGGATGAATCCATGGCATGACAACAGTAGGACTTGATAGTCTCCCTCCTAGTTGGGCATGTTCTCTTCGCATCTCAAAACAGTTTAAGATACAGTAATCATGAATGATTTCTTTCGTACGTTACGAGCCTTAAGCTATCTGAGAAAGGATTGTGGGAGAGTTTCTTTTCCACAGTCTGAACGTTTAGTATGGTACCCTTTGGGTGACATGCGACGCATTCACTCTCAGGTCATAGTCTCTAGTGCGATTGAAATCGCAAACACAATAAAAAACACTTCTTTCGTAAAAGACAGGAAATAAACCGTAGTTTCCCGAACTACGTGAGCTCTGATCTCTCATACCTGTTGAGAGTACGTAGGCACAATACTGATGTATTGGCAAGCTACCTTCCCCCATAACCCGTCGTAGGCCGAACTACGGTGACTCTGATTTCTCGTTCTCTGATGAGAATACGTAGGCATAAAGCGCGACGCTTTGCCGAGTCATTTTCTTTTCTTTTTTAAGCCAGCCTTGATAGGTAGATAGATAAAACCAACTCGTCCAAGTAAACACAACAAGCGTGGATCCCGTCGAGTACGACGGACGTGAGGGGTGCTAATACCTTCCCCTTGCGTAACCGACTCCCGAATCCGGACAATGGTTGCGATGACCTTGTCTTACCCTTTTTCGTCAGGTTTTTCCGATCGTTTCCTTTCCCGCTCTGAGGGATAAATAACGAAAGGTGGCGACTCTTCTGTTGTGCCGGCACCTTATTTTCGCGCAAGCGACAGCTGGCGACTCTGCTGGGGAATCCAACAGTTCCCTGCGAGAGTCAATCCTAACGCTTGTATGTTTACTTGTTGGGTTGCGTTTATCTATCGCATTTTACTTCTCGCACTTTATTTCCCGCATTTTATATTCAGTATAATATGATTACCTGTGCTGTTGTGGGATGGGAGTTCTGATGAGTGAGAAGCCAGACCCAGGCTTGAGTGCACCATAGACTTAGAGTGGAAATTAGTGGGCGCGTGCTTGCTTTGCAGGCACTAGTGTCTCATGAAATCCACGCTCAGACGAGGTTCATCCGGTTGGCTTCTCTTTCAACCCTTTGGGTTGAGACGTTGCTGGTTTGGTGGATTGTCGACTCTGGGGACCGATCATTTGTGATTCAGCCGAGTGAGGCCGCTTCATGAGCTGGTGATGCCACACCTTCTGGGTATCGTATCACCCCTCTTGAATGTCTGTGACGCTGATGAACGCATAGGATGCCGAACTTGAGTCAGTTTAGGTTCATACCTGTGAGCAGGGTTGGGTTTATTGCAGGAAACCTTGACTTTCAGACTACCTGGTTTTCTCGACAGTGAATCAGTTTTGTCGGTACCAGGGTTTCTCAGTTGCAGATTTGTCTGTTCTTGATAGAGCAGGGTTTGATCAGAGGATCTTATCATCAGGTGTATGTTTGTTCTTGATAGAGCAGGTTTTGATCAGAGAATCTTATCATCAGGTGTATGTCTGTTCTTGATAGAGCAGGTTTTGATCAGAGGATCTTATCATCAGGTGTATGTCTATTCTTTATAGAGCAGAGGTTTTGTCATCAGTTGTTTGTTCTTGATAGAGCAGATTTTTGAGTGGGGTCTGAAGATCTCATCAGCAGATGTTGTTTGTTCTTAATAGAGCAGATTTTTGATTGGGGTCTGAAGATCTCATCACCAGATGTTGTTTGTTCTTGGTAGAGCATATTTTTGAGTGGGATCTGAAGATCTCATCAGCGGCTGTATGTTTGTTCTTGATAGAGCAGATTTTTGATTGGGGGCTGAAGACCTCATCAGCAGATATTTCTTAATCCTACATCAAAGGTCCTTATTATCAGACATTTGTTCTTGACAGAGCAGAACTATGATCCTATGTATATGGTCATATCAGATGGTTGTTCTTGACAGATCAGATTTGTGGTCCTACACTGGGGTTTTCTTATTATCAGATGCAGTGGTTGTTCTTGATAGAGCAAGATTATGGTCTTGTTGATACAGAATCTCCACGGCACCAGTTACCCGGACCTCTTATTGCATGATTGCATTTTGCATTAGTTTGCATACTCATTTGCATTTCATTAACGTGTGTCTGTGTTGCAGGTACCGTTTTCCCCGATCCAGGATTTCTTGCCTCCTATTGTATTGTTATGGGCTCTCTGAGGAAGACCGTGGCTTACAAGTTCCCTGCCCCTGATGTGGCTAAGTTGACTGGTTTGATAGCTCTAGCAGATGATTCTGTAAGGGATGAGTTCAGAAAATCTTATGGCAGGTTGCTCAGTTTGGTTTGTAAGCCTTCTGTGTTCGAGTTGAATGGGTTGCATGCTCTGCTGCAGTTCTACGACCCCCCGCTGAGATGTTTCACTTTTCAGGATTTTGTTCTCGCACCTACGCTGGAAGAGTATGCTGATTTGCTAGGTGTGCCTATCAAGAGGCAGATGCCTTTTGTTCATATGGATGCTGAGCCTGATCTGGCTGGTTTAGCTCCTTCATTTTATCTGGACGCCTCCGAGTTGGTGTTAACTAGTTGGAACAAGGTTCCTGGGTTCTCCTTGCAGTTTCTAGTAGGTAAGGCTCAGCAGTGTGCCAAGGACGGATGTTGGGACGCGTTCAATGCCATCCTCGCTTTATGCATATATGGCAGCATCCTGTTCCCTAACATGCTCGATTTTGTAGACTT
Organism: Lathyrus sativus; assembly: GCA_963859935.3. NCBI lineage: Eukaryota > Viridiplantae > Streptophyta > Magnoliopsida > Fabales > Fabaceae > Lathyrus > Lathyrus sativus. The sequence continues at coordinate 489,768,961 of OZ012735.1, read as the reverse complement.
TGATGCGTTTCACATCTTCGCTTCAGGGAATCCAGTCCCTACCTTGATCGGAGATGTCTATCACTCAATCCATTACAAAAACGAGAACAAGAGGGGGAAGAACGTCTCATGCTGTGTACCCTTGCTGTACAAATGGCTTGATAGTCATCTGCCAAAGAGGGTTCCTTTTGTCTCGTCTGCAGCCACAGCTGAGTGGCCTGAGCATCTGACGGGTTTATCTGCAGAGGATATCGACTGGTTCGGCAGAGATAGGTTGGGTACTGAGGTGATCTTCAGTTGCAGCGGGTTTCCAAATGTGCCTCTGATAGGCAGGAAGGGCTGTATAAACTACAATCCGTCATTGCTGGTTCGACAGTTCGCGTATGCTTTGAGAACTCCGCCGAAGGATGAAGAGGTACAGGAATCTCTGTACCTCACTTGTATTCTAGAGGGGGATCTATTGTCCAAGCTTCAACATGCATGGAATGGTATCAGTAAGCGAGGAAAGCCTTTGCTGGGAAAAAGCAACAGTCAAGTCTACCCTCCGTATTTGACTTGGATCAGAGCCAGGGCCAATGCTATAGGGATGCCGTTTCCTCACGCCAAGCCAGAAAGCCCTCCAACAATCGAAGAGCCTACTATTGTGCCCATTCAGCAGCATAATCAGGTGTTAGCTGAGCGAGATGAATTGAAGCGGGCGAACGAAGAATTGGAGAAGGAATTAGCTCAGCTCCGAAGTGAGAGGAACGAAGCCGTCCATTCTTTCAAAAGGCAAACAGAGTTGGTGAACCAGCTGGGCACAGACTTGACTAAGCAGATAGCCGAGCGTGAACGCATGGGTCGAGACTTGAAAGCTGTCAACGACGTACTGGCTACGAAGAAGCAGCACTTGGACGAGGCATATCGGAGGATATCCTAGTTCAACCAGCACTGGAAGGCTTCCCTGGCCACCAGGAAAGAGCGGGAGGATAAGCTGATGCTGCAGATCTCCAAGCTGGAAGCCCAGGTGAAGGATATTGAGCAGAGGTTTGATGAAGAAACCGCCCGCAGATACGCCGCCGAAGGCCAGCTCAACAAAGCTCTTGCTAACCTGAAGGAGTGCAAGCTGACGTTTGAGTCCAAAAAGCGGAAATTAGAAGACTGCTTCGGCGAAGGAGCATGGGAAAGTTCAGTTGAGCGACTTCAGTATACCATTGTGCAGAGGGAATTGCTCGTCGAGGGGTTGCTCACTCTGCCGGATCATCCAGAGACGAAGGAGTTGTTAGAAGAGTATCGCGCCCGTGGCCATACATGACTATTTGTATTCCTTTTGTTTTGATCATTGTTGTATGCTGACCATCACCAGGCTTGTTGGCTGAGGTCACGCTGTTGATTCGTCTTGTACTCGCTGATGCTATGTACTGCCTTGATAGGCTTTCTTTATATATGAGATTGATGTTTCCATGATTGGACTCAGACTTCTTCTTCTTATTATTATCAGCACTGGCACTCAGGCACTAGGATCGGGGGAAATCTCCCAAACACACAGACACACGCATGCATTTGCATGAAGCATTTGCATGGCGAGCATTTTGTTGTTTTTCCTAACCCTTTAGTGTTTACATGTTTTTTCAGGTTTATAGGTGTCCCAGGCTGTTCCCGGTGACTCCAGGATTGATCAGAGACTAATTCACCATTATCCAACTAGAGCTAATCAGACCAGGATCGTGGATCAAGTGCAAACAGATGTTCAGGAGCTCCGCGAGAGGATGGATCGCTTCATGGAACTTATGCAAGTGGTCGCCAATGGTCAGGACCAGCTCAGGACTTTGGTTCAGCCTTTGATCTCCAGGGTTGATAACAACGGCATACTCCATGGCGGGGCCGTGCCTACTCCTCCACCAGTTGATACTCCACAGAATGGTGTCCCCGTGGCCGGGGGCAACGACAGTGCTAATGGCAATGTGATGGCCAACATCGGACTCAATACGACGGGCGTCGGTAATGGGAGTCTGGGAGCTAATGTCAATATCGGGCCGGGCAACGGCAATGCAGGCGTCGGGAATCTGTTGGTGCCTCAACCATGGCTTGAGGATCATCAGGATGATGTGTTCTCTCAAAGAGGCGCTGAGGGGGAGCTGAATGCTGAAGCACGGCTCAGATTCAAAGCACTTGAAGATAAAATGAGAGATATCGAGAATCAGAATACTTTGGGCGTTGATATGTCCAAGCTGGATTAATTGCTGATTTCGAGGTACCTCCTAAGTTCAGGGTGCCTGACTTTGAGAAATATAAGGGCACCACTTGCCCTCGTGTCCACCTGAGATCGTACTACAGAAAGATGTCTGCTTATTCCGAAGACGAGAAGTTGCTGATGCACTTCTTCCAAGACAGTCTTTCCGGGCCATCCCTCGAGTGGTACATGGGTCTAGAGCCCACTAGCGTGCGCAGATGGAAGGATCTCGCTGAAGCGTTTGTGCACCAGTACCAGTACAATAGTGACTTGGCCCCGAACCGAGTCCAGCTCCAGAACCTTTCGCAGAGGAATAATGAAGGATTTAAGGAGTACGCCCAGCGGTGGCGTGAGTTGGCAGCCCGGGTTCAGCCGCCGATGGTTGAACGCGAGCTCGTGCAGATGTTTGTAGCTACCCTCCCAGGGGTTTACTATGAAAAGTTAGTCAGCGGTATGTCTGGGACGTTCTCAGCTCTCATTATCATGGGTGAGCACGTCGAGAATGGAATCAAGATCGGGAAAATTCAAGGGGAGTCATCCTCAGCCGGAGGAGGTGGAAAGAAACTTTATGCTGGTAAAAGGCGAGAAGGAGATGCGAGCGCTGTGACCAACGCTCGAAGGAAGGGCAAAGGCCCTCAGCAGCAGATAGCCAGTATAAATATCCCAGCGGCTCCACAGCAGCAGCAGCCGCAGCAGCAGCAGCAACCGAATCAGCAGGGATATAGAAAGTACCAGAATCGGGCACCCTTGGCAAACCGTCACTTCGAGGCACCGCCCATGTTGTACGCGCAACTTTTGCAGACCTTGCTTCAGCTTCAGTTGGTCCAGAAGAGAACAATGGCTCCCTTGACAGGGGCACCTCCACCAGGGTACGACGCAAATGCCACTTGCGATTTCCACTCAGGGGCACCTGGCCACACAATCGAGAACTGCAAAGCCTTTAAGCACAAGGTGCAGGACCTGGTAGATGCCAAGATTATCAACTTCTCTGATAATGTGCCTAATGTCACGAAGAATCCTATGCCGAATCATAGGGGAGGCGGAGTGAACGCCATTATCGAAGAAGAAAGTGCAGATCTGTTGACTGATGTCAGAGACCTAAAGACGCCGCTTAGCTTCGTTAAAGCTAAGTTGCTGAAAAGAGGGTTCTTTCCAGGATGCGGAGAACTATGCATGGACCGTGCCACACATTCTGATGGATGTGAACAGTTGGTCGAAGGAATTCAAAGTCTGATGACTGAGGGGATTCTGCAGTTCAGCCGGAGGGCTAATAGTGTATCAGGAGAGGTAGTGTTGAAGCAGGCCGATGAAGTCGCCACCATCACCATCCCTCGCCAGCCAATAACCATTTCTGCGCCCAGACCGCCTACAATTACTATTACCAAAGCTGGGCCGATACCATTCGAGAGCACTAACACCGTTCTGCGGTATTATGGGGCTGAAGTCTATTGCAACAGACAAAAGTTGGAGCTGGAGCCGTATGGGTCGACTGTGGAGAATCTTGCGGGAGCCAGGGGTATCACCCGCAGCAGAAGAGTGTTTGCACCGCCAGAGGTCGTGGCAGATGAAGCGGTCAGAGCTGATGCGGCTGATAGAGGTAAAAGCAAAGTCGTCGAAGAGGTCCCGTGTGGGGTAGAGAAAGATTTGCTTGTCAAAGATGCCGAGGAGTTTATGCGGTTGATCAAGAAGAGCGACTACAAGATTGTAGACCATCTCCATCAGACGCCCTCGAAGATTTCCATTCTGAACTTGTTGCTGTGTTCTGAAGCACACCGCAACACGCTACTGAAGGTATTGAACGCTGCCTACGTACCGCAAGAGATATCGGTGAATCAGCTAGAAGAGGTGGTAGCCCATGTTAATTCTGGCAATGGGCTAGGTTTCACGGACTTAGAGCTGACACCAAAAGGGAGGAACCACAACAGCGCCCTGCACATCTCGATAGAGTGTAGGGGCACAATCATGTCGCACGTGCTGGTAGACACGGGTTCGTCACTGAATGTTCTTCCGAAGAAGGCATTAATGAAGTTGGACACTCGTGGATTGCTCTGCACACCCAGTGATCTGGTGGTGAAGGCGTTCGACGGAACTAAACGCCACGTTTTCGGAGAGGTGACCCTGCCGATCCAAGTCGGTCCGAAAACGTTCGACACGGTCTTTTATATCATGGACATCATGCCTTCCTACAGTTGCCTCTTGGGCCGGCCATGGATCCATGCTGCTGGTGCCGTGACCTCCACGTTGCACCAAAAGCTCAAATATGCTATCGGGGGAAGCATAGTAACCGTGTGTGGTGAGGAAGACATAATGGTGAGCCATTTGTCATCCTTTAAGTATGTGGAAATGGATGGCGAAATCCATGAAACTCTCTGCCAAGCGTTCGAAGCTGTCAAGGTGAAAGAAGCAGCTCCTGTAGCCACAGGGAAGCCAGAGATGAATCTCTCCTCATTCAAAGAAGCTCGAGCCGTTGTCCAAGCTGGATCTACCCCAGGCTGGGGGCATATTTTGGAGATACCGAACAAGCAGGATAAGTTTGGGTTGGGGTATTCTCCTGGAGCTGAAGCTTCTTCTTCTTCGTCTAGCAGCGCGTCACGGGGTAAGGGGCCGATCCTATTTACCAGTGGCGGAGTGATCTTCGAAAGCATCAACCGGGAGTCTGAAAACAGCGGGGATAGCGATTGTGATCTCGACTCTTGGATTCAGCCAAGCAAGCCAGGCGAGGGCCTCAACAATTGGACCATCAAGGATATCATCCGGCTGACAAGTGAAGAGTAATGATTTACTTTTTTCCAATCATTGTACAACCCTATGTCCTACCCGGGGCATAGCAATTTTATTGTCAGGGCCTTGTTGGATTATGTACATGCATTTTGTTAATAAATCAAAGGCGTTTTCTTCGTATTCAAATATTGTGATCTCTGTTATTCCTGTTTCATATTTGTTTTGAAAAACAGTAAAATGGCAATGGGGTTTGTGCTAACCTGCACATCCTTGTTTTAAACATAACCCTTGTTATTGCAGGATCCACATAACAGATGACATCGACTCTGGACCTTCTACGGCTCACTTCGACTTCGATTGCCCGATCTATCAAGCCGAAGAAGAGATTGATGAAGACGAAGACCTTCATGAAGAGTTGGCCCGCTTGCTGAAACAAGAGGAAAACGTTATTCTGCCTCATGAGGAGGAGATCGAAATCGTGAACCTGGGTTCTGAAGAGCTCGTCAGAAACGTCAGGATAGGGGCTGCGCTGCAGAGTGATGTCAAGCAGAGATTGGTCGAGATGCTTCGAGAGTATAGTGACGTCTTTGCTTGGTCATACGAAGATATGCCCGGACTTGACACGAACATCGTGGTCCACCACTTGCCGCTACGAGAAGACTGCCCTCCCGTTAAGCAGAAGCTTAGGAGGACGAGACCAGATATGGCCGTTCAGATCAAAGAAGAAGTGCAGAAACAGCTTGATGCTGGCTTCTTATCGGTCACCACTTACCCTCCGTGGGTCGCCAACATAGTGCCTGTACCGAAGAAGGACGGTAAGGTACACATGTGCGTCGATTATCGGGATTTGAATAGGGCAAGCCCTAAAGATGATTTCCCGTTGCCTCATATTGATGTGTTGGTCGACAACACAACCTAGTTCTCCGTGTTTTCGATCATGGATGGCTTCTCCGGTTACAATCAGATCAAGATGGCGCCGGAGGACATGGAGAAAACGACGTTTATCACCCCCTGGGGAACATTTTGCTATAAGGTAATGCCCTTTGGTCTGAAGAATGCAGGGGCCACTTACCAACGAGCAACGGTGACTTTGTTTCATGACATGATTCATCATGAGATTGAAGTCTATGTTGATGACATGATTGCGAAGTCCCAAACGGAGGAAGAGCATCTGGTCAACTTATTGAAGCTTTTTGAGAGGCTTAGGAAGTTCAGGTTGAGGCTGAATCCTAACAAATGTACTTTCGGAGTACGGTTCGGAAAGTTACTGGGGTTTATCGTGAGTGAACGAGGCATCGAGGTTGATCCTGCGAAAATAAAATCCATTCAAGAAATGCCAGCGCCGAAAACAGAAAAAAAGGTCGTGGTTTCTTGGGCAGAATAAACTACATTGCAAGGTTTATCTCTCAGCTCACGGCCACGTGTGAACCGATGTTCAAGCTTTTAAAGAAAGATCAGGCAATTATCTTGAATGAGGATTGCCAGAAGGCATTCGACAAGATAAAGCAGTATCTTCAAGAACCTCCAATCTTGATACCCCCAGTGGCTGGACGGCCTTTAATCATGTACTTGACAGTTCTTGAGAATAGTATGGGGTGTGTACTCGGTCAGCATGACGAGACGGGCAGAAAAGAGCATGCCATTTACTACTTGAGTAAAAATTTCACGGACTATGAATCTCGCTACTCGATGCTGGAGAAAACGTGTTGCGCACTAGCCTGGGCCGCCAAACGTTTACGACAGTACATGCTCAATCACACCACTATGCTAATTTCGAAGATGGATCCGATCAAGTACGTCTTCGAGAAGCAGGCTCTTTCGGGCAGGATTGCCAGATGGCAAATGGTGTTAACGGAATATGATATTCAGTACGTGTCCCAGAAGGCCATCAAGGGAAGCGTATTGTCTGAATACCTTGCCGAACAGCCGATCGAAGATTACCAGCCTATGAAATCTGAATTCCCTGATGAGGATATTATGTTTCTCAAAGCGAAGGATAGCGATGAGCCGTTGCCCGACGAGGGGCCAGATAGGAAATCCCAGTGGAAATTGATATTCGATGGAGCGGTTAATTCCTATGGAAGTGGCATCGGGGCTATCATCACGACTCCCCACGAATCCCACATCCCGTTCACTGTGAGACTGACGTTTCCAGTCACCAATAATGAGGCGGAGTACGAAGCATGCATCATGGGTCTAGAAGAGGCAATTGATTTGAGAATCAAGAATCTAGACGTATATGGTGACTCAGCGCTTGTGATCAACCAAGTTAAAGGGGAGTGGGAGACTCGTCAATCGAATTTGGTGCCATACATGAATTATGCCAGAAGGCTACTTCCGTTCTTTGATCGAGTGGAACTCCATCATGTGCCCAGAGCGGAGAATCAAATGTCTGATGCCTTAGCCACGTTGGCTTCAATGTATAAATTCAATTTTTGGAATGAGGCTCCAAGAATTGTCCTTTCGCGTCTTGATAGACCGACATTTGTCTTTGCAATCGAGGAAGCCGCCGACGGCAAGCCATGGTTCCATGACATCCAGACTTTCCCTATGACTAAGGAGTATCCTGCGGGTGCGTCAACCCAGGATAAGAAGACTCTGAGGAGGCTGTCTAGAAATTTTTATCTCAATCCTGATGGAGTGTTGTATAAAAGAAACCACGATCTCGTGCTACTCAGATGTGTAGATGAGAAAGAGGGGAGTATGCTCATGGAAGAAGTCCATGAAGGCACATTTGGTACGCACGCCGGCGGGCATGCTATGACAAGAAAGATCCTGAGAGCAGGATACTACTGGCTGACAATGGAGTCGGATTGCTTCAGATTCGCGAAGAGATGTCATAAATGCCAAATTTTTGCTGATAAAGTTCATGTGTCGCCGTGCCCGTTGAATGTCATGTCCTCCCCGTGGCCGTTCTCCATGTGGGGCATCGACATGATAGGCAAGATCGAGCCTACTGCATCTAACAGTCATCGCTTCATTCTGGTAGCTATCGACTACTTCACCAAGTGGGTGGAGGCAGCCTCGTATGCTAATGTGACCAAGCAGGTGGTGGCTAAATTCATAAAGAGGGATATCATCTGTCGTTACGGAATTCCCGAGCGGATCATTACTGACAATGGTTCGAATCTGAATAACAAGATGATGAAGGAGCTGTGCCAGAGTTTCAAGATTGAGCACCACAACTCATCTCCTCACCGGCCGAAGATGAATGGCGTCGTTGATGCAGCCAACAAGAACATAAAGAAGATTGTTCAGAAGATGGTTGTGACCTACAAAGATTGGCACGAGATGTTGCCATTTGCACTGCACGGTTATCGTACGACGGTACGTACGTCGACCGGGGAAACTTCTTTTTCCTTAGTGTACGGTATGGAAGTTGTCCTACCGTTAGAAGTGGAGATCCCTTCTTTGCGAGTTTTGGTTGATGTGAAACTCGACGAGGCAGAATGGATTACGAATCAACTGAACCAACTCAGCCTGATGGACGAGAAGAGGTTAGCATCGATTGCATTTGGTCGTCTGTACCAAAGCCGAATGAAGAAAGCTTATGATAAGAAGGTGCGTCCTAGAAGCTTTCAGACGGGTGATCTCGTCCTGAAGAAGATTCTTCCTCCACACTCCGATCACCGGGGCAAGTGGACTCCGAATTACGAAGGTCCGTACGTCGTCAGCAAGGTCTTCTCGCGAGGAGCTTTGTTGTTATCCACGATGGATGGTGAAGATTTTGCATCCCCGGTGAACGCGGACGCAGTTAAAAAATACTTTGCTTGAAAGTGACCCGCTGGACAAAAAAAAGAGAGTCCAGGCAAAAAAGGGCATCCCGGCGAACCAAAAACAGAATAAAAGGTTCGGGAAAAAAATTAGGGATATAAATTGAAAAATGTACACCCGCGAAGTCGAAAACCTACATTGGGCGGCTTCGGCAAAAAAGGGTATCCCGGTGAACTGAAAACCCGCAAAGGGCAGTTCACGCAAAAGTTAGGGATCTGAAAAAGAAAATGATTGCGTTCCGCGTGTGGACTTTCTTTGTTTAGTGGTTGGGAAGACCTGAGGGTCGTTCATCTGAATCAATCTCTTCCGAAGCTGAAGCGTCGGAGAAGTATCGAAGTCGAGTGGGTCATAGGGGGATCAACTCATGGTGTTCGTCTACGCCTCGTTGTCGACATTTGTATATACTGATGTATATTTATGTTTTATTTTTTGTGCGGCTTCCTCATTCCAGGAGCTTGCATCTGTTGTAAAACATTTTTACCCATTCAAGGGTTCGTTATCAATAAAGTGCGTACTATTCAGCAATTCTGTTTGTCTGTTTAGCATTTATCTGTTTTGTTTGCGAAAAAGAACGCCGATGTTTTTGATAAAATACACATACATAAACTTACGGGCCTAGGCCACTGATTGTTGAAACAATTAATTACTTGAATATTGTCACGAGATAATAACGTCGATAGGTCCCTTTGAGAAGGGTATCTTGTCTGTTTGTTTGTGTTGTTACAGGTGTAGCTTATTCCAGACAGTGCGCCGTGCACATCCCTGAATCAGGATGATTCCTCTTTCTCCAGCAGAGTTCAGTAGCCTCTCCCTGCAGAGTCTGAAAGCGAGATCGTAAGCATTGATATGTCTCCCCAGGCAGAGATGATTCTCTCCCCAAGCATATGCATCCTGAAGGAGCGGCATCCCCCCAGCTGAGTCGGGCGCCGAAGCATGAATTCACCTCCCCAGCACCGGGTTACAAGTGCTGGTTTCGTAGGAAACTATTCGTACGCCGAAGTATGTAGCAACTGATGGTACCAGACTGAAGTCTCCAGCGGAATTGAAATTCCCCACCAGAGTCATACTTCCCCCCGAAGTCGGATGATTCCTTCTTCCCCCGCGGAATTGAAATTCCTCATCAGAGTCGTACTCTCTCCAGCGAAGCAGAATGATTTCTCTTCCCTCAGCCGAGTTTGCAGATACCCCAAGAGAGCCAAATCCTTGGAAGTTGATCAGACCACGATTGGTCTTCCCCAGTGGAGTGTTGATCAACTGAAGTTGTTTCCCCACAGAGCCGTCATCTCCAGAGAAGTGGCCATGAAGGCCATGCAGCTTATTCCCGCGATTGACATTGCTTTCCCTCAGCAGGTCCAGGTTCTCGTAGAGCTTCGTTCCCCTGCAGCAATCAACTGAAGTTGTTTCCCCCGTAGCAGTTAACTGAAGTTGTGTCCCCTGCGGAGTCTAATTGATATTGGTGTGACCATGTTCTCCTCAGCACGATGATTCCTCTATCTGAGTAGTTCTTTCTCCTTGACAGGAGGATTCCCCTTCGACATTTATTTTGCTGACGGAATCGCATCATTGTGTATGATTGCATAGCATTTATCATAAACGCATAGCATTTCCACCGTGTGGAGCATTGCGCCATTGCCGAAGCATATGCATAATAAACATGATTTAGGTTGTTACCGTTCTTGTTTTGTAGGTGTTCCGCCGCAGAATTGATTGCTCAGGATGATTCCTGACATTCTCCCCAGTGAAGTCGCTTGCTCAAGATGATTCTTGGATGCCCAGCGAAGTCTTCGGTTCAAGATGATTCTTGAACTCCTCAGCAGGGCCGTTTGCTTAAGATGATTCTTAAGACCCCAGTGCAGTCTCCAGAGTTGGTTGCTCGAGTTGATACTTAGAGTCCCCAGTGAAGGTTGCCCAGGATGATTCCTGAAATCCCCAACAAAGTGTTCACTCAGGATGATTCCTGAAATCTCCAGGTTGGTTATCGGTTCAAGATGATTCTTGAAAGTCCCCGGCGAAGTTATTTGTCCAAGATGATTCTTGAAGTCCTCAGCAGAGTTGATTTATTCAGAATGATTTCTGGACCCTCGGAGCGCAGTTACTTGATAGTTCTCCAGATTCCCCAGCGACGAAGCGTCCTCCCCAGCAGGTTTTCTAACGGCGAAGTCGAAACCTACCTTAAAGACTCCATGATTGAAGTTCGACCGTGTTAATGAAGCAGTTCTCTCAGCTGATGCGGAGTGCCTGACGGAAGAGGTTTAGATGTTCCCATTTGGCTCATGATTGACCAAGGATCCTATTCCCGACTTGCTGATGAAGTCCGGCTGATGCCCGACGGTAACGCGGAATGCCTGATGGCATGATCAACCTGATGGTTGAAGTCCGGCTGATGCCCGACAGATGTCTTTGAATGCCTGATGGCATGATCAACCTGATGGTTGAAGTCCGGCTGATGCCCGACAGATGTCTTTGAATGCCTGATGGCATGATCGACCTGAGGGTTAAAGTCCGGCTGATGCCCGACAGTTTCTTTGAATGCCTGATGGCATGATCGACCTGAGGGTTGAAGTCCGGCTGATGCCCGACAGTTTCTTTGAATGCCCAATGGCATGATCAACCTGATGGTTGAAGTCCGGCTGATGCCCGACAGTTTCTTTGGATGCCTGATGGCATGATCGACTATGTATTACCAGTTACCGTGTGACCAATTCCCCAATGGAGTTTCTTCACCCTGACGGCGAAGTCAGATTATGTTGAGAGTTGACGGCGAAGTCAGATTATGTTGAGTACGTGACGGCAATGTCGGGTGTTTCTCAGGGTTATGTTTGGTCGACGGCGATGCCAGATTCTTTGATGCCCCGGCGGCGAGGTTGGATGTTTGGTTGACGGCGATGTCAGATTCTTTAGTTCTCCAGCGGCGATGTTGGATGTTTGTTTCTGGCGGCGATGTCAGGTGATTTAGCTCTCCAGCAGCGATGTTGGGTGTTTGTTTCTGGCGGCGATGTCAGGTGATTTAGTTCTCCAGCGGCGATGTCAGGTGATTTAGTTTTCCAGCGGCGATGTTGGGTGTTTTGGTTGTCCGACGGTGATGTCAAGCGCTTTATTTTCATGAATTCCTGACGGTGATGTCCGGTGTATGATGACAATGGTAAAGGAATTTAATATGGATAACTGATGACAAGGTTCAGGTCAGTCTGTCTCCAGCTAGTTACCGTGCGACTATTATTTCAGTGTTCGAAGATTTGTTCCCGCCAGAGTACCGTGTGCTTGTGCAGTTGGCAAATTTTCGGGTTTATCGGTATTCAACCGTCTCGCACCTTGATTGGCTGAGAGCCATTCGCTCCTCACCCAGTCAGGTTCAAGCCGTTTGAATAGGGGCAGCTGTTGCACCCCAAAATTTGACCAACATTTATTTACCAAGTTTGTGGTTCATTGTATTCATCATCTGCATCTCATTGATATGTGGGCAATAGATCAAGAGGTATGATTACCTAGAAAGAGTTATATGAGGCTATGAAGCTAGCCAAGAAAGTTATTCAAGTGTTCAAAGGTTGATATCTTTGTCAGAGAACTCAAGAGATCCTCAGAAAGATTGGTTGAAACCAAGGGTGTGTGTCTCATAACTTGAGAGTTGTGGGATCTCCTCAGATGATTCTGAGACTATGAGGATGGACTTGAAGCTTTGAGAAAGCTTATGAGATGTCTTGAAAGCCATCATGAAGCCTAGAGAGGTCATTGTACAAGAATTCAGAAGATTCAGCCATGAGTGGTGGAATTAGGGTTTGACTGGGTCAACCCTAGGTCAACTGATGATTTGGAGAGAGTTGAAACCTAATCCAAGAGCCATGTAAGCATGGAATGATGTATTGAGATTCTATAAGGATGATTCCTAGACCAACTCATCATGATTGAGGAGTTTTAGAAGTTTTAAGCTAGGGTTTCTAAGGATTGACAGTGTAAAATCCCCTAGTTTGATCCCTATCTTCAAGGCAGTTTAGCTTAAGATGTGATTGTCATCTCATCTTCCCCATAACATGAATGTTGTAGATCTTGTTCTTAGCTTTAATTTGAGTACTAGAAGTCCTTGATAGGATTTGTAGAGCTCAAGTTATGACTTTGACAAATTACAGGTCATCTGAGGTTTGTGAATCTGGGTCCTTGAAAGTCACCCAACTTGCATCCAACTTTTGCCCTAGTAGGATGATTCCTATGAACTCTTGGTCAACATGAATGTTGTAGAGCACCTTCGTATCTTTCTAGAGAGTACTAGAAGTCCTTTATAGGATTTGTAGAACTCAACTTATGGCTTTGACAAGTCAAGGGCATTTTGGTCATTTGGAGGTTATAGGGCATTTCAAGCATATGGCTATATCTCCTATTTCCAAGCTTCAAATGGAAAAATCTTCAACATCAAACTTTCTTAGAATGATGTTTTAAGTCTAGTAGGGAGGTCATGAGATGTTGAAAAGTCTTGTATCAAAAAGTGATGAAAATGGCCTAAAATGGAGGCATAAGTTAAATAAGTTGAAATTGAAAATTGGAAATCACAAGTTATACATCCAAACCATGTCATATAATAGGTCATTTTGACTCCAAAGGACATTCTAAGAACAATGGTTAAGCCACAATTTTGATTTGGGGCTTAGATCATAGGGCTGCTTTGGAATTGGCTTACTTGCATATTAAGGTACCAAAGCAAAACTCAATAAACAAGTTGGTTATGCATTGTAACATATCATAAATCTCATATGGGGAGAATTTCAAGTCAGAATCAAAGGTTACAAGAGGCTTGGCATGAGATAGCATATGGTGAGAAGTGAAATCAAAATGTCATGACATGAGAAGTTGAAATACTCATTGGATGGTCCTAGATAGTTCTAGATGATTCTAAACCACTCTATGTGACATGTATAACTTGCTCAGATGCAAGGTTGGTGAGAATTGGTGCAGAGAAGAGAGAGTGAGATCAAGAATCTTCCATTTCAAGTCAAGTTTCAATTTCACATTCTTCTTCATTTCCATTCATTATTTCCATTCAAACACATTCCATACATCATAGTGAAGCTGTGCAGATTGAATTGAGATCAAATCCATGGTGAATTGAAGAGTTGGTGATTGAACTTTCAAGGTAGCAAGTCATAATCAAATTCTAATATTGAGGCTTCCTCCATCAAAATTGTTGCAAACAGTAGCAAGATTGGCATCTAGGGAAACTTTCTGAAGAGTTTCAAAGTCTGAATTGGTGGATTTCATCATCTGTTCATCAAGATTAACCAGGTTTGAAAATTCTTCCCTACACCATGTTTTAGGCATAATTAGGTTAATTTGTTAGTGTAGAAATGTTAGAGACCAATAAGAGATGGATTTTGGAGAGTTAGAGAGCAATTGGTGAAGATTGGATAGTGGACACCATTTCTGTTTGACGTTGTATCTTGCTGAATATTGAGAGATAAGCTTAGTTTAATAGCAAGAAATGTTTAGGGAAGCATGAGGATGAGATTAGGACCTTTAATTTTGAGAATTGTTAAGATTGGTTCTTGATCAATTATTGGAAGTTGCTATCGGGTTCTAGGTTTGAGAGGGTTTCAATAAATTCTGATGCCATGGCTAGATTCCTGATGAAATTTTGAGTGATCTAGGGTTTTTAATTGCTGGATTTGGTGGGCTATTGATGGAGTTCGTGTGTGAGGAAGATGAAGCTTCATGTTCTGCATTTCCATGGTGGTTCCAAGAACCCTAGCTGGAGGTTGAAGACGAGGTCATGACCATTGGATGGGGAGCTGACCATTGACCTGAGAAACAATCCAACGGGCACGATTCAATTTCATTTGGGAGGGAATTCTGAAACACAATGAAACGTTGCGTTTCATTAAAAGGTACTTTGGGCTGCATTGCTTCCCACACCCCCTTCACGAGGCCCAATCAATTTTGAACTGAAAACCATGACTATTTGCACCGTTCATTTTCCATTTTCTTCATGATTTATTAATTGATTTTCTGAGTGGACTTTGGGCCTGGCGCCTTACTTTTTGTACCCCCTATTCTAGGCCCATGCGCGTATTGAACTGGATCTGTTTGCTAGCTGCACCCCATCCCTCCATATTTCATTTTATTTTCTTCCATTTTATTTCAACCTTTGAAAAATCATAATAAATGGAAAATTAAAGATTTTTTAATGGGAGTTTTTTCTCCTATTTCATGTTTGTTTCAAGAAAATTGTCAAATAAAAATATTTTCCTTTCATGCATTTTTGATATTTTTTGTATATTTTCTTCTTTTATTGCATTTTATTTATTTTATGTTGATCCATGAATTTGTAGAATTTCTTTTAGGTAGTTCCCTTAACATTTGTAGGCCATTCTTTTTAGGATAGTTAGATACATGCTTTAACTTCCCCCTGGATTTATTCCATAATTTTGTGATGAATTTTATGTTAGTTTTGATTAGATGACATTAGGTTGTGTAGAATTAGGTCAAACTTCAACATAGGTCCATAATAACACTAGAATTTTGGGTTTTTAGGACAAATTAGACTATGGGACATATAGGGCAGTAAGGGTAGGTATGTAGGATCCCTTAGAAATTATATTAGGATTTAATATAGTAGTATACTATTTTTAGATGATTTTTGTAGTTGATGATTGTTTGTGTTGCCCTTGTGGGCTTGTATTGTTGTTTGCTTTGCTTTGTGGGCTTGGAGAGCTTGGTATTGTTCTAAGGAGCATTGAGGAGCATAGTAGGAGCATTGAGGAGCATTGAGGAGCTTGAGAGCTTGATCTTATTTGTTTTGTTGATTGTTTTAGGGTTAGGGATTAGGAAGAGTTTAGACTTAGATAATTTCTTCCTCAAACATGGATGGTATCTTTCACCTCCATTCCTCCCTATGATTCAAAGTCCTTCCATGGTATACACCTCTCTCCTTTGGAGGGATAAGTGATTGTACCTAGGAAGTGGAACTTTTGAGGGAACCATTCCTTTAATGTTGAACCCTTATAGGTCACCTTTGGTGATCAATAAGCAGTTCAATATCCCCCAGCTTATCCAGTTAAGTGATTTCCTCCGGTTTGAATATCTTGAGAGATGTTGAGCTTGAGTGTGAAGGTGAAGTAAAGACTGAAGGATGAAGTTGACACTTCTAAGTGATTGAGATTGATTCTGAAGAGCTGAAGCTTGAAGAACAAAGGAAGTTGATACTTACTTTGATACTTGGAGATCCTGAAGGAGCCAAGTTGGTACTTATGATTGATAGTGAAGCCTGAAGGTGGAGCTGATCAAGAAGCTGAAGCTTAAAGGAAAAGATAAGTTGAAACTTATGTTGAAGGGTTGAAACCTGGAAAAGCAATTGATATTTGTCAAGAGTGATTGAAGTCTGAAGATTGAGTTGCTCTTGGAAGAGCTGAAGCTTGAAGTTGAGAGAGGAGTTGATCTGCTTTCTTCTTTGTTTCTTTTCTGTATTGATGTGTTTTGTTTGACTTGCTTGATGCATTAGAATAAGTCCATATCTAGAATAAGTAGAATCTAGGAGCATGATTGCACTAGAGGTTGAGTTGCTCCCTCTGCTCGTACTGTTACTGTGTGGCTTTGCTTGCGGGTATTCGGTAGAGCCCAGCTCCCTTGCCCATGTGTTTTGTTTGTCTGATGGCATTTTATTTCATTTTCTTCTATATGATTGCAGTTTACTGTATTTTGCTTGATAGCATGTTGTTTTATATTTCAGTATGATTATTGTTATCCATTCTGGCTTGAGGTTGAGATGAGCTTGTGGAGGCTGAAGCACCACACACATTTCCTCCCTCACTTGCATTGCATGCCTTTTACTGTTAAGCTGATGCTTTGTCTGTTTTGGTGTATCATTGACATGATCCCTTAGGACTCTCATTTCCTTTGATAAGGAATTGATGATAGAACTTTAGGTTGAAACCTATGCATGACAACTTCTAGGAGCTCCCTGTTCAAACCTCAACCATAGGATGAATCCATGGCATGACAACAGTAGGACTTGATAGTCTCCCTCCTAGTTGGGCCTGTTCTCTTCTCATCTCAAAATAGTTTAAGATACAGTAATCATGAATGATTTCTTTCGTACGTTACGAGCCTTAAGCTATCTGAGAAAGGATTGTGGGAGAGTTTCTTTTCCACAGTCTGGACGTTTAGTATGGTACCCTTTGGGTGACATGCGACGCATTCACTCTCAGGTCATAGTCTCTAGTGCGATTGAAATCGCAAACACAATAAAAAACACTTCTTTCATAAAAGACAGGAAATAAACCGTAGTTTCCTGAACTACGTGAGCTCTGATCTCTCATACCTGTTGAGAGTACGTAGGCACAATACTGATGTATTGGCGAGCTACCTTCCCCCATAACCCGTCATAGGCCGAACTACGGTGACTCTGATTTCTCGTTCTCTGATGAGAATACGTAGGCATAAAGCGCGACGCTTTGCCGAGTCATTTTCTTTTCTTTTTTAAGCCAGCCTTGATAGGTAGATAGATAAAACCAACTCGTCCAAGTAAACACAACAAGCGTGGATCCCGTCGAGTACGACGGACGTGAGGGGTGCTAATACCTTCCCCTTGCGTAACCGACTCCCGAATCCGGACAATGGTTGCGATGACCTTGTCTTACCCTTTTTCGTCAGGTTTTTCCGATTGTTTCCTTTCCCGCTCTGAGGGATAAATAACGAAAGATGGTGACTCTTCTGTTGTGCCGACACCTTATTTTCGCGCAAGACACACAAGTGACTTGGTTGTACGTGCTTTCGACGGTACCCGGAGGTCTGTCTTTGGTGAGCTGACCTTGCCTATGCAAGTGGGCCCAGAAGTTTTTGATGCCGTATTTTATATCATGGACATTCAGCCTGCTTATAGCTGTTTGTTGGGCGGACCATGGATCCACTCGGCTGGGTCAGTCACCTGTCTTCTTTTAAGTATGTCGAGGTAGACGGGGAAATTCATGAGACCCTGTGTCAGGCCTTTAAAACCGTTCAGTTGAAGGAGAAGTCTCCAGTGGTGAGAAAAGAGCTTGAAGTGGCTATGCCTTCTTTGAAAGAAGTGCAGGCTGTGGTGCAAGCTGGTTTAGCCCAAGGTTGGGGGCAGGTGATTGATATACCTCAAAAGCAAGACAAGTTCGGTCTGGGGTACCACCTATCGTCTTCATAAAGCACGCCGAAGTTCAAGGGGCCGATCAGGTTTACTAGCGGAGGTGTCTTCTTCGAGCAGATTAATTCCATTTCTGATGACGAAGCTAGAGACAATGACTGTGATATGGATGCATGGATCAAGCCATGCATTCCAGGACAACGTCTATGCAACTGGTCCATTGAGGAATTTGTCCAAGTGACCAATGAACAGTATTGCTTCATTTTGCAATTATTGTACAACCCTATGTTCTACCCGGAGCATAGCGGTTTGTTATTTCAGGGCTTGTTTGTTTATGTTTGAACACTGTTTCATCTATCAATCAAAGGGCGTTTTTCCATTCAAATTTTGAGATCTCTGTTTTTCTTGTTTTTATTTTTAACAATAAAATGGCAATGTGTTTGTTTGCATATCATTTGAAGCACTTAACCATTTTCATTGTAGGAATCACATCATTGCAGATGACACCAATCAAGAATCTTCTATGACTCGCTTCGACTTTGATAACCTAGTATTTCAAGCTGAAGAAGAGATTGATGACGATGAAGACTTGCCCGAAGAGCTAGCTAGACTCTTGAGACAAGAAGAGAAGATCATGCTGCCTCATGAAGAAGAGATTGAGGTCGTCAACTTGGGTTCTGAAGAGGTTGTCAGAGATGTCAGAATAGGGGTTGCATTGCAAGATGACATCAAGCAAAGGCTGATCGAGATGCTTCGAGAATATAGTGACATCTTTGCTTGGTCTTACGAAGATATGCCCGGACTTGACACTGACATTATGGTTCATCGCTTACCCCTTCGGGAAGAATGTCCACCTGTCAAGCAGAAGCTTAGAAGGACGAGACCAGACATGGCTGTAAAAATCAAAGAAGAAGATCAAAAGCAGTTGGACGCTGGATTTTTAGCCGTGACAACTTACCTTCTGTGGTTCGCCAACATCGTAGCTGTACCAAAGAAAGATGGTAAGGTGCAGATGTGCATTCATTATAGAGATTTGAATAAGGCGAGCCCAAAGGATGATTTCCCGCTCCCTCACATTGACGTATTGATCGACAATACGACTCAATTTTCGGTGTTTTCCTTCATGGATGGCTTCTCCAGTTATAATCAGATAAAAATGGCACCGGAAGACATGGAGAAAACAACATTCATTACACCGTGGGGAACATTTTGCTATAAGGTGAGGACGTTTGGGTTGAAAAATGCAGGGGCAACTTATCAGCGGGCAATGCTGACTTTGTTTCATGATATGATTCATCATGAGATCGAGGTCTATGTTGATGACATGATTGCAAAGTCCCAAACGGAGGAAGAACATCTGGTCAACTTATTGAAGCTTTTTGAGAGGCTGAGGAAGTTCAAATGAGGTTGAATCCAAATAAGTGCACTTTCGGAGTTCGGTCCGGAAAGTTATTGGGGTTTATCGTCAGCAAAAAAGGAATCAAGGTAGATCCTGCAAAAATAAGAGCTATTCAAGAAATGCCAGCGTCGAAGATTGAAAAAGAGGTTCAAGGCTTCTTAGGGAGGCTGAACTACATCGCTCGGTTCATATCTCATCCAACAGCCATGTGTGAACCAATGTTTAAACTGTTGAAGAAAGATCAGGCGGTTGCCTGGAACAAAAATAGTCAAAAAGCTTTCGACAAAATAAAAGAGTATTTGCAGGAGCCTCCGATACTGATACCCCCAGTTGCTGGAAGACCATTAATCATGTATTTAACGGTTCTGGAGAATAGTATGGGTTGTATTCTCGGTCAACACAAAGAGACAGGAAGAAAAGAGCATGCAATTTATCATCTGAGTAAAAAGTTCACAGATTGTGAGTCCCGTTACTCAATGCTTGAAAAAACATGTTGCGCACTCGCTTGGGCAGCCAAACGTTTAAGACAGTACATGCTCAATCATACAACCATGCTAATTTTGAAGATGGATCCTATTAAATATGTATTTGAAAAGCAGGCACTTTCTGGAAGAATTGCCAGATGGCAAATGGTACTGACAAAGTACGATATCCAGTACGTTTCCTAGAAAGCCATTAAAGGGAGTATTCTGTTAGAATACCTTGCTGAACAGCCAATTGATGATTACCAACCAATGATATTTGAATTTCCTGACGAGGACATTATGTACTTAAAAGAGAAAGATTGTGATGAGTCGTTACCCATTGAAGGTCCGGAGAAGGGTTCTCAATGGAAAATGATATTCGATGGCGCAGTTAATTCATATGGTAGTGGAATTCGGGCAATTATCACGACTCCCCATGGAACTCATATCCCCTTCACTGCCAGATTAACGTTTCCTTGCACCAACAATGAAGCTGAGTACGAAGCATGTATCATGGGTTTGGAAGAAGATATTGATTTGAGGATCAAGAATCTCGATGTATATGGCGATTCAGCGCTAGTTGTTAATGAGATCGAAGGAGAATGGGAAACTCGTCAGCCCAATCTGATCCCTTAGAAGGATTATGCAAGAAGACTGTTACCATTTTTCAATCGTATAGACTTCCACCATGTGCCGAGAGTGGAGAATCAAATGGCAGACGCTTTGGCTACACTGTCTTCAATGTACAAGGTCAATTTTTGGAATGAAGCTCCAAGGATTGTTATCTCACGCCTCGACAGGCCCACTTTCATATTTGCCATTGAGGGAGTTTCCGATGGTAAACCATGGTTCCATGACATCCAGAATTTCCTTAAGATCTAAGAGTATCCGCCAGGGGCATCGACCCAGGATAAGAAGACTCTTAGGAGATTGTCTAGTAACTTTTACCTCAACCCAGACGGTGTGCTTTATAGAAGGAATCATGATCTAGTACTACTCAGGTGTGTGGACGAAAAAGAAGCAATCTTGCTTATGGAAGAAGTCCACAAGGGTACTTTCGGCACACATGCCAGCGGACATGCCATGACTCGGAAGATACTACGAGCTGGTTATTTTTGGCTAACAATGGAGTCAGATTGTTTCAAATTCGCTAAGAGATGCCATAAATGCCAGATTTATGCTGATAAGATTCATGTGCCGCCGTGCCCGTTGAACGTAATGTCATCCCCTTGGCCGTTCTCCATGTGGGGCATCGATATGATTGGAAAGATCGAGCCCACTACTTCTAACGGACACCATTTTATCCTAGTTGCAATCAATTACTTCACCAAGTGGGTGGAGGCAACATCGTATGCTAATGTGACCAAGCAGGTGGTAGCAAGATTCATAAAGAAGGACATCATCTGCAGATATGGAATTCTCGAGTGAATCATTACTGACAATGGTTCGAATCTGAATAATAAGATGATGAAAGAGTTATGCCAGAACTTCAAGATTGAAAATTAAAACTCATCGCCCTATCGGCCGAAGATGAATGGCGCTGTCGAAGTGGCCAACAAGAACATCAAAAAGATAGTGCAAAAAATGGTTGTTACTTACAAAGATTGGCATGAAATGTTGCCTTTCGCCTTGCATGGTTATTGTACGACGGTACGCACATCAACCGGGGCAACTCCTTTCTTGCTAGTGTACGGTATGGAGCTGTCCTACCGCTAGAAGTCGAGATTCCTTCTTTAAGAGTTTTGGTTGATGTAAAGCTTGATGAGGCAGAATGGATCAAAAACAGATTGAATCAGCTTATCCTGATGGATGAAAAGAGGCTAGCATATATCGCATATGGTCGGTTGTATCAAAGTCGGATGAAGAAAGCTTACGATAAGAAGGTGCGCCCTCAAAGCTTTCAGACGGGCGATCTTGTGCTGAAAAAGATTCTCCCACCACACTCATATCACAGGGGCAAATGGACTCCCAATTATGAAGGTCCATATGTTGTACGAAATTTTTTCTCTGGAGGAGCCTTAGTGCTATCCACCATGGATGGTGAGGATTTTGCATCCCCTGTGAACGCAGACGCAGTTAAAGAATACTTTGCTTAAAGAGACCCGCTGGACACAAAAAGAGAAGTCCATGCAAAAATGGGGCATCGCGGCGAACCATAAAAAAGGAAAATAGGTTCAGGAAAAAATTAGGGATAAAAATGAAAAGATGTAAACCCACAAAGTCGAAAACCTGAAAAGGTGACTTTGGCAAAAATGGGTATCCCGGTGAATCAAAAACCGGAAAGGGCGGTTCAGGAAAAAGTTAGGGATTGAAAAGCAAATGACTGTGGTCTGCGTATGAACTTAATTGCTTAGATGATCGGGAGAACCTGAGGGTCGTTTATCCGAATAAATCTCTTCTAAAGATGAAGCGTCGGGAAAGCATCAGGGTCAGGCGAGTCATAGAGGAATCAGCTCATGGTGTTTGTCTGCGCCACATTGCCGACATTGCTGTACTTTTTGTTTAAAATGTAAACTTTTGTATTTGCTTTTATGCATACTTGTAGTTTTGCGCAGCTTCCTCTTTTCAGGAGTTGCATCTGTTGTAAAACTTTTCCTATTTACAGGCTGTTTATCAATAAACATATACTATTCAGTACTTGTTTGTGTGCTTTGTTTTAGCTTTTACTGTTTTGTTTGTGAAAAACGCCTGATGTTTTTGATTAACTTGCATACATAAACTTGCAGGACCTGGCCAATAATTGTTAAAACTCTGATATTAATTGAACAATGTCACAAATGATGACCAAGATAGTCCTGTTGTATAGGATGGCTTGTCTGTTTGCCTTTTGCAGGGCTTTTACTCTTGGGGAAAGGTTTTATGAATACTGATGGATTCATTTGTTCCCTAAACAGTGTTGTTCTCCAGCAGTTGAGATGGCATCTCTATTCCAGCAGAGTTATGCGCAGTGTATTAGCATGTCCCTGGCATTTTGCCGGTGTGCTTTTAATCCCCTACGGAGTACGAGTATGTGCTTATTCCTCAACGAGTCGAGACTCGAGCGTATCCCCCACAGAGTAGGTGCAAAGTTCCCATCCAGTAGTGGTCTGGTATTCTTCGCTCTCCATCAGCTTGATTGTAAGTACTCAGCTTTCAGCAGTGCAGACCGAGGT
This sequence comes from Lathyrus sativus, assembly GCA_963859935.3. Taxonomy (NCBI): domain Eukaryota; kingdom Viridiplantae; phylum Streptophyta; class Magnoliopsida; order Fabales; family Fabaceae; genus Lathyrus; species Lathyrus sativus. Next base: position 489,746,166 of record OZ012735.1, on the reverse strand, counting down.
CTCCGGCAGAGTTGATTTCCCCACAGGGTCATTTATCCCCTAGCAGGAAAGGTGTAATCTCAGTGTTGGTCATCTTTTCTCAGTTAGATCTTTTTTCCCCAAGAGAGTTGCATCTTGGAAGGCCGTTCAGGGCATTGTTGTTCTCTATCAGGTAAGTTGGGTTGTTTAGCCTGGACGTTTTAAGTACTCGGTGAGTTGTCTGTTCCCCAGAAAGTTTGTATTTCGGAGAGTCAGCCCGGACATTTTCCTCAGCAAGTGGTGATCTACATCCTAGGTTGAGTTCGAATTTCCTGTTCTTGTTTGAACTTTATTCTCGGTAGGTGAGCCCTTCGAGGCCCTTTTGTTTCAGTGTAAGTCCAATCGTTATTGGCATGGGTAAGTCGTTCCCTGCAGGGTTGTTTGTTGTTCCTGACAGGATGGTTTCTGTTTCCCTAGCATTTATTTTGCTGTTTCAGTTTTGTTGCATTTGCATGCATGCATAGCATCTACCCAAACGCGTAACATTCCCATCTTGTATAAGGCATTACGCCATTTTCAAACATTTGCATATGAAACATAGACCAGGTTGTTATCTCCTTGTTTCAGGTGTATCTTCGGAGGTTTGATCTTTTCCTTTGGTGTTCAGACCATGTGATTTCCCTTAGCCCGCGTGGTATCCAGACCCCAGCTCATGTTGTTCCCTAGTAGTATCTTCGAATCTGAGTGTATCATGATAAGTATGGTGATGATCTCCTTTCCCCGTTGAGTATCCAGACTCCAGTCCATTCCTAGTTGATGAGGTTTTCCTTTTTCCGTCGAGTATCCAGACTCCGGTAAAGATGGTTGTGGTATCCAGACCACGGTGATTGATACTATTATGCTTTCTCCGTTGAGTATCCAGACTCTGGTAAAGTCAGTTGGGTATCCTGACCTTGATAAGTTTTATGGTTGTACTCTTTGTCCGTTGAATGTCCAGATTCCGGTGAGTTTCTGATTAATGGTATATTGTTTTGTCCGTAGAGTATCCAGACTTCGGTCAGTTCTGTCGAGTATCCAGACTCCGGTAATTTTCCAACAGGTATTTTCTCTTGATCCGTTGAGTATCCAGACTCCGGTCAAATTCCCTTGTGATGTCCAGATCACAACAAGTGTATTTGTGCTCTTTTTGCCTTATGGTATCCAGACCATGGATTATTCTTGTGTTATTGTGCTTTCTCTGTTGAGTATCCAGACTCCGGTAAAGTCAGTTGGGTATCCAGACCCTGGTGAATCCTGTTTGTACTTTCTCCGTTGAGTATCCAGACTCCGGTAAAGGCAGTTATGGTATCCAGACCATGGTAGTTTATCTGATGCTCCGTGATATCCAGGTCACGGTAATTGTTGTTATCTCCTATTGCCGTATGGTATCCAGACCTTGGCACCTAATGTTTTTCTCAGCTCCTGTGGTATCCAGACCACAGCTCATTCTGTTTCCTATCAACATCGTTTGACTTGAACTCGTAGGATATCCAGATCCTGATGAATATATTTCTATTGCATCGAGCATCCAGGCTCCACTTATTGAGTATCCAGACTCAGATTTATTAACCGGGTATCCAGACTCAGGTTATTTTCATAGAGCATCCAGGCTCAGAATTGCATTGAGCATCCAGGCTCTGATTATTGAGTATCCAGACTCATATTTATTAACTGGGTATCCAGACTCCGGTTATTTGCATAGAGCATCCAGGCTCATAATTGCATTGAGCATCCAGGCTCCGATTATTGAGTATCCAGACTCAGATTTATTAACCGGGTATCCAGACTCAGGTTATTTGCATAGAGCATCAAGGCTCCTAATTGCATTGAGCATCCATGCTCCAGTTATTGAGTATCTAGACTCAAATTTATTTATCGAGTATCCAGACTCAGGTTTCCAGCATAGAGCATCCAGGCTCAAATTAGCATAGAGCATTCTTGCTCCGATTATTGAGTATCCAAACTCATATTTATTACTGAGCATCTAGGGTCCAATTTGTGTTTTTGAGCATCCAGGCTCCGATTTCTATGGAGTGCCCAGACTCCAGTAACTTGGATTGTTACTTTTCGCCAATATGGTATCCTGAGCAGGCGCCGCTTTTGACGTTTGTATTCTTTTTCCTCAACGGTTTCTTTTTGAGATCAATACAGTTTTATTCAGATTTTCTGCGGTTGACAAATTTCTGGTTTCTTTGGTATTCAACCGTCTTTTACCTTGATTGTTTGAAAGCCATTCTCTTTTCACTCATTCAGGTCCAAGTCGCTTGAATAGGGGAAGTTGTTGTAACCCAAAATGTGCCTAACCTTTTCTTAACTTGGTTTATGTTTCATTTCATTTCATTTTGTTCTAGCATTTGCATTGCATAGCATGTTTCATTGAACAGGGGATCAAGAGGTTGTGCATATCAAGATAAGTCTTCTTAGAGGGTTGAGCCTAAGCAAGGGGTGTTACTCAAGCTTGAATGGTCATCAGGTCATCTTGAAGAGGTCAATGGTCTTGTGAAAGAATAGATGGATGTGTGTGGGTTAACTTCTAACTTGGAGGCCAGTTCAAGATCATTAGAGGATTGTGAATTCATGATTATGGGTATAACATGTTGAGAGAGCTCATTGTGTTCTTTGAGATCCATTTGGAGCTTATTCAAGTTGGTGTGTGAAGTGGAACAAGCCCCAGTCAAGAATGTTGCATCTAGGGTTTTCATCTGGTAAATCCTCAGTTAACTGTGCCATTGAAGGAGGTTGCAACTCAATTCCAAGTCTCTATGGTCATGGGATTTTGTGTTAAGATGTCTAATATATCATTTCAAGATTAATTCATCAAGGATCAAGAGTGTGAGAAGTTACTAAATTAGGGTTCTTAGTGTAAAATCCCCTGTTTGGTACCTAACTTCAAGACCACCTATATCAAGATACATGTCTCATCTCAACTTTTGGCCAGCATGGAACTTGTAGAGCATGTTCGTAGATTTGTTTTGAGTACTAGAAGTCCTTGATTGGATTTATAGAACTCAAGTTATGATCCAGACAAGTTACAGGTCATTAGATGAATGTGATTTTGGTCAACAAAAGTCAACCAACTTCCAAGCCATTTTTGACCTAGAATAATGTATCTCATCAACTTTTGGCAAACATGAAAGTTGTAAGGCATGGTCTTAGCTTTTCAAAGAGTACTAGAAGTCTTTCATCTGATTTGTAGAACTCAAGTTATGAGGTTTGCAAGTCAAGGGTATTTTGGGAAATTGAGATTTTAGGTCATAAAATTATAGGTCCATTTCACCAACTTGCACACTTCAAATGAAAATCTTTTCAACATGAAACTTGCTCCAAATATGGCCATTTGAATTACCAAATCATCTCTTGTCATGGTTAGAGCTTAGATTGAAGATTGGGTGTTTGAATTTTTCATAAAGAAGGCTTAAATGAGAAATTGGGATTTAATTCATTTGGGACTTTTTCAAGGAAAATTTATGCATATTTTGAGTGCAAATGATGTTCTAAATGCAATTCCAATTTCACATTTGCAATTAGAGGTCATTTGGTTAGTCATTTCCATGGTTTCTTCATCATGAAGTAACAAATTGGAAATCCACCATTGAATCAAAACAAGGCTCAATTCTTGGCCCTTTGATTAACTCATGCCATGTGCAATTGATTTGGAACAAGATTGAGGCTGGTGCAGTAGAGAATACACGGGTATCACAAGTGAAAAAATGAGAAAAAATTGATTTGTCAATTAGGCTTTAGGGCATGAATTAAAGCACCATTCTCATCTGAACCCAACATATAAAAGGCTAGGAAGCTTCCTAAACCCTCAGAGCTCGTTTTGGTGGTGAATTGGCAGAAATAGAAACATGAAAAAAGGAGAGAAAAGTGAGAATCGGTTTTGGAGTTTTGGCCATTATCAAGTGAAATTGAGCTCATCAAAAGCTTCATTGAAGTATTTGGAACGATTCTGGGTGATTTGTTCAAAGGTTCAGCTAAAGACAAGACCCAGTGGAGGTGCTCCACTAGGTAATTTCAAAATCACCATATCTCTCTATTTAAGCTTTGATTCTGCGCCATTCTTGCATATTTGAGACTTAGAAATCACGTAGACCATTAATATATAAAATGAACTGGCATTTGGTGTGATTTCTATTTGGTGCACAAATCTTGTTATTTGGATTTTGGCTCGTTCTTAAGTTTTTAGAGCAAATGAAACATGGATTTGAACTCCTTGTGAAGTGTAGATGAATTCTGGATGTTTTGGTTGGCTAATTTTGAGTTTCATAGTTTATGCACATTTTATGTTTGTCTTCGATTTGTTTTGTTTATTGCTCAAAAGTGAAAACCAATGGTGGATTTGAGTTCCTCATGATGAGAGGATGATTTTGCACTATTATTTTGTCATTTTTGGTGTAGTTTTGATACCTGTATTTTTTCTGGGAACTGTTCACGACGGTTGAGGGGCCGGAGAAGATGACCGGAAGGGATCTCCGGCCACCCTCTGGTTTTCTGGTTTTGGTTGACTCCTCAATGTAGGAGATGGCTCACACACCACACGATCTGATGACTTTTATGTTTAACGCTCACGATTAAGACGCACACTGCACCACTTTTGACCACACGCATGTGATTACGTTTGAATTGCTCATTAATGTGCTGGCTTTCTCTCATCCACGTGATATGCATACTAATTGATCAGACGGCCTAAGATGCATTCCACGCTAGTCCTTCTGTTTGACCAGCCCTGGTAGATCATTGTCTTGACCTAATTTTTGCTTGGGCGCTTGGGCCTCAAATGCTGTTTGCACCCCCTTCCTGGCCCATTTTCATTTTCAATTGGTTTTTCTTGCTATCTTCACCATTGGCTTATTTATTTTATTTTTATTTTCTATTTTATTTTTGTTTATTTTCTGTTTGCATTTAAATCAATTTTAATTACTTCCAATTATCCAAAAAAAATCACAAAAATACCTTTAAAACACTTTGATATGTCTATATGTCTTATAATTTTAGAATTTTTTTATTTTATTTTTTGATTTATTTTTCAATTAAAATTGGATTTTAATATTGGAAGTGTATTAATTGGTTTAAATTATGACATTGTGTGATCTTTTAATTGTTTCTTCCATTTCTCTTTGGTCCAATGAATGAAAATTGATCCTCATACACTTGATGAGTTGGAAAAATTTAGGACCATTTTGCCCCTGGTTGGTTGACTTTAGGTTTGACTTTTGGTGCTTTCCATTTGACCCTCGATTCCCCCATTTCAAAGTGGTTCATCTTTGTAATACCCCAAATTTTACCCTTTCTTTTTTATTTTTATTTTAAATTCTTATTAACCTAATAAATTAACCTTTTTTTTAGATCTTGTTTTTTTAACTAATAATAATTTAATTAAATTTTTTTATAACTTTACTAATATTTTTTAGTTTATTTATTTAAAGCTCTTCTTACTAACTTTTAGGATTTAGATTAAAATTTAACTTTTTTTTTTCTTTTCTTCAAGAGTAAATTTTTTATAACCTTTTTTTAAATTAATTTCTAACACATTTTTTAATCAAATTCTAATATTTTTTTAAAAATAAAAATCTAACTTCTTTTTAAAATTAAATCTTTTTTCTAACTTTTTTTAAATCTTTTTCTAACTCCTCTTTAAAGTTAAATCTTTTTCTATCTTTTTTAAAATTAAATCTTTTTTTCTAACTATTTTTAAAGCTAAATCTTGTTTTCTAACTTTAAATCTTTTTTTTCTAACTTTTTAAAATTAAATCTTTTTTTCTAACTTTTTTAAAATTAAATATTTTTTTCTAACCTTTTTAAAACTAAATTTTTTTCCTAACTTTTTTAAAATTAAATCTTTTTTTCTCTAACTTCTTTTTAAAATTAAATCTTTTTTTCCTCTAAATTCTTTTTTAAAATTAAATCTTTTTTTTTTCTAACTATTTTAAAAATTAAATCTCACCTTTGTCACTTTTTTTTGTTCTTTATTATTTTTACTCTAAATTTTTCTATCTTTCATTAAAAAAATAACAAAAATAGTCTTTTATTATTATTTAATTATTATTTTCGTATTTTAATTAAATCATTTTTTAAAATATTATTTTTTTCACTTTTTTCTAAATTATTCATAAAAATATCCAAAAAATCATAAAATAAAAAAATATTGAAAAATTTTGTTCCTTTTATAATATTTTTTAGGAATCAATAGGATTATTAGTTTTTATTTTAAGTTTATTTTAATTATTTTAAATTATTTAAATTTTATTTTTTTCTTAACTAATTATTTAGTTTGGGCTTTAAAATGGGCTTTAGGGACATTATTGACAATTTGGTGTTAACCCTAATTTGTTCCCTATATATACATGTGTTGCCTTGTTGGAAAAGAAGAGAATGAAAAAACCTAAGAGGGGTCAGAAGGTTTTCTTCAGAAAAGAGGAGAGAGAGGGAGAAGCAAAGGAGATCCCCAGAGAAGAAAGGCGGTCGTTCCCACAACTCTTAAGAAGGATTGGAGCTCTCCAGTGTTCCCTTATTCAAACCTTTTTCACATTTACCGAAGCAAACCTCCGCTTCGTAGGTTAAATTACTAAACCTTTTGCCTTTTCATGTTTATGTGCATATTTTGCCATGTTAATGTGTTTAGGTCCGTTACATTACTAAATCCTTTGCATTTTTCATATTTATTTGCATCCTTGCCATGTTAACCTTCATTGTTGTTTAGATCCGTAGATTTTGATCTGTATGAACCATGATTGTGTCGTATAGGATTGTTTGCATGTCCATTAATTGTCTGTTTGCATTTGCAATTCTATTGTTATTTTTTTTTTTTTATCAAAACCTTTTTCAAAATCAAAACCTTTTTTATTAAAACTAAAACATTTTTTCCCAAAAAACCTTTTTTTTGTTCCCGTAAATATTTTTTCCCAAAAAACCTTTTTTTTGCTCCCGTAAATATTTTTTCCCAAAAAAAACCTTTTTTTTGTTCCCGTAAACATTTTTTTCCCAAAAAAACCTTTTTTTTGTTCCCGTAAACATTTTTTTCCCAAAAAAACCTTTTTTTTTGTTCCCGTAAACATTTTTTTCCAAAAAAAGCTTTTTTTTTGTTCCCGTAAACATTTTTTTCCAAAAAAACCTTTTTGTTCCCAAAAACATTTTTTTTTATATATAATTTAAACTTAACATTTTTTTTATAATTTAAACTTAAATTTTTTTTAACTAAGTAATTCCATTTTAAAATTAAAACCTTTTTATATATATAATTAAAATATTAAAAAAATTAAAACATTTTTTTACATAATTAAAATATTAAAAAATTAAAACCTTTTCGTAAGGAACTCCTTATGTTTGCCGTGTCATTTTGTGTACCTTTTATTTTCTTTATTCCTGCATTTCATTTGCATGCTTGAGGTTGAGATGTGCTTGTGGTGGCCACAGCCCCACACTATTTTCCTCCCTCACTTCATTCTAAGTGTCATTACATATTTTCATATTCTTCATGTTTTCAGAAATGTTTCTTTGTTTCTTTATACCCTCTGCCTTTATTACTTTTCTTATTTTTGTACCTTAATTATTCCTCCATATAATGATTTGTCATATTTTCACATTTTTTTTACAGTTTTATCCTTCCGAAGAATTAGGTCTAGCCGTTTGACCGCCGTGTCAATAGTCCTCAAACCCTCAAATTTCTCTTCATTCAATTTCAACCTCAAAACCTCAAAACTACACCCTCACAAACCCTAATTTTCACAAATGCCTCGCCGCAGGCAAGATTACAATTTTACCCCTAGCATTAGGTCAAAGAGCCGCCGCGCTCATTTTAGGGTTTCCCGCCGCGGAATCCCTAACCTAACCTAATTTAACCCTAATTACAACTTAACAATTCAACGTAGAGATTTGGAGTTTCTACACTCCACGTAAGCGTGTCCTTAAGATGCGTTTATTCCCCTTGAGACCTTGACCACAGTCAAGAAGTCTCTAACCTCCCTTTTGAGGGGAACTACGATTACTCTGATTCCACTCCCGTAAGGATACGTAGGCACAAGATGCGATGTCTTGCCGAGTAAACTTAGAATTAACCCCTTAGGTCTTCTTTCTCACTTTTAATTCTTTGTATATATACCTTAAGCAAATGAATAAAGCAAAATAGTAAACATCTGAACAAAAGGTTCCTGTAGAGTACTACAGAAGTTTAGGGTGCTAGTACCTTCCCTAAATTTAACCAACCCCCGAACCCTAGATCTTTCCCCGCATTGTGTTTACGATGCAAAATAGGTTTTCCCTCTTTTGACCTTTTCCTTCGGATAAATCAAAGAGCGGTTGTGAATTGAATTGCGATTCAAACTCATTAATAGTTTGTGATCCTATTTCCACCGCAACAGAAAATGGCGACTTCACTGGGGAATGTCTAATCTTAATTTTTGAGGGTTATCCCTAACTTGTTCATATTTATTACTATCTGCGACATTATTCATTTGCATGTATATATTTGTGCTTTGATTGTGGGACTGTTCCTTGTGCTGTGAGATAGGTCCTACACCCGGATCTAGTGTACCTTAGGTAAATGGCAATAGACCAAGGAAACTGTACGACGTATATCGATACGGTTGATCTGGTGGCCATGGTTAGTGCGACTTCTTGGTTGGTGCTTATATTCCTTAAGTCAAGTTGAGGATAATATTGAGGCTGCCATATGTTGTCAACGCACTAACTGACTTTTAGAACCCTAGTTAACTCATCTTGGCCTTTAGAAAGTAGTGAGGTAACCGGCTTTGGTGCAGACTAAAGTTGGTTGACACTCGATACTACGCTCATTGAGATCTTAAACTTGGAGGGTTTTGGTTGGCAAGTAAGTTGCCTTCTGAACAACCATCCTTGTGAAAGATCAATGATATTGAGATCCCTTAGAACCTGGTTACTTTTGTAGGACAGGATGAACCATCTAACTTCAAGGGAGGGTACTTGCCTTTGAACCTCATGCAAGCCTTTAACCTAGGACTTTGTGTGTTTTCATGCATTGCATCCATAAAGCATCTCATTGCATTGTATTTCATGGAGTTCAAACATCATTTATGGATATCGCGGGATACCATAAGTAAAAAAAAGATATAAAATGAAAAAACAAGAAAAAGATTTCCTTGGTACCCCACGACATTCGTAAATGTTTTAAATTCCATGAAATTTTCATTTACATTCACATTTTAGCATCATACTCTTGCATTGCATGTGTCTCCCGATTTCTCACACTCGGTTCTCTCACCTTCCAGTTTCGTCACCCTGAGTTCTCGGCACCAATACAACACCAGAGCTCAAACTCGGAAAAGAATGGAGGATCAGGCAAAAGAGATTGATCGCCTTAGCAATGAACTCGAAGACCTTCGAGGGGGTATGGGGCGTATGATGGAATTGTTACATGTCATGAATGCTAAGATGGATACCCAGCCCACTGTTGTTTCTGAGATTACCGGCGTTACTGTGGACCCTCCACCAAGTGTGACCGTAGCAGGGGACCCACCTTATGGTCTTGCTCCCGGTTTTGTGCCTCCTCAAGCCACTGTTCCGATTAATCAACCTGTTCAGCAAGCCGTGCCCTTGTTTTCTGAAGTTTCTAGGGGGGCTCCTATCTTTGCACCACCTGTTGTACACACTCGTGCGCAACCGTACTTCAATGAGACAGCTTTTGATAATCTTGATGAGAATGTTGAGGGTTATGAGAAACATGATAAGCTTCGTGAGGAAGTAAACACTATCGTCCAGAGATTGAAAAAGGTAGAGGGTGATCAAATTTTTGGGACTGCTGCAAGGGATGTTTGTTTGGTTTCAGGTTTGGTTATTCCCCCAAAGTTCAAAACTCCGAACTTCGATCGTTATGAAGGTGCCACCTGTCCTAAGAGTCATCTGATCATGTATTATCGCAAAATGGCTGCCCATGTTGAGAATGATAAACTGATGATTCATTGCTTCCAAGATAGTTTGAAGGGTGCTTCCTCCAAGTGGTATTAACTTTAGACCAGTCTCGCATTAAGAGTTTCCAGGATTTATCTGACGCTTTCATCAAACACTACAAGTACAATATGGATCTGGCTCCTGACAGAAGACAGTTGTTGAGTATGTCGCAAAAGAATTCTGAGTCATTCAAAGAGTATGCTCAAAGGTGGAGAGAAACTGCTTCGCAGGTAGAACCTCCTTTGACCGAGAAAGAGTTAGCTGATTGGTTTGTCGACACAGTCCGTCCAGAATTTTACGAGAGAATGGTGGGTAGTGTGACTTCAAATTTCTCCGACATCGTTGCTGTGGGTGTCAAGATTGAATTGGGTATGAAGAGTGGTAAAATGACAAATAATCATGGCGCTTCTAAGGATCAGCCGAAGAAACCTCCGTATAGCTCCCAGAAAAAGAAGGAGAGTGAGACTAATGCTATATCCTCTGGTAAACCAAGGGAACGCTTTTATCGGCATCTGCAAGGTTATGCTCAACCTCAAGGGTACCCGGTCCAATATGCTCAACAACCCTATGTGGCAGCTATTACACCTTCTTTCAATCAACAGGTTCCCATGTATCAACCTATGCAACAACCTCCTGTTTATCCGCCTCCTGTCAACTACCTACAGGCACCCAATACTCCTGCTCCTCAACAGCCAAAGAGTCCGGCTCCTCGCCAGAATATGCCAAACAGAAGAACGTATAAACCTTGTCCGCCGATCCCGATGACTTTTACCGAGTTGTGTCCCTCTTTGGTCAAGCAAGGTCTCATCACTACTCGGGCTTTGGGTCCGCCTCCTAATCCTCCACCTAATCCATTACCTGCAAGTTACAACGCTACCGCTCATTGTTTATTTCATGAGGGTGCGCCCGGCCATGATCTAGAGAATTGCTATGCTCTTAAGAAAGTTGTCAGAAATTTGCTAGAAACGAAGAAGTTGTCTTTTGGCGATGCTCAGCTGAAGATCGAGACTCCTTTCGGGGTTCCTCACTCGTCCAGTGCAAATTCTGCAAAGCATGCTACGCCTATCAGCCGAATCCAGTCATTATTCAAAGGCCTAGCCCGCTTCATTTCAGTAACCCTCAAGGTGATATGACCGGGATCAACAAAGGATCTGGGAAATTTATTTTGAAGCAACGACTGAAAACTGTTGAAGATGTGACCAGCATAACTGGGGTAAGCCATGACGACTCACAGTGATCATGAACCAGACGTCCTTTCCATTGAGGCTCCGCCAAAGGAAACTGTTACTCTTGAATGCAAGATTTCATAAACATTTAGAAGGATTTTTCCGACAGTTCATTTGTTTATTTATATGCATTTCTCTTTGATTAAGCATATTTAGCATGCACGAACTTGTTTATCTTTGATTAATTAATGCAACGCATATGTTTGTCTTGAATAAATCCATTCGTTTCACTCATTCAAAAAAACATTTTCATAAATCATATTGCCAACTTTACCCGATCTCTTGTTCTGATGGAGATTTGGGGGGAGGATGACGAACCCAAAACGTCAGATTTCTTGTCGAATGCTTTCAATTGAAACCCGCTGATGATGTAAGGCATTGTTTCAAATCCCAAACACTGGAGATATAAGGATGTTAATCCCTAGTCAACCTTTGAGCCTTGAAGTAGGAGTTTTTTCTTTCTTTTTAAGAACCTTCATCCTAACCTGGGGCAGGGTAGGTTTCAGTTAAACCGATCGAGCGCTTAGACTCTTAAAAAGGAAGGGCAAACCTTCGAGAACTTATCCTTAGCATCTTAAGAAGTCCAATACAATGACTATCCCTCAGGAGTGGGGCAGTCACGAGCCTTTCAAAAGATTTACACGACTTGTGCATAAAAGAATATTCAAAAAAATAATAAAAGCCCGCTAAGTCAAAACCTATGAAGGAGACTTAGGCAAAACTGGGGCATCCCGCTGGACTCCAAAGTCAAATCAAAAGACGTTGTCCAGGCAAAAGTTAGGGAGTAAGAACAACAAACCAGTAGTTTTTAGAACCCCTATAAAGAACAAGGTCGTGTGACCAATTGCCAAAAGAAATAGGTGAGTGACTGCCATGTCCAAAGCCCTGATGAGTTCTCGACCATAGCAAATCCGCTTGAGATATGAGCGTTCGTATCCGATTAACTGAATTAGGATTGGAGAACATCACGAAGAAGGGGTGGGTACAAATATAACTTTGAGCCTATATCCTTTGTTTCTTAAACCGTGAACCAAGCCACGATACAACCTTTAAAAGACCTAATTGAAGTAGGACTTCGGTTGAAAGCATACTCGACAAGATCACGTTTCCTGACTCCTACGAGTTATGCTCAGAAAAAAATTCATGTTGGCATTATAATTAAAACTTATATCCTGACTAGTGATTTCGGTCACAAGTTGTTGCGATATCTTTTTTTCAAAACAAAAATTCAAGACAAATATATGTGTACATTGACAAGCTCAGGATAGGCATTTCAGGCACGACAACTTTGCTTGATACCTTAGAGATTTACATATGAACATAACCCGTGGAACTTGAAGATCCTGCTGAACAGGGGCAGGCAGTTTCCCAATTCGCTTACCAACGCGAGTCTGACGTTCTTAAGAGCTATTTCCCAAAGATTTCGTCGTAACACGATTAATTTGTGCCAGTTATGTCGAGACCTGACAAATCTCTCAAAGAGTTTGAGAACAATGGGGCAACCAGACTCGGTGTTCTCTATAAAATCCTCTTGAGATGACCCTACCTCGCAACGCAAGTATCCTGGGGCACCATGTTTTTGAGGAAACAAATGGCGACTACTACAAGATCCTTCAAGATCAAAACCGTGTGGTTTCACGACTTTTCTTCATGCACCCGATGGATTTTACTCACAGCAGCCTTCATACCCCAGTAAGCCTCAGTGTTGCAACAGACTCCTAAACTATTGCCTCATCACAGTCCCCAGAGAGACTATAAGCTGACAACCTTTTCTTGGGTAACTCAAAAGTGTCCCTCAGGTTTTCTTCTCCCCATGCGAAGACGTGGTACTATGCACCCAAGCAGATTACCTTCTCCCCAGAGAATTCAGAACTTTAAAACCAGACTTGGTTCTACCATTGATCCTTCTTACCCATGATTGACGTATTGGTTGCAGAGAACGCAGGGTATCTCCGTCAAGATGTTTATTTCATCTCTCGTCCCATCTCTAGTCTGTTTCGTCAACGTACGCAAGGGCATAAGCATCACATGCTTATTTCATTACATATTCATTACATATTCATTACATACTCATTACATACTCATTTCATAACATCCTGCATATTCACATACATCAACGTACATTCACATTAACATATGCATTAACATGTGCATTAGCATTCACAGGTTCATTGTGTTTCACCATCATTTGGTTGTTACCGCCGAGTAACTGGGGTTTGTCCATTCTCTTCAAATAGATTGTCAGCCTTAAGCATAAAATACCTACTTGTTTCCAGTTTCCCCACAGAGCTCGATCCTCGTGGATGACGGTTACTTCAGCTATCTTTCCTCGCCAGGATTAGATATTTACCCTTCGAGATCATTCCCTCGATGGAGTCTTGATTACTAGTCTTCTTTCTAGCTCGATCCTAGATTGAATCTCAGTCTTGTCGGTCGTCAATCCCAACCGGACGTGCATTTATTTTGCACCATCTAAAATTTTCACCATACATTGGCAGATACGCGACTATCTCGCTTGAGAAGTTTATCACTGTACCCGGACGTGCATTTATTTTGCACTATCTTTCAAGAAAATCAACTACAATCCTTTACAGATACACGCCAGTTCGCGCCTGGAAAATATATCAGTACAACACTTTACAATCCTACATGTTACAACCTTTTACACTTTACATCTTACAGCATCAACATACGACATTTCTCACCTAAGAAGTCGATCATATCCTCGTTATGACTCGCAGCAAATGGCCATCTCCATGGAGCAGTTGGGCTTCCATTTTCCCTGTCGTCTTGAAGTATAGAGGGTTTTGAACCAAATCGTATTCAGGAGAGCACGATTCTGAATTATGAAGAAGTTCGTTTATCCTTTAGTAAAAGAAGGAGCGGAATCATATTCAGGAGAGCACGATTCTGAGTTATGAGGAAGTTCGATTACCCAGTTTCATATTCAGGAGAGCACGATTCTGAAGTATGAAGAATTTCATTTACAAGAAAGAGCCGAATCATATTCAGGAGAGCACGATTCTGAAGTATGAGGAAGTTCAGTCAGCCCTTTTCATATTCAGGAGAGCACGATTCTGAAGTATGAAGAATTTCATTTACCCTTTAGCCGAATCGTATTCAGGAGAGCACGATCTTGAATTACGGGGAGGTTTGAGCGGAATCAGATTCAGGAGAGCACGATTCTGAGTTATGAGGAAGTTCAATTAGCCCTTTTCATATTCAGGAGAGCACGATTCTGAAGTATGGAAAAATTCATTTACAACCAAATCATATTCAGGAGAGCACGATTCTGAAATATGAGTATATTCAGTCATCCAGTTTCATATTCAGGAGAGCACGATTCTGAAATATGAGTATCTTCAGTCATTCAGTTTCATATTCAGGAGAGCACGATTCTGAAATATGAAGAAATTCAGTCATCCAGTATCATATTCAGGAGAGCACGATCCTGAAGTATGAGGAAGTTCAGTTTACCCTTTTCATGTTCAGGAGAGCACGATTCTGAAGCATGAAGAAGTTTATTTATCCTTCAGTAAGAGAAGAATCAGAATCGTATTCCAGGCGCCGACCTTAAATGCGAGAAGATTTATTTATCAGATAAGCAGCAGCCTCTTTATTTGAGTGCTTATCCATTCTTTGCACATAAGTCCCTTCCAACGATAAGTGACAGTTCTCCCTCGAGAAGCTTATCAGGGCAATTCCCATCAAAGTCCATTTATTTTGGCATACAGTCGGTCTTTACCCTGTATATTTGCTACGGAGTTCCGAAAAGTCCGTTTGATCCTGTCACGAGGGGTAGTTTACAGAAGCTTGGATGTTATTCCTTGCTCAATGCTCCAGCATTCTGTAATCGATCTTACAATCGTACGTGATCCAGTTTTATTTTTAGATTCCCCAGTGGAGGCCGTCTCATAGGTACCATCTCCATTTGAGAATCTCGTTCCTTTTCTAAAAAGACAATTGGTCGTGTTCGCACCAGTTGACCATCTTTTTTGGAATTCCCCAGTGTTGTGCTGTTGTCCCAGCGCGTCATTTTTCCCAGTGTGTTCTTCTCGTAGCGTCTGTCCCTGTGTCGTCGTATTCGTCAGCATTTTCGCATTCATCATTCCAGCATACGCATCACATCATATTCACGGCATCATCTGCATTAATCTGTTCTCGCTTTGTCCATAGCATTGCATATCGCCGCATATAAGGGCAAAATTTTCGGTTATCTATATTTAAATCCCTCCACCATGATTCCTTGAGTCTCCGTCACTCAAATCATCTGGTGTAGCTATTTAAATAGGGGCAACTGTAATACCCCAAATTTTACCCTTTCTTTTTTATTTTTATTTTAAATTCTTATTAACCTAATAAATTAACCTTTTTTTTAGATCTTGTTTTTTTAACTAATAATAATTTAATTAAATTTTTTTTATAACTTTACTAATATTTTTTAGTTTATTTATTTAAAGCTCTTCTTACTAACTTTTAGGATTTAGATTAAAATTTAACTTTTTTTTTTCTTTTCTTCAAGAGTAAATTTTTTATAACCTTTTTTTAAATTAATTTCTAACACATTTTTTAATCAAATTCTAATATTTTTTTAAAAATAAAAATCTAACTTCTTTTTAAAATTAAATCTTTTTTCTAACTTTTTTTAAATCTTTTTCTAACTCCTCTTTAAAGTTAAATCTTTTTCTATCTTTTTTAAAATTAAATCTTTTTTTCTAACTATTTTTAAAGCTAAATCTTGTTTTCTAACTTTAAATCTTTTTTTTCTAACTTTTTAAAATTAAATCTTTTTTTCTAACTTTTTTAAAATTAAATATTTTTTTCTAACCTTTTTAAAACTAAATTTTTTTCCTAACTTTTTTAAAATTAAATCTTTTTTTCTCTAACTTCTTTTTAAAATTAAATCTTTTTTTCCTCTAAATTCTTTTTTAAAATTAAATCTTTTTTTTTTTTCTAACTATTTTAAAAATTAAATCTCACCTTTGTCACTTTTTTTTGTTCTTTATTATTTTTACTCTAAATTTTTCTATCTTTCATTAAAAAAATAACAAAAATAGTCTTTTATTATTATTTAATTATTATTTTCGTATTTTAATTAAATCATTTTTTAAAATATTATTTTTTTCACTTTTTTCTAAATTATTCATAAAAATATCCAAAAAATCATAAAATAAAAAAATATTGAAAAATTTTGTTCCTTTTATAATATTTTTTAGGAATCAATAGGATTATTAGTTTTTATTTTAAGTTTATTTTAATTATTTTAAATTATTTAAATTTTATTTTTTTCTTAACTAATTATTTAGTTTGGGCTTTAAAATGGGCTTTAGGGACATTATTGACAATTTGGTGTTAACCCTAATTTGTTCCCTATATATACATGTGTTGCCTTGTTGGAAAAGAAGAGAATGAAAAAACCTAAGAGGGGTCAGAAGGTTTTCTTCAGAAAAGAGGAGAGAGAGGGAGAAGCAAAGGAGATCCCCAGAGAAGAAAGGCGGTCGTTCCCACAACTCTTAAGAAGGATTGGAGCTCTCCAGTGTTCCCTTATTCAAACCTTTTTCACATTTACCGAAGCAAACCTCCGCTTCGTAGGTTAAATTACTAAACCTTTTGCCTTTTCATGTTTATGTGCATATTTTGCCATGTTAATGTGTTTAGGTCCGTTACATTACTAAATCCTTTGCATTTTTCATATTTATTTGCATCCTTGCCATGTTAACCTTCATTGTTGTTTAGATCCGTAGATTTTGATCTGTATGAACCATGATTGTGTCGTATAGGATTGTTTGCATGTCCATTAATTGTCTGTTTGCATTTGCAATTCTATTGTTATTTTTTTTTTTTTATCAAAACCTTTTTCAAAATCAAAACCTTTTTTATTAAAACTAAAACATTTTTTCCCAAAAAACCTTTTTTTTGTTCCCGTAAATATTTTTTCCCAAAAAACCTTTTTTTTGCTCCCGTAAATATTTTTTCCCAAAAAAAACCTTTTTTTTGTTCCCGTAAACATTTTTTTCCCAAAAAAACCTTTTTTTTGTTCCCGTAAACATTTTTTTCCCAAAAAAACCTTTTTTTTTGTTCCCGTAAACATTTTTTTCCAAAAAAAGCTTTTTTTTTGTTCCCGTAAACATTTTTTTCCAAAAAAACCTTTTTGTTCCCAAAAACATTTTTTTTTTATATATAATTTAAACTTAACATTTTTTTTATAATTTAAACTTAAATTTTTTTTAACTAAGTAATTCCATTTTAAAATTAAAACCTTTTTATATATATAATTAAAATATTAAAAAAATTAAAACATTTTTTTACATAATTAAAATATTAAAAAATTAAAACCTTTTCGTAAGGAACTCCTTATGTTTGCCGTGTCATTTTGTGTACCTTTTATTTTCTTTATTCCTGCATTTCATTTGCATGCTTGAGGTTGAGATGTGCTTGTGGTGGCCACAGCCCCACACTATTTTCCTCCCTCACTTCATTCTAAGTGTCATTACATATTTTCATATTCTTCATGTTTTCAGAAATGTTTCTTTGTTTCTTTATACCCTCTGCCTTTATTACTTTTCTTATTTTTGTACCTTAATTATTCCTCCATATAATGATTTGTCATATTTTCACATTTTTTTTACAGTTTTATCCTTCCGAAGAATTAGGTCTAGCCGTTTGACCGCCGTGTCAATAGTCCTCAAACCCTCAAATTTCTCTTCATTCAATTTCAACCTCAAAACCTCAAAACTACACCCTCACAAACCCTAATTTTCACAAATGCCTCGCCGTAGGCAAGATTACAATTTTACCCCTAGCATTAGGTCAAAGAGCCGCCGCGCTCATTTTAGGGTTTCCCGCCGCGGAATCCCTAACCTAACCTAATTTAACCCTAATTACAACTTAACAATTCAACGTAGAGATTTGGAGTTTCTACACTCCACGTAAGCGTGTCCTTAAGATGCGTTTATTCCCCTTGAGACCTTGACCACAGTCAAGAAGTCTCTAACCTCCCTTTTGAGGGGAACTACGATTACTCTGATTCCACTCCCGTAAGGATACGTAGGCACAAGATGCGATGTCTTGCCGAGTAAACTTAGAATTAACCCCTTAGGTCTTCTTTCTCACTTTTAATTCTTTGTATATATACCTTAAGCAAATGAATAAAGCAAAATAGTAAACATCTGAACAAAAGGTTCCTGTAGAGTACTACAGAAGTTTAGGGTGCTAGTACCTTCCCTAAATTTAACCAACCCCCGAACCCTAGATCTTTCCCCGCATTGTGTTTACGATGCAAAATAGGTTTTCCCTCTTTTGACCTTTTCCTTCGGATAAATCAAAGAGCGGTTGTGAATTGAATTGCGATTCAAACTCATTAATAGTTTGTGATCCTATTTCCACCGCAACAATCTTGAATTTAATTTTCTTTTGATGGTGCTTTGAAGGGATATTGGCCTTGTGCTCTTGGCTTCTGTTTACCAACTTGTTTAGCTTTCTTATGCATTTTATTTGGTAATTTTTGAACCATTTTCCTAATTTTGAGGTAACTTGCAAGTCAACTTACCTCTAAGGGAAATTCATACATGCACCTTGACCTAGTTTGATTTGGATATGACATTTTTGGATCCTTTGAGCTCTCAATTCCTTTTGTTTCATGTTGCTAACATGTTAAGGATGATGTGTGTTCAATTTTAGGTCATGATATTGTTTTTTCCTTGTTCTTTTGTTTGTTCTCTTTTGAGCTTTCAAGTGTGTTTTCATTGTGTAGTTTGCTTGCATCTCTTTGTGTTCTAGCTTGCATTTCTTTTTGTGATGATTTGTTTTTACTTTTGGGATTTCCTCTTCATCTTTACCTTCTGTCCAATGACCTTGGAGTGTCATTTAAGGTAGCTTGGTCCCTCCTTAGGAGGAACTTGAAGCTTACCTAAAGTGATGAATCCATGAGGACTTTTTCTTTATGTTTTTGTCACACTTGTTTGTTTGCTTTTGATGCATCTCTATCTCTTTTCTCTTTGTATCCTCATATGCATGCTTGGTTGAGATGAGCTTGTGGTGGCTACTGCCCCCACACTATTTTCCTCCCACTTTCATTCTATGTGTTCCTACTTGTTCATTCCATGTATGCATTCTCTCATTTGGATGTTTCCTTTGTTCTTTCTTATTCTTCTTTTGTCTTCCTTCCCTTAGGATTTATAATCTATCTTATTCAAGAGAGGTTATGATAGACATTAGGGTTCTAAGCATGTATGATAATATTAGGTAGACGTTCCCCTTTTGTGATCCCAACTTTAGGTGCACTTTGCATGATAACTTCTAGGGTTTGGTCTAGTCCCCCTTTAGTTTCTCCCTTTCTCTTCTCATCTTCAAACAACTTCAATCCACTTAATAAAGATAATGAATGTTGTGCCATGAGCCTTATACTTGGGAAATGGTGATTGAGTGGCTACCTCTCAATTTCCAAGAGTGTTTAGTATTCGTCCTTAGGACGATATGCGACGCATTCGATCCTAGGTTTTAGACTTTGTTACAACATACATTATGAACACTCTAATTCAAAACACTTCTTCTTTAAAAACACAAAAAACAATTCAAACCTTTTTATCCTTCGGGATTCTTAATTAGGAACCTTTTCATAAACAAGAGTGTTGTTAACTCTTAGTTCTATCACAAACGGTAACGCCTAAGTCTCCAATGGTCGAGCTGCATACACCAAACTGCTAGAACTGTTTGTTAACCCTACTCGGATAAAACTTTTGAACAACCTGTGTTCTCTTAAGCCCGAACTACGTTTGCTTTGATCTTTCATACCAGATGAAAGTATGTAGGCATAAGACGCGATGTCTTAGCGAGCAACCTTCCCCCCTTCTTTAGCCGTAGTTGGTCGAACTATGTTGACTCTGACTTTCCCATTGCACGAGGGAGTACGTAGGCACATAGCGGCGATGCTCTGCCGATTCAGTCTTTTTCTTTCTCTTTTGTCCATAAGCCTTTAGCGTAGATAGTTTACACACCCTTTTAAGATAGACAACACATGCATGGATCCCGTCGAGTACGACGGACGTGAGGGGTGCTCATACCTTCCCCTTGCGTAACCGACTCCCGAACCTAGGACTTGGTTGCGATGACCTCGTCTTTTCCCGTTTTCGTCTGGTTTTTTCTACTCAACGTGTTACCCAAGAAAGCTTTAATGAAGTTAGACACCTAAGGAGTGATATGTACTCCTAGCGATCTTGTTGTGAGAGCTTTTGATGGAACAAGAATATCGGTTTTCTGTGAAGTTACTCTCCCTATTCAAGTAGGACCAGAGATTTTCAATGTTGTTTTCTACATAATGGATATTTAGCCTGCATATAGCTGTCTACTTGGTCGACCCTAGATCCATTCTGCAGGCGCAGTTGCATCGATCTTGCATCAAAAGCCGAAGTACATGGTTGGAGGGAATATTGTCACCGTGTACGGTGAAGAAGATATAATGATTAGCCATCTATCATCCTTCAAGTATGTTGAGGTGGATGGAGAGATGCATGAAACCTTATGCCAGGAATTTGAAGTCGTTCAGGTTAAAGAGAAGCTTCCTTTTGTGGATAGTACTCCCGAGATTTCTATGTCTTCTTTCAAAGAATCTCGAGCTGTGGTGGAGTCTGATTCTTCACAAGGATGGGGCCAAGTGCTCAGTATTCCCAACAAGCAAGACATATTCGGTTTGGGATACAGCCCATCTTCCTCCTCGCAGAGTGCTCAAAAGTACAGGGGACCGCTGCAGTTTACCAGCGGTGGAGTGATCTTTGATAGAATTAATGTTGTATTTGAAGATGAAGGAGACAATGACTGTGATATGGACGCGTGGATTCAGCCGCGTGTTCCTGGCCAAAGCTTATGCAATTGGACCATCGAGGAAGTCGTCCAAGTGTCCTTTGAAGAGTAATTTATCTGTTTTGATTATGTGTGGCCCTGCGTTCTGCCCAGGACGTAGTGGTTTTCATTTGTAGGGCCCTTATTTGTTTATGTTTGGACTCTGTTTTTATCATTAATCAAAGGCGTTTATTTGCATTCAAATATTTTGATCCCTGTTTTTTTTTCTTTTTATTTTTGAAAATAAAATGGCAATGTGTTTGTGCTTGTTTGCATATCATTTTAAGCATAAAACATCAATCATGCAGGTTTTACATCACAGATGCCACCTCTCCAGATTCATCTATGACTCGGTATGACTTTGACCATCCAATTTTTCAAGCTAAAGAAAAGATTGATGAAGATGAAGACCTTCCTGAAGAGCTTTCCAGACTGTTAAGACAAGAGGAGAACATCATTTTGCCTCATCAAGAAGAGATTGAAGTCGTCAACCTGGGCACAGAAGAAGATAAGAAAGAGGTCAAAATAGGGGCTTCTTTAGAAGATGATGTCAAGAGAAGACTGGTTGAGATGCTCCGAGAGTATAGAGACGTCTTTGCTTGGTCATATGAGGATATGCCAAGACTGGATATAGATATAGTGGTTCATCGTCTACCTCTTCGAGAAGAGTGTCCACCTGTAAAGCAGAAATTGAGAAGAACTAGACCAGATATGGTAGTTAAGATTAAGGAAGGGGTCCAGAAATAGTTAGGCGCCAGTTTTCTTGTTGTTACGAACTATCCTCTATGGGTCGCTAACATCGTTCCTGTACCTGTTGTACTCCAAAATTTGCCCAACCTTTTTCTTACTGGGCTTATGTTTCATTTCATTTTTCTAGCATTTGCATATGCATAACATTGTTCTTTATAGGGGATCAAGGAAGGTGTGTATTCAAGGTAAGAGTATCAATAGTTCCAAGCTCAAGCAAGAGTGTTTACTCAAGTCATCAAGTGCTTATAGTCAGCAAGAGGCAGTCAAAGATCATTGAGAGAATGAATTAGTATGTATTGCTTACCTCCTATCTAGGGGGTCAATTGAAGATCATCAGAGGACCATAAGCTCATGGATATGGATATGATATATTTAAGGAGCTCATTGAATGCTTTTGAAGCCATTATGGGGCTCATATAAGTTGTTACTTCATATGCAAGAGGTTGTAGTCAAGGCTTGTACACCTAGGGTTTCATCCGCTTAGTGCAAAGTCAACTGTGGATTTGAAGGAGATTGAGACTTGGTTTTAAGTCATTAGAGTCATGGGAAGTTTTTTTGAGACATCTATAATATTATTTCAAGATCAAATCAAGAAGAATCAACGGTGTGAGAAGTTACTAAATTAGGGTTTCAGAGGTTTGCTAGTGTAAAATCCCCTATTTAGTGCCTAACTTCAAGACCTCATATCTCAAGATACAAGTTGAATCTAATTTTATTACAAACATGAGACTTGTAGGGCATGTTATAAGCTTTCTTTTAAGTACTAGAACTCATCCATTGGGTTTGTAAAACCCAAGTTATGATGCCATCAAGTTATAGGTCTCAAATGAACATAATTTTCAGTCAACAAACGTCAACCAACTTCCAAGGTACTTTTGACTTAGAATCTTGTTTCTCCTCAACTTTTGATGAACATGAAAGTTGTTCCTTATGATCTTAGATTTCCAAAAAGTCCTATAAGTCCTTCATCTCATTTGTGGAACTCATGTTATGAAGCTTGCAAGGCAGGGGTATTTTGGGAAACTTTGATTATAGGTCATTTTGATTATAGGTCATGTTCATACCTCTGTGCACTTCAAATGGAACTTTCACCAACAGGAAAGTTGTCCCAAATGGCTTCAAATTCATCATGGAACACAAGTTTGGCATGGATTTTGCATAGATAAGGAGATTGGTGAAGAAATTTCAAAGGAAAATCGACTTAAAAAGGTGAATTCAATTGATCAAGTTTTAGGACTTTCTCATGCTTTTTTCCAATTCAATTTAGTTCACAATACTCCAAGGTACAAAAGCCACAAAAGAACTTTGGTATGTGCTAGAAAAAACACATGAATTTGAAGCTTGCTTCATGGAAAAGTTTCACATCAAAACTCCTTAAATGGATCAATTCAAGGCCCAATTCAATTCCTAATGCAAAGTTCACATTCTCTGTTGTTAATCCATACCAAATTCAAATGTGCATGATGCCATAATCACGTGTGCATGGGCATGAACTTCAATTTGGGAATTTTCAAAGTTCAAAGGAACCAAGCCTCATTGGGCCTCCAATTCATCAGAAATCCATTGTATATAAGTTCAGAATGAAAATAGAGCTCTCATTTTTTGCAAATTCGTGGAGAAAGCTCAGAGTGCAGTTTTGGAATGTGGAGGGAAATTTCAATATCTCAAATCTTGATCTAGCTCAATTCAAGCAAAATTGAAGTGATCTTCTTCTTCCTCAAGTGAAATAGAGTAAATCTGCACGATTTGGATCAAGCTTTGCATCGTTTGAAGCTCCAACAGAGAGACTCTGTTAGGTAACCTTCAATTCCAAATATCTCTCGTGTTAGCCATTAATTTTATGCCATTGTTATTGCATCTGAAGTCCTACAGCTTGTAGGCAAATTCTGGTACCATAATTGTGTTGATTGATGAGTTTTCAGTTGTCTGCTCTTTTTTATTCACCGTCCGTTTCTCTCTGGTTAAGCATGATAAATGAACTTAGAGAGTGGATTTGGAATGTACTCAACTTGGCATGCATTTTGGTATAAAATTTCATAGGTTTTGGTGAGGTTTGAGAACCTGGTCTCAGGCCACCTCGCCGGAGAAGACACCGGAGCTAGGGCTCCGGCGTCTGGTTCAAATCTCAGGCGTGCTTGCATGTTATGTTTGACTCCTTAACCAGACCAGATGAACGGTTGTGATGGGTTTGACTTGCGTGTATTTTGACTTGTCAGGTCAATTAGTGAAATACATCGTTTCACTTTGCTGAAGGGAGGAGGTCCACGAAGGTGCCTTTGGTACACATACCGGTGGGCAAGCCATGTCGCGGAAGCTGTTACGAGAAGGGTATTATTGGTTGACAATGGTGTAAGATTGCTTCAAGTATGTAAAGAAGTGTCATAAATGCCAAATTTATGACGACAAGATTCATGTGCCGCTGAGTCCTCTGAATGCCATGGTGTCGCCTTGGCCCTTTTCCATGTGGGGCATTGACATGATAGGCAAGATTGAGCCTACCGCATCTAATGGACATCGTTTCATCCTGGTAGCCATTGATTATTTCACCAAATGGGTGGAAGCAGCTTCCTATGCTAATGCTAATGTCACTAAGCAAGTGGTAGCCCGGTTTATCAAGAAGGACATCATTTGTCGTTACAGAGTGCCCGAGAGAATCATTACTGATAATGGTTCGAACTTGAACAACAAGATGATGAAGGAATTGTGCAAGAATTTCAAAATTGAGCGTCACAACTCATCTCCCTATCGTCCGAAGATGAACGGTGTTGTCGAAGCGACCAACAAGAATATCAAGAAGATAGTGCAGAAGATGGTTGTAACCTACAAGGATTGGCATGAGATGTTTCCTTTCGCTTTCCGTGGATATCATACTTCGATACGAGCCTCAACTGGGGAAACTCCTTTCTCGCTAGTGTATGGCATGGAAGTTGTCTTGCCATTAGAAGTCGGGATTCCTTCTTTGAGAGTCCTGGTCGACGTCAAGCTTGATGAGGCAGAATGGATAAGAAATAGATTGAACCAACTCAGCCTGATGGACGAGAAAAGGCTGGCATCTATTGCATATGATCGGTTGTATCAGATCCGAATGAAGAAATATTTTGACAAGAAGGTACGCCCTCGAAGCTTTCAGACGGGCGAGTTAGTATTAAAGAGGATTCTCCCTCCACAAACAGATCACATGGGCAAATGGACTCCCAACTCTGAAGGTCCATATATCGTGCGAACGGTTTTCTCCGGAGGAGCCTTATTGTTATCAACCATGGATGGTAAAGATTTCACATCCCTTGTGAACGCAGACGCAGTTACAAAATACTTTGCTTATAGAGACCCGCTGGAATGGAAAAAGAATATCCAGACAAAAATGGGGCATCCCGGCGAACCACAAAAAAAATAGGTTCGGGAAAAAAGTAGGGATATAAAAGAAGAAAAAAAACCCGCAAAGTTGAAAACCTAAAAAGGCGACTTTGACAAAAATGGGTATCCCGGTGAATTGAAAACCCGAAAGGGCGATTCAGGAAAAAGTTAGGGATTTGAAAAGTAAATAACTGCGGTTTGCGTTTTGATCTTCAGAGTATAGTGGATTGAGGGAGGACCTGAGGGCTGTTTATCCAAATCAATCTCTTCAGAGGACGAAACGTCGGGGAATCATTGAAGGCAGGCGAGTCATAGAGGGATCAGCTCATGGTGTTTGTTTGTGCCATATTTCTGACATTTTGTATAATTCTATGCATTTCTGTAAACTTTTGCGCAACTTCCTCTTTTCAGGTGTTGCATCTGTTGTAAAATCTGCCTATTTACAGGCCATTTGTCAATAAAACATATACTATTCAGTAATTGTTTGCCTTGCTTTAATCTTTACTGTTTTGTTTGTGAAAAATGCCCGATGTTTTGATAAAATTGTGCATATATAAACTTGCATGCTTTGGCTGATAATCAATAAAACTTCGATTTATTTGAACAATGTCACAGATGATGACTGAGATAGTTCCCTTTGTGTAGGATATCTTGTTTGTTCATTTTTGCAGGGTTGTTACCCTTGAGGTAGATTTCTAGAGCTGTATCCCTAGTATGTTTACCGTTTCCCAGCAAGTGAAGGTGGTGAATCTCTATCCCCAGCAAGGGTTTGTTTCTCCAGCAGAGAGTGTGCAGGTAGAGGGTATACATTTCTTCCCAGCAGACCGTTTGTATACACTCATTCCTCAGTAGTTCAAGTTGAATTCTCCAGCAGGGTAGAATCATCCCCAGAGAGTTGAGATTAATATCCGTCGAGCAAGTCAGGTATGTGTTTGTATCCTCAGCAGATTGCAGGTACACATTTACTCCTCAGCAGAGTCAGCAGAATCTGGTTTCCCCATAGAATCTAGACATGTGATCTGGTATCCCCTCAGAGTCTGAAGTGGTGATTCGTCTCCGAAGCAGAGGTCTAAGAGGTTTTCCCTCATTTCTTAATCCTCAGCGGAGTCAGCAGAACAGTTTTTCTTCCCCGCAGAGTGAAGTTACTCCCTGAGAATTGTTACCCTCAGCAGAGGGAGTGCGGTCGGTTATCCCCAGGTGAGTAATCCCCGACAGGGTGGATTTTTACCTCCAGCAGAGCAGAATATCCGGCAGGATGGAGTTACTCCCCAACAATAACTTTGACTCCCTGGTAGAGTCGTTTGTTCCCCCAGAGTGGTATTCTAGGAGGCCATCCAGGGCTAATTTCTCCGGTAATGTGAAGTTAACCTCGGTGATTGATTGTTATCCCCTGCAGAGTCGTTAATTTCACCCAATAGGTTAGATGTGTATCTAGCGTTGGATTGTCTTTCCTCGGCCGGGTTGTGTTTTCCCCAAGGGAGTTGTATCTTGGAAGGTTGTTCAGGGCATTTTCTCTTAGCAGGATTTGATCTCCGGTAGAGTAGAGTTATTATTTAGCATGTTGTGCTATCTCCCCAGTAAGGTGGATTTGTTCTCCCAAGCCGAGTCGGTCGAACCCTAGAAGAGTTGTGTTCTAGTTGGCCATTCAGGGCACTTTTCCTCAGTAGAGTTTGCGTTGATCCCCGGTAGGGTGGATTGTGGATGTTTGTTCTCGTCAGAGCAATAATGTTCAGGGAAGTTATTTTTTAGAAAGACATCCAAGGCTTGTCTCCCCAGCGTAAGTCTAATCATAAATGGCATGTTCCATCCCCGGCAAGGTGGCCTTCGTCTCTTTAGCGTTTACTTTTCTGATTCAGTTCTGGTGCATTTGCATTTGTGCATAGCATTCTCCGAAATGCGTAGCATTTCCATTTCGTTTGGAGCATTATGCCATATTCAAACATATGCATTTGAAACATAAGTCAGGTTGTTACCTCTTTGCTTTCAGGTGTATCTCCAACAAATGGTTGATTTACTTTGGCTTTGTGGTATCCAGACCATGGCAGCTTGTATTGTGTTCATTGCGGTATCCAGACCCCGTAAAACGTTGATATTTCTTTATTCCCCATGGTGTCCAGACCATGGCAATTTATGACGTGTTTCTTTAGCCCGTACAAGTATCAAGACCTCGGTAAAAGATTCTTGGCGAATACGTTTCATCTTATCAGGTGTTTCCCAATAGAATTGCTTGGTTAAGTTTCTCTTCCTTCCCCAGTGGAGTACCCAACAGAGTTACTTGGTTAAGTTTCTCTTCCTTCCCCAATGGAGTTCCCAACAGAGTTACTGGGTTAAATTTCTCTCTTTTCTCTCCCCGCCATAGTTGCTTATTTAAGTTTCTCTTTCCCCAGCAGAGTTCTTTTCTGAATTATCATAAGAAGTTTATCAACTGCGTGTTGATTCGTCCTTCGGGTTTGATGCTCGCTTTTATTTAGTGAATGCCTGCTTTGAGGAGAAGATGATCTCAGCTGCGGTTGAGCCGGCCTGAGGGTTCGATGCTGGCTTTTATTTCACAAATGCCTGCTTTGAGGAGCAGATAATCTCACTTACGGTTGAGCCGACCTGAGGGTTCAATGCTCGCTTTTATTTAGCGAATGTGTGCTTTGAGGAGAAGATGATCTCAGCTGCGGTTGAGCCGGCCTGAGGGTTTGATGCTCGCTTTTATTTAGAGAATGCCTGCTTTGAGGAGCTGATGATCTCGGCTGCGGTTGAGCCGGCCTGAGGGTTCGATGCTCGCTTTTATTTAGCGAATGCCTTCTTTGAGGAGAAGATGATCTCAGATGCGGTTGAGCCGGCCTGAGGGTTCGATGCTCTCTTTTATTTAGCAAATGCCTGCTTTGAGGAGCAGATGATCTCAGCTATGGTTGAGCCAGCCTTCGGGTTCAATGCTTGTTTTTATCTAACAGATGCCTAGCGGCGATGTCATACATTTTTCTCAGCTTCGTGTTGAGCCGGCCTGTGGGTTCGATGCCTATTGTTTCAATAGATGCTTGATGGTGATATCAGATGATATTTCCGACTTAGTGTCGTTTCCTGCGTGTTAGCAGATGTCTCTTCCAACTGCATGTCGATGCGTTTTGATTGGTAATCAGTCAACTTGTTGTCGTTGCAACTACCAGATTCAGTTATTTCCGGAGATTTTGGTCCCCAATCAGAGTTTGTAGTTCTATTACTGCGGTTGGCAAATTTTCGGGTTCTTTGGTATTCAACCGTCTTTTACCTTGATTGTTTGAAATCTGTTTGCTTATCTCATTCAGGTCCAAGTTGCTTGAATAAGGGCAGCTGTTGTAACCCAAAATTTGCCCAACCTTTTTCTTACATGGCTTATGTTTCATTTCGTTTTTCTAGCATTTGAATATGCATATTATTGTCCTTTATAGGGGATCAAGGAAGGTGTGTATTCAAGAGAAGATTATCAAGATTTCCAAGCTCAAGCAATAGTGTTTACTCAAGTCATCAAGTGCTTATGGTCACCAAGAGGCAGTCAAAGATCATTGAGAGAATGAATTGGTATGTATTGCTTACCTCCTATCTAAGGGGTCAATTGAAGATTGTCAGAGGACCATAAGCTCATGGGTATGGATATGATATGTTTAAGGAGCTCATTGAGTGCTTTTGAAGCCATTATGGGGCTCATATAAGTTGTTACTTCATGTGCAAGAGGTTGCAGTCAAGGATTGGACACCTAGGGTTTCATCTGCTTAGTGCAAAGTCAACTGTGGATTTAAAGAAGATTGAGACTTGGTTTTAAGTCATTGGAGTCATGGGAAGTTATGTTGAGACATCTAGAATGTTATTTCATGATCAAATCAAGAAGAATCAAGGGTGTGAGAAGTTACTAAATTAGGGTTTCAGAGGTTTGTCAGTGTAAAATCCCCTATTTAACGCCTAACTTCAAGACCTCATATCTCAAGATACAATTTGAACCTCATTTTCTTACAAACATGAGACTTGTAGTGAATGTTCTAAGCTTTCGTTTGAGTACTAGAACTCATCCATTGGTTTTGTAGAACTCAAGTTATGATGCCATCAAGTTATAGGTCTCAGATGAACATATTTTTCAGTCAACAAACGTCAACCAACTTCCAAGGAACTTTTGACTTAGAATCATGTTTTTCCTCACCTTTTGATGAACATGAAAGTTGTTCCTTATGACCTTAGGTTTCCAAAATATCGTAGAAGTCCTTCATCTCATTTGTGGAACTCAAGTTATGAAGCTTGCAACGAAGGGGTATTTTGGAAAACTTTGATTATAGGTCATTTAGATTATAGGTCATGTTAATACCTATGTGCACTTCAAATGGAACTTTCACCAACATGAGAGTTGTCCCAAATGGCTTCAAATTAATCATGGAACAGAAGTTTGGCATGAATTTTGCATAGATAAGGAGATTGGTGAAGAAAATTCCAAGGAAAATGGACTTAAAAAGGTGATTTCAATTGATCAAGTTTTAGGACTTTCTCATGCTTTTTTCCAATTCAATTTAGTTCACAATACTCCAAGGTACAAAAGGCACAAAAGAACTTTGGTGTGTGCTAGAAAAAACACGTGAATTTGAAGCTTGCTTCATGGAAAAGTTTCACATCAAAACTCCTTAAATGGATCAATTCAAGGCCCAATTCAATTCCTAATGCAAAGTTCACATTCTCTGTTGTTAATCCATACCAAATTCAAATGTGCATGATGCCATAATCACGTGTGCATGGGCATGAACTTCAATTTGGGCATTTTCAAAGTTCAAAGGAACCAAGCCTCATTGGGCCTCCAATTCGTCAGAAATCCAGTGTATATAAGTTCAGAATGAAAATAGAGCTCTCATTTTTTGCAAATTCGTAGAGAAAGCTCAGAGTGCAGTTTTGGAAAGTGGAGGGAAATTTCAAAATCTCAAATCCAGATCTAGCTCAATTCAAGCAAAATTGAAGTGATCTTCTTCTTCCTCAAGTGAAATAAAGTAAATCTGCATGATTTAGATCAAGCTTTGCATCATTTGAAGCTCCAACGGAGAGACTCCGTTAGGTAACCTTCAATTCCAAATATCTCCCGTGTTAGCCATTATATCTATGCCATTGTTGTTGCATCTGAAGTCCTACAGCTTGTAGGCAAATTCTAGTACCATAATTGTGTTGATTTATGAGTTTTCAGTTGTGTGCTCTTTTTTTTTCCATCGTTCGTTTCTCTCTGGTTAAGCATGATAAATGAATTTTGATGGTGGATTTGGAATGTACGCAACTTGGCATGCATTTTGGTATAAAATTTCATAGGTTTTGGTGAGGCTTGAGAACCTGATCTTCGACCACCTCGCCGGAGAAGACGACCGGAGCTAGGCTCCAGCGTCTGGTTCAAATCTCAGGCATGCTTGCGTGTTATGTTTGACTCCTTGACCAGGCCAGATGAACTGTTGTGATGGCTTTGACTTGCTTGCGTGTATTTTGACTTGTCAGGTAAATTAGTGAAACGCATTGTTTCACTTGGCTGAAGGGAGGCGGGCTTTGATGCTATTCACACCCCACTCATGACCCAACCCAATGTTTCAGTTGTTTTTTCTTGCTATTTGCACCACGCATCATTTTATTTGATTTTCTGTTTTGTTTTAAATCATTTAAAAATAACTCCAATTATGATAAATTCCACCAAAAAATATTTTCTGATACTTTAATGTGTCATTTAATTTTTGATAATTTTTATTTCATTTTCCATTTATTTTTCAATTAAAATGGGGATTAATGATTGTAGAGGTTTTTAAATTGATTATTCATGTGTATTCATTTGTTCTTGCTTGTTTCTTGACCAATTGGCATCTCCAATGATTGAAACTCGTTCCTTATTTCAATAATGAGTTGAGTGATCTTATAGGATGATTTTGGCTCTGGTTTGGTTTATTTTTGGTTGACTTTTAAGTCATTTTGTTTGACCCTCGACAACCCTCCTTCAAAATGGTGCACCCTTGTCAATCGAATTCTTTGGTGATGTTTTGAATGAACATTGGTTGTGTGCTCTTGGCCCCTGGTTGCCTACATCTTTATATGTTTTTGAGATTTTATTTGGGTTTATTTGAGCCATTTTCCTATTTTTGGAGTAGCTTGCAAGTCAAGTTATCCCTAAGGATGGTTCACACACACACTTAACCTAGTTTTGATGGGAAATGACCCTTGTGGATCCCAAATGCTCCCAACTCTTCTTGATTCACATTATTTACATGTTGAGCTTGTTGATTGCCAAGTATTAGGTTATACACTTGTTTTCTTCTTGTGCTAACTTGCATTCCTTTTAGGACTTCCATTTAGTTTCAAATTTTGAAAGTGTTTAGGACTTAGGTCCTTTACCATGCCTATTCTTGCAACTTACTTTGGTGTCTTTTCTTTCCTTGCTTTGTGCATCTTCTTCCCTTGTTCTCACCTCTGTCCTAGGACCCATGAGTCCCATTTAATATGATTCGGTCCCTCCTTTGGAGGTACTTTGAGTTTGTCTTAAATGGTGATTCATCTTGAGAACTTTAGGTATGTTTTCTCTTGTTTGATCTTGATGATGATTGTGGTTGAGACTCTTTGAGTTACTTGCTGCCCAAGTTTGATATCCCATCTCTCATATTGATCTTGCTTGGCCTTTTGGCTTTATTGCTTTGTTGTTGAGCTAGTGATTGATATGTAAGTGATTGTAAGGATTCCATTCTTCTCACTTTATTTAACTTTGGTGTGAACTTGTTTAAGTTCTTGTGTGTGCTTTTCCTTTTGGTTCTTGCATCTTTCATTTTCATGCTTGAGGTTAAGATGTGATTGTGGAGGCTACTGCCCCCACACTTTGTTCCTCCGTCTTTTCTTCATCCTTGTTTGTGCATTACATGTTTGCATCTTATTTCTTCTTTTATCTTATGCTTCTTTCTCCTTTCTTCTTTGCCATGTTCCCTTAGGACCTCTAATCTCTCTTGTTCAAGATTGATTGTGATAGACCTTAGGCTTGAACCCATGTATGATAACATTAGGTAGCATTCCCTTTTCATCCCAATCATAGGTGCACTTTGTATGAGAACATTAGATTGAGTTTAGTCTCCCGTAGGAGTTGTGTCTCTCTCTTTTCATCTTCAAACTTCTTCAAAACATTTAATAATGGATAATGAATGTTGTACGCTACGAGCCTTAAGCATTTGGGAAATGATGATGGTGGGTCCTCCTCTCAATTTTCTAGAGTGTTTAGCGTATGTCCTTTGGACGATATGTGACGCATTCGCTCCTAAGTCATAGTCTTTAGTGCAACATGAACTACAAATCAAATTCAATTCACTTCTTGTCTAATAGACTACAAAAACAAACATCAAATCATTTTATCCTTCGGGATCTAATTTGGAAATTTTTGTCATAAGGAGAGTTTTGTTAACTCTTGGTTCTACCGCAAACAGGTAACGCCTAAGTCTCCAATGGTCGAGTTGCATACACCTAACTGCTAGAACTCAGTTTTAACCTTACTCGGGCCTAAAACACTTGAACCAACCTGTGGTCTTGTTAGCTCGAACTACGTTTGCACTGATTTCTTGTACCAGACGAGGATACGTAGGCACAAGACGATGATGTCTTGGCGAGCAACCTTCCCCACCTTTACCCATAGTTTTCCGAACTACGTTGACTCTGACTTTCCCATTGCACGAGGGAGTACGTAGGCATAGAGCGGCGATGCTCTATCGAGTCTCTTTTCTTTACTTTTGTCCCTGTGACCTATAGCTTAGATAGATAAACACCCTTTTAGATAGATAACAAGCGTGGATCCCGTCGAGTACGACGGACGTGAGGGGTGCTAATACCTTCCCCTTGCGTAACCGACTCCCGAACCCAAGATTTGGTTGCGATGACCTGTCTTCTTGCTTTTCCGTAGGTTTTCTCTGATCGTTTCCTTTCCCTCTGTTGGGATAAATAACAAACGGTGGTGACTCTTCTATCCTTGCCAGCCCCTCCTTCGCAGCGATGCGACAGTACCTAAGAAGGATGGAAAGGTCAGGATGTGTGTTGATTACAGGGACTTGAACAGAGCGAGCCCGAAAGAAGATTTCCCGCTCCCCCACATTGATGTGTTAGTGGATAATACGGCTTAGTATTCAATGTTTTCCTTCATGGATGGTTTCTCTGGGTACAACCAAATTAAGATGGCCCCAGAGGACATGGAGAAAACAACCTTTATCACACCGTGGGGGACATTTTCCTATAAGGTCATGCCTTTTGGGTTGAAAAATGCAGGGGCAACTTATCAGCGGGCGATGGTGACTTTGTTTCATGATATGATTCATCATGAGATTGAGGTTTAGGTTTGTTGTACCCCAAATTTGACCAACCCCTTTTCTTGCTTGGCTTATGTTTCATTTCTTTATTTTAGCATTTTGCATTTGCATGGAATTATTCTTACAAGGGATCAACTGATTGTGTGTGTGTGCCATCCAAGAAGAGAGTCTTGTTGGCTTCAAGCTCAAGCAAAAGCATTGGTAGAGTTCATTTAGAGTATGGTATCATTATGAAGTTGCCCAAAGCTCCTTGAGAGGAAAGGTGTGTTATAGCTCTTTGTATGAGAACAACCAGAGTGTTTTGTTAAGAGTTATTAAGGTTATATCATTGGTTTAAGCATGGGATATAGATTTGTTGAGTGCCTCAAAGGCTATTGTGGATTTGGAATGGTCATTCAATTCATCTGTAAAAAGCCTAGGCAAAGAACATGAAATTAGGGTTTCACATATGATCAGTCTAGACTTGTTCCTTGGAGCAAAACTTGTTTCCATGATCCTTCATATGTCCCAAGGTGTTTAGAAGTAGAATATTAATCATCAATTTCAACCAGAAGAGCTCCAACTGGTCAGTCAATTGCAAATCAGGAGATTTGGGGAAAAAAGTGAATTGTGCATAGAAAACGTCAACTCCTGACTTTTTAAGGTCAAAATCATGTTCCTCAAGTTCAATGTGACCAATGGGTGAAATTTGACCAAGAAATGTCAAAGGGATCATGAAAAATCAATAAGTGTGAAACTTGCCATTTTGGGAAAATTAGGGTTTTAGAAACTTTCCATTTATGGAAAGTTTCATGTGTAAACCAACCACTTTCCAAGCCATTCTTCCTCATGATCAAGGTTCCAAATAAACTTTTGTCAAACATCAAACTTATTCCTCATATTCTGAGCTTTCTTTTGAGTACCAATTCATCATAATGTGATGCTTGAAGCTCAAGTTATGGTGATTCAAAGTTAGGGTTTACAAAGACATTCAATTTAGCAAGTTTGGACAAATTTTTGGACGAATTTTCCAAGCCACTTTTCGTCAAGTTGTTTTTGTCAAATGAAGTTTTGTCCCACATGAGAGTTGTAGGTCTTGTTCCAAGCTTTCCGTCCATTACTAGAAGTCTCTCATGTGATGCTTGAAGCTCAAGATATGAAGGTTCAAAGTTGGGGTTTCAAGTGGATTAAACTCATAAGTTAGAAATATTTCTAAGTTATCTCAAGGCAGATTTCATGTCATCACTTTCAATCTCAATTCCCATGATCTTCCAAGTTGCAAATCAAACTTCCACCAACATCAAAGTTGTTCCTTGCCATGCAATCTTTCATTTGAGCCCAAGTTCCAAGCAAGAGGAGCCTTGTGCATCAAGTTACAATGGTTCAAAGATGGTGGTTTGGACAACATTTCAAGGCATGATCTTTAGTTGATTTTGGCATGTTTCTCATTTCAGTTTTGCAGCATTGTTGCATGGCCTATGTAATACGCATAAAATGACAAAACTTTAAACTCTAAACATTACCAAAGTGAGACCAACAAGGCATGTACCCTAATGGAGAGATTTTGAAAATCCTTTCCAAATAAAGAAAGAGACAAGCAGCCCTTGGTCTGACCCTCACACATTCCTTATGCTCTTCCCTCCACTAAAGCAAAATAGCCACATTGCCAAACAATTCGTACATGGTCCATCACTCACCATTGAATCAAGAAAAATTATGTGATCATAACATCTGCTCCTTTGATTTTTCACCACAGTAAAACCCTCAAACCTCACTTTTACTTCACATATATGTTGCACCCCAAAATTTGCCCAACACTTCTTTACCTAGCTTATGTTTCATTTCATTTCATTAGCATTATCATTTGCATTTCATTGACATGTATGCAGGAGATCAAGAGGTATGATTACCAATAAAGAGCTACACAAGACTATGAAGCTAGATAAGAAGGTTATTCAAGTGTTCAAGGGTTGACATCCTTGTCAGAGAAGTTAAAAGATCCTCAGAGAGAGTGATTGAAGCCAAGTGTGTAGGTCTCCTAACTTGAGAGTTGTGGGAAGTCATCAGATGATTCTGAAGTCATGAAGATGGACTTGAGGTCTTGAGAGAGCTCATGAGAATTGTTGAAGATCACTTTGAGGCCTAGACAGGTCATAGTGCAAGATTGAGAAGGCTCAGCCATGAGTGGTGCAGCTAGGGTTTGACTGGGTCAACCCTAGGCCAACTGATGACTTGAACAAGGTTGAGATTTAATCCAAGAGCCATGTGATCATGGATTGATGCATTGATATGTTATAAGGATGATTCCAAGGTCAACTCATCATGATTGAAGAGTTTGAGAAGTTTCAAGCTAGGGTTTCTAAGGCTTGACAGTGTAAAATCCCCTAGTTTGACCCCTATCTTCAAGGCAGTTTAGCTCAAGATGTGATTGTCATCTCATCTTGCCCCCAACATGAATGTTTTAGAGCATGATCTTAGCTTTAATTTGAGTTCTATAAGTCCTTGATAGGGTTTATAGAACTCAAGTTATGAGCCAGACAAGTTACAAGTCATCTGAGGCATGTGAGTTTGGAGCTTGAAAGTTGTCCAACTTGCATGAAACTTTTGACCTAGAAGGATAATTCCTATGAATTTTTGGTCAACATGAATGTTGTTCCTTATCCTCTTAGATTTCTAGAGAGTACTAGAATTCCTTTATAGGATTTGTAGAACTCAAGTTATGGCTTTGACAAGTCAAGGGCATTTTGGTCATTTGGAGATTATAGGGCATTTCAAGCATAAGGCCATAACTCCTATTTCCAAGCTTCAAATGGGAAAATGTTCAACATCAAACTTGTTCAAAATGATGTTTTGAGGCTATCCAAGAGGTCATGAGATGTTGGAATTTCTTTTAGCTCAAAGTTGCAAAAATGACCTAAAATAAGGATGATTTTCAAATAAACCAAAGATGGAAATTGGTATTTTTGATCTACATGTCCAAACCAAGGCATGTAATATGTCATTTTGACTCTAAAACACATTTTAAGAACATTGGTTTTGCCACAATTTTGAATTGAATTTTAATTTGTGGACTTGCTTTGAAAAGTAGTTACTTACATCTTAAGTAACATTTGCCAAACCAAAATTCAAGGCATGACCAAGGCTTCTTTCAATCCAAATACATCCAAAATGTCACTAGGAGAGAAATTGGAAGGGAATGAGAGTGATTACAAGCTGCTAACAGAATTAGTCATACCATGGCATGTGGTTGAACTTCTCATGACATGAGAGATTGAATTTCTCATTAGGATCTAGAGGTTTCTAGATCATCCATACATGGCCTATATATTGAATAGAGATGACCCAAGGCCAAGGTTGGTGATGATTGAAAGAGAGAGTAGAGATTGAGATTGAAAACTCATTGCTTGCAACTGAATTCGGTTACACCATTTCACTCACTTTCCATCCATTTTCTTGATTGCAATCTCTTCCATGGAGGCTAGTGAATGATTCCAGATCATAATTAAGGCAAATTCGTGGCTGATTGGTGTTCTTGATCTCAGATTTTGTCACCTGCAACTCAGAGTTGGTTCCAAGAATTGAAGCCATTTCAATCAAGTTTATTGCATACAGAAGCTTGGAATTGATTCACTGAAGGAGTCTGGAGCATTTGAGAGCTTGATTTGAAGGATTACTACTTTTGTGCACACGAAACTCTCAGGTTAGTAACTTTCTATCTCCAGCTTGAATTAGCTAGAATTAAGAGGAATTAGGATGTTAGATGCATTGTGGATTGATGTAGGAAGGTTTTCAGGTCATTAATTTGAGAGTTAGTGACCAATTAGGGTTGTTACCATTTTCGGGTGAGATGTTGTTCTTGCGAATCTTGAGGATTTAGGTTGAATTAATGG
Source organism: Lathyrus sativus (assembly GCA_963859935.3). Taxonomy (NCBI): domain Eukaryota; kingdom Viridiplantae; phylum Streptophyta; class Magnoliopsida; order Fabales; family Fabaceae; genus Lathyrus; species Lathyrus sativus. Next base: position 489,708,909 of record OZ012735.1, on the reverse strand, counting down.
CATGGTTGAGTTCCTGAGGGAATTTGGGACAAGTTTGATCAAGGAATTATGGCCAAGGGTGGATCCTATGGCAAGCTAGGGTTGTGGAATGGTGATCGGAAAATGTCACCGGCGGTGGCTTTGGGCGCGCAGGTGGCCTGAGTTTCAGAGGTTTGAATTGGGGAAGATGACTTGATAGCCATCAGATTGTGGTTTGACTTGGACCAAAGACCTCATCCAACGGCCACGCGTGCTTCTAATTTTGTGAAGGACTCTGAACTAAATGAAACGCAGCGTTTCATTAATCAGCTGGTTTTGGGCTTTGTGTAATAACTGCTACCCACACCGCCTTTGTGGCCCAGTCTGGGAAATGAATTAGATTTTATTGCTTTCTGCACCGTGCATTTGTTTATTTCATTTGGATTTTCTATTATTTTTCATTTTATTCATGGTTAGTGATTAATTCATAAAAAATGGAAAAATGATTCAATTAATCCCATTCTTTTTGCATTGGATTCATGATAGGATCTAGTATTTTTTAGATAAACAATATTATTATTTCATGCATTTTCGGATTTTATGGGAATTTTTTCATTTTAATTGATATTAAAATAATCATGCTTGATGGTTGATTTTGTGGAATTTGGTTTGATCATGTGATGATGATTTTGATCTTGATTTTTTGTGAGTAGTTAGAATAGATATGCATGCTCCCCATAGATTTTTCTCACATATTTGTGATGAATATAAGTGGTAGTTTAGGTTGAAACCTTTAGAAGCTCCATTTTTAGGGTTTATGGTTGATACCTTGTGATTTGGATTGTATTTTTAGGACTTGGTGGATGATTCAACCTCTGATTTTTGTAGGGTAGATTCATGATTGACTTCGGGTCCCTTAGGAATTTTTGTAGGAATTTTCAATGAAGTTTACTATTTTTGCTTGATTTTAGTTTAAGTGCTAGTTTTAGATGATTCTGAGGCACTAATTCAACTAGATTGACTTCTTTGGTTCCCTTAGATTAGGGTTTTCTCTCTCGTGTTCTTGGATGATGTTGAAGACAAGTTGAAGATGCATTGGATTGCTTGAAGAGGCTTGGATGTGAGGATCTTCCCTTCTTGTGGTGTAGTGTTGATTAGGTGTTAAGGTTAGGGTTTGTAGGCAGAGCTTCTAGATAGATTCTCATCCTTCATAAACATGGATGATGTTGATCACTTCCATTCTTCCCTATGATGTAAGGTCCCCTTGTAAAGGCCTAATCCATCCTTTGGTAGGATGTGTGGCTCTTTACAGGTTGGTAGAACCTTTGAGGGTCCCTTTCTCTGATGATAGGATGCTTAGTGGTGACCCTTGGTCTTCACTCTGCTACCAATCATCCAAACATTGCTCTTGATAGATGAATCTTTCTCCCTTGTTAGAGGATGGAGTTCCTTGCTTGAAGAAGATTGAAGGATGAAGTTGATACTTCTTTGTGTTTGAATATTATTTTGAGAAGCTGAAGCTTGTAGAGGAAGAAGACCAAGTTGATACTGGTGAAGAAGAGAGAGCTGAAGCTTGAAGACCAAGTTGACACTTGTGAAGAAGATCCAATTGAGATTGAATGAAGAGCTGAGGCTTGAGGAATAAAGGGTGAGTTGATACTTATGTTGATGCATTGAGAGCCTGAAGGAGTCAAGTTGATACTTGCAGTTAGGGTTGAAGCCTAAAGGTGGAATTGACTGAAGAGCTGAAGCTTGAAGAAGAAAGAACAAGTTGATACTTATATTTGTTGTGTTAGAAGCTTGAAGAAGAAAGTTGATACATGCTATTGAAGATGATATCCTTAAAGGGTGGTTGACGACTGATGACTGAGATGCCGTCAGAAGATTGCTTTGCTGTGAAGTTGTGGAAGCTGTTGATTTGCTTTCTTGTCTGTCTGTCTGCTTTCTTTCATGTATTGATGTGACTTGTTTGATTTGCTTGATGCATTAGAATAAGTTCATATTTAGATTGATTTACTCTAGGAGCATGATTGCACTAGAGGTTGAGTTGCTCCCTCTGCTTGTACTTTTACTGTATGGCTTTGCTTGCTGGTATTTGGTAGAGCCCAGCTCCCTTGCCTGTGTGGTTTGTATTTTGCTTGATAGCATGATATTTCCTCTGTATGATTACTGTTATTCATATCTGGCTTGAGGTTGAGATGAGCTTGTGGAGGCTGATGTCCCACACACATTTCCTCCCTCACTTGCATTGCATGCATTTTACAATCGTTTACTGTTTACTGTTTAAGCTGATGCTTTATCTGTTTCTGTTTATCATTGACATGATCCCCTAGGAATCTCACTTCCTTTGATAAGGAAGTGATGATAGAACTTTAGGTTGAAACCTATGCATGATAACTTCTAGGAGTTCCCAGTTTCAAACTTCAACCATATGATGAATCCTTGGCATGACAATAGTAGGACTTGATAGTCTCCCCTTAGTTGAATCTGTTCGTTCTCTCTTCTCATCTCAAAACAAGTTAAACTACAGTAATAAAGGTTATCCGATGTCGTACGTTAAGAGCCTTAAGCTATCTGAGAAAGGGTTGTTGGAGAGTTTATTTTCGACAGCTTGGATGTTTAGTATGGCACCCTTTAGGTGACTTGCGATGCATTCACTCTCAGGTCATAGTCTCTAGTATGGTATTGGTTGCAAACATCCATAAAAAACAGTTCTTCCGTAAAAGACAGAAAATGAACTTCAAACCTTTTTGCCCCGTGGGCCCGTAATTCAAAGGAAGCTTTTCTAAAGAAAAGAGTGTCGTTAACCCCCAGTTCTACCGCAAACGGTAACACCTAAGTCTCCAAGGGTCGAGCTGCGTACATCCAACTGTTGGAACTGTTTGTTAACCCTACTTGATAAAACAGATGAATCTGAATCCCCGTAATCCGTATTATCCCGAACTACGTAAGCTCTGATCTCTCATACCTGTAGAGAGTACGTAGGCACAATACTGACGTATTGGCGAGCCACCTTCCCCCATCACCCATAGTTAGGCGAACTACGTTGACTCTGATTTCTCATTCTCTGATGAGAATACGTAGGCATAAAGCGCGACGCTTTGCCGAGTCATTTTCTTTTCTTTTCAGACCAGCCTTGATAGGTAGATAGATAAAACCAACCCGTCATGTAAACACAACAAGCGTGGATCCCATCGAGTACGATGGACGTGAGGGGTGCTAATACCTTCCCCTTGCGTAACCGACTCCCGAACCCAGACAACGGTTGCGATGGCCTTGTCTTATACCTTTTCGTCAGGTTTTTCCGATCGTTTCCTTTCCCGCTCTGAGGGATAAATAACGAAAGGTGGCGACTCTTCTGTTTTGCCGGCACCTTATTTTCGCGGAAGCGACAGCTGGCGACTCTGCTGGGGAATTGATAGTTTCCTGGGATCCAACGTCCCTTATGCGAGTCAGTTTGGGGATCCAACGTCCCCTGCGAGAGTCAATCCTAGAGCTTGTATGATTACTTGTTGGGTTGTGTTTATTAATCGCATTTATTTCCCGCACTTTATTTTTCAGTATGATATGAATATCTGCGCTGTTGTGGGAGGGGTATTCTGATGAGTGAGAAGCCAGACCCAGACTTGAGTGTACTTAGCATTAGTTGTGGAAATTAGTGGGCGCGTGCTTGCTTTGTAGGCACTAGTGTCTCATGAAATCCACGCTCATACGAGGTTCTCCCGGTTGAATTCTTTTTCCACCCTTTGAGTTGAGGGGGTTGTTGGTTTGGAGGATTGTCGACTCTGGGGACCGATCATTTGGAATTCAGCTGAGTGAGGCCGCTTCAGGAGCTGGTGATGCCACACCTTCTGGGTATCGTATCACCCTTCTTGAATGTCTGTGACGCTGATGACCGCATAGGATGCCGAACTTGTGTCAGTATAGGTCCATACCTGTGAGCAGGGTTGGGTTTGTTGCAGGAGACCTTAACCTTCAGACTACCTGGTTTTCTTGATAGTGAATCAGTTTGGTTGGGATCAGAGGATCTCATCAGCAGATGTATATTTGTTCTTGACAGAGCAGGTTTTGATTAGGATCAGAGGATCTCATCAGCAGATGTGTATTTGTTCTTGACAGAGAAGATTTGTGGTCCTGTATCAGAGGTCCTTATTATCAGGTGTTTGTTCTTGATAGAGCAGAGTTATGGTCCTTTATTAGAGGTCTTTATTTTCAGAGATGTTTGTTCTTGACAGAGCAGATTTATGGTCCCGTGATAGAGGTCCTTACTATCAGATATGTGTTTGTTCTTGACAGAGCAGATTTATGGTCTGATATCAGGGTTTTCTTATTATCAGAGATTGTGGTTGTTCTTGATAGAGCAGTATTATGGTTTTGTTGATACAGAATCTTCACCTTCATCTCTTCATCAGCGCAGTCATCTTGATCTCCTGCTGCATGATTGCATTTTACATCGCTTTGCATATTCATTTGCATTTCATTAACGTGTGTTTGTGTTGCAGGTACCGTTTCCCCCGATTCAGGATTTCTTGCCTTTTATTGTGCTATTATGGGTTCTCTGAGGAAGACCGTGGCTTACAAGCTCCCTACTCCTGATGTTGTTCAGCTAACTGGTTTGATTGCTTTAGCGGATGATTCTGTGAGAGATGAATTCAGAAAGTCTTATGGTAAACTGCTCGGATTGGTTCGTAAACCCTCTGCGTTTGAGTTGAATGGGTTGCACGCCCTGCTACAGTTCTACGATCCTCTGTTGAGATGCTTTACTTTCCAAGACTTTATTCTCACACCCACGCTAGAGGAGTATGTTGATTTGTTAGGTGTGCCTATCAAGAGTCAGATGCCCTTTGTTCATATGGATGCTGAGCCTAATCTGGCTAGTCTAGCTCCCTCACTTCATCTGGACGCCTCCGAGTTGGTCTTGTCTAGTTGGAACAAGGTTCCCGGTTTCTCCTTCCAGTTCTTAGTGGGAAAGGCTCAGCAGTGCGCCAAAGACGGATGTTGGGTCGTGTTCAACGCCATCCTCGCTCTGTGCATATATGGCATCATTATGTTCCCCAATATGCCCGACTTTGTAGACTTCGACGCCTGCCACATCTTTGCATCAGGGAATCCGGTCCCTACCTTGATAGGGGATGTCTACCACTCCATCCACTAAAAAAACGAGAACAGAAAGGGCAAGAATGTCTCGTGCTGTGTACCCCTGCTCTATAGATGGCTTGATAGTCACCTACCCAAGAAGGGTCCCTTTGCTTCGTCTGCAGCCACAGCTGAGTGGTTTGAGCGTTTGATGAGTCTGTCAACAGAGGATATTGCCTGGTTTGATAGAGATAGGTTGGGTACTGAGATTATCTTCAGCTGCAGCGGGTTTTCGAACGTGCCTTTGATAGGCAGGAAGGGTTGTATCAATTATAATCCATCTCTGCTGGTCCGACAGTTTTCTTATGCTTTGAGAGCTCCGCCGAAGGATGAAGAGGTGCAGGAATCTCTGTACCTCACTGGTCTTCTAGAGGGGGATATGTTATCTAAGCTTCAGCACGCTTGGAATGGTATCAGTAAGCGGGGCAAACCAATGCTGGGGAAAAGTAATAGTCAAGCCTACGCTCCATATGTGACTTGGATCAGAGCCAGAGTAGATGCTATAGGGATGCCGTTTCTTCCTGCCAAGCCCGAAAGCCCTCCAGTGATTGAAGAGCCTACCACCGTGCCTAGTCAGCAGCATAATCAGGTGTTAGCTGAGAGAGATGAGCTGAAGCAGGAAAATGAAGAACTGGAGAAAGAATTGGCTCAACTCAGAAGCGAGAGAAGCGAGGCCGTTCATTCCTTCAAGAGGCACACAGAGCTGGTGAACCAGCTGGGGACAAATTTGACTAAGCAGATAGCTGAGTGCGAGCGCATGGGTCGAGACTTCAAAGTTGTCAATGATGTACTGGCCACTAAGAAGCAGCACTTGGATGAAGCGTATCGGAGAATATCCAAGTTTAATCAGCATTGGAAGGCCACCCTAGGCAACAGGAAGGAACGGGAGGATAAGCTGAAGCAGCAGATCTCCAAGCTGAAAGCCCAGGTGAAAGCTGGTGAGAAGAGGTTTGATGAAGAAACCGCTCGCAGATATGCCGTTGAAGGCCTGCTCAACAAGGCTCTTGCTAACCTGAAGGAGCGCAAGCTGACGTTTGCATCCAAGAAGCGGAAGTTAGAAGATTGTTTCGGCGAAGGAGCATGGGAAGACTCCGTGGAAGGTCTTCAGTACACCATTATGCAGAGAGAGTTACTCATCGAAGGGTTACTCACTCGGCCTGATCATCCAGAAACGAAGGGGTTGTTAGAAGAATTTCGTGCCCGTGGCCGTGCTTGACTATTCGTGATCCTTTTTGTTTTGATCATTGTTGTATGCTGACCATCACAAGGCTTGTTGGTCGAGGTCATGCTATTGAGTCAGCTTGTATTCAGTGACGTTGTGTACCGCCTTGATGGGGTTTCTTTATATATGAGATGTTATTTCCATGATTGGACTCGAACTTCTTATTATCAACACTGGCACTCAGGCACTAGGATCGGGGGAAATCTCCCTAATGCACAGACACACGTTTGCATTTGCATGAAGCATTTGCATAGCGAGCACTTTGTCGTTTTTTCTAACCCTTTTGTGTATGCAGGTTGTTTCAGGTTGTTCCAGGATTGATCAGAGACCTATCCATCGCTATCTGACCAGAGCAAACCAAACCAGAATTATGGAGCAAATGTAAACTAACGTTCAGGAACTCCGAGAAAGGATGGACCGCTTCATGGAGCTCATGCAAGCGGTCGCCAACGGCCAAGATCAGCTCAGAACCTTGGTTCAGCCTCTGATTTCAAGGGTCGACAGCAATGGTGTACTCCATGGTGGGACTGTGCCAACCCCTCCACCTGTTGAAACTCCTCAGAATGGCGTCCCCGTGACTGGGGGGAACGGTAGTGCCGACGACAATGTAATCGCTAACATGGGGCTCAATGGTAATACGATTAGCGTCGGTAATGGAAATTTTGAAGCTAATGTCAATGTTGGACTGGGCAACGGCAACGCAGGTGTTGGAAATCTGTATGGGCCTCAGCCATGGTTAGTAGACCGTCAAGACGATGTGTTCTCACAGAGAGGTGCTGAGGGTGAGCTGACTGCTGAAGCACGGCTAAGGTTTAAGGCACTCGAGGACAAGATGAGGAACTTCGAGAACCAGAACACCATGGGTGTTGATATGTCCAAGTTGGGACTGATCGCTGTCTTCAAGGTGCCTCCCAAGTTCAAGGTACCTGACTTTGAAAAGTACAAGGGTACCACTTGCCCTCGCGTCCACCTGAGATCATATTACCGGAAAATGTCAGCTCACTCTGAGGACGAGAAGTTGCTGATGCACTTCTTTCAGGACAGTCTGTCCGGGCCCTCCTTGGAATGGTACATGAGTCTGGAACCTACCAGTGTGCGCACTTGGAAGGAACTCGCTGAAGCATTCGTGCACCACTACCAATATAACAGTGACTTGGCTCCGAACCGAGTCCAACTGCAGAATCTGTCGCAGAGGAACAACGAAGGGTTCAAGGAATACGCCCAGCGGTGGCGTGAATTGGCAGCTAGGGTTCAGCCGCCGATGGTTGAACGGGAGCTTGTTGAAATGTTCGTAGCCACCCTCCCCGGGGTTTATTACGAGAAATTGGTCAGCAGTATGTCTGGAAGCTTCTCAGATCTCATTATCACGGGTGAGCACGTCGAAAATGGGATCAAACTGGGAAAAATTCAAGGTGATATGTCCTCGGCTGGAGGAGGAAAGAAACCTTATGGTGGCAAAAGACGGGAAGGAGAGACGAGCGCCGTATCCAACGCTCGAATGAAGGGTAAAGGCTTTCACCAGTAGGTGGCCAGTATAACTATCCCCGCTGTCCAACAACCCCAGCCACAGCAGCAGCAGCAGCCGAATCAACAAGGGTACAGAAAGTATCAGAACAGGGCACCTCTGTCGAGCCGTCACCTTGAGACTCCGCCCATGTCTTATGCTCAGTTGTTACAGACTTTGCTCCAGTTACAGCTGATCCCGAAGAGAACCTTAGCTCCTTTGACAGGGGCACCGCTGCCAGGTTAAGATGCGAATGCGACTTGCGAATTTCACTAAGGGGTACCAGGCCACACAATAGAAAATTGCAAAGCCTTCAAGCATAAGGTGCAGGATATGGTGGATGCTAAGATCATCAATTTCTTAGATAATGTGCCGAACGTCATGAAGAACCCTATGCCGAACCATAGGGGAGGTGGAGTAAATGCCATTATTGAAGACGAGAGCTTGGATTTGTTGACTGACGTCAGAGATCTGAAGACTCCGCTTAGTTTCGTTAAAGCTAAGCTGATGAAAAGGGGTTTCTTTCCAGGCTGTGGAGAGCTGTGTATGGGCTGTGCGACAAGTCCTGATGGATGTGAACAATTGATAGAGGGGATCCAAAGTCTGATGACCGAAGGAATCCTGCAATTTAGTCGAAGGGTCGAAAGCGGATCGGGAGAGGTAATGCTGAAGCAAGATGATGAGGTTGCCACCATCACCATCCCTCGCCGGACGATAACTGTTTCTGCACCCAGGCCGCCCATAATTACCATCACCAAAGCTGGGCCGATACCGTTCGAAAGCACTAATGATGTCCCATGGCATTATGGGGCAGAGGTCTACTGCAACGGACAGAAGTTGGAACTGGAACCATCTGGGTCGTCTGTGGACAACCTAGCGGGCGTTAGCGGGATCATTCGCAGCGGAAGAGTGTTTGCACCACCTGAGGTCATGGCGGACAAAGTGAATAAAGCTGATGCAACTGATAAAGGGAAGAGTAAAGTCATTGAAGAGATCCCTCGTGGGGTAGAAAAAGACTTACTTGTTAAAGACGCTGAAGAGTTTATGAGGTTGATTAAGAAGAGTGACTACAAGAGCGTAGATCATCTCCATCAAACCCCCTCGAAAATTTCCATCCTGAATCTGTTGCTGTGTTCTGAGGCACACCGCAACGTGCTACTGAAGGTGTTGAATGCCACGTATGTACCGCAGGAAATATCGGTAAACCAGTTGGAAGGGGTCGTAGCCCACGTGAATGCTGGAAATGGGTTAGGGTTTACTGACCTGGAGCTGACGCCGAAGCGGAGGAATCACAATAGCGCCCTGCACATCTCGATAGAGTGTAGGGGAACGATTATGTCTCATGTGTTGGTAGACACAGGGTCGTCGCTCAATGTTCTTCCGAAGAAGGCATTGATGAAGTTAGATACTCGCGGATTGATCTGCACGCCCAGTGATCTGGTCGTGAAAGCGTTCGATGGAACCAGACGTCATGTTTTTGCGGAGATTACGTTGCTAATCCAAGTCGGGCCGGAAACATTCGACGCAGTCTTCTACATTATGGACATCATGCTTGCCTACAGCTTTCTCCTAGGCCGGCCATGGATCCATTCGGCTGGTGCCCTGACCTTCACGTTGCACCAGAAGCTCACGTATGCTGTTGGAGGAAGCATTGTGACCGTATGTGGCGAGGAAGACATAATGGTGAGCCATTTGTCGTCCTTCAAGTATGTTGAGATGGATGGGGAAATCCGCGAAACCCTATGTCAAGCGTTCAAAGCTGTCAAAGTCAAGAGCGTAGCGCCCGTAATCACTGAGAAGCCAGAGATGACTCTCTCTTCCTTCAAGGAAGCCCGGGCTGTTGTTCAAGCCGGATCCACCCCAGGCTAGGGGTGGATTCTAGAGATACCTAACAAGCAAGACAAGTTTGGGTTGGGATATTCTCCCGCGGCTAAAGCCTCCTCCTATTCTAGAAGTGCGTCACGAGGTAAAGGGCCGATCCAGTTTACTAGTGGCGGGGTGATTTTTGAAAGCGTCAACGCAATGTCTGAAGACGGCGAAGACAGCAACTGCGATCTGGACTCTTGGATCCAGCCAAGCAAGCCAGGCGAGAGCCTCAACAACTGGTCCGTCAGGGATATCATCCAAGTGGCAGGCAAAGAGTAATGATTTACTTTTTCCAATCATTGTACAACCCTATGTCCTACCCGGGGCATAGTGGTTTTATTGTCAGGGCCTTGTTTGATTATGTACATGCATTTTATCAATAAATCAAAAGGCGTTTTCTTTGTATTCAAATAGTGTGATCTCTGTTATTCCTGTTTTATATTTGTTTTGAAAAACAATAAAATGGCAATGGGGTTTGTGCTAACCTGCATATCCTTGTTTTAAGCTTAACCCTTGTTATTGCAGGATCCACATAGCAGATGACATCGACTCTGGACCTTCTACGACTCACTTCAACTTCGATTGCCCGATCTATCAAGCCGAAGAAGAGATTGATGAAGACGAAGACCTTCCCGAAGAGTTGGCCCGCTTGTTGAAACAAGAGAAAGTTATTCTGCCTCACGAAGAAGAGATTGAGATCGTGAATCTGGGTTCTGAAGAACTTGTCAGGAACGTCAGGATAGGGGCTGCATTGCAGAGAAATGTCAAGCAGAGATTGGTCGAGATGCTGAGAGAGTATAGTGACGTCTTTGCTTGGTCATACGAGGATATGCCCGGACTTGATACTGACATCGTGCTCCACCACTTGCCGCTGCGAGAAGATTGTCCTCCCATTAAGCAGAAGCTTAGAAGGACATGACCAGACATGGCCATTAAGATCAAAGAAGAAGTGCAAAAGCAGCTTGATGCTGGCTTCTTAGCGGTCACTACTTACCCTCCGTGGGTCGCCAACATAGTGCCTGTACCAAAGAAGGACGGTAAGGTACGAATGTGCGTCGATTATCGGGATTTGAATAGGGCGAGCCCTAAAGATGATTTCCCGCTGCCTCATATCGATGTGTTGGTAGACAATACAGCCCAGTTCTCCGTATTTTCGTTCATGGATGGCTTCTCCGGCTACAATCAGATCAAGATGGCACTAGAGGACATGGAGAAAACTACGTTTATCACACCCTGGGGAACATTTTGCTACAAGGTAATGCCTTTCGGTCTGAAGAACGCAGGGGCCACTTACCAACGAGCAATGGTTACATTGTTTCATGACATGATTCATCATGAGATTGAAGTCTATGTTGATGACATGATTGCTAAGTCCCAAATGGAGGAAGGACATCTGGTCAATTTACTGAAGCTTTTTGAGAGGCTTAGGAAGTTCAGGTTGAGGCTGAGTCCTAACAAGTGTACTTTCGGAGTACGGTCGGGAAAACTACTGGGGTTTATCGTGAGCGAAAGAGGCATTGAGGTTGATCCTGCGAAAATAAAAGCAATACAAGAAATGCCAGCGCCAAAAACAGAAAAAGAAGTTCGTGGTTTCCTGGGCAGAATAAACTACATTGCAAGGTTTATCTCTCAGCTCACGGCCACGTGTGAACCAATGTTTAAACTGTTAAAGAAAGACCAGGCGATTATCTGGAACGAGGATTTCCAGAAGGCATTCGATAAGATAAACCAGTATCTGCAGGAACCTCCAATCTTGATACCCCCAGTGGCCGGAAGACCCTTAATCATGTACTTGACAGTTCTTGAGAATAGTATGGGGTGTGTTCTCAGTCAGCACGGCGAGACGGGCAGAAATGAGCATGCCACTTATTACTTGAGTAAAAATTCACAGACTGTGAATCTCGTTACTCGATGTTGGAGAAGACGTGTTGTGCACTAGCCTGGGCTGCCAAACGTTTACGACAGTACATGCTCAATCACACCACCATGCTAATTTCGAAGATGGATCCAATCAAGTATGTCTTCGAGAAGCAAGCGCTTTCGGGCAGGATTGCCAGATGGCAAATGGTGTTGACGGAATATGACATTCAGTACGTTTCCCAGAAGGCCATCAAGGGAAGTGTATTGTCTGAATACCTTGCCGAACAGCCGATCGAGGATTATCAGCCGATGAAATTTGAATTCCCTGATGAGGACATCATATTTCTTAAAGCGAAATATTGCGATAAACCGTTGCCCGACGAGGGGCCAGATAGGAAATCCCAATGGAAATTGATATTTGACGGGGCGGTTAATTCTTATGGAAGTGGCATTGGGGCGATCATCACGACTACCCATGGATCCCATATCCCGTTCACTGCGAGACTTATGTTTCCGGTCACCAATAACGAAGCGGAGTACAAAGCATGCATCATAGGTCTAGAAGAAGCGATTGATTTGAGAATCAAGAACATAGATGTATATGGTGACTTGGCACTTGTGATTAACCAGATTAAAGGAGAGTGGGAGACTCGTCAATCGAATTTGGTGCCGTACATGAATTATGCCAGAAGGCTACTTCCGTTCTTTGATCGAGTGGAACTCCATCATGTGCCCAGGGTTGAAAATCAGATGGCTGATGCCTTAGCCACGTTGGCTTCGATGTATAAAGTCAATTTTTAGAATGAAGCTCCAAGAATTGTCCTTTATCGTCTTGATAGGCCTGCATTCGTCTTTGCAATCGAGGAAGCCGCCGATGGCAAGCCATGGTTCCACGATATCCAGACTTTCCTTATGACTAAGGAGTATCCTATGGGAGCATCAACCTAGGATAAGAAGACTCTAAGGAGGCTGTCTGGAAATTTTTATCTCAATCCTGATGGAGTTTTGTATAAAAGAAACCACGATCTCGTGCTACTCAGATGTGTAGATGAGAAAGAAGCGAATATGCTCATGGGAGAAGTCCATGAAGTCACATTTGGTACGCATGCCGGCGGGCATGCTATGACGAGGAAGATCCTGAGAGCAGGATATTACTGGCTGACGATGGAATCGGATTGCTTTAAATTCGCGAAGAGATGTCATAAATGCCAGATTTATGCTTACAAGATTCATGTGTCGCCGTTCCCGTTAAATGTCATGTCCTCCCCGTGGTCGTTCTCCATGTGGGGCATCGACATGATAGGCAAGATCGAGCCCACTGCATCTAACGGTCATTGTTTCATTTTAGTAGCTATCGACTACTTCACCAAGTGGGTGGAGGCAGCCTCATATGCTAATGTGACCAAGCAGGTGGTGGCTAAATTCATAAAGAGGGACATCATCTGTCGTTACGGAATTCCCAAGCGGATCATTACTGATAATGGTTCGAATTGGAATAACAAGATGATGAAGGAGCTGTGCCAGAGTTTCAAGATTGAACATCACAACTCATCTCCTTACCGGCCGAAGATGAATGGCGCCGTTGAAGCGCCCAATAAGAACATTAAGAAGATTGTACAGAAGATGGTTGTGACCTACAAGGATTGGCACGAGATGTTGCCATTTGTGATGCACGGTTATCGTACGACGGTACGTACATCAACCGGGGCAACTCCTTTCTCACTGGTGTACGGTATGGAAGCGGTCCTACCGTTAGAAGTTTAGATTCCTTCTTTGCGAGTTTTGGTTGACGTAAAACTTGAGGAGGCAGAATGGATTAAGAACCGACTAAATCAACTCAGCCTGATGGACGAGAAAAGATTAGCATCGAGTGCACATGGTCGTCTGTACCAAAGCCGAATGAAGAAATCTTATGATAAGAAGGTGCGTCCTAGAAGCTTTCAAACGGGTGATCTCGTCCTGAAGAAGATTCTTCCTCCACACTCCGATCACCGGGGCAAGTGGACTCCCAATTACGAAGGTCCGTACATCGTCAGCAAGGTCTTCTCGGGAGGAGCCTTGTTGTTATCCATGATGGATGGCGAAGATTTTGCATCCCCGATGAACGCGGACGCAGTTAAAAAATACTTTGCTTAAAAAACGACCCGCTGGAAAGAAAAAGAATATCCAGGCAAAAATGGGGCATCCCGGCGAACCATAAAAAAGGGAAAAAGGTTCGGGCAAAAATTAGGGATATAAAAGGAAAAATGTACACCCGTAAAGTCGAAAACCCGGAAGGGCGACTTTGGCAAAAAAGGGTATCCCGGTGAATCGAAAACCTGAAAGGGCGATTCAGGAAAAAGTTAGGGATTTGAAAAAGCAAATGACTGCATTCCGCGTATGGACTTTCATTGTTTAGTGGTTTGGAAGACCTGAGGGCCGTTTATCTGAATCAATCTCTTCTGAAGCTGAAGCATCGAAGAAGTATCGAAGTCGAGTGGGTCATAGAGGGATCAACTCATGGTGTTCGACTACGCCTCATTGCCGACATTTGTGTATATACTGATGTATATTTATGTTTTTATATTCGCGCAGCTTCCTCATTTCAGGTGCTTGCATCTGTTGTAAAACATTTTTACCCATTCAGGGGTTCGTTATCAATAAAATGTATACTATTCAGCAATTCTATTTGTTTGTTTAGCATTTACTTGTTTTGTTTGCGAAAAAGAACGCCGATGTTTTTGATAAAATGGGCATACATAAACCTACTGGCCTAGGCCACTGATTGTTGAAACAATGAATTACTTGAACATTGTCACAAGATGATAACCGTGATAGGTCCCTTTGAGAAGGGTATCTTGTCTGGTTGCTTGTGTTGTTGCAGGTTCTAGGAAGTACGCCGTATGCGTCCCCAGGCAGGATGATTCCTTCTCCTCCAGCAAAGTTCAGCAGCCTCTCCCCAAAGAGTCTGAACATGAGATCGTAAGCATTGATATGTCTCCCCAGGCAGAGAAGATCCTCTCCCTAATCAGATGTATCCTGAAGGATCGTCGTCTCCCCAGCTGAGTCATATACTGAAGTGCGCAGCAATTGATAGTTCAGGACTGAAGTCCCCAGGAGAATTGAGGTTCCCCACAGAGTTGTATTCTCCCCAGTAAGCAGGATGATTCCTTCTTCCCCAGCCGAGTAGGCCAACCCCCAAGAGAGCCGAGTCCTTGGAAGCCGTTTGGGCCATGATTGGTTTTCCCCAGTAGAGTGTTGAATAGCTGATGCTGTATTTCCCCACCGGAGTCGTTATCTCCCAGAAAGTTTTATTGTGAATGCCGTGTAGTTTATTTCTGCGATTGATATCGTTTCCTTGGCAGTTTGTGGTTTGAATACCTGGTTGAGCGGGTTCAGGCTCTTGTAGAACTTTGTTCCCCTGCAGCAGTCGGCTGAAGTTCGTTCCCCAAGCGGAATCCAAGTGAGATTGGTGTGACTTCTTCTCCTCGGCGGGATGATTCCTTCCTCCACCAGAGTGGTTCTTTCTCCTTGACAGGAGGATTCTCCCTTAAGTATTTATTTTGCTGATGGGGTCATAGCATTTTGCATGATTACATAGCATTTCCACCGTGTGGAGCATTATGCCATTGCAGAACATATGCATATAAAACATGAGCTAGGTCGTTACCGTTCTTGTTTTTCAGGTGTTCCTCGCCATGGTGCTTGCTAAGGATGACTCCTGAAATCTCAGAAGAGTGGTGTGGTCCAAGATGATTCTTGAATTCCCCCAGCAAAGTTGTTTTCCCAAGATGATTCTTGAATTCTTCAGCAAATGTGTTTGTTTAAAATGATTCTTAGAATCCCCTGTGAAGTCGCTAGAGAGGGTCGCTCAAGTTGATGCTTGGAGTCCCCGGCGGAGTGTTTGCTCAGGATGATTCCTGAAATCTCCAGCAGAGTTATTGGTTCAGGATGATTCTTGAAGTCTCTGGCGGAGTTATTTGTCCAAGATGATTCTTGAAGTCCTCAGCAGAGTTGATTCACCCAGAAGGATTTCTGAGTCCCCGAAGCAGAGTTACTTGATAGTTCTCCAAAATCCCCAGCGGAGATGCGTCATCCCCAGCAGGTTTCTGAACAGCGAAGTTGAAACTTCCCTTGAAGACTTGATGATTGAAGTCCAACCATATTAACAAGTAGTTCTCTCAGCTGATGCGGAGTGCCTAATGGCAGAAGTTGGGATATTCCCAATTGGTTCATGATTGACTGAGAATTCTATTCCCGACTTAGTGACGAAGTTCGGCTGACGCCCAAAAACTTCTTTGGATGCCCGATGGCATGATTATCTGGATTGTTAATCTGATGAGTCCTGAGGAATCCTGATGCCTGACGACATGATCGACCATGTATCACCGGTTACCATGTGACCAATTCCCCAGCTAGTTGCCGTGCAGCTAATATTTCAGTTTCCGAAGATTTGTCCCCATCAGAGTACCGTGTACTTGTGCAGTTGGAAAATTTCCGGGTTTGTTGGTATTCAACCGTCTTTTACCTTGATTGTGTGAGAGCCGTTCGCTTCTCACCCAGTCAGGTCTAAGCCGTTTGAATAGGGGCAGCTGTTGCACCCCAAAATTTGCCCAACACTTCTTTACCTAGCTTATGTTTCATTTCATTTCATTAGCATTAGCATTTGCATTTCATTGACATGTATGCAGGATATCAAGATGTATGATTACCAATCAAGAGATACACAATACTATGAAGCTAGCTAAGAAGGTTATTCAAGTGTTCAAGGGTTTACATCCTTGTCATAGAAGTTAAAAGATCCTCAGAGAGAGTGATTGAAGTCAAGTGTGTAGGTCTCCTAACTTGAGAGTTGTGGGAAGTCATCAGATGATTCTGAAGTCATGAAGATGGACTTGAGGTCTTGAGAGAGCTCATGAGAAGTGTTGAATATCACTTTGAGGCCTAGACAGGTCATAGTGCAAGATTGAGAAGGCTCAGCCATGAGTGGTGCAGCTAGGGTTTGACTGGGTCAACCCTAGGTCAACTGATGACTTGAACAAGGTTGAGATTTAATCCAAGAGCCATGTGATCATGGATTGATGCATTGAGATGTTATAAGGATGATTCCAAGGTCAACTCATCATGATTGAAGAGTTTGAGAAGTTTCAAGCTAGGGTTTCTAAGGCTTGACAGTGTAAAATCCCCTAGTTTGACCCCTATCTTCAAGGCAGTTTAGCTCAAGATGTGATTGTCATCTCATCTTGACCCCAACATGAATGTTTTAGAGCATGATCTTATCTTTAATTTGAGTTCTATAAGTCCTTGATAGGGTTTATAGAACTCAAGTTATGAGCCAGACAAGTTACAAGTCATCTGAGGCATGTGAGTTTGGAGCTTGAAAGTTGTCCAACTTGCCTGAAACTTTTGACCTAGAAGGATGAATCCTATGAACTTTTGGTCAACATTAATGTTGTTCCTTATCCTCTTAGCTTTCTAGAGAGTACTATAAGTCCTTGATAGGATTTGTAGAACTCAAGTTATGGCTTTGACAAGTCAAGGGCATTTTGGTCATTTGGAGATTATAGGGCATTTCAAGCATAAGGCCATAACTCCTATTTCTAAGCTTCAAATGGGAAAATGTTCAACATCAAACTTGTTCAAAATGATGTCTTGAGGCTAGACAAGAGGTTATGATATGTTGGAATTGCTTGTAGCTCAAAGTTGCAAAAATAACCTAAAATAAGGATGATTTTCAAATAAACCAAAGATGGAAATTGGTATTTTTGATCTACATGTCCTAACCCAGGCATGTAATATGTCATTTTGACTCTAAAACACATTTTAAGAACATTGGTTTTGCCACAATTTTGAATTGAAGTTTAATTTGTGGACTTGCTTTGAAAAGTAGTTACTTACATCTTAAGTAACATTTGCCAAACCAAAATTCAAGGCATGACCAAGGCTTCTTTCAATCCAAACACATCCAAAATGTCACTAGGAGAGAAATTGGAAGGGAATGAGAGTGATTACAAGCTGCTAACAGAATTGTGCATACCATGGCATGTGATTGAACTTCTCATGATATGAGAGATTGAATTTCTCATTAGAAGGATCTAGAGGTTTCTAGATCATCCATACATGGCCTATATATTGAATAGAGATGATCCAAGGCCAAGGTTGGTGATGATTGAAGGAGAGAGTAGAGATTAAGATTGAAAACCCATTGCTTGCAACTGAATTCGGTTACACCATTTCACTCACTTTCCATCCATTTTCTTGATTGCAATCTCTTCCATGGAGGCTAGTGAATGATTCCAGATCATAATTAAGGCAAATTCGTGGCTGATTGGTGTTCTTGATCTCAGATTTTGTCACCTGCAACTCGGAGTTGGTTCCAAGAATTGAAGCCATTTCAATCAAGTTTATTGCATACAGAAGCTTGGAATTGATTCACTGAATGAGTCTGGAGCATTTGAGAGCTTGATTTGAAGGATTACTACTTCTGTGCACACGAAACTCTCAGGTTAGTAACTTTCTATCTCCAGCTTGAATTAGGTAGAATTAAGAGGAATTAGGATGTTAGATGCATTGTGGATTGATGAAGGAAGATTTTTAGATCATTAATTTGAGAGTTAGTGACCAATTAGGGTTGTTACCATTTTCGGGTGAGATGTTGTTCTTGCGAATCTTGAGGATTTAGGTTGAATTAATGGCATGGTTGAGTTCCTGAGGGAAATTGGGACAAGTTTGATCAAGGAATCGTGGCCAAGGATGGATCCTATGGCAAGCTAGGGTTGTGGAATGTTGATCGGAAAATGTCACCGGCGGTGGCTTTGGGCGCGCAGGTGGCCTGAGTTTCAGAGGTTTGAATTGGGGAAGATGACTTGATAGCCATCAGATTATGGTTTGACTTGGACCAAAGACCTCATCCAACAGCCACGCGTGCTTCTAATTTTGTGAAGGACTCTGAACTAAATGAAACGCAGCGTTTCATTAATCAGCTGGTTTTGGGCTTTGTGTAATAACTGCTACCCACACCCCCTTTGTGGCCCAATCTGGGAAATGAATTGGATTTTATTGCTTTCTGCACCGTGCATTTGTTTATTTCATTTGGATTTTCTATTATTTTTCATTTTATTCATGGTTAGTGATTAATTCATAAAAAATGGAAAAATGATTCAATTAATCCCATTCTTTTTGCATTGGATTCATGATAGGATCTAGTATTTTTTAGATAAACAATATTATTATTTCATGCATTTTCGGGTTTTATGGGAATTTTTGCATTTTAATTGATATTAAAATAATCATGCTTGATGGTTGATTTTGTGGAATTTGGTTTGATCATGTGATGATGATTTTGATCTTGATTTTTTGTGAGTAGTTAGCATAGATATGCATGCTCCCCATAGATTTTTCTCACATATTTGTGATGAATATAAGTGATAGTTTAGGCTGAAACCTTTAGAAGCTCCATTTTTAGGGTTTATGGTTGATACCTTGTGATTTGGATTGTATTTTTAGGACTTGGTAGATGATTCAACCTCTGATTTTTGTAGGGTAGATTCATGATTGAATTAGGGTCCCTTAGGAATTTTTGTAGGAATTTTCAATGAAGTTTACTATTTTTGCTTGATTTTAGTTTAAGTGCTAGTTTTAGATGATTCTGAGGCACTAATTCAACTAGATTGACTTCTTTAGTTCCCTTAGATTAGGTTTTTCTCTCTCTTGTTCTTGGATGATGTTGAAGCCAAGTTGAAGATGCATTGGATTGCTTAAATAGGCTTGGATGTGAGGATATTCCCTTCTTGTGGTGTAGTGTTGATTAGGTGTTAAGGTTAGGGTTTGTAGGCAGAGCTTCTAGATAGATTCTCATCCTTCATAAACATGGATGATGTTGATCACTTCCATTCTTCCCTATGATGTAAGGTCCCCTTGTAAAGGCCTAATCCCTCCTTTGGTAGGATGTGTGGCTCTTTACAGGTTGGTAGAACCTTTGAGGGTCCCTTTCTCTGATGATAGGATGCTTAGTGGTGACCCTTGGTCTTCACTCAGCTACCAATCATCCAAACTTTGCTCTTGATAGAAGAATCTGTCTCCCTTGTTAGAGGATGGAGTTCCTTGCTTGAAGAAGATTGAAGGATGAAGTTGATACTTCTTTGTGTTTGAAGATTATTCTGAGAAGCTGAATCTTGTAGAGGAAGAAGACCAAGTTGATACTGGTGAAGAAGAGAGAGTTGAAGCTTGAAGACCAAGTTGACACTTGTGAAGAAGATCCAATTGAGATTGAATGAAGAGCTGAGGCTTGAGGAATAAAGGGTGAGTTTATACTTATGTTGATGCATTGAGAGCCTGAAGGATTCAAGTTGATACTTGCAGTTAGGGTTGAAGCCTGAAGGTGGAATTGACTGAAGAGCTGAAGCTTGAAGAAGAAAGAACAAGTTGATACTTATATTTGTTGAGTTAGAAGCTTGAAGAAGCAAGTTGATACATGCTATTGAAGATGATATCCTTAAAGGGTGGTTGACGACTGATGACTGAGATGCCGTCAGAAGATTGTTTTGCTGTGAAGCTGTGGAAGCTATTGATTTGCTTTCTTGTCTGTATGTCTGCTTTCTTTCCTGTATTGATGTGACTTGTTTGATTTGCTTGATGCATTAGAATAAGTTCATATTTAGATTGATTTACTCTAGGAGCATGATTGCACTAGAGGTTGAGTTGCTCCCTCTGCTTGTACTTTTACTGTATGGCTTTGCTTGCTGGTATTTGGTAGAGCCCAGCTCCCTTGCCTGTGTGGTTTGTATTTTGCTTGATAGCATGCTATTTCCTATGTATGATTACTGTTATTCATATCTGGCTTGAGGTTGAGATGAGCTTGTGGAGGCTGATGTCCCACACACATTTCCTCCCTCACTTGCATTGCATGCATTTTACAGTCGTTTACTGTTTACTGTTTAAGCTGATGCTTTATCTGTTTCTGTTTATCATTGACATGATCCCCTAGGAATCTCACTTCCTTTGATAAGGAAGTGATGATAGAACTTTAGGTTGAAACCTATGCATGATAACTTCTAGGAGTTCCCAGTTTCAAACTTCAACCATATGATGAATCCTTGGCATGACAACAGTAGGACTTGATAGTCTCCCCTTAGTTGAATCTGTTCGTTCTCTCTTCTCATCTCAAAACAAATTAAACTACAGTAATAAAGGTTAACTGATGTCGTACGTTACGAGCCTTAAGCTATCTGAGAAAGGGTTGTTGGAGAGTTTCTTTTCGACAGCTTGGATGTTTAGTATGGCACCCTTTGGGTGACTTGCGACGCATTCACTCTCAGGTCATAGTCTCTAGTGTGGTATTGGTTGCAAACATCCATAAAAAACAGTTCTTCCGTAAAAGACAGAAAACGAACTTCAAACCTTTTTGCCCCGTGGGCCCGTAATTCAAAGGAAGCTTTTCTGAAGAAAAGAGTGTCGTTAACCCCCAGTTCTACCGCAAACGGTAACACCTAAGTCTCCAAGGGTCGAGTTACGTACATCCAACTGCTGGAACTGTTTGTTAACCCTACTCGATAAAACAGATGAATTTGAATCCCCGTAATCCGTATTATCCCGAACTACGTAAGCTCTGATCTCTCATACCTATTGAGAGTACGTAGGCACAATACTGACGTATTGGCGAGCCACCTTCCCCCATCACCCGTAGTTAGGCGAACTACGTTGACTCTGATTTCTCATTCTCTGATGAGAATACGTAGGCATAAAGCGCGACGCTTTGCCGAGTCATTTTCTTTTCTTTTCAGACCAGCCTTGATAGGTAGATAGATAAAACCAACCCGTCATGTAAACACAACAAGCGTGAATCCCATCGAGTACAATGGACATGAGGGGTGCTAATACCTTCCCCTTGCGTAACCGACTCCCGAACCCAGACAACGGTTGCGATGGCCTTGTCTTATACCTTTTCGTCAGGTTTTTCCGATCGTTTCCTTTCCCGCTCTGAGGGATAAATTACGAAAGGTGGCGACTCTTCTGTTTTGCCGGCACCTTATTTTCACGGAAGCAACAGCTGGCGACTCTGCTGGGGACTTGTTAGTTTCCTGGGATCCAACGTCCCTTATGTGAGTCAGTTTGGGGATCCAATGTCCCCTGCGAGAGTCAATCCTAGCACTTGTATGATTACTTGTTGGGTTGTGTTTATTTATCGCATTTATTTCCCGCACTTTATTTTTCAGTATGATATGATTATCTGCGTTGTTGTGGGAGGGGCATTCTGATGAGTGAGAAGCCAGACCCAGGCTTGAGTGTACTTAGCATTAGTTGTGGAAATTAGTGGGCGCGTGCTTGCTTTGCAGGCACTAGTGTCTCATGAAATCCACGCTCAGACGAGGTTCTCCCGGTTGACTTCTTTTTCAACCCTTTGAGTTGAGGGGGTTGTTGGTTTGGAGGATTGTTGACTCTGGGGACCGATCATTTAGAATTTAGCTGAGTGAGGCCTCTTCAGGAGCTGGTGATGCCACACCTTCTGGTATCATATCACCCCTCTTGAATGTCTGTGACGCTGATGACCGCATAGGATGCCGAACTTGTGTCAATATAGGTCCATACCTGTGAGCAGGGTTGGGTTTGTTGCAGGAGACCTTAACCTTCAGACTACCTGGTTTTCTTGATAGTGAATCAGTTTGGTTGGGATCAGAGGATCTCATCAGCAGATGTATATTTGTTCTTGACAGAGCAGGTTTTGATTGGGATCATAGGATCTCATCAGCAGATGTGTATTTGTTCTTGACAGAGCAGATTTGTGGTCCTGTATCAGAGGTCCTTATTATCAGGTGTTTGTTCTTGACAGAGCAGAGTTATGGTCCTTTATCAGAGGTCTTTATTTTCAGAGATGTTTGTTCTTGACAGAGTAGATTTATGGTCCCGTGATAGAGGTCCTTACTATCAGATATGTGTTTGTTCTTGACAGAGCAGATTTATGGTCTGATATCAGGGTTTTCTTATTATCAGAGATTGTGGTTGTTCTTGACAGAGCAGTATTATGGTTTTGTTGATACAGAATCTTCACCTTCATCTCTTCACCAGCGCAGTCGTCTTGATCTCCTGCTACATGATTGCATTTTACATCGCTTTGCATATTCATTTGCATTTCATTAACGTGTGTCTGTGTTGCAGGTACCGTTTCCCCCGATTCAGGATTTCTTGCCTTTTATTGTGCTATTATGGGTTCTCTGAGGAAGACCGTGGCTTACAAGCTCCCTACTCCTGATGTTGTTCAGCTGACTGGTTTGATTGCTTTAGCGGATGATTCTGTGAGAGATGAATTCAGAAAGTCTTACGGTAAACTGCTCGGATTGGTTCGTAAACCCTCTGCGTTTGAGTTGAATGGGTTGCACGCCCTGCTGCAGTTCTACGATCCTCCGTTGAGATGCTTTATTCTCCAGGACTTTATTCTCGCACCCACGCCAGAGGAGTATGTTGATTTGTTAGGTGTGCCTATCAAGAGTCAGATGCCCTTTGTTCATATGGATGCTGAGCCTAATCTGGCTAGTCTAGCTCCCTCACTTCATCTGGACGCCTCCGAGTTGGTCTTGTCTAGTTGGAACAAGGTTCCCGGTTTTTCCTTGCAGTTCTTAGTGGGAAAGGCTCAGCAGTGCGCCAAAGACGGATGTTGGGTCGTGTTCAACGCCATCCTTGCTCTGTGCATATATGGCATCATTCCGTTCCCCAATATGCCCGACTTTGTAGACTTCGATGCCTTCCACATCTTTGCATCAGGGAATCCGGTCCCTACCTTGATAGGGGATGTCTACCATTCCATCCACTACAAAAACGAGAACAGAAGGGGCAAGAATGTCTCGTGCTGTGTACCCCTGCTCTATAGATGGCTTGATAGTCACCTACCCAAGAAGGGTCCCTTTGCTTCGTCTGCAGCCACAGCTGAGTGGTCTGAGCGTTTGATGAGTCTGCCAGCGGAGGATATTGCCTGGTTTGATAGAGATAGGTTGGGTACTGAGATTATCTTCAGCTGCAGCGGGTTTCCGAACGTGCCTTTGATAGGCAGGAAGGGTTGTATCAATTATAATTCGTCTCTGCTAGTCCGACAGTTTGCTTATGCTTTGAGAGCTCCACCGAAGGATGAAGAGGT
Organism: Lathyrus sativus; assembly: GCA_963859935.3. Lineage (NCBI taxonomy): Eukaryota > Viridiplantae > Streptophyta > Magnoliopsida > Fabales > Fabaceae > Lathyrus > Lathyrus sativus. The sequence continues at coordinate 489,685,257 of OZ012735.1, read as the reverse complement.
GCAGGAATCTTTGTACCTCACTGGTCTTCTAGAGGGGGATATGTTATCTAAGCTTCAGCACGCTTGGAATGGTATCAGTAAGCGGGGAAAACCATTGCTGAGGAAAATTAATAATCAAGCCTACGCTCCATATGTGACTTGGATCAAAGCCAGAGCAGATGCTATAGGGATGTCGTTTCTTCCTGCCAAGCCCGAAAGCCCTCCACTGAATGAAGAGCCTACCACCGTGCCTATTCAGCAGCATAATCAGGTGTTAGCTGAGAGAGATGAGCTGAAGCAGGAAAATGAAGAACTGGATAAAGAATTGGCTCAACTCAGAAGCGAGAGAAGCAAGGTCGTTCATTCCTTCAAGAGGCAGACAGAGGTGGTGAACCAGCTGGGGACAGATTTGACTAAGCAGATAGCTGAGTGCGAGCGCATGGGTCGAGACTTCAAAGTTGTCAATGATGTACTGGCCACTAAGAAGCAGCACTTGGATGAAGCGTATCGGAGAATATCCAAGTTTAATCAGCATTGGAAGGCCACCCTAGCCAACGGGAAGGAACGGGAGGATAAGCTGAAGCAGCAGATCTCCAAGCTGAAAGCCCGGGTGAAAGCTGGTGAGAAGAGGTTTGATGAAGAAACCGCTCGCAGATATGCCGCTGAAGGCCTGCTCAACAAGGCTCTTGCTAACCTGAAGGAGCGCAAGCTGACGTTTGCATCCAAGAAGCGGAAGTTAGAAGATTGTTTCGGCGAAGGAGCATGGGAAGAATCTGTGGAAGGTCTTCAGTACACCATTATGCAGAGAGAGTTACTCGTCGAAGGGTTACTCACTCGGCCTGATAATCCAGAAACGGGGTTGTTAGAAGAGTTTCGCGCCCGTGGCCGTGCTTGACTATTTGTGATCCTTTTTGTTTTGATCATTGTTGTATGCTGACCATCACCAGGCTTGTTGGTCGAGGTCATGCTATTGAGTCAGCTTGTATTCAGTGACGTTGTGTACCGCCTTGATGGGCTTTCTTTATATATGAGATGTTATTTCCATGATTGGACTCAGACTTCTTATTATCAACACTGGCACTCAGGCACTAGGATCGGGGGAAATCTCCCTAATGCACAGACACACGTTTGCATTTGCATGAAGCATTTGCATAGCGAGCACTTTGTCGTTTTTTCTAACCCTTTTGTGTATGCAGGTTGTTTCAGGTTGTTCCAGGATTGATTAGAGACCTATCCACCGCTATCCGACCAGAGCAAACCAAACCAGAATTATGGAGCAAATGCAAATTGACGTTCAGGAACTCCGAGAAAGGATGGACCGCTTCATGAAGCTCATGCAAGCGGTCGCCAACGGCCAGGATCAGCTCAGAACCTTGGTTCAGCCTCTGATTTCAAGGGTCGACAGCAATGGTGTACTCCATGGTGGAACTGTGCCAACCCCTCCACCTGTTGAACTCCTCAGAATGGCGTCCCCGTGACTGGGGGGAACGGTAGTGCCGACGGTAATATGATCGCTAACATGGGGCTCAATGGTAATACGATTGGCGTCGGTAATGGAAATTTTGAAGCTAATGTCAATGTTGGACTGGGCAATGGCAACGCAGGTGTTGGAAATATGTATGGGCCTCAGCCATGGTTAGAAGACCGTTAAGACGGCGTGTTCTCACAGAGAGGTGCTGAGGGTGAGCTGACTGTTGAAGCACGGCTAAGGTTTAAGGCACTCGAGGACAAGATGAGGAACTTCGAGAACCAGAACACCATGGGTGTTGATATGTCCAAGTTGGGACTGATCACTGACTTCAAGGTGCCTCCCAAGTTCAACGTACCTGACTTTGAAAAGTACAAGGGCACCACTTGCCCTCGCGTCCACCTGAGATCATATTACCGGAAAATGTCAGCTCACTCTGAGGACGAGAAGTTGCTGATGCACTTCTTTCAGGATAGTCTGTCCGGGCCCTCCCTGGAATGGTACATGAGTCTGGAACCTACCAGTGTGCGCACTTGGAAGGAACTCGCTGAAGCATTCGTGCACCACTACCAATATAATAGTGACTTGGCTCCGAACCGAGTCCAACTGCAGAATCTGTCGCAGAGGAACAACGAAGGGTTCAAGGAATACGCCCAGCGGTGGCGTGAATTGGCAGCTAGGGTTCAGCCGCCGATGGTTGAACGGGAGCTTGTTGAAATGTTCGTAGCCACCCTCCCCGGGGTTTATTACGAGAAATTGGTCAGCAGTATGTCTGGAAGCTTCTCAGATCTCATTATCACGGGTGAGCACGTCGAAAATGGGATCAAACTGGGAAAAATTCAAGGTGATATGTCCTCAGCTGGAGGAGGAAAGAAACCTTATGGTGGCAAAAGACGGGAAGGAGAGTCGATCGCCGTATCCAACGCTCGAAGGAAGGGTAAAGGCTCTCACCAGCAGGTGGCCAGTATAACTATCCCCACTGTCCAACAACCCCAGCCACAGCAGTAGTAGCAGCAGCAGTCGAATTAACAAGGGTACAGAAAGTATCAGAACAGGGCACCTCTGTCGAGCCGTCACCTCGAGACTCCGCCCATGTCTTATGCTCAGTTTTTACAGACTCTGCTCCAGTTACAGCTGATCTAGAAGAGAACCTTGACTCCCTTGACAGGGGCACCGCCGCCAGGTTATGATGCGAATGCGACTTGCGAATTTCACTCAGGGGCACCAGGCCACACAATAGAAAATTGCAAAGCCTTCAAGCATAAGGTGCAGGATATGGTGGACGCTAAGATCATCAATTTCTCAGATAATGTGCTGAACGTCACGAAGAACCCTATGCCGAACCATAGGGGAGGTGTAGTAAATGCCATTATTGAAGACGAGAGCTTGGATTTGTTGACTGACGTCAGAGATCTGAAGACTCCTCTTAGTTTCGTTAAAGCTAAGCTGATGAAAAGGGGTTTCTTTCCAGGCTGTGGAGAGCTGTGTATGGGCTGTGCGACAAGTCCTGATGGATGTGAACAGTTGATAGAGGGGATCCAAAGTCTGATGACCGAAGGAATCCTGCAATTTATTCGAAGGGCCAAAAGCGTATCGGGAGAGGTAATGCTGAAGCAAGATGATGAGGTTGCCACCATCACCATTCCTCGCCGGACGATAATTATTTCTGCATCCAGGCCGCCCACAATTACCATCACCAAAGCTGGGCCGATACCTTTCGAAAGCACTAATGTTGTCCCATGGCATTATGGGGCAGAGGTCTACTGCAACAGACAGAAGTTGGAACTGGAACCATCTGGGTCGTCTGTGGACAACCTAGCGGGCGTTAGCGGGATCACTCGCAGCGGAAGAGTGTTTGCACCACCTGAGGTCATGGCGGACAAAGTGGATAAAGCTGATGCAACTGATAAAGGGAAGAGTAAAGTCGTTGAAGAGATCCCTCGTGGGGTAGAAAAAGACTTACTTGCTAAAGACGCTGAAGAGTTTATGAGGTTGATTAAGAAGAGTGACTACAAGAGCGTAGATCATCTCCATCAAACCCCCTCGAAAATTTCCATCCTGAATCTGTTGCTGTGTTCTGAGGCACACCGCAACGTGCTACTGAAGGTGTTGAATGCCACGTATGTACCGCAGGAAATATCGGTAAACCAGTTGGAAGGGGTCGTAACCCACGTGAATGCTGGAAATGGGTTAGGGTTTACTGACCTGGAGCTGACGCCGAAGGGGAGGAATCACAATAGCGCCCTGCACATCTCGATAGAGTATAGGGGAACGATTATGTCTCATGTGTTGGTAGACACAGGGTCGTCGCTCAATGTTCTTCCGAAGAAGGCATTGATGAAGTTAGATATTCGCGGATTGATCTGCACGCCCAGTGATCTGGTCGTGAAAGCGTTCGATGGAACCAGACGTCATGTTTTTGCGGAGATTACGTTGCTAATCCAAGTCGGGCCGGAAACATTCGACGCAGTATTCTACATTATGGACATCATGCCTGCCTACAGCTGTCTCCTAGGCCGGCCATGGATCCATTCGGGTGGCGCCGTGACCTCCACATTGCACCAGAAGCTCAAGTATGCTGTTGGAGGAAGCATTGTGACCGTATGTGGCGAGGAAGACATAATGGTGAGCCATTTGTCGTCCTTCAAGTACGTTGAGATGGATGGGGAAATCCACGAAACCCTATGTCAAGCGTTCGAAGCTGTCAAAGTCAAGAGCATAGTGTTGCACCCCAAAATTGACCAACATTTATTTACCAAGTTTGTGGTTCATTGTATTCATCATCTGCATCCCATTGATATGGGAGCAATAGATCAAGAGGTAGGATTACCTAGCAAGAGTTATATGAGGCTATGAAGCTAGCCAAGAAGTTTGTTAAAGTGTTCAAAGATTGATATCTTTGTCAGAGAACTCAAGAGATCCTCAGAGAGATTGGTTGAAACCAAGGTTGTGTGTCTCATAACTTGAGAGTTGTGGGAGCTCCTCAGATGATTCTGAGACTATGAGGATGGACTTGAAGCTTTGAGAAAGCTTATGAGATGTCTTGAAATCCATCATGAAGCCTAGAGAGGTCATTATGCAATAATTCAGAAGATTCAGCCATGAGTGGTGGAATTAGGGTTTGACTGGGTCAACCCTAGGTCAACTGATGATTTGGAGAGGGTTGAGACCTAATCCAAGAGCCATGTGATCATGGAATGATGCATTGAGATGCTATAAGGATGATTCCTAGACCAACTCATCATGATTGAGGAGTTTGAGAAGTTTTAAGCTAGGGTTTCTAAGGATTGACAGTGTAAAATCTCCTAGTTTGATCCCTATCTTCAAGGCAGTTTAGCTCAAGATGTGATTGTCATCTCATCTTCCCCACAACATGAATGTTGTAGAGCTTGTTCTTAGCTTTAATTTTAGTACTAGAAGTCCTTGATAGGATTTGTAGAGCTCAAGTTATGACTTTGACAAATTACAGGTCATTTGAGGTATGTGAATCTGGGTCCTTGAAAGTCACCCAACTTGCATCCAACTTTTGCCCTAGTATGATGATTCCTATGAACTCTTGGTCAACATTAATGTTGTAGATCATCTTCTTAGATTTCTAGAGAGTACTATAAGTCCTTGATAGGATTTGTAGAACTCAACTTATGGCTTTGACAAGTCAAGGGCATTTTGGTCATTTGGAAGTTATAGGTCATTTCAAGCATAAGGCCATATCTCCTATTTCCAAGCTTCAAATGGAAAAATCTTCAACATAAAACTTGCTTAGAATGACGTTTTAAGGCTATTAGGGAGGTCATGAGATGTTGAAAAGGCTTGTATCAAAAAGTGATAAAAATGGCCTAAAATGGAGGCATAAGTTAAATAAGTTGAAATTGGAAATTGGAAATCCCAAGTTATAAATCCAAACCATGTCATATAATAGGTCATTTTGACTCCATTATGACATTCTAAGAACAATGGTTCATCCACAATTTTGATTTGAGGCTTGGATCATAGGGCTGCTTTGGAAATGGCTTACTTGCATATTAAGGTACCAAAGCAAAACTCAACAAAACTCAATGAACAAGTTGGTTATGCATTGTAACTCATCATAAATCTCATATGGGGAGAACTTCAAGTCATTTACAAAGGTTACAAGGAGCTTGGCATGAGATAGCATGTAAGGAGAATTGAAATCAAAATGTCATGACATGAAAAGTTCAATTTCTCATTGGATTGTCCTAGAGGGTTCTAGATGATTCTAAACCACTCTATATAACATATGTGACTTACTCAGATGCAAGGTTGGTGAGAATTGGTGTAGAGAAGAGAGAGTGAGATCAAGAATCTTCCATTGCAAGTCAAGTTCCATTTCTTCATTCTTCTTCATTTCCATTCCTTTTTTCTTCACAAACACATTCCATAGATCCCTCTGAGTGTGTGCATACTGAATTGAAGTTCCATTGATGGAAGATTGAAGGTTTGGCCATTTGATCTTGCAAGAAGCCATTCATATTCGGATCTTGAAGTGCAAGCATTCTCCCTCCAATTTTTTGCAAACAGAAGAAGTATCATCATCCAAGGATCATTTTTGAAGAGTTTCAAGTGTTGAATTGAAGATCCACCACCACTGCCATACCAAGAAACCAGGTTTGCAAATTCTCTGCCACATCATTATTTAAGCATTGATAGGTTGAATTATTAGTGTAGAATGGCTAGAGACACCTAGGTGATGAATTCTGGAAAGTTAGAGGTCATTTGATGAAGGTTGAATATTGGACATCACTTCTTTAATGAACAAGAACTCAAGGCATAGGGAGAGATAATACACGTGGGATAGCTTGTTTGAACCAGGGAAGTGTGAGGATCATGTTAGTATAAAGAAATCTAAGGTTGGTTGAAGTTGAGGATTGACCATATATTGAGATGCATTATCGGGTTTTATGATAGAGACCCTTTCAATGAAAACCAAGACTAGGATCGTGATCAGGGAGAAAAACTGAGCAATTTTGTGCTTTGGATTGTCGAATTTGATGCTGTTATGAGGAGGTACGACCGGGTGGAAGATGGTTGCATGAGCTCTGTTCACGAAGCTTTCATGGCAAACCCTAGGCTGGAGGTTAGGGATGAAGTCTGGGCCGTGAGATGCTAGCTTGACCATTGACCTGAGAACTAATCCAACGGACGAGGTTCAATTGCATTTTGGGAGGGAATTCTGATACACGATGAAACGCGGCGTTTCATTAAAAGGTTTCTTGGGCTGGATTCTACCCACACCCCCTTCACGGCCCAATTGGCATAATGAACTATATTGGGTTGCTCTTCGCACCGCTGGTTTTATATTTTTCTTTTCATTTTCTAGTTATTTTCTGATTAAATAAATGGGCCTGGCGCGTTGCTTTTTGAACCCCCCAGTCTGGGCCGAAATGAAATTTGAACTACATTGCCTTGCTAGCTGCACCCGCCCCTTCATATTTTGATTTTATTTTCTCCATTTTTTCATTAATGTTTGAAAAATCATATTAAATTGAAAATTAATTATTTTTTAATGGGAATTTTTGCTCCCATTTCATATTTTTGTCAAGCAAAATATAATATAAAAATATTTTCCTTTCATGCATTTTTAGTATTTTTTGTGTATTTTCTACTTTTATTGCATTTTATTTCTTTTATGTTGATCCATGAATTTGTAGAATTTTGTTTAAGTAGTTCCCTTAGCATTTTTAGGCCATTCTTTTTAGGATAGTTAGATATAAGCTTTAGCTTCCTCCTGGATTTATTCCATAATTTTGTGATGAATTTTAGGATAGTTTTGATTAGATGACATTAGGTTGTGTAGAATTAGGTCAAACTTCAACATAGGTCCACAATAACACTAGAATTTTGGGTTTCTGGGTCAAGTTAGACATTGGGGCATATAAGGGTATTAAGGGTAGGTATGTAGGATCCCTTAGAAATTATATTAGGATTTAATATAGTGGTATACTATTTTTAGATGATTTTTGTATATGATGATTGTTTGTGGTGCCCTTGTGGGCTTGTATTTGTTGTTTGCTTTGCTTTGTGGGCTGGGAGAGCTTGGCATTGCTTGGTATTGTTCTAAGGAGCATTGAGGAGCATAGTAGGAGCATTGAGGAGCTTGAGAGCTTGATCTTTTTGTGTTGTTGTTTTAGGGTTAGGGACTAGGAAGAGTTTAGACTTAGATAACTTCTTTCTCAAACATGGATGGTATCTTTCACCTCCATTCCTCCCTATGATTCAAAGTCCTTCCATGGTATACACCTCTCTCCTTTGGAGGGATAAGTGGTAATACCTAGGAAGTAGAACTTTTGAGGGAACCTTTCCTTTGATGTTGAACCCTTATAGGTCACCTTTGGTGGTCAGTACGCAGTTCAATATCCCCAGCTTATCCAGTAGGTGATTTCTTCTGGTTTGATTATCTTGAGAGATGCTGAGCTTGAGGTTGAAGGTGAAGACTTCAATGAAGAGTGTAGAAGAGGATGAATCCTTGAGCATTGCCATTCCAGCTGAAGCTTGAAGAGCAACAATAGAAAGTTGATACTTGAAGATTGGAGGATGAAGTTGACACTTCTAAGTGATTGAGATTGATTCTGAAGAGCTGAAGCTTGAAAAACAAAGAAAGTTGATACTTACTTTGATACCTGGGGGATCCTGAAGGAGCCAAGTTGGTACTTATGATTGACAGTGAAGCCTGAAGGTGGAGTTGATCAAGAAGCTGAAGCTTAAAGGAGAATATAAGTTGAAACTTATGTTGGAGGGAGAAACCTGGAAAAGCAAATTGATATTGGTCAAGAGTAATTGGAAGTCTGAAGACTGAATAGCTGTTGGAAGAGCTGAAGCTTGGAGTTGAGAGAGAGAAGTTGATCTGCTTTCTTTTCTCTTTCTTTTTTCTGTATTGATGTGTTTTGTTTGACTTGCTTGATGCATTAGAATAAGTCCATATCTAGAATAAGTAGAATCTAGGAGCATGATTGCACTAGAGGTTGAGTTGCTCCCTCTGCTTGTATTGTTACTGTGTGGCTTTGCTTGCGGGTATTCGGTAGAGCCCAGCTCCCTTGCCCATGTGGTTTGTTTGCCTGATGGCATTTTATTTCATTTTATATGTATGATGGCAGTTTACTGTTTTTGCTCGATAGCATGATGTTTATATTTCAGTATGATTACTGTTATTCATTCTGGCTTAAGGTTGAGATGAGCTTGTGGAGGCTGAAGCCCCACACACATTTCCTCCCTCACTTGCATTGCATGCATTTTACCGTTAAGCTGATGCTTTGTCGTTTTTGGTGTATCATTGACATGATCCCTTAAGACTCTCATTTCCTTTGATAAGGAATTGATGATAGAACTTTAGGTTGAAACCTATGCATGACAACTTCTAGGAGTTCCCTGTTCAAACCTCAACCATAGGATGAATCCATGGCATGACAACAGTAGGACTTGATAGTCTCCCTCCTAGTTGGGCCTGTTCTCTTCTCATCTCAAAACAGTTTAAGATACAGTAATCATGAATGATTTCTCTCGTACGTTACGAGCCTTAAGCTATCTGAGAATGGATTGTGGGAGAGTTTCTTTTCCATAGTCTGGATGTTTAGTATGGTACCCTTTGGGTGACATGCGACGCATTCACTCTCAGGTCATAGTCTCTAGTGCGATTGAAATCGCAAACACAATAAAAAACACTTCTTTCGTAAAAGACAGGAAATAAACCGTAGTTTCCCGAACTACGTGAGCTCTGATCTCTCATACCTGTTGAGAGTACGTAGGCACAAGATGGCGATGTCTTGGCGAGCTACCTTCCCCCATAACCCTTCGTAGGCCGAACTACGTTGACTCTGATTTCTCATTCTCTGATGAGAATACGTAGGCATAAAACGCGACGCTTTGCCGAGTCATTTTCTTTTCTTTTAAGCCAGCCTTGATAGGTAGATAGATGAAACCAACCCGTCCAAGTAAACACAACAAGCGAGGATCCCGTCGAGTACGACGGACTTGAGGGGTGCTAATACCTTCCCCTTGCGTAACCGACTCCCGAATCCAGACAACGGTTGTGACGACCTTGTCTTACCCTTTTTCGTAAGGTTTTTCCGATCGTTTCCTTTCCCGCTCTGAGGGATAAATAACGAAAGGTGGCGACTCTTCTGTTGTGCCGGCACCTTATTTTCGCGCAAGCGACAACTGGCGACTCTGCTGGCGACTCCAACGGTTCCCTGCGAGAGTCAATCCTATCGCTTGCATGTTTACTTGTTAGGTTGCATTTATTTATCGCATTTTACTTCTCGCACTTTATTTCCCGCATTTTATATTCAGTATAATATGATTATCTGTGCTGTTGTGCGATGGGGGTTCTGATGAGTGAGAAGCCAGACCCAGGCTTGAGTGTACCATAGACTTAGAGTGGAAATTAGTGGGCGCGTGCTTGCTTTGCAGGCACTAGTGTCTCATGAAATCCACGCTCAGACGAGGTTCATCCAGTTGGCTTCTCTTTCAACCCTTTGGGTTGAGACGGTTGCTGGTTTGGTGGATTGTCTACTCTGGGGACCGATCATTTGTGATTCAGCTAAGTGAGGCCGTTTCATGAGCTGGTGATGCCACACTTTCTGGGTATCGTATCGCCCCTCTTGAAAGTTTGTGACGCTGATGAACACATAGGATGCTGTACCTTGAGTCAGTTTAGGTCCATACCTGTGAGCAGGGTTGGGTTTATTGCAGGAAACCTTGACCTTCAGACTACCTGGGTTTCTCGACAGTGAATCAGTTTTGTTGGTACCAGGGTTTCTTAGTTGCAGATTTGTCTGTTCTTGATAGAGCAGGTTTTGATCAGAGGATCTTATCATCAGATTTGTCTGTTCTTGATAGAGCAGGTTTTTGATCAGAGGATCTTATCATCAGGTGTATGTCTGTTATTGATAGAGCAGGTTTTGATCAGAGGATCTTATCATCAGCTGTATGTCTGTTCTTGATAGAGCAGAGTTTTGTCATCAGTTGTTCTTGATAGAGCAGATTTTTGAGTGGGGTCTGAAGATCTCATCAGCAGATGTTGTTTGTTCTTGATAGAGCAGATTTTTGAGTGGGGTCTGAAGATCTCATCAGCAGATGTTGTTTGTTCTTGATAGAGCAGATTTTTGATTTGGGGTCTGAAGACCTCATCAGCAGATATTTCTTGATCATACACCCGAGGTCCTTATTATCAGACATTTGTTCTTGACAGAGCAGAATTATGATCCTATGTATACGGTCCTATCAGATGGTTGGTCTTGACAGATCATATTTGTGGTCCTACACCGGGGTTCTCTCTTTATCAGATGCAGTGGTTGTTCTTGATAGAGCAAGATTATGGTTTTGTTGATACAGAATCTCCACAGCACCAGTTGCCTTGGCCTCTTATTGCATGACTGCATTTTGCATTAGTTTGCATATTCATTTGCATTTCATTAACGTGTGTCTGTGTTGCAGGTACCGTTTTCCCCGATCCAGGATTTCTTGCCTCCTATTGTATTGTTATGGGCTCTCTGAGGAAGACCGTGGCTTACAAGTTCCCTACCCCTGACGTGGTTAAGCTGACTGGTTTGATAGCTCTAGCAGATGATTCTATGAGGGATGAGTTCAGGAAATCTTACGGCAGGTTGCTCAGTTTGGTTTGTAAGCCTTCTGTGTTCAAGTTGAACGGGTTGCACGCTCTGCTGCAGTTCTACGACCCTCCGCTGAGATGTTTCACTTTTCAGGATTTTGTTCTCGCACCTACGCTAGAAGAGTATGCTGATTTGCTAGGTGTGCCTATCAAGAGGCAGATGCCTTTTGTTCATATGTATGCTGAGCCTGATCTGGCTGGTTTAGCTCCTTCACTTCATTTGGACGCCTCCGAGTTAGTGTTGACTAGTTGGAACAAGGTTCCTGGGTTCTCCTTGCAGTTTCTGTTGGTTAAGGCTCAGCAGTGTGCCAAGGACGGATGTTGGGACGCGTTCAATGCCATCCTCGCTCTATGCATATATGGCATCATCCTGTTCCCCAACATGCCCGATTTTGTAGACTTTGATGCGTTTCACATATTTGCTTCAGGGAATCCAGTCCCTACCTTGATAGGAGATGTCTATCACTCAGTCCACTACAAAAACGAGAACAGGAGGGGGAAGAATGTCTCGTGCTGCGTACCCTTGCTTTACAAATGGCTTGATAGCCATCTGCCTAAGAGGGGTCCTTTTGTCTCGTCTGCAGCCACAGTTGAGTGGCCTGAGCATCTGATGAGTTTATCTGCAGAGGATATTGACTGGTTCGACAAAGATAGGTTGGGTACTGAGGTGATCTTCAGTTGCAGCGGGTTTCCTAATGTGCCTTTGATAGGTAGGAAGGGCTGTATAAACTACAATCCGTCATTGCTAGTTCGCCAGTTCGTGTATGCTTTGAGAACTCCGCCGAAGGATGAAGAGGTACATGAATCTCTGTACCTCACTGGTATTCTAGAAGGGGATCTGCTGTCCAAGCTTCAACGCGCGTGGAATGGTATCAGTAAGCGAGGAAAACCATTGCTGGGAAAAAGTAATAATCAAGCCTACCCTCCGTATTTGACTTGGATCAGAGCCAGAGCCGACGCTATAGGGATGCCGTTTCCTCATGCCAAGCCAGAAAGTCTTCCAATGATCGAAGAGCCTACTACTTTGCCCATTCAGCAGCATAACCAGGTATTAGCTAAGCGGGATGAATTGAAGCGGGCGAACGAAGAACTGGAGAAGGAATTAGCTCAGCTCCGAAGCGAGAGGAACGAGGCCGTTCATTCTTTCAAAAGGCAGACAGAGTTGGTGAACCAGCTGGGTACAGACCTGACTAAGCAGATAGCCGAGCGTGAACGCATGGGTCGAGACTTCAAAGCTGTCAACGACGTACTGGCTACGAAGAAGCAGCACTTGGACGAGGCATATCGGAGGCTTCCCTGGCTACCAGGAAAGAGCGGGAGGATAAGCTGATGCTGCAGATCTCCAAGCTAGAAGCCCAGGTGAAGGACAGTGAGCAGAGGTTTGATGAAGAAACCGCCCGCAGATACGCCGCTGAAGGCCAGCTCAACAAAGCTCTTGCTAACCTGAAGGAGCGCAAGCTGACGTTTGAGTCCAAGAAGCGGAAATTAGAAGATTGCTTCGGCGAAGGAGCACGGGAAGGTTCGGTTGAGGGACTTCAGTATACCATTGTGCAGAGAGAATTACTCGTCGAGGGGTTGCTCACTCTGCCAGATCATCCAGAGATGAAGGAGTTATTAGCAGAGTATCGCGCCCGTGGCCGTACTTGACTAGTTGTATTCCTTTTGTTTTGATCATTGTTGTATGCTGACCATCACCAGGCTTGTTGGCTGAGGTCACGCTGTTGATTCATCTTGTACTCGCTGATGTTATGTACTGCCTTGATAGGCTTCCTTTATATATGAGATTGTTGTTTCCATGATTGGACTCGGACTTCTTCTTCTTATTATTATCAGCACTGGCACTCAGGCACTAGGATCGGGGGAAATCTCCCAAACACATAGACACACACATGCATTTGCATGAAGCATTTGCATGACGAACATTTTGTTGTTTTTCCTAACCCTTTAGTATTTACAGGTTTTTCAGGTTCACAGGTCCCAGGCTGTTTCCGGTGGTTCCAGGATTGATCAGAGACTAATTCACCGTTATCCAACTAGAGCTAATCAGACCAGGATTAGGGACCAAGTGCAAACAGATGTTCAGGAGCTCCGCGAGAGGATGGATCGCTTTATGGAACTTATGCAAGTGGTCGCCAATGGTCAGGACCAGCTCAGGACTTTGGTTCAACCTTTGATCTCTAGGGTTGATAGCAACGGCATACTACATGGCGGGGCCGTGCCTACTCCTCCACCAGTTGATACTCCGCAGAATGGTGTCCCCGTGGCCGGGGGCAATGGCAGTGCTAATGGCAATGTGATGGCCAACATCGGACTCAATACGACGGGCGTCGGCAATGGGAGTCTGGGAGCTAATGTCAACATCGGGTCGGGCAACGGCAATGCAGGCGTCGGGAATCTGTTGGTGCCTCAACCATGGCTTGAGGATCATCAAGATGATGTGTTCCCTCAAAGAGGTGCTGAAGGGGAGCTGAATGCTGAAGCGCGGCTCAGATTCAAAGTACTTGAAGATAAAATGAGAGATATTGAGAATCAGAATACTTTGGGCGTTGATATGTCCAAGCTGGGATTAATTGCTGATTTCAAGGTACCTCCTAAGTTCAGGGTGCCTGACTTTGAGAAATATAAGGGCACCACTTGCCCTCGTGTCCACCTGAGATCGTACTACAGGAAGATGTCTGCCTATTTCGAAGACGAGAAGTTGCTGATGCACTTCTTCCAAGATAGTCTTTCCGGGCCATCCCTCAAGTGGTACATGGGTCTGGAGCCCACTAGCGTGCGCACATGGAAGGATCTCGCTGAAGCGTTTGTCCACCATTACCAGTACAATAGCGACTTGGCCCCGAACCGAGTCCAGTTGCAGAACCTGTCGCAAAGGAATAATGAAGGATTTAAGGAGTACGCCTAGCGGTGGCGTGAGTTGGCAACCCGGGTTCAGCCGCCGATGGTTGAACGCGAGCTCGTGCAGATGTTTGTAGCTACCCTCCCAGGGGTTTACTATGAAAAGTTAGTCAGCGGTATGTCTGGGACGTTCTCAGCTCTCATTATCATGGGTGAGCACGTCGAGAATGGAATCAAGATCGGGAAAATTCAAGGTGAGTCATCCTCAGCTGGAGGAGGTGGAAAGAAACCTTATGCTGGCAAACGACGAGAAGGAGAGACGAGCGCTGTGACCAACGCTCGAAGAAAGGGCAAAGGCCCTCAGCAGCAGATAGCCAGTATAAATATCCCAGCGGCTCCGCAACCGCCGCAGCAGCAGCAGCAGCAACCGAATCAGCAGGGATATAGAAAATACCAGAATCGGGCACCTTTGGCAAACCGTCACTTCGAGGCACCGCCCATGTCGTACGCGCAACTCTTGCAGACTTTGCTTCAGCTTCAGTTGGTCCAGAAGAGGACGATGGCTCCCTTGACAGGGGCACCTCCACTAGGGTACGACGCAAATGCCACTTGCGACTTCCACTCAGGGGCACCAGGCCACACAATCGAGAACTGCAAAGCCTTTAAGCACAAGGTGCAGGACCTGGTAGATGCCAAGATTATCAAATTCTCCGATAATGTGCCCAATGTCACGAAGAATCCTATGCCAAATTATAGGGGAGGCGGAGTGAATGCCATTATCGAAGAAGAGAGTGCAGATCTGTTGACTGATGTCAAAGATCTAAAGACGCCGCTTAGCTTCGTCAAAGCTAAGTTGTTGAAAAAAGGGTTCTTTCCAGGATGCGGAGAGTTATGCATGGACTGTGCTACACATTCTGATGGATGTGAGCAGTTGGTAGAAGGAATCCAAAGTCTGATGACTGAGGGGATTCTGCAGTTCAGTCGGAGGGCTGAAAGTGTATCAGGAGAGGTAGTGCTGAAGCAGGCCAATGAAGTCGCCACCATCACCATCCCTCGCCGGCGAATAACTATTTTTGCGCCCAGACCGCCTACAATTACCATTACCAAAGCTGGGCCGATACCCTTCGAGAGCACTAACGCCGTTCCGTGGCATTATGGAGCTGAAGTCTAAATCAACGGGCAAAAGCTGGAGTTGGAGCCGTATGGGTCCACTGTGGAGAATCTCGCAGGAATCAGTGGTATCACCCGCAACGGAAGAGTGTTTGCACCGCCAGAGGTCGTGGCAGATAAGGTGGTCAGAGCTGATGCGGCTGATAAAGGGAAAAGCAAAGTCGTCGAGGAGGTCCCGTGTGGGGTAGAGAAGGATTTGCTTGTCAAAGACGCCGAGGAGTTTATGCGGTTGATCAAAAAGAGCGACTACAAGATTGTAGACCATCTCCATCAGACGCCCTCGAAGATTTCTATTCTCAACCTGTTGCTGTGTTCTGAAGCGCACCGCAACGCGCTACTGAAGGTATTGAACGCTGCCTACGTACCGCAAGAGATATCGGTGAATCAGCTAGAAGAGGTGGTAGCCCACGTCAATGCTGGCAATGGGCTAGGTTTCACAGACTTGGAGCTGACACCAAAAGGGAGGAATCACAATAGTGCCCTGCACATCTCGATAGAGTGTAGGGGCACAATCATGTCGCACGTGCTGGTAGACACGGGTTCGTCGCTTAATGTGCTTCCGAAGAAGGCATTAATGAAGTTGGACACTCGCGGATTGCTTTGCACGCCCAGTGATCTGGTGGTGAAAGCATTCGATGAAACTAAACGCCACGTTTTCGGGGAGGTGACCCTGTCAATCCAAGTCGGCCCGGAAATGTTCGACGCGGTCTTTTATATCATGGACATCATGCCTGCCTATAGTTGTCTCTTGGGCCGGCCATGGATCCATGCTGCTGGTTCCGTGACCTCCACGTTGCACCAAAAGCTCAAATATGCTGTCGGGGGAAGCATAGTAACCGTGTGTGGCGAGGAAGACATAATGGTGAGCCATTTGTTCTCCTTCAAGTATGTGGAAATGGATGGCGAAATCCATGAGACTCTTTGTCAAGCGTTCGAGGTTGTCAAAGTGAAAGAGGTAGCTCCTGTAGTCACAGAAAAGCCAGAGATGAATCTCTCCTCGTTCAAAGAAGCTCGGGCCGTCGTCCAAGCTGGATCTACCCCAGGCTGGGGGCATATTTTGGAGATACCGAACAAGCAGGATAAGTTTGGGTTGGGGTATTCTCCTGGAGCTGAAGCTTCTTCTTCTTCGTCTAGTAGCGCGTCACAGGGTAAGGGGCCGATCCTATTTACCAGTGGCGGAGTGATCTTCGAAAGCATCAACGCGGCGTCTGAAGACAGCGGGGATAGCGATTGTGATCTCGATTCTTGGATTCAGCCAAGCAAGTCGGGCGGGGGGCCTCAACAATTGGACCATTAAGGATATCATCCAGCTGACAAGTGAAGAGTAATGATTTACTTTTTCCAATCATTGTACAACCCTATGTCCTACCCGGGGCATAGCGGTTTTATTGTCAGGGCCTTGTTGGATTATGTACATGCATTTTGTTAATAAATCAAAGGCGTTTTCTTCGTATTGTGATCTTTGTTATTCCTGTTTTTATATTTGTTTTGAAAAACAGCAAAATGGCAATGGGGTTTGTGCTAACCTGCATATTCTTGTTTTAAACTTAACCCTTGTTATTGCAGGATCCACATAACAGATGACATCGACTCTGGACCTTCTACGGCTCACTTCGACTTCGACTGCCCGATCTATCAAGCCGAATAAGAGATTGATGAAGACGAAGACCTTCCTGAAGAGTTGGCCCGCTTGTTGAAACAAGAGGAAAAGGTTATTCTGCCTCATGAGGAGGAGATCGAGATCGTAAACCTGGGTTCTGAAGAGCTCGTCAAAAACGTCAGGATAGGGGCTGCATTGCATAGTGATGTCAAGCATAGATTGGTCGAGATGCTTAGAGAGTATAGTGACGTCTTTGCTTGGTCATACGAAGATATGCCCGGACTTGACACGGACATCGTGGTCCACCACTTGCCGCTGCGAGAAGATTGCCCTCCCGTTAAGCAGAAGCTTAGGAGGACGAGACCAGATATGGCCGTTAAGATCAAAGAAGAAGTGCAGAAACAGCTTGATGCTGGCTTCTTAGCGGTCACCACTTACCCTCCGTGGGTCGCCAACATAGTTCCTGTACCGAAGAAGGACGGTAAGGTACGAATGTGCGTCGATTATCGGGATTTGAATAGGGCGAGCCCTAAAGATGATTTCCCGTTGCCTCATATCGATGTATTGGTCGACAACACAGCCCAGTTCTCCGTGTTTTCGTTCATGGATGGCTTCTCCGGTTACAATCAGATCAAGATGGCGCCGGAGGACATGGAGAAAACGACGTTTATCACCCCCTGGGGAACATTTTGCTATAAGGTAATGCCCTTCGGTCTGAAGAACGCAGGGGCCACTTACCAACGAGCAATGGTAACTTTGTTTCATGACATGATTCATCATGAGATCGAGGTCTATGTTGATGACATGATTGCGAAGTCCCAAACGGAGGAAGAGCATCTGGTCAACTTATTGAAGCTTTTTGAGAGGCTTAGGAAGTTCAGGTTGAGGCTGAATCCTAACAAATGTAATTTTGGAGTACGGTCCGGAAAGTTACTGGGGTTTATCGTGAGTGAACGAGGCATCGAGGTTGATCCTGCGAAAATAAAAGCCATTCAAGAAATGCCAGTGCCAAAAACAGAAAAAGAAGTTTGTGGTTTCTTGGGCTGAATAAACTACATTGCAAGGTTTATCTCTCAGCTCACGACCACTTGTGAGCCGATGTTCAAGCTTTTAAAGAAAGATTAGGCGATTACTTGGAATGAGGATTGCCAGAAGGCATTCGATAAGATAAAGCAGTATCTTTAAGAACCTCCAATCTTGATACCCCCAGTGGCTGGACGACCATTAATCATGTACTTGACATTTCTTGAGAATAGTATGGGGTGTGTTCTCGGTCAGCACGACGAGACGGGCAGAAAAGAGCATGCCATTTACTACTTGAGTAAAAAGTTCACTGACTGTGAATCTCGATACTCGACGCTAGAGAAGACGTGTTGTGCACTAGCCTGGGCTACCAAACGTTTACGACAGTACATGCTCAATCACACCACTATGCTAATTTCGAAGATGGATCCGATCAAGTACGTCTTCGAGAAGCAGGCTCTTTCGGGCAGGATTTCCAGATGGCAAATGGTGTTAACGGAATATGATATTCAGTACGTTTCCTAGAAGGCCATTAAGGGAAGCGTATTGTCTAAATACCTTGCCAAACAGCCGATCGAGGATTACCAGCCGATGAAATTTGAATTCTCTGACGAGGATATTATGTTTCTCAAAGCGAAGGATTGCGATGAGTCGTTGCCCGACGAGGGGCCAGATAGGAAATCCCAGTGGAAATTGATATTCGATGGAGCGGTTAATTCCTATGGAAGTGGCATCGGGGCTATCATCACGACTCCCCACGGATCCCATATCCTGTTTACTGCGAGACTGACGTTTCCGGTCACCAATAATGAGGCGGAGTACGAAGCATGCATCATGGGTCTAGAAGAGGCAATTGATTTGAGAATCAAGAATCTAGACGTATATGGTGACTCAGCGCTTGTGATCAACCAAATTAAAGGGGAGTGGGAGACTCGTCAATCGAATTTGGTGCCGTACATGAATTATGCCAGAAGGCTACTTCCGTTCTTTGATCGAGTGGAACTCCATCATGTGCCCAGGGTTGAAAATCAGATGGCTGATGCCTTAGCCACGTTGGCTTCAATGTATAAAGTCAATTTTTGGAATGAGGCTCCAAGAATTGTACTGTCTCGTCTTGATAGACCGGCATTTGTCTTTGCAATCGAGGAAGCCGCCGTCGGCAAGCCATGGTTCCATGACATCCAGACTTTCCTTATGACTAAGGAATATCCTGCGGGTGCGTAAACCCAGGATAAGAAGACTCTGAGGAGGTTGTCTGGAAACTTTTATCTCAATCCTGATGGAGTGTTGTATAAGAGAAACCACGATCTCGTGCTACTCAGATGTGTAGATGAGAAAGAGGCGAGTATGCTCATGGAAGAAGTCCATGAAGGCACATTTGGTACGCACGCCGCCGGGCATGCCATGACAAGAAAGATCCTGAGAGCAGGGTACTACTGGCTGACAATGGAGTCGGATTGCTTCAGATTCGCGAAGAGATGTCATAAATGCCAGATTTATGCTGATAAAGTTCATGTGCCGCCGTACCCGTTAAATGTCATGTCCTCCCCGTGGCCGTTCTCCATGTGGGGCATCGACATGATAGGCAAGATCGAGCCCACTGCATCTAACGGTCATCGCTTCATTTTGGTTGCTATCGACTACTTCACCAAGTGGGTGGAGGCAGCCTCGTACGCTAATGTGGCCAAGCAGGTGGTGGCTAAATTCATAAAGAGGGATATCATCTGTCGTTACGGAATTCCCGAGCGGATCATTACTGATAATGGTTCGAACCTGAATAACAAGATGATGAAGGAGCTGTGCCAGAGTTTCAAGATTGAACACCACAACTCATCTCCTTACCAGCCGAAGATGAATGGCGCCGTTGAAGCAGCCAACAAGAACATAAAGAAGATTGTTCAGAAGATGGTTGTGACATACAAAGATTGGCACGAGATGCTGCCATTTGCACTGCACGGTTATCGTACGACGGTCCGTACGTCAACCGGGGCAACTCCTTTCTCCTTAGTGTACGGTATGGAAGTTGTCCTACCGTTAGAAGTGGAGATCCCTTCTTTGCGAGTTTTGGTTGATGTGAAACTCGACGAGGCAGAATGGATTACGAATCGACTGAACCAACTCAGCCTGATGGACGAGAAGAGGTTAGCATCGATTGCGTTTGGTCATCTGTACCAAAGCCGAATGAAGAAAGCTTACGATAAGAAGGCGCGTCCTAGAAGCTTTCAGACGGGTGATCTCGTCCTGAAGAAGATTCTTCCTCCACACTCCGATCACCGGGGCAAGTGGACTCCGAATTACGAAGGTCCGTATGTCATCAGCAAGGTCTTCTCGGAAGGAGCTTTGTTGTTATCCACGATGGATGGTGAAGATTTTGCATCCCCGGTGAACGCGGACGCAGTTAAAAAATACTTTGCTTGAAAGTGACCCGCTGGACAAAAAAAAGAGAGTCCAGGCAAAAAAGGGGCATCCCGGCGAACCAAAAACAGAATAAAAGGTTCGGGCAAAAATTAGGGATATAAATTGAAAAATGTACACCCGCGAAGTCGAAAACCTACACTGGGCGGCTTCGGCAAAAAAGGGTATCCCGGTGAACTGAAAACCCGTAAAGGGCGGTTCACGCAAAAGTTAGGGATTTGAAAAAGCAAATGACTGCGTTCCGCGTGTGGACTTTCTTTGTTTAGTGGTTTGGAGGACCTGAGGGCCGTTTGTCTGAATCAATCTCTTCCGAAGCTGAAGCGTCGGAGAAGTATCGAAGTCGAGTGGGTCATAGAGGGATCAACTCATGGTGTTCGTCTACGCCTCGTTGCCAACATTTGTATATACTGATGTATATTTATGTTTTATTTTTGCGCGGCTTCCTCATTCCAGGAGCTTGCATCTGTTGTAAAACATCTTTTACCCATTCAGGGGTTCGTTATCAATAAAATGCATACTATTCAGCAATTTTGTTTGTCTGTTTAGCATTTATCTGTTTTTTTTGCGAAAAAGAACGCCGATGTTTTTGATAAAATACGCATACATAAACTTACTGGCCTAGGCCACTGATTGTTGAAACAATGAATTACTTGAATATTGTCACGAGATAATAACCTTAATAGGCCCCTTTGAAAAGGGTATCTTGTCTGTTTGTTTGTGTTGTTACAGGTGTAGCATATTCCAGACAGCGCGACGTGCGCATCCCGAGGCAGGATGATTCCTCCTTCTCCAGCAGAGTTCAGGAGCCTCTCCCCGCAGAGTCTGAACGCGAGATCGTGAGCATTGATATGTCTCCCCAGGCAGAGATGATTCTCTCCCCAATCAGATGTATCCTGAAGGAACGTCACCTCCTCAGCTGAGTCAAGCGCCGAAGCACGAATTCATCCCCCAGCACCGGGTCACAAGTGCAGGTTTCGCAGGAAACTATTCGTTCACTGAAGTGTGCAGCAACTGATAGTCCAGGCTGAAGTCTTCAGCGGAATTGAAATTCCCCACCAGAGTCGTACTCCCCCCCCCTCCCCCCCGAAGTCGGATGATTCCTTCTTCCCCAGCGGAATTGAAATTCCTCATTAGAGTCGTACCCTCTCCAGCGAAGCAGAATGATTTCTCCTTCCCCAGCCGAGTTTGCAGGTCCCCAAGAGAGCCGAATCCTTGGAAGCTGCTCAAGCCATGATTGGTTTTCCCCAGTGGAGTGTTGAACATCTGAAGTTGTTTCCCCACAGAGCCGTCATCTCCAGAGAAGTAGCCGAGACGGCCACGCAGTTTATTCCCGCGACTGACATCGTTTTCCCTCAGCAGGTCCAGGTTCTCGTAGAGCTTCGTTCCCCTACAGCATTCAACTGAAGTTGTTTCCCCTCCAGCAATCAACTAAAGTTGTTTCCCCCGCAGCAGTCAGCTGAAGTTGTGTCCCCTGCGGAGTCCAATTGATATTGGCGGGACCATGTTCTCCTCAGCCGGATGATTCCTCTATCTGAGTAGTTCTTTCTCCTTGACAGGAGGATTCCCCTTCGGCATTTATTTTGCTGACGGAATCGCATCATTGTGCATGATTGCATAGCATTTATCATAAACACATGGCATTTCCACCGTGTGGAGCATTGCGCCATTGCCGAAGCATATGCATAATAAACATGATCTAGGTTGCTGCCGTTCTTGTTTTGCAGGTGTTCCGCCGCAGAATCGATTGCTCAGGATGATTCTTGACATTCCCCCCAATGAAGTCGCTTGCTCAAGATGATTCTTGAGGTCCCCAGCGAAGTCCTCGGTTCAGGATGATTCTTGAATTCCTCAGCAGGGCCGTTTGCTTAAGATGATTCTTAAGGCCCAGTGCAGTCTCTAGAATTGGTTGCTCGAGTTGATACATAGAGTCCCCAGTAAAGGTTGCCCAGGATGATTCCTGAAATCCCCAACAAAGTGTTCGCTCAGGATGATTCCTGAAACTTCCAGAATGGTTATCGGTTCAAGATGATTCTTGAAAGTCCCTGGCAGAGTTATTTGTCCAAGATGATTCTTGAAGTCCTCAGCAGAGTTGATTTATTCAGAATGATTTCTGGACCCCCGGAGCGGAGGTACTTGATAGTTCTCCAGAATCCCCAGCGGCGAAGCGTCCTCCCTAGAAGGTTTCTAACGGCAAAGTTGAAATCTCCCTCGAAGACTCCATGATTGAAGTCTGACCGTGTTAATGAAGCAGTTCTCTCAGCTGATGCGGAGTGCCTGATGGCAGAGGTTTAGATGTTCCCAGTTGGTTCATGATTGACCAAGAATCCTATTCCCGACGTGCTAATGAAGTTCGGCTGATGCCCGACAGTTTCTTTGAATGCCCGATGGCATGATCAACCTGATGATTGAAGTCCGGCTGACGCCCGACAGTGTTCTTTGAATGCCTGATGGCATGATCTACTATATATTACCAGTTACCGTGTGACCTATTCCCCAATGGTTTTTCTTCACCCTGACGGCGTGGTTAGACGATGTTGAGAGTTGACGGCGAAGTCAGATTATGTTGAGTACTTGATAACGATGTCGGGTGTCTCTCAGAGTTATGTTTGGTTGACGGCGATGTCGGACCCTTTGTAGTCCCAGCGGCGATGTTGGATGTTTGTTTCTGACGGCGATGTCAGATTCTTTAGTTCTCCAGCGGCGATGTTGGGTGTTTTGGTTGTCCGACGGTGATATCAGATTCTTTAGTTCTCCAGCGGCAATGTTGGGTGTTTTGGTTGTCCGACGGTGATGTCAGATTCTTTAGTTCTCCAGCGGCGATGTTGGGTGTTTTGGTTGTCCGACGGTGATGTCATATTCTTTAGTTTTCCAGCGGCGATGTTGGGTGTTCTGGTTGCCTGACGGTAAGATCAGGTGGCTGATAACAATGTCAGAGGAATTTAATGTGGATAACTGACGACAAGGTTCAGATCAGTATGTCTCCAGCTAGTTGCCGTGCAGCTATTATTTCAGTGTTCGAAGATTCGTTCCCGCTAGAGTACCGTGTGCTTGTGCAGTTGGAAAATTTCCGGGTTTATCGGTATTCAACCGTCTCGTACCTTGATTGGCTGAGAGCCGTTCGCTCCTCACCCAGTCAGGTTCAAGCCGTTTGAATAGGGGCAGCTGTTGCACCCCAAAATTTGACCAACACTTATTTACCAAGTTTGTGGTTCATTGTATTCATCATCTGCATCCCATTGATATGGGAGCAATAGATCAAGAGGTAGGATTACCTAGCAAGAGTTATATGAGGCTATGAAGCTAGCCAAGAAGTTTGTTCAAGTGTTCAAAGATTGATATCTTTGTCAGAGAACTCAAGAGATCCTCAGAGAGATTGGTTGAAACCAAGGTTGTGTGTCTCATAACTTGAGAGTTGTGGGAGCTCCTCAGATGATTCTGAGACTATGAGGATGGACTTGAAGCTTTGAGAAAGCTTATGAGATGTCTTGAAAGCCATCATGAAGCCTAGAGAGGTCATTGTGCAAGAATTCGGAAGATTCAACCATGAGTGGTGGAATTAGGGTTTGACTGGGTCAACCCTAGGTCAACTGATGATTTGGAGAGGGTTGAGACCTAATCCAAGAGCCATGTGATCATGGAATGATGCATTGAGATGCTATAAGGATGATTCCTAGACCAACTCATCATGATTGAGGAGTTTGAGAAGTTTTAAGCTAGGGTTTCTAAGGATTGACAGTGTAAAATCCCCTAGTTTGATCCCTATCTTCAAGGCAGTTTAGCTCAAGATGTGATTGTCATCTCATCTTCCCCACAACATGAATGTTTTAGAGCTTGTTATTAGATTTAATTTGAGTACTAGAAGTCCTTGATAGGATTTGTGGAGCTCAAGTTATGACTTTGACAAATTACAGGTCATCTAAGGTATGTGAATCTGGGTCCTTGAAAGTCACCCAACTTGCATCCAACTTTTGCCCTAGTAGGATGATTCCTATGAACTCTTGGTCAACATGAATGTTGTAGAGCATCGTCTTAGCTTTCTAGAGAGTACTATAAGTCCTTGATAGGATTTGTAGAACTCAACTTATGGCTTTGACAAGTCAAGGGCATTTTGGTCATTTGGAGGTTATAGGTCATTTCAAGCATAAGGCCATATCTCCTATTTCCAAGCTTCAAATGGAAAAATCTTCAACATCAAACTTGCTTAGAATGACGTTTTAAGTCTATTATGGAGGTCAAGAGATGTTGAAAAGGCTTGTATCAAAAAGTGATAAAAATGGCCTAAAATGGAGGCAAAAGTTAAATAAGTTGAAATTGGAAATTGGAAATCCCAAGTTATAAATCCAAACCATGTAATATAATAGGTCATTTTGACTCCAAATGACATTCTAAGAACAATGGTTCAGCCACAATTTTGATTTGAGGCTTGGATCATAGGGCTGCTTTGGAAATGGCTTACTTGCATATTAAGGTACCAAAGCAAAACTCAACAAAACTCAATGAACAAGTTGGTTATGCATTGTAACTCATCATAAATCTCATATGGGGAGAATTTCAATTCAGTTACAAAGGTTACAAGGAGCTTGGCATGAGATAGCATGTAAGGAGAATTGAAATCAAAATGTCATGACATGAAAAGTTCAATTTCTCATTGGATTGTCCTAGAGGGTTCTAGATGATTCTAAACCACTCTATATAACATATGTGACTTGCTCAAATGCAAGGTTGGTGAGAATTGGTGTAGAGAAGAGAGAGTGAGATCAAGAATCTTCCATTGCAAGTCAAGTTCCATTTCTTCATTCTTCTTCATTTCCATTCCTTTTTTCTTCACAAACACATTCCATAGATCCCTCTGAGTGTGTGCATACTGAATTGAAGTTCCATTGATGGAAGATTGAAGGTTTGGCCATTGGATCTTGCAAGAAGCCATTCATATTCGGATCTTGAAGTGCAAGCATTATCCCTCCAATTTTTTGCAAACAGAAGAAGTATCATCATCCAAGGATCATTTCTGAAGAGTTTCAAGTGCTGAATTGAAGATCCACCACCACTGCCACACCAAGAAACCAGGTTTGCAAATTCTCTGCCACATCATTATTTAAGCATTGATAGGTTGAATTATTAGTGTAGAATGGCTAGAGACACCTAGGTGATGAATTCTGCAAAGTTAGAGGTCATTTGATGAAGGTTGAATATTGGACATCACTTCTTTAATGAACAAGAACTCAAGGTATAGGGAGAGATAATACACGTGGGATAGCTTGTTTGAACCAGGGAAGTGTGAGGATCATGTTAGTATAAAGAAATCTAAGGTTGGTTGAAGTTGAGGATTGACCATATATTGAGATGTGTTGCACCCTAAATTTTGACCCCTTAGCTCCTCATCATCATTTTAGGGTCATATTCGTTTGATTATCTGACCATAACCTATTTCAAGTTGTCTTTGTCAAGATACATGCGAATTAGGGTTCCGCATCGTCAAAAATCGAGACTTCGACAGTATGATCAATCAATTTTTTGGATTGATTCTCCATAAAAAAAAGTCAAAGATATCACATTGGGTCATGTTTTAATCCAATCGGAGGTTGTCACCCCCAGATCAAGCACAGTGCAGTTCAGGGTACCCGATTATGGTTTTCGAGCAGGAAAAGTCAACCGTAGTTTGACTTTGGATTTAAAGGAAGGTTCAATGATGCAAATTTGGTCCAACAAGTTTATAAGGCTTAGTTAAGTCCCCTCAAAGAGTTTCAAGGTCTTGGAAGTCCCGAAACAAGAACAGACGGTCCGATAGTCATCGATCGATCGTACGGTTGACCAAAAAGTCAACTCTTCAATCTTAATGAATTGGACTTCATGATGTGAGTCAAAAATGTTCCTTATGTCATATTATACCTCCCCATAAAATTTCATGGCCATCGGATCAAGGATTGAGGAGTAATAAAAAAGTTGGGAAATCAAGGTTTTGAAAAGGGCAAAGTCATAACTCCTTAACCACACAAGGGTTTTTGACCTAGTTTCAAGAGGAATGAGTTCCTAACACAAGCATCAATATTGTAGTACCTAATTGGGGATTTTTAAAAAGTACAAGTGGGTTCCATAACTCTTCCTGTTTAGAGAGAACCAAGGTCCACAAGTTGGCAAAAACTCATATTGGAAAAACCAGGTCAGCATGAGTTTTTTTTTTTTTTTTTGATTCCAAAACCTCTCCAAATCGATGCTAATTAAAGACTAAGCCTCATTTATGATGTTTATATTGATAATTAACATTTTTACATCAATTCCCACAAAAATGGCACAAAGATTAAAGGAAATCATTATTTAATGCAAGTTGCAAAAGTGAATAGTGAAGAAAGAGAAAAAAGGTGGCTACCATTGTCAAATCATCAACTTTAATTCAACAAGTCACCTCCTATCCTATGAAGCATGATGAAAAAATATATAGGGCATGGGGAATATCTCAGTAGAGTGGCTTAAAGATAAAGGTGAAGATTTCATTGGAAAACTCAAAGATTTTCATGATGGAAGGTTAAAATTGACAATTTGCTTCACTTTTGCCCATACCTTGATTCAAGGCCTTTGGCTATAAATAGAACTCACTTACTACATAAAAAACTAACAAGTTCCATGCTAGAAACCAGCTAGAACTTTCTTCCTTACACAATCACAAGTTCTTACAAAATCTCATTAAGTTTCCAAAATCCCTCAAAATTTGCTTTTGAAAAACACCTTTCAAAACCATTTCCAAACTTCTTCCAACTCAAGAAACACTTCAAACACATAAAGTATGATGTATTGAAGCTATCCAAGTAACTTCCACACTTATGTAACAAGATCTTGGAAGAGCTCTCAAGATCTCTGGTTTTCTTATTGCTTAAGCTTGCTTCAAGAGGTAAACCTAAAACTCATAAATGTGAACTTTCCACTTGCATTCCACATGTTACCATGACTGTTTTTTTTACCATGATGATCTTGAAAATTTTCAACTTGTAACTTGATTTTTCTTGTGAGATTGATCTTGTATTATTCTTAAAATTTTGTTAACATGTTTAAATAATCAAATTTGTTTGATTCATTGTCTTACCATGTAAATTTTATTCCTTTTATCATTTAGATTTTCATGTTTTGTTCATCCAAACTTCAAAAAATCATAACTCATCCATTTTTCATCATTTTGAACCCATTCTTTTTGCATTGTGTTTGTCTTGATGCCTACTTTCATGTAATATTTTTTAATTCCATGTTTGTTCATATTTTCATGCCTTTTGGTTGCTTGTAAGTTGCCTTTGTATTGAGATCGTTATCTCGCGTATGCAAATGAATTTCTTTTTCACCGTGATCATTTGTGTTATGATATTCACTCATTCTCATTTATAATATGTTAGTTAACATGCTAGGGTACTCTCCCTTGGTTGTTACCGTGATTTCATATTGCTTTCCTCCTAAATTATGAGGTTAAACTAATTTGCCTGTATTTGATTGTCATCGATACATGTGGTTGTTACCTTCAATCTTTGTTAAGATATACCCTTAATCTTTGTTAAGATATGCTTTCATCTTTGTTAAGATACATGATCTTTGGTTGTAACCATGCCCCTTTTGTTTAAAGTATTGATTACTTTGTTAATTATTTCTTCCCCAAGTGATGGAACTTTTTTAGTTTTCATCCAAGTTGCCTCATCTCCTCCCTTCCAAAGGAAAGTCTCGCTATTGACCCTTGGGTCATAGATAGCTCAATACCCACATAGGCCTCGAAAGAGCCTTAACCCCCTTTTTGGTCTGGATAGAACCAATAGGATATAAACTCATAGGTCTGGATAGAACCTTCCCCTCTTTTGGTCTGGAAAGAACCAATTGATCCTTAGTTCGAGCCCGAACTACGACCGCTCTGATTTCTCAATGAGAATACGTAAGCACAAGATTCGATATCTTGACGAGCAACCTTCCCCCTCACTAGGAGTGTTTACCAACTAGAACCCTAGGATAGAGTTGTTAACTCTATGTAAGGATCATGGATATGATCACTTACTTCCCCCTTTGAGTGTTACAACATAGACATAGAGAGTTTTGGAAAACTCTACACAAGCATGGATATGTTTGTTCCCCTTGGAACCTTGATCATAATCAAGTGTTCTTTAACCTAGTGAGGTGAACTACGATTGCTCTAATTCTATCCTAGTTAGGATACATAGGCAGAGGACGCGATGTCTTTGCGAGCAAACTTAGAAACAATCTTAGGTCTTCATCTATCATACCCCATCTCTTTTACCCAATACCCAAACCATAGCAAATATTTTACCAAACTTAGCATATAAACAAGCAAAAGGTTCCCGTATGGTACTACGGATGTTTAGGATGTGAAATACCTACTCTATGCATAACCAACCCCCGATCCCCCAATCTCTTAGCGTTGTTGTTACATCGCAAAAAGGGTTTTTCTTTCTTTAGACCTTTCCTTTGGATAAATTAAAGTCCGGTTGTAATCTAAGAATTAAAGATTCAAGTTAATCAATAGCTTGGTATCACGATTCTCCCCGCAACAAGATGCACTATCGGGTTTTATGATAGAGATCCTTTCAATGAAAACCAAGACTAGGATCGTGATCAGGGAGAAAAACTAAGCAATTTTGTGCTTTGGATTGTCGAATTTGATGCTGTTATGAGGAGGTACGACCGGGTGGAAGATGGTTGCATGAGGTCTGTTCACGAAGCTTTCATGGCAAACCCTAGGCTGGAGGTTAGGGATGAAGTCTGGGCCGTGAGATGCTAGCTTGACCATTGACCTGAGAACTAATCCAACGGACGAGGTTCAATTGCATTTTGGGAGGGAATTCTGATACACGATGAAACGCGGCGTTTCATTAAAAGGTTTCTTGGGCTGGATTCTACCCACACCCCCTTCACGGCCCAATTAGCATAATGAACTATATTGGGTTGCTCTTCGCACCGCTGGTTTTATATTTTTCTTTTCATTTTCTAGTTATTTTCTGATTAAATAAATGGGCTTGGCGCATTGCTTTTTGAACCCCCCAGTCTGGGCCCAAATGAAATTTGAACTACATTGCCTTGCTAGCTGCACCCGCCCCTTCATATTTTGATTTTATTTTCTCCATTTTTTCATTAATGTTTGAAAAATCATATTAAATTGAAAATTAATGATTTTTTAATGGGAATTTTTGCTCCCATTTCATATTTTTGTCAAGAAAAATATAAAATAAAAATATTTTCCTTTCATGCATTTTTAGTATTTTTTGTGTATTTTCTACTTTTATTGCATTTTATTTCTTTTATGTTGATCCATGAATTTGTAGAATTTTTTTTAGGTAGTTCCCTTAGCATTTTTAGGCCATTCTTTTTAGGATAGTTAGATATAAGCTTTAGCTTCCACCTGGATTTATTCCATAATTTTGTGATGAATTTTAGGATAGTTTTGATTAGATGACATTAGGTTGTGTAGATATGTAGGATCTCTTAGAAATTATATTAGGATTTAATATAGTGGTATACTATTTTTAGATGATTTTTGTATATGATGATTGTTTGTGGTGCCCTTGTGGGCTTGTATTTGTTGTTTGCTTTGCTTTGTGGGCTGGGAGAGCTTGGCATTGCTTGGTATTGTTCTAAGGAGCATTGAGGAGCATAGTAGGAGCATTGAGGAGATTGAGAGCTTGATCTTTTTGTGTTGTTGTTTTAGGGTTAGGGACTAGGAAGAGTTTAGACTTAGATAACTTCTTTCTCAAACATGGATGGTATCTTTCACCTCCATTCCTCCCTATGATTCAATCTCCTTCCATGGTATACACCTCTCTCCTTTGGAGGGATAAGTGGTAATACCTAGGAAGTAGAACTTTTGAGGGAACCTTTCCTTTGATGTTGAACCCTTATAGGTCACCTTTGGTGGTCAGTAAGCAGTTCAATATCCCCAGTTTATCCAGTAGGTGATTTCTTCTGGTTTGATTATCTTGAGAGATGCTGAGCTTGAGGTTGAAGGTGAAGGACTTCAATGAAGAGTGTAGAAGAGGATGAATCCTTGAGCATTGCCATTCCAGCTGAAGCTTGAAGAGCAACAAGAGCAAGTTGATACTTGAAGACTGAAGGATGAAGTTGACACTTCTAAGTGATTGAGATTGATTCTGAAGAGCTGAAGCTTGAAAAACAAAGGAAGTTGATACTTACTTTGATACCTGGGGGATCCTGAAGGAGCCAAGTTGGTACTTATGATTGACAGTGAAGTCTGAAGGTGGAGCTGATCAAGAAGCTGAAGCTTAAAGGAGAATATAAGTTGAAACTTATGTTGGAGGGTGAAACCTGGAAAAGCAAATTGATATTGGTCAAGAGTAATTGGAAGTCTGAAGACTGAATAGCTGTTGGAAGAGCTGAAGCTTGGAGTTGAGAGAGAGAAGTTGATCTGCTTTCTTTTCTCTTTCTTTTTTCTGTATTGATGTGTTTTGTTTGACTTGCTTGATGCATTAGAATAAGTCCATATCTAGAATAAGTAGAATCTAGGAGCATGATTGCACTAGAGGTTGAGTTGCTCCCTCTGCTTGTATTGTTACTGTGTGGCTTTGCTTGCGGGTATTCGGTAGAGCCCAGCTCCCTTGGCCATGTGGTTTGTTTGCCTGATGGAATTTTATTTCATTTTATCTGTATGATGGCAGTTTACTGTTTTTTCTCGATAGCATGATGTTTATATTTCAGTATGATTACTGTTATTCATTCTGGCTTGAGGTTGAGA
This sequence comes from Lathyrus sativus, assembly GCA_963859935.3. NCBI lineage: Eukaryota > Viridiplantae > Streptophyta > Magnoliopsida > Fabales > Fabaceae > Lathyrus > Lathyrus sativus. Next base: position 489,654,410 of record OZ012735.1, on the reverse strand, counting down.
TGATCTTGTGGAGGCTGAAGCCCCACACACATTTCCTCCCTCACTTGCATTGCATGCATTTTACCGTTAAGCTGATGCTTTGTCTGTTTTGGTGTATCATTGACATGATCCCTTAGGACTCTCATTTCCTTTGATAAGGAATTGATGATAGAACTTTAGGTTGAAACCTATGCATGACAACTTCTAGGAGTTCCCTGTTCAAACCTCAACCATAGGATGAATCCATGGCATGACAATAGTAGGACTTGATAGTCTCCCTCCTAGTTGGGCCTGTTCTCTTCTCATCTCAAAACAGTTTAAGATACAGTAATCATGAATGATTTCTTTCGTACGTTACAAGCCTTAAACTATCTAAGAAAGGATTGTGGGAGAGTTTATTTTCCACAGTCTGGATGTTTAGTATGGTACCCTTTGGGTGACATGCGACGCATTCACTCTCAGGTCATAGTCTCTAGTGCGATTGAAATCACAAACACAATAAAAAACACTTCTTTCGTAAAAGACAGGAAATAAACCGTAGTTTCCCGAACTACGTGAGCTCTGATCTCTCATACCTGTTGAGAGTACGTAGGCACAAGATGGCGATGTCTTGGCGAGCTACCTTCCCCCATAACCCTTCGTAGGCCGAACTACGTTGACTCTGATTTCTCATTCTCTAATGAGAATACGTAGGCATAAAGCGCGACGCTTTGCCGAGTCATTTTCTTTTCTTTTAAGCCAGCCTTGATAGGTAGATAGATGAAACCAACCCGTCCAAGTAAACACAACAAGCGAGGATCCCGTCGAGTACGATGGACGTGAGGGGTGCTAATACCTTCCCCTTGCGTAACCGACTCCCGAATCCAGACAACGGTTGCGACGACCTTGTCTTACCCTTTTTCGTAAGGTTTTTCCGATCGTTTCCTTTCCCGCTCTGAGGGATAAATAACGAAAGGTGGCGACTCTTCTGTTGTGCCGACACCTTATTTTCGCGCAAGCGACAGCTGGCGACTCTGCTGGGGACTCCAACGGTTCCCTGCGAGAGTCAATCCTAACGCTTGTATGTTTACTTGTTAGGTTGCATTTATTTATCGCATTTTACTTCTCGCACTTTATTTCCCGCATTTTATATTCAGTATAATATGATTATCTGTGCTGTTGTGGGATGGGGGTTCTGATGAGTGAGAAGCCAGACCCAGGCTTGAGCGCACCATAGACTTAGAGTGGAAATTAGTGCGTGCGTGCTTGCTTTGTAGGCACTAGTGTCTCATGAAATCCACGCTCAGACGAGGTTCATCCGGTTGGCTTCCCTTTCAACCCTTTGGGTTGAAACGGTTGTTGGTTTGGTGGATTGTCGACTCTGGGGACCGATCATTTGTGATTCAGCTAAGTGAGGTCGTTTCATGAGCTGGTGATGCCACACCTTCTGGGTATCGTATCGCCCCTCTTGAAAGTTTGTGACGCTGATGAACACATAGGATGTCGTACCTTGAGTCAGTTTAGGTCCATACCTGTGAGCAGGGTTGGGTTTATTACAGGAAACCTTGACCTTCAGACTACCTGGGTTTCTCGACAGTGAATCAGTTTTGTTGGTACCAGGGTTTCTCAGTTGCAGATTTGTCTGTTCTTGATAGAGCAGGTTTTGATCAGAGGATCTTATCATCAGATTTGTCTGTTCTTGATAGAGCAGGTTTTTGATCAGAGCATCTTATCATCAGGTGTATGTCTGTTCTTGATAGAGCAGGTTTTGATCAGAGGATCTTATCATCAGTTGTATGTCTGTTCTTGATAGAGCAGAGTTTTGTCATCAGTTGTTCTTGATAGAGCAGATTTTTGAGTGGGGTCTGAAGATCTCATCAGCAGATGTTGTTTGTTCTTGATAGAGCAGATTTTTGAGTGGGGTCTGAAGATCTCATCAGCAGATGTTGTTTGTTCTTGATATAGCAGATTTTTGATTTGGGGTCTGAAGACCTCATCAGCAGATATTTCTTGATCATACATCCGAGGTCCTTATTATCAGACATTTGTTCTTGACAGAGCAGAATTATGATCCTATGTATACGGTCCTATCAGATGGTTGGTCTTGACAGATCAGATTTGTGGTCCTACACCGGGGTTCTCTCTTTATCAGATGCAGTGGTTGTTCTTGATAGAGCAAGATTATGGTTTTGTTGATACAGAATCTCCACAACACCAGTTGCCTTGGCCTCTTATTGCATGACTGCATTTTGCATTAGTTTGCATATTCATTTGCATTTCATTAACGTGTGTCTGTGTTGCAGGTACCGTTTTCCCCGATCCAGGATTTCTTGCCTCCTATTGTATTGTTATGGGCTCTCTGAGGAAGACCGTGGCTTACAAGTTCCCTACCCCTGACGTGGTTAAGCTGACTGGTTTGATAGCTCTAGCAGATGATTCTGTGAGGGATGAGTTCAGGAAATCTTACGGCAGGTTGCTCAGTTTGGTTTGTAAGCCTTCTGTGTTCGAGTTGAACGGGTTGCACGCTCTGCTGCAGTTCTACGACCCTCCGCTGAGATGTTTCACTTTTCAGGATTTTGTTCTCGCACCTACGCTAGAAGAGTATGCTGATTTGCTAGGTGTGCCTATCAAGAGGCAGATGCCTTTTGTTCATATGGATGCTGAGCCTGATCTGGCTGGTTTAGCTCCTTCACTTTATTTGGACGCCTCCGAGTTAGTGTTGACTAGTTGGAACAAGGTTCCTGGGTTCTCCTTGCAGTTTCTGTTGGTTAAGGCTCAGCAGTGTGCCAAGGACGGATGTTGGGACGCGCTCAATGCCATCCTCGCTCTATGCATATATGGCATCATCCTGTTCCCCAACATGCCCGATTTTGTAGACTTTGATGCGTTTCCAATCTTTGCTTCAGGGAATCCAGTCCCTACCTTGATAGGAGATGTCTATCACTCAGTCCACTACAAAAACGAGAACAGGAGGGGGAAGAATGTCTCGTGCTGCGTACCCTTGCTTTACAAATGGCTTGATAGCCATCTGCCTAAGAGGGGTCCTTTTGTCTCGTCTGCAGCCACAGTTGAGTGGCCTGAGCATCTGATGAGTTTATCTGCAGAGGATATTGACTGGTTCGACAAAGATAGGTTGGGTACTGAGGTGATCTTCAGTTGCAGCGGGTTTCCTAATGTGCCTTTGATAGGTAGGAAGGGTTGTATAAACTACAATCCGTCATTGCTAGTTCGCCAGTTCGTGTATGCTTTGAGAACTCCGCCGAAGGATGAAGAGGTACATGAATCTCTGTACCTCACTGGTATTCTAGAAGGGGATCTGCTGTCCAAGCTTCAGCGCGCGTGGAATGGTATCAGTAAGCGAGGAAAACCATTGCTGGGAAAAAGCAATAATCAAGCCTACCCTCCGTATTTGACTTGGATCAGAGCCAGAGCCGACGCTATAGGGATGCCGTTTCGTCATGCCAAGCCAGAAAGTCCTCCAATGATCGAAGAGCCTACTACTGTGCCCATTCAGCAGCATAACCAAGTATTAGCTGAGCGGGATGAATTGAAGCGGGCGAACGAAGAACTGGAGAAGGAATTAGCTCAGCTCCGAAGCAAGAGGAACGAGGCCGTTCATTCTTTCAAAAGGCAGACCGAGTTGGTGAACCATCTGGGTACAGACCTGACTAAGCAGATAGCCGAGCGTGAACACATGGGTCGAGACTTCAAAGCTGTCAACGACGTACTGGCTACGAAGAAGCAGCACTTGGACGAGGCATATCGGAGGATATCCAAGTTCAACCAACACTGGAAGGCTTCCCTGGCTACCAGGAAAGAGCGGGAGGATAAGCTGATGCTGCAGATCTCCAAGCTAGAAGCCCAGGTGAAGGACAGTGAGCAGAGGTTTGATGAAGAAACCGCCCGCAGATACGCTGCCGAAGGCCAGCTCAACAAAGCTCTTGCTAACCTGAAGGAGCGCAAGCTGACGTTTGAGTCCAAGAAGAGGAAATTAGAAGATTGCTTCGGCGAAGGAGCATGGGAAGGTTCGGTTGAGGGACTTCAGTATACCATTGTGCAGAGAGAATTACTCGTCGAGGGATTGCTCACTCTGCCAGATCATCCAGAGACGAAGGAGTTATTAGCAGAGTATCGCGCCCGTGGCCGTACTTGACTAGTTGTATTCCTTTTGTTTTGATCATTGTTGTATGCTGACCATCACCAGGCTTGTTGGTTGAGGTCACGCTGTTGATTCATCTTGTACTCGCTGATGCTATGTACTGCCTTGATAGGCTTCCTTTATATATGAGATTGTTGTTTCCATGATTGGACTCGGACTTCTTCTTATTATTATTATCAGCACTGGCACTCAGGCACTAGGATCGGGGGAAATCTCCCAAACACACAGACACACGCATGCATTTGCATGAAGCATTTGCATGACGAGCATTTTGTTGTTTTTCCTAACCCTTTAGTATTTACAGGTTTTTCAGGTTCACAGGTCCCAGGCTGTTTCCGGTGGTTCCAGAATTGATCAGAGACTAATTCACCGTTATCCAACTAGAGCTAATCAGACCAGGATCAGGGACTAAGTGCAAACAGATGTTCAGGAGCTCCGCGAGAGGATGGATCGCTTTATGGAACTTATGCAAGTGGTCGCCAATGGTCAGGACCAGCTCAGGACTTTGGTTCAGCCTTTGATCTCCAGGGTTGATAGCAACGGCATACTCCATGGAGGGGCCGTGCCTACTCCTCCACCAGTTGATACTCCGCAGAATGGTGTCCCCGTGGCCGGGGGCAATGGCAGTGCTAATGGCAATGTGATGGCCAACATCGGACTCAATACGACGGGCGTCGGCAATGGGAGTCTGGGAGCTAATGTCAACATCGGGCCGGGCAACGGCAATGCAGGCGTCGGGAATCTGTTGGTGCCTCAACCATGGCTTGAGGATCATCAGGATGATGTGTTATCTCAAAGAGGTGTTGAAGGGGAGCTGAATGCTGAAGCGCGACTCAGATTCAAAGCACTTGAAGATAAAATGAGCGATATTGAGAATCAGAATACTTTGGGCGTTGATATGTCCAAGCTGGGATTAATTGCTAATTTCAAGGTACCTCCTAAGTTCAGGGTGCCTGGCTTTGAGAAATATAAGGGCACCACTTGCCCTCGTGTCCACCTGAGATCGTACTACAGGAAGATGTCTGCCTATTCCGAAGACGAGAAGTTGCTGATGCACTTCTTCCAAGATAGTCTTTCCGGGCCATCCCTCGAGTGGTACATGGGTCTGGAGCCCACTAGCATGCACACATGGAAGGATCTCGCTGAAGCGTTTGTCCACCATTACCAGTACAATAGCGACTTGGCCCCGAACCGAGTCCAGTTGCAGAACCTGTCGCAATGGAATAATGAAGGATTTAAGGAGTACGCCCAACGGTGGCGTGAGTTGGCAGCCCGGGTTCAGCCGCCGATGGTTGAACGTGCGCTCGTGCAGATGTTTATAGCTACCCTACCAGGGGTTTACTATGAAAAGTTAGTCAGCGGTATGTCTGGGACGTTCTCAGCTCTCATTATCATGGGTGAGCACGCCGAGAATGGAATCAAGATCGGGAAAATTCAAGGTGAGTCATCCTCAGCTGGAGGAGGTGGAAAGAAACCTTATGTTGGCAAACGACGAGAAGGAGAGACGAGCGCTGTGACCAACGCTCGAAGAAAGGGCAAAGGCCCTCAGCAGCAGATAGCCAGTATAAATATCTCAGCGGCTCCGCAACCGCAGCAGCAGCAGCAACCGAATCAGCAGGGATATAGAAAATACCAGAATCGGGCACCTTTGGCAAACCGTCACTTCGAGGCACCGCCCATGTCGTACGCGCAACTCTTGCAGACTTTGCTTCAGCTTCAGTTGGTCCAGAAGAGGATGATGGCTCCCTTGACAGGGGCACCTCCACTAGGGTACAACGCAAATGCCACTTGCGACTTCCACTCAGGGGCACCAGGCCACACAATCGAGAACTGCAAAGCCTTTAAGCACAAGGTGCAGGACCTGGTAGATGCCAAGATTATCAAATTCTCCGATAATGTGCCCAATGTCACGAAGAATCCTATGCCAAATCATAGGGGAGGCGGAGTGAATGCCATTATCGAAGAAGAGAGTGCAGATCTGTTGACTGATGTCAAAGATCTAAAGACGCCGCTTAGCTTCGTCAAAGCTAAGTTGTTGAAAAAAGGGTTCTTTCCAGGATGCGGAGAGTTATGCATGGACTGTGCTACACATTCTGATGGATGTGAGCAGTTGGTAGAAGGAATCCAAAGTCTGATGACTGAGGGGATTCTGCAGTTCAGCCGGAGGGCTGAAAGTGTATCAGGAGAGGTAGTGCTGAAGCAGGCCGATGAAGTCGCCACCATCACCATCCCTCGCCGACCAATAACTATTTTTGCGCCCAGACCGCCTACAATTACCATTACCAAAGCTGGGCTGATACCCTTCGAGATCACTAACGCCGTTACGTGGCATTATGGAGCTGAAGTCTATTGCAACGGGCAAAAGCTGGAGCTGGAGCCGTATGGGTCGACTGTGGAGAATCTCGCAGGAATCAGTGGTATCACCCGCAGCGGAAGAGTGTTTGCACCGCCAGAGGTCGTGGCAGATAAGGTGGTCAGAGCTAATGCGGCTGATAAAGGGTAAAGCAAAGTCGTCGAGGAGGTCCCATGTGGGGTAGAGAAGGATTTGCTTGTCAAAGACGCCGAGGAGTTTATGCGGTTGATCAAAAAGAGCGACTACAAGATTGTAGACCATCTCCATCAGACGCCCTCGAAGATTTCTATTCTCAACCTGTTGCTGTGTTCTGAAGCGTACCGCAACGCGCTACTGAAGGTATTGAACGCTGCCTACGTACCGCAAGAGATATCGGTGAATCAGCTAGAAGAGGTGGTAGCCGACGTCAATGCTGGCAATGGGCTAGGTTTCACAGACTTGGAGCTGACACCAAAAGGGAGGAATCACAATAGCGCCCTGCACATCTCGATAGAGTGTAGGGGCACAATCATGTCGCACGTGCTGGTAGACACGGGTTCGTCGCTTAATGTGCTTCCGAAGAAGGCATTAATGAAGTTGGACACTCGCGGATTGCTTTGCACGCCCAGTGATCTGGTGGTGAAAGCATTCGACGGAACTAAATGCCACGTTTTCGGGGAGGTGACCCTGCCAATCCATGTCGGCCCGGAAACGTTCGACGCGGTCTTTTATATCATGGACATCATGCCTGCCTACAGTTGTCTCTTGGGCCAGCCATGGATCCATGCTGCTGGTGTCGTGACCTCCTCGTTGCACCAAAAGCTCAAATATGCTGTCGGGGGAAGCATAGTAACCGTGTGTGGCGAGGAAGACATAATGGTGAGCCATTTGTCCTCCTTCAAGTATGTGGAAATGGATGGCGAAATCCATGAGACTCTTTGCCAAGCGTTCGAGGCTGTCAAAGTGAAAGAGGTAGCTCCTGTAGTCACAGAAAAGCCAGAGATGAATCTCTCCTCGTTCAAAGAAGCTCGGGTCGTCGTCCAAGCTGGATCTACCCCAGGCTGGGGGCATATTTTGGAGATACCGAACAAGCAGGATAAGTTTGGGTTGGGGTATTCTCCTGGAGCTGAAGCTTCTTCTTCTTCGTCTAGCAGCGCATCACAGGGTAAGGGGCCGATCCTATTTACCAGTGGCGGAGTGATCTTCGAAAGCATCAACGCGGCGTCTGAAGACAGCGGGGATAGCGATTGTGATCTCGACTCTTGGATTCAGCCAAGCAAGCCGGGCGGGGGGCCTCAACAATTGGACCATCAAGGATATCATCTAGCTGACAAGTGAAGAGTAATGATTTACTTTTTCCAATCATTGTACAACCCTATGTCCTACCCGGGGCATAGCGGTTTTATTGTCAGGGCCTTGTTGGATTATGTACATGCATTTTGTTAATAAATCAAAGGCGTTTTCTTCGTATTGTGATCTCTGTTATTCCTGTTTTTATATTTGTTTTGAAAAACAGCAAAATGGCAATGGGGTTTGTGCTAACCTGCATATTCTTGTTTTAAACTTAACCCTTGTTATTGCAGGATCCACATAACAGATGACATCGACTCTGGACCTTCTACGGCTCACTTCGACTTCGATTGCCCGATCTATCAAGCCGAAGAAGAGATTGATGAAGACGAAGACCTTCCTGAAGAGTTGGCCCGCTTGTTGAAACAAGAGGAAAAGGTTATTCTGCCTCATGAGGAGGAGATCGAGATCGTAAATCTGGGTTCTGAAGAGCTCGTCAAAAACGTCAGGATAGGGGCTGCATTGTAGAGTGATGTCAAGCATAGATTGGTCGAGATGCTTCGAGAGTATAGTGATGTCTTTGCTTGGTCATACGAAGATATGCCCGGACTTGACACGGACATCGTGGTCCACCACTTGCCGCTGCGAGAAGATTGCCCTCCCGTTAAGCAGAAGCTTAGGAGGACGAGACCAGATATGGCCGTTAAGATCAAAGAAGAAGTGCAGAAACAGCTTGATGCTGGCTTCTTAGCGGTCAACACTTACCCTCCGTGGGTCGCCAACATAGTGCCTGTACCGAAGAAGGACGGTAAGGTACAAATGTGCGTCGATTATCGGGATTTGAATAGTGCGAACCCTAAAGATGATTTCCCGTTGCCTCATATCGATGTGTTGGTCGACAACACAGCCCAGTTCTCCGTGTTTTCGTTCATGGATGGCTTCTCCGGTTACAATCAGATCAAGATGGCGCCAGAGGACATGGAGAAAACGACGTTTATCACCCCCTGGGGAACATTTTGCTATAAGGTAATGCCCTTCGGTCTGAAGAACGCAGGGGCCACTTACCAACGAGCAATGGTAACTTTGTTTCATGACATGACTCATCATGAGATCGAGGTCTATGTTGATGACATGATTGCGAAGTCCCAAACGGAGGAAGAGCATCTGGTCAACTTATTGAAGCTTTTTGAGAGGCTTAGGAAGTTCAGGTTGAGGCTGAATCCTAACAAATGTACTTTCGGAGTACGGTCCGGAAAGTTACTGGGGTTTATCGTGAGTGAACGAGGCATCGAGGTTGATCCTGCGAAAATAAAAGCCATTCAAGAAATGCCAGTGCCGAAAACAGAAAAAGAAGTTCGTGGTTTCTTAGGCCGAATAAACTACATTGCAAGGTTTATCTCTCAGCTCACGGCCACTTGTGAGCCGATGTTCAAGCTTTTAAAGAAAGATTAGGCGATTACTTGGAATGAGGATTGCCAGAAGGCATTCGATAAGATAAAGCAGTATCTTCAAGAACCTCCAATCTTGATACCCCCAATGGCTGGACGGCCATTAATCATGTACTTGACAGTTCTTGAGAATAGTATGAGGTGTGTTCTCGGTCAGCACGACGAGACGGGCAGAAAAGAGCATGCCATTTACTACTTGAGTAAAAAGTTCACTGACTGTGAATCTCGATACTCGCCGCTGGAGAAGACGTGTTGTGCACTAGCCTGGGCTGTCAAACGTTTACGACAGTACATGCTCAATCACACCACTACGCTAATTTTGAAGATGGATCCGATCAAGTACGTCTTCGAGAAGCAGGCTCTTTCGGGCAGGATTGCCAGATGGAAAATGGTGTTAACGGAATATGATATTCAGTACGTTTCCCAGAAGGCCATTAAGGGAAGCGTATTGTCTAAATACCTTGCCGAACAGCCGATCGAGGATTACCAGCCGAAGAAATTTGAATTCTCTGACGAGGATATTATGTTTCTCAAAGCGAAGGATTGCGATGAGCCGTTGCCCGACGAGGGGCCAGATAGGAAATCCCAGTGGAAATTGATATTCGATGGAGCGGTTAATTCCTATGGAAGTGGCATCGGGGCTATCATCACGACTCCCCACGGATCCCATATCCCGTTTACTGCGAGACTGACGTTTCCAGTCACCAATAATGAGGCGGAGTACGAAGCATGCATCATAGGTCTAGAAGAGGCAATTGATTTGAGAATCAAGAATCTAGACGTATATGGTGACTCATCGCTTGTGATCAACCAAATTAAAGGGGAGTGGGAGACTCGTCAATCGAATTTGGTGCCGTACATGAATTATGCCAGAAGGCTACTTTCGTTCTTTGATCGAGTGGAACTCCATCATGTGCCCAGGGCTGAAAATCAGATGGTTGATGCCTTAGCCACGTTGGCTTCAATGTATAAAGTCAATTTTTGGAATGAGGCTCCAAGAATTGTACTGTCTCGTCTTGATAGACCGACATTTGTCTTTGCAATCGAGGAAGCCGCCGACGGCAAGCCATGGTTCCATGACATCCAGACTTTCCTTATGACTAAGGAATATCCTGCGGGTGCGTCAACCCAGGATAAGAAGACTCTGAGGAGGCTGTCTGGAAACTTTTATCTCAATCCTGATGGAGTGTTATATAAGAGAAACCACGATCTCGTGCTACTCAGATGTGTAGATGAGAAAGAGGCGAGTATGCTCATGGAAGAAGTCCATGAAGGCACATTTGGTACGCACGCCGCCGGGCATGCCATGACGAGAAAGATCCTGAGAGCAGGGTACTACTAGCTGACAATGGAGTCGGATTGCTTCAGATTCGCGAAGAGATGTCATAAATGCCAGATTTATGCTGATAAAGTTCATGTGCCGCCGTGCCCGTTAAATGTCATGTCCTCCCCGTGGCCATTCTCCATGTGGGGCATCGACATGATAGGCAAGATCGAGCCCACTGCATCTAACGGTCATCGCTTCATTCTGGTAGCTATCGACTACTTCACCAAGTGGGTGGAGGCAGCCTCGTACGCTAATGTGACCAAGCAGGTGGTGGCTAAATTCATAAAGAGGGATATCATCTGTTGTTACAGAATTCCCGAGCGGATCATTACTGATAATGGTTCGAACCTGAATAACAAGATGATGAAGGAGCTGTGCCAGGGTTTCAAGATTGAACACCACAACTCATCTCCTTACCGGCCGAAGATGAATGACGTCGTTGAAACAGCCAACAAGAACATAAAGAAGATTGTTCAGAAGATGGTTGTGCCATACAAATATTGGCACGAGATGCTGCCATTTGCACTGTACGGTTATCGTACGACGGTCCATACGTCAACCGGGGCAACACCTTTCTCCTTAGTGTATGGTATGGAAGCTGTCCTACCGTTAGAAGTGGAGATCCCTTCTTTGCGAGTTTTGGTTGATGTGAAACTCGACAAGGCAGAATGGATTACGAATCGACTGAACCAACTCAGCCTGATGGACGAGAAGAGGTTAGCATCGATTGCGTTTGGTCGTCTGTACCAAAGCCGAATGAAGAAAGCTTACGATAAGAAGGTGCGTCCTAGAAGCTTTCAGACGGGTGATCTCGTCCTGAAGAAGATTCTTCCTCCACACTCCGATCACCGGGGCAAGTGGACTCTGAATTACGAAGGTTTGTATGTCGTCAGCAAGGTCTTCTCGGGAGGAGCTTTGTTGTTATCCACGATGGATGGTGAAGATTTTGCATCCCCGGTGAACGCGGACGCAGTTAAAAAATACTTTGCTTGAAAGTGACCCGCTGGACAAAAAAAAAGAGAGTCCAGGCAAAAAAAGGGCATCCCGGCGAACCAAAAACATAATAAAAGGTTCGGGCAAAAATTAGGGATATAAATTGAAAAATGTACACCCGCGAAGTCGAAAACCTACACTGGGCGGCTTCGGCAAAAAAGGGTATCCCGATGAACTGAAAACCCGTAAAGGGCGGTTCACGCAAAAGTTAGGGATTTGAAAAAGCAAATGACTGCGTTCCGCGTGTGGACTTTCTTTGTTTAGTGGTTTGGAGGACCTGAGGGCCGTTTGTCCGAATCAATCTCTTCCGAAGCTGAAGCGTCGGAGAAGTATCGAAGTCGAGTGGGTCATAGAGGGATCAACTCATGGTGTTCGTCTACGCCTCATTGCCGACATTTGTATATAATGATGTATATTTATGTTTTATTTTTGCGCGGCTTCCTCATTCCAGGAGCTTGCATCTGTTGTAAAACATCTTTTACCCATTCAGGGGTTCGTTATCAATAAAATGCATACTATTCAGCAATTCTGTTTGTCTGTTTAGCATTTATCTATTTTGTTTGCGAAAAAGAACGCCGATGTTTTTGATAAAATACGCATACATAAACTTACTGGCCTAGGCCACTGATTGTTGAAACAATGAATTACTTGAATATTGTCACGAGATAATAACCTTGATAGACCCCTTTGAAAAGGGTATCTTGTCTGTTTGTTTGTGTTGTTACAGGTGTAGCATATTCCAGACAGCGCGCCGTGCGCATCCCGAGACAGGATGATTCCTCCTTCTCCAGCAGAGTTCAGGAGCCTCTCCCCGCAGAGTCTGAACGCGAGATCGTGAGCATTGATATGTCTCCCCAGGAAGAGATGATTCTCTCCCCAATCAGATGTATCCTGAAGGAACGTCACCTCCTCAGCTGAGTCACGCCCCGAAGCACGAATTCATCCCCCAGCACCGGCTCACAAGTGCAGGTTTCGCAGGAAACTATTCGTTCACTGAAGTGTGCAGCAACTGATAGTCCAGGCTGAAGTCTTCAGCGGAATTGAAATTCCCCACCAGAGTCATACTCCCCCCCGAAGTCGGATGATTCCTTCTTCCCCAGCGGAATTGAAATTCCTCATTAGAGTCGTACCCTCTCCAGCGAAGCAGAATGATTTCTCCTTCCCCAGCCGAGTTTCCAGGTCCCCAAGAGAGCCGAATCCTTGGAAGCTGCTCAAGCCATGATTAGTTTTCCCCACAGAGCCGTCATCTCCAGAGAAGTAGCCGAGACGGCCACGCAGTTTATTCCCACGACTGACATCGTTTTCCCTCAGCAGGTCCAGGTTCTCGTAGAGCTTCGTTCCCCTGCAGCATTCAACTGAAGTTGTTTCCCCTCTAGCAATCAACTGAAGTTGTTTCCCCCGCAGCAGTCAGCTGAAGTTGTGTCCCCTGCGGAGTCCAATTGATATTGGCGGTACCATGTTCTCCTCAGCAGGATGATTCCTCTATCTGAGTAGTTCTTTCTCCTTGACAGGAGGATTCCCCTTCGACATTTATTTTGCTAACGGAATCGCATCATTGTGCATGATTGCATAGCATTTATCATAAACGCATGGCATTTCCACCGTCTGGAGCATTGCGCCATTGCCAAAGCATATGCATAATAAACATGATCTAGGTTGCTGCCGTTCTTGTTTTGCAGGTGTTCCGCCGCAGAATCGATTGCTCAGGATGATTCTTGACATTCCCCCCAACGAAGTCGCTTGCTCAAGATGATTCTTGAGGTCCCTAGTGAAGTCCTCGGTTCAGGATGATTCTTGAATTCCTCAGCAGGGCCGTTTGCTTAAGATGATTCTTAAGGCCCCAGTGCAGTCTCTAGAATTGGTTGCTCGAGTTGATACATAGATTCCCCAGTAAAGGTTGCCCAGGATGATTCCTGAAATCCCCAACAAAGTGTTCGCTCAGGATGATTCCTGAAACTTCCAGAATGGTTATCGGTTCAAGATGATTCTTGAAAGTCCCTGGCGAAGTAATTTGTCCAAGATGATTATTGAAGTCCTCAGCAGAGTTGATTTATTCAGAATGATTTCTGGACCCCTGGAGCGGAGGTACTTGATAGTTCTCCAGAATCCCCAGCGGCGAAGCGTCCTCCCTAGAAGGTTTCTAACGGCAAAGTTGAAATCTCCCTCGAAGACTCCATGATTGAAGTCTGACCGTGTTAATGAAGCAGTTCTCTCAGCTGATGCGGAGTGCCTGATGGCAGAGGTTTAGATGTTCCCAGTTGGTTCATGATTGACCAAGAATCCTATTCCTGACGTGCTAATGAAGTTCGGCTGATGCCCGACAGTTTCTTTGAATGCCCGATGGCATGATCAACCTGATGATTGAAGTCCGGCTAACGCCCGACAGTGTTCTTTGAATGCCTGATGGCATGATCTACTATATATTACCGGTTACCGTGTGACCTATTCCCTAATGGTTTTTCTTCACCCTGACGGTGAGGTCAGACGATGTTGGGTGTTTTGGTTGTCCGACGGCGATGTCAGATTCTTTAGTTCTCCAGCGGCAATGTTGGGTGTTTTGGTTGTCCGACGGCGATGTCAGATTCTTTAGATCTCCAGCGGCGATGTTGGGTGTTTTGGTTGTCCGACGGCGATGTTAGATTCTTTAGTTTTCCAGCGGCGATGTTGGGTGTTCTGGTTGCCTGACGGCAAGATCAGGTGGCTGATAACAATGTCAGAGGAATTTAATGTGGATAATTGACGACAAGGTTCAGATCAGTATGTCTCCAGCTAGTTGCCGTGTAGCTATTATTTCAGTGTTCGAAGATTCGTTCCCGCCAGAGTACCGTGTGCTTGTGGAGTTGGAAAATTTCCGGGTTTATCGGTATTCAACCGTCTCGCACCTTGATTGGCTGAGATCCGTTCGCTCCTCACCCAGTCATCTTCAAGCCGTTTGAATAGGGGCAGCTGTTGCACCCCAAAATTTGACCAACATTTATTTACCAAGTTTGTGGTTCATTGTATTCATCATCTGCATCCCATTGATATGGGAGCAATAGATCAAGAGGTAGGATTACCTAGCAAGAGTTATATGAGGCTATGAAGCTAGCCAAGAAGTTTGTTCAAGTGTTCAAATATTGATATCTTTGTCAGAGAACTCAAGAGATCCTCAAAGAGATTGGTTGAAACCAAGGTTGTGTGTCTCATAACTTAAGAGTTGTGGGAGCTCCTCAGATGATTCTGAGACTATGAGGATGGACTTGAAGCTTTGAGAAAGCTTATGAGATGTCTTGAAAGCCATCATGAAGCCTAGAGAGGTCATTGTGCAAGAATTCAGAAGATTCAGCCATGAGTGGTGGAATTAGGGTTTGTCTGGGTCAACCCTAGGTCAACTGATGATTTGGAGAGGGTTGAGACCTAATCCAAGAGCCATGTGATCATGGAATGATGCATTGAGATGCTATAAGGATGATTCCTAGACCAACTCATCATGATTGAGGAGTTTGAGAAGTTTTAAGCTAGGGTTTCTAAGGATTGACAGTGTAAAATCCCCTAGTTTGATCCCTATCTTCAAGGCAGTTTAGCTCAAGATGTGATTGTCATCTCATCTTACCCATAACATGAATGTTGTAGAGCTTGTTCTTAGATTTAATTTGAGTACTAGAAGTCCTTGATAGGATTTGTAGAGCTCAAGTTATGACTTTGACAAATTACAGGTCATCTGAGGTATGTGAATCTGGGTCCTTGAAAGTCATCCAACTTGCATCCAACTTTTGCCTTAGTAGGATGATCCCTATGAACTCTTGGTCAAAATTAATGTTGTAGAGAATCGTCTTAGATTTCTAGAGAGTACTAGAAGTCCTTGATAGGATTTGTAGAACTCAACTTATGGCTTTGAGAAGTCAAGGGCATTTTGGTCATTTGGAGGTTATAGGTCATTTCAAGCATAAGGCTATATCTCCTATTTCCAAGCTTCAAATGGAAATATCTTGAACATCAAACTTTCTTAGAATGACGTTTTAAGTCTATTAGGGAGGTCATGAGATGTTGAAAAGGCTTGTATCAAAAAGTGATAAAAATGGCCTAAAATGGAGGCATAAGTTAAATAAGTTGAAATTGGAAATTGGAAATCCCAAGTTATAAATCCAAACCATGTCATATAATAGATCATTTTGACTCCAAATGACATTCTAAGAACAATGGTTCAGCCACAATTTTGATTTGAGGCTTGGGTCATAGGGCTGCTTTGGAAATGGCTTACTTGCATATTAAGGTACCAAAGCAAAACTCAACAAAACTCAATGAACAAGTTAGTTATGCATTGTAACTCATCATAAATCTCATATGGGGAGAATTTCAAGTCAGTTACAAAGGTTACAAGGAGCTTGGCATGAGATAGCATGTAAGGAGAATTGAAATCAAAATGTCATGACATGAAGAGTTCAATTTCTCATTGGATTGTCCTAGAGGGTTCTAGATGATTCTAAACCACTCTATATAACATATGTGACTTGCTCAGATGCAAGGTTGGTGAGAATTGGTGTAGAGAAGAGAGAGTGAGATCAAGAATCTTCCATTGCAAGTCAAGTTCCATTTCTTCATTCTTCTTCATTTCCATTCCTTTTTTCTTCACAAACACATTCCATAGATCCCTCTGAGTGTGTGCATACTGAATTGAAGTTCCATTGATGGAAGATTGAAGGTTTGGCCATTGGATCTTGCAAGAAGCCATTCATATTCGGATCTTGAAGTGCAAGCATTCTCCCTCCAATTTTTTGCAAACAGAAGAAGTATCATCATCCAAGGATCATTTCTGAAGAGTTTCAAGTGCTAAATTGAAGATCCACCACCACTGCCATACCAAGAAACCAGGTTTGCAAATTCTCTGCCACATCATTATTTAAGCATTGATAGGTTGAATTATTAGTGTAGAATGGCTAGAGACACCTAGGTGATGAATTCTGGAAAGTTAGAGGTCATTTGGTGAAGGTTGAATATTGGACATCACTTCTTTAATGAACAAGAACTCAAGGCATAGGGAGAGATAATACACGTGGGATAGCTTGTTTGAACCAGGGAAGTGTGAGGATCATGTTAGTATAAAGAAATCTAAGGTTGGTTGAAGTAGAGGATTGACCATATATTGAGATGTGTTGCACCCTAAATTTTGACCCCTTAGATCCTCATCATCATTTTAGGGTCATATTCGTTTGATTATCTGACCATAACCTATTTCAAGTTGTCTTTGTCAAGATACATGCGAATTAGGGTTCTGCACCGTAAAAAATAGAGACTTCGACAGTATGATCAATCAATGTTTTGGATTGATTCTCCATAAAACAAAGTCAAAGATATCACATTGGGTCATGTTTTAATCCAATCGGAGGTTGTCACCCCCAGATCAAGCACAGTGCAGTTCAGGGTACCCAATTATGGTTTTTGAGCAGGAAAAGTCAACCGTAGTTTGACTTTGGATTTAAAGGAAGGTTCAATGATGCAACTTTGGTCCAACAAGTTTATAAGGCTTAGTGAAGTACCCTCAAAGAGTTTCAAGGTCTTGGAAGTCCCGAAACAAGAACAGACGGTCCGATAGTCATCGATCGATCGTACGGTTGACCGAAAAGTCAACTCTTCAATCTTAAGGAATTGGACTTCATGATGTGAATACAAAATGTTCCTTATCTCATATTACACCTCCCCATAAAATTTCATGGCCATCGGATCAAGGATTGAGGAGTAATAAAAAAGTTGGGAAATCAAGGTTTTGAAAAGGGCAAAGTCATAACTCCTTAACCACACAAGGGTTTTTGACCTAGTTTCAAGAGGAATGAGTTCCTAACACAAGCATCAATATTGTAGTACCTAATTGGGGCTTTTTAAAAAGTACAAGTGGGTTCCATAACTCTTCCTGTTTAGAGAGAACCAAGGTCCACAAGTTGGCAAAAACTCATATTGGAAAAACCAGGTCAGCATGAGTTTTTTTTTTTTTTTGATTCCAAAACCTCTCCAAATCGATGCTAATTAAAGACTAAGCCTCATTTATGATGTTTATATTGATAATTAACATTTTTACATCAATTCCCACGAAAATGGCACAAAGATTAAAGGAAATCATTATTTAATGCAAGTTGCAAAAGTGAATAGTGAAGAAAGAGAAAAAAGGTGGCTACCATTGTCAAATCATCAACTTTAATTCAACAAGTCACCTCCTATCCTATGAAGCATGATGAAAAAATCTATAGGGCATGGAGAATATCTTAGTAGAGTGGCTTAAAGATAAAGGTGAAGATTTCATTGGAAAACTCAAAGATTTTCATGATGAAAGGTTAAAATTGACAATTTGCTTCACTTTTGCCCATACCTTGATTCAAGGACTTTGGCTATAAATAGAACTCACTTACTACATCAAAAACACACAAGTTCCATGCTAGAAACCAGCTAGAACTTTCTTCCTTACACAATCACAAGTTCTTACAAAATCTCATTAAGTTTCCAAAATCCCTCAAAATTTGCTTTTGAAAAACACCTTTCAAAACCATTTCCAAACTTCTTCCAACTCAAGAAACACTTCAAACACATAAAGTATGATGTATTGAAGCTATCTAAGTAACTTCCACACTTATGTAACAAGATCTTGGAAGAGCTCTCAAGATCTCTGGTTTTCTTATTGCTTAAGCTTGCTTCAAGAGGTAAACCTAAAACTCATAAATGTGAACTTTCCACTTGCATTCCACATGTTACCATGACTGTTTTTTTTACCATGATGATCTTGAAAATTTTCAACTTGTAACTTGATTTTTCTTGTGAGATTGATCTTGTATTATTCTTAAAATTTTGTTAACATGTTTAAATAATCAAATTTGTTTGATTCATTGTCTTACCATGTGCATTTTATTCCTTTTATCATTTAGATTTTCATGTTTTGTTCATCTAAACTTCAAAAAATCATAACTCATCCATTTTTCATCATTTTGAACCTATTCTTTTTGCATTGTGTTTGTCTTGATGCCTACTTTCATGTGATATTTTTTAATTCCATGTTTGTTCATATTTTCATTCCTTTTGGTTGCTTGTAAGTTTCCTTTGTATTGAGATCGTTATCTCGCGTATGCAGATGAATTTCTTTTTCACCGTGATCATTTGTGTTATGATATTCACTCATTCTCATTTATACTATGTTAGTTAACATGCTAGGGTACTCTCCCTTGGTTGTTACCGTGATTTTATATTGCTTTCCTCCTAAATTATGAGGTTAAACTAATTTGCTTGTATTTGATTGTCATCGATACATGTGGTTGTTACCTTCAATCTTTGTTAAGATATACCTTTAATCTTTGTTAAGATATGCTTTCATCTTTGTTAAGATACATGATCTTTGGTTGTAACCATGCCCCTTTTGTTTAAAGTATTGATTACTTTGTTAATTATTTCTTCCCCAAGTGATGGAACTTTTTTAGTTCTCATCCAAGTTGCCTCATCTCCTCCCTTCCAAAGGAAAGTCTCTCTATTGACCCTTGGGTCATAGATAGCTCAATACCCTCATAGGCCTCAAAAGAGCCTTAACCCCCTTTTTGGTCTGGATAGAACCAATAGGATATAAACTCATAGGTCTGGATAGAACCTTCCCCTCTTTTGGTCTGGAAAGAACCAATTGATCCTTAGTTCGAGCCCGAACTACGACCGCTCTGATTTCTCAATGAGAATACGTAAGCACAAGATTCGATATCTTGACGAGCAACCTTCCACCTCACTAGGAGTGTTTACCAACTAGAACCCTAGGATAGAGTTGTTAACTCTATGTAAGGATCATGGATATGATCACTTACTTCCCCCTTTGAGTGTTACAACATGGACATAGAGAGTTTTGGAAAACTCTACACAAGCATGGATATGTTTGTTCCCCTTGGAACCTTGATCATAATCAAGTGTTCTTTAACCTAGTGAGGTGAACTACGATTGCTCTGATTCTATCCTAGTTAGGATACATAGGCAGAGGACGCGATGTCTTTATGAGCAAACTTAGAAACAATCTTAGGTCTTCATCTATCATACCCCATCTCTTTTACCCAATACCCAAACCATAGCAAATATTTTACCAAACTTAGCATACAAAGAAGCAAAAGGTTCCCGTAGGGTACTACAGATGTTTAGGATGTGAAATACCTACTCTATGCATAACCAACCCCCGATCCCTGAATCTCTTAGCGTTGTTGTTACATCGCAAAAAGGGTTTTTCTTTCTTTAGACCTTTCCTTTGGATAAATTAAAGTCTGGTTGTAATCTAAGAATTAAAGATTCAAGTTAATCAATAGCTTGGTATCACGATTCTCCCCGCAACAGAAATGGCGACTTCACTGGGGAGAATTAAACTTGAGGGTTTAGCCTATTTTGTTTGATTGTATGCTATATTTGTGAATATTTGCTCAACATGTATATTTGTTAATATATATGCTTGTGTGTTGGGTGCTTTGAGTGGTGAGACAGTCCTATACCCGGACTTGAGTGCACTTATGGTAGGATGGTGGTATATTCAAGAAGGCTTATAGGGAGTTGATTCCCGACCAAGCTAACTTGAGAAACCACCGCTCAGTGTAGGCCCTTTTGAGAGTTAGTGATGTTGAATGAGTATTCATGAAAACATTACTACCCTCAACAAAGGAGCCGTTGACACTGTGGACCTTTAGATTACCTCTTTACCCCACTTTGGCCTTATTAGGACGTAGTGCGATGACTATGAGGGAGTAGTCCCGAAGTAGTTGATACGCGATACTACACTTGGACGAGACTCTCTTGAGAATATTATCGATTACCGAGTAATTTGGGAAATTGGTAATATCCGAAAGATGGGTTGTTGACTCTGGGAACTCTGTTAGAACCCGTTCGGCAGGTACAAATTAACCCATAGTACACACCTCTTGGGGATGGTTAGACCTTTGACTCCAAGCTTTTACTTCAAGCCTAGGAGGTCTTTGTGTGTGTATATGCATTGTATTTATGAATACTTGCCTTTGTATGGTGTGTGCATCATCTCATCATATCATCATAAGCATATCATGTCGCAACTGGTTTTGTAAAACTCAGTCGATCTCTGGTATTTTTTTTAAAAAAAAGTTGTAACTTTTTTCCAACGATTGATGAAATGAAGGTTTTGACCCAATCAATCTTCCGAGTTTTGTAAAACCAGTTTTCTCTTTGCATTGCATTTTGCATTATGCATTTTCTTTTCTCAGCCTTGCATCTTTGTCTACCTCTTGTTCAGAGAGAGAGAGAGAGAGGGATACCTAGCACGCATTCGGGACCCATAAAAACAATGAACGAGCTTTTGAAAGGACAAGAAGCCTTGAAGGAGGAAATCAAATTCCTCAAAGGTCAAATGAATTGGGTTCTAGAGACATTGCAGAACATGATGAAAAAAGAGGGTCACTCCGACCATGTGGCGTCCAAAGAAACCAGGGATGCATCATCTTCGACGATTCCCCCAACTCAAGGACATTCTCAGTACCAACCACCAGATAACCGTCAATTGCGTCAACACACTCAGCAAAGACCAAGGAAACCAGAGAGTTCGTTTCCAATGTCATACGGTCAGATATTGCCAGATTTGATCCAAGGCGAATTGATAATACCGAAGGAGCCGAAACTAGTAATTCCTCCTCATCCTCTGAACGGTGGTACTAACGCTAAAAGGGACTATCATACTGGGGCACTAGGGCGTTCAACTGAAGTCTCTCACCAGTCGGTGTGTGTTCCTCCTCAAGGTTCTCAAAGCCGGAGATTGAGTAAGAAGGATCATGTCAGGAAAAATAAGACTTACGGTAGACCAACTCCAGTACCGTTAAGCAAACTTTACCCGCTATTGATTCAGAATTCGCTAGTGACTCCGTGATTAGCCAAACCTGTGCCAGGACCATGGCATAATGCGAACCTGACCTGTGAATTTCACAAAGGAGCTGAAGGACACAACCTAGATGCATGTCCAACATTAGGGTTCATTGTTAAAGAGCTGATCATTTACAAACACCTGGTTCTTGAAGAAGATCACCCAGAAGTTGAATGCAAGTATCATACTGGGACGATGGGGCATCTGGTGGAAGAGTGCAAAGATTTTAGGTTGAAGGTGCAAAGCTTGTTGGAGTTGTTAAAACCTCAAGAAGGTAAACCAAGCACCAGTGACTTAGCTCTTGAATCAAGAGGCAAAGGACCTACGAGACCCCTCATAATTCTATATCACAAGGAGCAAGTGGTGGTTGGAGGTGTTTCCCCGCATGGGCCTGAAATTTGAAATTTGTTTTGTTAAACAATCTTAATTCCCTAAGATTAGCAGTTGTAGACTGTTTCAGCATTTCGTTGCATTTTCTTTGCATTTGAATTGCTTGTAAACTATTGTTTATTTGAATTTGGCAATATTTAATGAAATGTTTGTGCATCTTTTGATTAAGTCCATTCGTTTCACTCTTTCTTTTTTCATTGTTATGAAATACCAAAAATGCAAGAAAATTTCTTTTGTTTACTAAACTGTTGTTTAAAACAAAGATTGAGGAGGATGATGAAAACTATATCCATAATTGCTGTTGATATGCTTTCAATTTAACTTTGTCGATGATGTAAGGCATTTTTTTCGATCCCTAAACACTGGAGAAATAAGGAAGATAATCCCTCGTTAACCCTTTCGAGCCTAGAAGTAGGAGTTTCTTTCTTTACAAAAACAAAACCTTACATCTCAAACCTGGGGCGGGTAGTTCTCAGTTAACTCGGAGATATGTGCATACAAGACACTTTTCATATAAGAGTGGTGCATTCAGGTTTTTCTTCGCACACAACAAGAAAGTGTCGAAGATGCTTTTCAGCTTAAAGGACGATGATGGTTCACCGTAATCATTAAACAAGGTAGTCACCTCCTTTCAAAAAAAAAGAGAAGAAGAAAAAATGAAAAAAGAAAAGCCCGCTAAGTCAAAACCTATGAAAGGGACTTAGGCAAAAATGGGGCATCCCGCTGACTGTGTGTTCAAAAGAGACAAAAGTCAGGGATAAAAAGAAAGGAGTTTTGTAAGATTCTTCACTTTTAAAAATCCTCAAATAGCAAAAAGCTATCAAATGCTGTAAGGGAGTTGTGACTACCCTAGGTTTGTAAACCATCACCAACTATCATCAGTTCAAGTCTTAAGCCTGTAAGAACCTGAATGTATAGTTTGAGTTAACTAAGCGTAGGATTGGAGTTCATCATGGAGAGCGGGTGGGACCAAATAACCTTGAGCCTTTATCCTTTGTTTCATGAACCGTGAACTAAGCCACGTTACAACCCTTAAAAGACCTAATTGAGGTAAGGTTGTTTTGAAAGCATATTACAGCAAGGTTGGATAACCTGACTCCTAATGATATTTGTTAATTGTGTGTGTTCATCACTTTATCCATCATTTGTAAAATGATTGGATCACTTTCACTTTGCTCACTTGATCACTCCGCCGTGTGTGTTTCATCAAATATGTTTTCAAAAGATTGCATGAATTTTACATTGAAAATTGCCAATTTTTAATGAACAACATTGTGTGCAAAATGATCCAATGTCAAAGGAATCCCAACAAACGCTGTTAGCTAGGGAATTTGACTTGATAAAGGAAGCTCAGCCTGGGGCGACCAATTTGAAGGATTTATTAATCATTTGTCATAACATTCAGTTAATCAGAGCCGACCAGGTCAAGATCAGTTGAATCTCTTGAAATAGCGGTTTAGTCTGAGGCAACTCTGTTACAGTTACCAGCTAGCACGGGCAAGTTTGTTCCCCAGTCGTTACTTCCTCAGTTCGGGACTTTATTGTGCAAGCACCGTTAAACTGGGGCAATCACGTCGAGATTTGTAAATCTCTCTCTATAAGAGTTTGAAGACATTGAAGCATCTTTATGCTAGTTATCTTGATGGTTTCTTCCCACAGACCATGTAATCTGGGGCAGAAAGGGTTGAAGATTGTTTGTCGCAAGAGTCGTTGCTCACTGAAGAGGATTGTTATACTATCAAGGGGGAAGAAGGATTTTGGTCTCATGATACCCTTTGTCAGCTCTCCGATTAAGTTGTTACTTCAGTTGATCTGGGAATCTCTCGATATGATTTTCCTTCAGCAAAGAATTCAAGCTCATGATGGCAATCCAAGTGAAGTCATGATGTTTTAGCCTAAGAAGATTACTCTCTCCCAAAGAAGGTGGTAACCTTGAAGTGGAATTATTGTTCTTCATGATCATCCCTTTGATGTCCAATTTTGGTGAATTTGGTTAGGTCTCCGTGTTGAGATGTTCATTTCATCTCCTATTTTGTTTTATCTGTTTCGTCAGCATAAACATAAGCATGGCATAAGCATATGCATAACATCTGTGCATTTTTGCTATCTCTGGTTGTTACCTGTTCCTGTTTCACTTTGGTACCCTCCTTAGTGATTGGGTGTGTTGTCTCTCTCTAATAGAGTTGTCAACCCTTAAGCATAAAATGTCCATCCTTTCTCAATTCCCCACAGAGTTTAATCCTCGTGGATGATGGTTGCTTCAATTATCTTTTTCCATGATTGGATAAGGTAAGTCACCATTCGAGTTCATTTCTCAATGGTTGGAGTCTTGTTTGACAGTTTCTTTCTAGCTATATTCTAGATTGAACTTTGGTCCTTGTCGGTCACCAAACCTACCTGGACGTGCATTTATTTTGCACTATCTATCAAAAAGAAAATTTTACATTGTGATACAGATAAGTGGCAATCTTTGGCAAGAAGCTTATTCATCTCAGCGATAAGTGGCAGTCTCTGTAGAGAAGCTTATCAATAAGTGACAGTCTCTGTAGAGAAGCTTATCCATAAGTGGAAGTCTCTGTAGAGAAGTTTAATCGTTTTCAGCGATAAATGGCAGTATCTTTGGAGAAGTTTAATTGTCTTCAACGATAAATGGCAGTCTCTTCGGAGAAGTTTAATCGTATTCAACAGGTGAGTGGCAGTCTCTTGGGAGAAGCTTAACCTTCATCAGCGATAAATGGCAGTCTCTTCGGAGAAGTTTAATCGTCTTCAATAGGTGAGTGGCAGTCTCTGTAGAGAAGCTTAACCTTCATCAGCGATAAATGGCCTCTTCGGAGAAGTTTAATCGTCTTCAACAGGTGAGTTGCAGTCTCTGTAGAGAAGCGTAACCTTCATCAACGATAAATGGCAGTCTCTTTGGAGAAGTTTAATCGTCTTCAACGATAAATGGCAGTCTCTGTAGAGAAGCTTAACCTTTCTCAACGATAAATGGCAGTCTCTTCGGAGAAGTTTAATTGTCTTCAACGATAAATGGCAGTCTCTTCGGAGAAGTTTAATAGTCTTCAACGATAAATGGCAGTCTCTTCGGAGAAGTTTAATCGTCTTCAACGATAAATGGCAGTCTCTTCGGAGAAGTTTAATCGTCCTCAACAATAAATGGCAGTCTCTTCGGAGAAGTTTAATCGTCCTCAACGATAAATGGCAGTCTCTTCGGAGAAGTTTAATCGTCTTCAGCAATAAGTGGCAGTCTCATTTAAGAAGTTTATCTTAAAGTCGACGCACAGTTGTAACCAGCATTGTTTGAAAATCCAGTGGATACTGGTATAAGTCATTTGGTGGTGACCAATCATATTTCAAGTAAGGCCTGTTGGTAACTGGCATTATGAAAATCAACGGACGACAGATACTAACAATTCGGTTGTGTATCATTCCAAACTAAGTCACGATGGTTTTCATTCCAAGCTCAAGTTTTGTACCTTTGGAGATGTATTGTTGGATTCCAAGCACAGGTTTTGTACCTTTGGAAGATGTTTGTTTCTATCCCGAGCACAGGTTGTGTACCTTTGAAGATAGATGTTTGTTGCCATTCCAAGCACAGGTCGTATACCTTTGGAGATGTATCGTTTGATTCCAAGCACAGGTTTCGTACCTTTGGAGATGTATCTATCCAAGCACAAGTTTTGTACCTTTGGAAGATGTTTGTTTCTATCCCGAGCACAGGTTGTTTACCTTTGGAGATAGATGTTTGTTGCCATCCCGAGCACAGGTTGTGTACCTTTGGAGATGTATAATTTGAATCCTGAGTTCAAAAATTCCCAGAAACTAAAATGGTTGCATTTGCATGAGGTGATCTATATCCTAAAGTTTTGAGGGTCTGCGTCCAATCCTAAGGTGTTGAGGGTTGTATCTCTTTTTGATCCTAATGTATTGAGGGTCGTGTCTCTGCTATATCCTAACGTGTTGAGGGTATTAGTTTTCAATCCTAATGTGTTGAGGGTTGTATCTCTTTTCGGTCCTAATGTATTGAGGGTCGTGTCTCTAACTATATCCTAACGTGTTGAGGGTATTAGTTTTCAATCCTAATGTGTTGAGGGTTGTATCTCTTTTCGAACCTAATGTATTGAGGGTCATGTCTCTAACTATATCCTAACGTGTTGAGGGTATTAGTTTTCAATCCTAATGTGTTGAGGGTTGTATCTCTTTTCGGTCCTAATGTATTGAGGGTCGTGTCTCTAACTATATCCTAACGTGTTGAGGGTATTAGTTTTCAATCCTAATGTGTTGAGGGTTGTATCTCTTTTCGAACCTAATGTATTAAGGGTCGTGTCTCTAACTATATCCTAATGTTTTGAGGGTATTAGTTTTCAATCCTAATGTGTTGAGGGTTGTGTCTCTACTATATCCTAATGTTTTGAGGGTATTAGTTTTTGGTCCTAAAGTTTTGAGGGCTTTCATCCAATCCTAATATGTTAAGGGTTGTGTCTCTACTATATCCTAATGTTTTGAGGGTATTAGTTTTTGATCCTAAAGTTTTGAGGGTCTTCGTCCAATCCTAGTGTGTTGAGGGTTGTGTCTCTTCTATATCCTAATGTATTGAGGGTATTAGCTTTTGTTCCTAAGGTATTGAGGGATATATCGGTGCTTCCTGTTTGAAGATCTGGTCGTTACCAAACTCTTTGAATATCTGGTAATAAATATCCAGTAGTTACTGACATTGCTTGAAAACTAATCGTTATTAGTCGGTTGTTACCAATTCCCAGCCGAAGTCCTGTGTTTTATCGATATTGTTTGGATTTCCCAATTGTAATTGGAACTTTGATTTGGTCATCACCATATCCCCAGGAAGTCTAGTGGTATTTAGCACTTTTTGGAAACTGTTTGTTGGATTGGTCATCACCATCATCCTCAGTAAGTCTAATGGAGACTAACACTAGTTGAAGTTGTTCGTTGTTCTGGTCGTCACCGGTTTTCCCATTAAAGCTTTTGCTTTTCCAGTCAAGTCTCGGAGAACTAGTGGATACTAGCTTCCCCGGCGCGTCCAGTCTTGTTTCTAACCTTTTCCTGAAGATCCCGTTTGAACTCTTTATTATAGGAAATTTCTCATCTGGTTATCCCCGTTGAGATTCGTGTCTCTGTTCCGTCTTTTCCCCGGTGAAGATGTACTTCCCCAGTGGAATTATTCCCCAGCAAAGTTTTCCCCAGTGGGTTTCTTCCGCAGTGAAGTTTGCGCTTCTTTTCTTTCGTATCCCTAGTGAAGAATTGTCTTCTTCCCCGACGGTGTGCCTCTTTTTCCCCAGTGAAGATGTGTCATCCCTGGTGGAATCCGTGTCCCCTGTGTGAAAGATTCCCTTGAACAGCATCGTTAGTCATGTTTGAACTATCTTGCTCACTTTGCCTTAAATCTTTCCCCAGTGTGTCGGGTCCCTTGTGAGTAGTTACTCGTTGTGTCGACCATTCTTTTGTTTTTGCTCGTGTGTCTGCATCTGGCTTGCATTCAAACATCATAAAGCACCATTTAGATTCATGGCATGTTCACATTTGTCCTTTTGCATACCACCGGATCTAAGGGACAAAATTTTTGGTTTTCTATATTTAAATACCTTTCACTACGATTCTTTGAGGATTGTCATCTTTCATTGCCATCTAGTGAAGATATTCAAATAGGGGCAACTATTGCACCCTAAATTTTGACCCCTTAGATCCTCATCATCATTTTAGGGTCATATTCGTTTGATTATCTGACCATAACCTATTTCAAGTTGTCTTTGCCAAGATACATGCGAATTAGGGTTCCGCACCGTCAAAAATCGAGACTTCGACAGTATGATCAATCAATGTTTTGGATTGATTCTCCATAAAATAAAGTCAAAGATATCACATTGGGTCATGTTTTAATCCAATCGGAGGTTGTCACCCCCAGATCAAGCACAGTGCAGTTCAGGGTACCCGATTATGGTTTTCGAGCAGGAAAAGTCAACCGTAGTTTGACTTTGGATTTAAAGGAAGGTTCAATGATGAAACTTTGTTCCAACAAGTTTATAAGGCTTAGTGAAGTCCCCTCAAAGAGTTTCAAGGTCTTAGAAGTCCCGAAACAAGAACAGACGGTCCGATAGTCATCGATCGATCGTACGGTTGACCGAAAAGTCAACTCTTCAATCTTAAGGAATTGGACTTCATGATGTGAATCAAAAATGTTCCTTATGTCATATTACACCTCCCCATAAAATTTCATGGCCATCAGATCAAGGATTGAGGAGTAATAAAAAAGTTGGGAAATCAAGGTTTTGAAAAGGGCAAAGTCATAACTCCTTAACCACACAAGGGTTTTTGACCTAGTTTCAAGAGGAATGAGTTCCTAACACAAGCATCAATATTGTAGTACCTAATTGGGGCTTTTTAAAAATTACAAGTGGGTTCCATAAATCTTCCTGTTTAGAGAGAACCAAGGTCCACAAGTTGGCAAAAACTCATATTGGAAAAACCAGGTCAGCATGATTTTTTTTTTTTTTGATTCCAAAACCTCTCCAAATCGATGCTAATTAAAGACTAAGCCTCATTTATGATGTTTATATTGATAATTAACATTTTTACATCAATTCCCACGAAAATGGCACAAAGATTAAAGGAAATCATTATTTAATGCAAGTTGCAAAAGTGAGTAGTGAAGAAAGAGAAAAAAGGTGGCTACCATTGTCAAATCATCAACTTTAATTCAACAAGTCACCTCTTATCCTATGAAGCATGATGAAAAAATATATAGGGAATGGGGAATATCTTAGTAGAGTGGCTTAAAGATAAAGGTGAAGATTTCATTGGAAAACTCAAAGATTTTCATGATGGAAGGTTAAAATTGACAATTTGCTTCACTTTTGCCCATACCTTGATTCAAGGCCTTTGGCTATAAATAGAACTCACTTACTACATCAAAAACACACAAGTTCCATGCTAGAAACCAGCTAGAACTTTCTCCCTTACACAATCACAAGTTCTTACAAAATCTCATTAAGTTTCCAAAATCCCTCAAAATTTGCTTTTGAAAAACACCTTTCAAAACCATTTCCAAACTTCTTCCAACTCAAGAAACACTTCAAACACATAAAGTATGATGTATTGAAGCTATCCAAGTAACTTCCACACTTATTTAACAAGATCTTGGAAGAGCTCTCAAGATCTCTGGTTTTCTTATTACTTAAGCTTGCTTCAAGAGGTAAACCTAAAACTCATAAATGTGAACTTTCCACTTGCATTCCACATGTTACCATGACTGTTTTTTTTACCATGATGATCTTGAAAATTTTCAACTTGTAACTTGATTTTTCTTGTGAGATTGATCTTGTATTATTCTTAAAATTTTGTTAACATGTTTAAATAATCAAATTTGTTTGATTCATTGTCTTACCATGTGCATTTTATTCCTTTTATCATTTAGATTTTCATGTTTTGTTCATCCAAACTTCAAAACATCATAACTCATCCATTTTTCATCATTTTGAACCCATTCTTTTTGCATTGTGTTTGTCTTGATGCCTACTTTCATGTGATATTTTTTAATTCCATGTTTGTTCATATTTTCATGCCTTTTTGTTGCTTGTAAGTTGCCTTTGTATTGAGATCGTTATCTCGCGTATGCAGATGAATTTCTTTTTCACCGTGATCATTTGTGTTATGATATTCACTCATTCTCATTTATACTATGTTAGTTAACATGCTAGGGTACTCTCCCTTGGTTGTTACCGTGATTTCATATTGCTTTCCTCCTAAATTATGAGGTTAAACTAATTTGCTTGTATTTGATTGTCATCGATACATGTGGTTGTTACCTTCAATCTTTGTTAAGATATACCTTTAATCTTTGTTAAGATATGCTTTCATCTTTGTTAAGATACATGATCTTTGGTTGTAACCATGCCCCTTTTGTTTAAAGTATTGATTACTTTGTTAATTATTTCTTCCCCAAGTGATGGAACTTTTTTAGTTCTCATCCAAGTTGCCTCATCTCCTCCCTTCCAAAGGAAAGTCTCTCTATTGACCCTTGGGTCATAGATAGCTCAATACCCACATAGGCCTCGAAAGAGCCTTAACCCCCTTTTTGGTCTGGATAGAACCAATAGGATATAAACTCATAGGTCTGGATAGAACCTTCCCCTCTTTTGGTCTGGAAAGAACCAATTGATCCTTAGTTCGAGCCCGAACTACGACCGCTCTGATTTCTCAATGAGAATACGTAAGCACAAGATTCGATATCTTGACGAGCAACCTTCCCCCTCACTAGGAGTGTTTACCAACTAGAACCCTAGGATAGAGTTGTTAACTCTATGTAAGGATCATGGATATGATCACTTACTTCCCTCTTTGAGTGTTACAACATAGACATAGAGAGTTTTGGAAAACTCTACACAAGCATGGATATGTTTGTTCCCCTTGGAACCTTGATCATAATCAAGTGTTCTTTAACCTAGTGAGGTGAACTACGATTGCTCTGATTCTATCCTAGTTAGGATACATAGGCAGAGGACGCGATGTCTTTGCGAGCAAACTTAGAAACAATCTTAGGTCTTCATCTATCATACCCCATCTCTTTTACCCAATACCCAAACCATAGCAAATATTTTACCAAACTTAGCATATAAACAAGCAAAAGGTTCCCGTATGGTACTACGGATGTTTAGGATGTGAAATACCTACTCTATGCATAACCAACCCCCGATCCCCGAATTTCTTAGCGTTGTTGTTACATCGCAAAAAGGGTTTTTCTTTCTTTAGACCTTTCCTTTGGATAAATTAAAGTCCGGTTGTAATCTAAGAATTAAAGATTCAAGTTAATCAATAGCTTGGTATCACGATTCTCCCCGCAACAACATGCACTATCGGGTTTTAT
Source organism: Lathyrus sativus (assembly GCA_963859935.3). Lineage (NCBI taxonomy): Eukaryota > Viridiplantae > Streptophyta > Magnoliopsida > Fabales > Fabaceae > Lathyrus > Lathyrus sativus. The sequence continues at coordinate 489,623,779 of OZ012735.1, read as the reverse complement.
GATAGAGACCCTTTCAATGAAAACCAAGACTAGGATCGTGATCAGGGAGAAAAACTGAGCAATTTTGTGCTTTGGATTGTCGAGTTTGATGCTGTTATGAGGAGGTACGACCGGGTGGAAGATGGTTGCATGAGCTCTGTTCACGAAGCTTTCATGGCAAACCCTAGGCTGGAGGTTAGGGATGAAGTCTGGGCCGTGAGATGCTAGCTTGACCATTGACCTGAGAACTAATCCAACGGACGAGGTTCAATTGCATTTTGGGAGGGAATTCTGATACACGATGAAACGCGGCGTTTCATTAAAAGGTTTCTTGGGCTGGATTCTACCCACACCCCCTTCACGGCCCAATTAGCATAATGAACTATATTGGGTTGCTCTTCGCACCGCTGGTTTTATATTTTTCTTTTCATTTTCTAGTTATTTTCTGATAAAATAAATGGGCCTGGCGCGTTGCTTTTTGAACCCCCCAGTCTGGGCCCAAATGAAATTTGAACTACATTGCCTTGCTAACTGCACCCGCCCCTTCATATTTTGATTTTATTTTCTCCATTTTTTCATTAATGTTTGAAAAATCATATTAAATTGAAAATTAATGATTTTTTAATGGGAATGTTTGCTCCCATTTCATACTCTTGTCAAGAAAAATATAAAATAAAAATATTTTCCTTTCATGCATTTTTAGTATTTTTTGTGTATTTTCTACTTTTATTGCATTTTATTTCTTTTATGTTGATCCATGAATTTGTAGAATTTTGTTTAGGTAGTTCCCTTAGCATTTTTAGGCCATTCTTTTTAGGATAGTTAGATAAAAGCTTTAGCTTCCCCCTGGATTTATTCCATAATTTTGTGATGAATTTTAGGATAGTTTTGATTAGATGACATTAGGTTATGTAGAATTAGGTCAAACTTCAACATAGGTCCACAATAACACTAGAATTTTGGGTTTCTGGGTCAAGTTAGACATTGGGGCATATAAGGGTATTAAGGGTAGGTATGTAGGATCCCTTAGAAATTATATTAGGATTTAATATAGTGGTATACTATTTTTAGATGATTTTTGTGTATGATGATTGTTTGTGGTGCCCTTGTGGGCTTGTATTTGTTGTTTGCTTTGATTTGTGGGCTGGGAGAGCTTGGCATTGCTTGGTATTGTTCTAAGAAGCATTGAGGAGCATAGTAGGATCATTTAGGAGCTTGAGAGATTTATCTTTTTGTGTTGTTGTTTTAGGGTTAGGGACTAGGAAGAGTTTAGACTTAGATAACTTCTTTCTCAAACATGGATGGTATCTTTCACCTCCATTCCTCCCTATGATTCAAAGTCCTTCCATGGTATACACCTCTCTCCTTTGGAGGGATAAGTGGTAATACCTAGGAAGTAGAACTTTTGAGGGAACCTTTCCTTTGATGTTGAACCCTTATAGGTCACCTTTGGTGGTCAGTAAGCAGTTCAATATCCCCAGCTTATCCAGTAGGTGATTTCTTCTGGTTTGATTATCTTGAGAGATGCTGAGCTTGAGGTTGAAGGTGAGGACTTCAATGAAGAGTGTAGAAGAGGATGAATCCTTGAGCATTGCCATTCCAGCTGAAGCTTGAAGAGCAACAAGAGCAAGTTGATACTTGAAGACTGAAGGATGAAGTTGACACTTCTAAGTGATTCAGATTGATTCTGAAGAGCTGAAGCTTGAAAAACAAAGGAAGTTGATACTTACTTTGATACCTGCGGGATCCTGAAGGAGCCAAGTTGGTACTTATGATTGACAGTGAAGCCTGAAGGTGGAGCTGATCAAGAAGTTGAAGCTTAAAGAAGAATATAAGTTGAAACTTATGTTGGAGGGTGAAACCTGGAAAAGCAAATTGATATTGGTCAAGAGTAATTGGAAGTCTGAAGACTGAATAGCTGTTGGAAGAGCTGAAGCTTGGAGTTGAGAGAGAGAAGTTGATCTGCTTTCTTTTCTCTTTCTTTTTTCTGTATTGATGTGTTTTGTTTGACTTGCTTGATGCATTAGAATAAGTCCATATCTAGAATAAGTCGAATCTAGGAGCATGATTGCACTAGAGGTTGAGTTGCTCCCTCTGCTTGTATTGTTACTGTGTGGCTTTGCTTGCGGGTATTCGGTAGAGCCCAGCTCCCTTGCCCATGTGGTTTGTTTGCCTGATGGCATTTTATTTCATTTTATCTGTATGATGGCAGTTTACTGTTTTTGCTCGATAGCATGATGTTTATATTTCAGTATGATTACTGTTATTCATTCTGGCTTGAGGTTGAGATGAGCTTGTGGAGGCTGAAGCCCCACACACATTTCCTCCCTCACTTGCATTGCATGCATTTTACCGTTAAGCTGATGCTTTGTCTGTTTTGGTGTATCATTTACATGATCCCTTAGGACTCTCATTTCCTTTGATAAGGAATTGATGATAGAACTTTAGGTTGAAACCTATGCATGACAACTTCTAGGAGTTCCCTGTTCAAACCTCAACCATAGGATGAATCCATGGCATGACAATAGTAGGACTTGATAGTCTCCCTCCTAGTTGGGTCTGTTCTCTTCTCATCTCAAAACAGTTTAAGATACAATAATCATGAATGATTTCTTTCGTACGTTGCGAGCCTTAAGCTATCTGAGAAAGGATTGTGGGAGAGTTTCTTTTCCACAGTCTGGATGTTTAGTATGGTACCCTTTGGGTGACATGCGACGCATTCACTCTCAGGTCATAGTCTCTAGTGCGATTGAAATCGCAAACACCATAAAAAACACTTCTTTCGTAAAAGACAGGAAATAAATCGTAGTTTCCCGAACTACGTGAGCTCTGATCTCTCATACCTGTTGAGAGTACGTAGGCACAAGATGGCGATGTCTTGGCGAGATACCTTCCCCCATAACCCTTCGTAGGCCGAACTACGTTGACTCTGATTTCTCATTCTCTGATGAGAATACGTAGGCATAAAGCGCGACGCTTTGCCGAGTCATTTTCTTTTCTTTTAAGCCAGCCTTGATAGGTAGATAGATGAAACCAACCCGTCCAAGTAAACACAACAAGCGAGGATCCCGTCGAGTACGACGGACGTGAGGGGTGCTAATACCTTCCCCTTGCGTAACCGACTCCCGAATCCAGACAACGGTTGCGACGACCTTGTCTTACCCTTTTTCATAAGGTTTTTCCGATTGTTTCCTTTCCCGCTCTGAGGGATAAATAACGAAAGGTGGCGACTCTTCTGTTGTGCCGGCACCTTATTTTCGCGCAAGCGACAACTGGCGACTCTGCTGGGGACTCCAACGGTTCCCTGCGAGAGTCAATCCTAATGCTTGTATGTTTACTTGTTAGGTTGCATTTATTTATCGCATTTTACTTCTCGCACTTTATTTCCCGCATTTTATATTCAGTATAATATGATTATCTGTGCTGTTGTGGGATAGGGGTTCTGATGAGTGAGAAGCCAGACCCAGGCTTGAGTGCACCATAGACTTAGAGTGGAAATTAGTGGGCGCGTGCTTGCTTTGCAGGCACTAGTGTCTCATGAAATCCATGCTCAGACGAGGTTCATCCGGTTGGCTTCTCTTTCAACCCTTTGGGTTGAGACGGTTGCTGCTTTGGTGGATTGTCGACTCTGGGGACCGATCATTTGTGATTCAGCTAAGTGAGGCCGTTTCATGAGCTGGTGATGCCACACCTTCTGGGTATCGTATCGCCCCTCTTGAAAGTTTGTGACGCTGATGAACTCATAGGATGCCGTACCTTGAGTCAGTTTAGGTCCATACCTGTGAGCAGGGTTGGGTTTATTGCAGGAAACCTTGACCTTCAGACTACCTGGGTTTCTCGACAGTGAATCAGTTTTGTTTGTACCAGGGTTTCTCAGTTGCAGATTTGTCTGTTCTTGATAGAGCAGGTTTTGATCAGAGGATCTTATCATCAGATTTGTCTGTTCTTGATAGAGCAGGTTTTTGATCAGAGGATCTTATCATCAGGTGTATGTCTGTTCTTGATAGAGCAGGTTTTGATCAGAGGATCTTATCATCAGTTGTATGTCTGTTCTTGATAGAGCAGAGTTTTGTCATCAGTTGTTCTTGATAGAGCAGATTTTTGAGTGGGGTCTGAAGATCTCATCAGCAGATGTTGTTTGTTCTTGATAGAGCAGATTTTTGAGTGGGGTCTGAAGATCTCATCAGCAGATGTTGTTTGTTCTTGATAGAGCAGATTTTTGATTTGGGGTCTGAAGACCTTATCAGCAGATATTTCTTGATCATACATCCGAGGTCCTTATTATCAGACATTTGTTCTTGATAGAGCAGAATTATGATCCTATGTATACGGTCCTATCAGATGGTTGGTCTTGACAAATCAGATTTTTGGTCCTACACCGGGGTTCTCTCTTTATCATATGCAGTGGTTGTTCTTGATAGAGCAAGATTATGGTTTTGTTGATACAGAATCTCTACAGCACCAGTTGCCTTGGCCTCTTATTGCATGACTGCATTTTGCATTAGTTTGCATATTCATTTGCATTTCATTAACGTGTGTCTGTGTTGCAGGTACCGTTTTCCCCGATCCAGGATTTCTTGCCTCCTATTGTATTGTTATGGGCTCTCTGAGAAAGAACGTGGCTTACAAGTTCCCTACCCCGGACGTGGTTAAGCTGACTGGTTTGATAGCTCTAGCAGATGATTCTGTGAGGGATGAGTTCAGGAAATCTTACGGCAGGTTGCTCAGTTTGGTTTGTAAGCCTTATGTGTTCGAGTTGAACGGGTTGCACGCTCTGGTGCAGTTCTACGACCCTCCGCTGAGATGTTTCACTTTTCAGGATTTTGTTCTCGCACCTACGCTAGAAGAGTATGTTGATTTTCTAGGTGTGCCTATCAAGAGGCAGATGCCTTTTGTTCATATGGATGCGGAGCCTGATCTGGCTGGTTTAGCTCCTTCACTTCATTTGGACGCCTCCGAGTTAGTGTTGACTAGTTGGAACAAGGTTCCTGGGTTCTCCTTGCAGTTTCTGGTGGTTAAGGCTCAGCAGTGTGCCAAGGACGTATGTTGGGACGCGTTCAATGCCATCCTCGCTCTATGCATATATGGCATCATCCTGTTCCCCAACATGCCCGATTTTGTAGACTTTGATGCGTTTCACATCTTTGCTTCAGGGAATCCAGTCCCTACCTTGATAGGAGATGTCTATCACTCATTCCACTACAAAAACGAGAACAGGAGGGGGAAGAATGTCTTGTGCTGCATACACTTGCTTTACAAATGGCTTGATAGCCATCTGCCTAAGAGGGGTCCTTTTGTCTCGTCTGCAGCCACAGCTGAGTGGCCTGAGCATCTGATGAGTTTATCTGCAGAGGATATTGACTTGTTCGACAGAGATAGGTTGGGTACTGAGGTGATCTTCAGTTGCAGCGGGTTTCCTAATGTGCCTTTGATAGGTAGGAAGGGATATATAAACTACAATCCGTCATTGCTAGTTCGCCAGTTCGCGTATGCTTTGAGAACTCCGCCGAAGGATGAAGAGGTACATGAATCTCTGTACCTCACTGGTATTCTAGAAGGGGATCTGTTGTCCAAGCTTCAGCGCGCGTGGAATGGTATCAGTAAGCGAGGAAAACCATTGCTGGGAAAGAGCAATAATAAAGCCTACCCTCTGTATTTGACTTGGATCAGAGCCAGAGCCGACGCTATAGGGATGCCGTTTCCTCATGCCAAGCCAGAAAGTCCTCCAATGATCGAAGAGCCTACTACTGTGCCCATTCAGCAGCATAACCAGGTATTAGCTGAGCAGGATGAATTGAAGCGGGCGAACGAAGAACTGGAGAAGGAATTAGCTCAGCTCCGAAGCGAGAGGAACGAGGTCGTTCATTCTTTCAAAAGGCAGACAGAGTTGGTGAACCAGGTGGGTACAGACCTGACTAAGCAGATAGCCGAGCGTGAACGCATGGGTCGAGACTTCAAAGCTGTCAACGACGTACTGGCTACGAAGAAGCAGCACTTGGACGAGGCATATCGGAGGATATCCAAGTTCAACCAACACTGGAAGGCTTCCCTGGCTACCAGGAAAGAGCGGGAGGATAAGCTGATGCTGCAGATCTCCAAGCTAGAAGCCCAGGTGAAGGACAGTGAGCAGAGGTTTGATGAAGAAACTGCCCGCAGATACGCCGCCGAAGGCCAGCTCAACAAAGCTCTTGCTAACCTGAAGGAGCGCAAGCTGACGTTTGAGTCCAAGAAGAGGAAATTAGAAGATTGCTTCGGCGAAGGAGCATGGGAAGGTTCGGTTGAGGGACTTCAGTATACCATTGTGTAGAGAGAATTACTCATCGAGGGGTTGCTCACTCTGCCAGATCATCTAGAGACGAACGAGTTATTAGCAGAGTATCGCGCCCGTGGCCGTACTTGAATAGTTGTATTCCTTTTGTTTTGATCATTGTTGTATGCTGACCATCACCAGGCTTGTTGGCTGAGGTCACGCTGTTGATTCATCTTGTACTCGCTGATGCTATGTACTGCCTTGATAGGCTTCCTTTATATATGAGATTGTTGTTTCCATGATTGGACTCGGACTTCTTCTTCTTATTATTATCAGCACTGACACTCAGGCACTAGGATCGGGGGAAATCTCCCAAACACACAGACACATGCATGCATTTGCATGAAGCATTTGCATGACGAGCATTTTGTTGTTTTTCCTAACCCTTTAGTATTTACAGGTTTTTCAGGTTCACAGGTCCCAGGCTGTTTCCGGTGGTTCCAGGATTGATCAGAGACTAATTCACCGTTATCCAACTAGAGCTAATCAGACCAGGATCAGGGACCAAGTGCAAACTGATGCTCAGGAGCTCCGCGAGAGGATGGATCGCTTTATGGAACTTATGCAAGTGGTCGCCAATGGTCAGGACCAGCTCAGGACTTTGGTTCAGCCTTTGATCTCCAGGGTTGATAGCAACATCATACTCCATGGAGGGGCCGTGCCTACTCCTCCACCAGTTGATACTCTGCAGAATGGTGTCCCCGTGGCCGGGGGCAATGGCAGTGTTAATGGCAATGTGATGGCCAACATCGGACTCAATACGACGGGCGTCGACAATGGGAGTCTGGGAGCTAATGTCAACATCGGGCCGGGCAACGGCAATGCAAGCGTCGGAAATCTGTTGGTGCCTCAACCATGGCTTGAGGATCATCAGGATGATGTGTTCTCTCAAAGAGGTGCTGAAGGGGAGCTGAATGCTGAAGCGCGACTCAGATTCAAAGCACTTGAAGATAAAATGAGAGATATTGAGAATCAGAATACTTTGGGCGTTGATATGTCCAAGCTGGGATTAATTGCTGATTTCAAGGTACCTCCTAAGTTTAGGGTGCCTGACTTTGAGAAATATAAGGGCACCACTTGCCCTCGTGTCCACCTGAGATCATACTACAGGAAGATGTCTGCCTATTCCGAAGACGAGAAGTTACTGATGCACTTCTTCCAAGATAGTCTTTCCGGGCCATCCCTCGAGTGGTACATGGGTCTGGAGCCCACTAGCGTGCGCACATGGAAGGATCTCGCTGAAGCGTTTGTCCATCATTACCAGTACAATAGCGACTTGGCCCCGAACCGAGTCCAGTTGCAGAACCTGTCGCAAAGGAATAATGAAGGATTTAAGGAGTACGCCCAACGGTGGCGTGAGTTGGCAGCCCGGGTTCAGCCGCCGATGGTTGAACGCGAGCTCGTGCAGATGTTTGTAGCTACCCTCCCAGGGGTTTACTATGAAAAGTTAGTCAGCGGTATGTCTGGGACGTTTTCAGCTCTCATTATCATGGGTGAGCACGCCGAGAATGGAATCAAGATCGGGAAAATTCAAGGTGAGTCATCCTCAGCTGGAGGAGGTGGAAAGAAACCTTATGCTGGCAAACGACGAGAAGGAGAGACGAGCGTTGTGACCAACGCTCGAAGAAAGGGCAAAGGCCCTCAGCAGCAGATAGCCAATATAAATATCCCAGCGGCTCCACAACCGTAGCAGCAACAACCGAATCAGCAGGGATATAGAAAATACCAGAATCGGGCACCTTTGGCAAACCGTCACTTCGAGGCACCGCCCATGTCGTACGCGCAACTCTTGCAGACTTTGCTTCAGCTTCAGTTGGTCCAGAAGAGGATGATGGCTCCCTTGACAGGGGCACCTCCACCAGGGTACGATGCAAATGCCACTTGCGACTTCCACTCAAGGGCACCAGGCCACACAATCGAGAACTGCAAAGCCTTTAAGCACAAGGTGCAGGACCTGGTAGATGCCAAGATTATCAACTTCTCCGATAATGTGCCCAATGTCACGAAGAATCCTATGCCAAATCATAGGGGAGGCGGAGTGAATGCCATTATCAAAGAAGAGAGTGCAGATCTGTTGACTGATGTCAAAGATCTAAAGACGCCGCTTAGCTTCGTCAAAGCTAAGTTGTTGAAAAAAGGGTTCTTTCCAGGATGCGGAGAGTTATGCATGGACTGTGCTACACATTCTGATGGATGTGAGCAGTTGGTAGAAGGAATCCAAAGTCTAATGACTGAGGGGATTCTGCAGTTCAGCCGGAGGGCTGAAAGTGTATCAGGAGAGGTAATGTTGAAGCAGGCCAATGAAGTCGCCACCATCACCATCCCTCGCCGGCCAATAACTATTTCTGCGCCCAGACCGCCTACAATTACCATTACCAAAGCTGGGCCGATACCCTTCGAGAGCACTAACTCCGTTCTGTGGCATTATGGAGCTGAAGTCTATTGCAACGGGAAAAAGCTGGAGCTGGAGCCGTATGGGTCGATTGTGGAGAATCTCGCAGGAATCAGTGGTATCACCCGCAGCGGAAGAGTGTTTGCACCGCCAGAGGTCGTGGCAGATAAGGTGGTCAGAGATGACGCGGATGATAAAGGGAAAAGCAAAGTCGTCGAGGAGGTCCCGTGTGGGGTAGAGAAGGATTTGCTTGTCAAAGATGCCGAGGAGTTTATGCGGTTGATCAAAAAGAGCGACTAAAAGATTGTAGACCATCTCCATCAGACGCCCTCAAAGATTTCTATTCTCAACCTGTTGCTGTGTTCTGAAGCGCACCGCAACGCGCTACTGAAGGTATTGAACGTTGCCTACGTACCGCAAGAGATATCGGTGAATCAGCTAGAAGAGGTGGTAGCCCACGTTAATGCTGGCAATGGGCTAGGTTTCACAGACTTGGAGCTGACACCAAAAGGGAGGAATCACAATAGCGCCCTGCACATCTCGATAGAGTGTAGGGGCACAATCATGTCGCACGTGCTGGTAGACATGGGTTCGTCGCTTAATGTGCTTCCGAAGAAGGCATTAATGAAGTTGGACACTCGCGGATTGCTTTGCACGCCTAGTGATTTGGTGGTGAAAGCATTCGACGGAACTAAACGCCACGTTTTCGGGGAGGTGACCCTGCCAATCCAAGTCGGCCCGGAAACGTTTGACGCGGTATTTTATATCATGGACATCATGCCTGCCTACAGTTGTCTCTTGGACCGGCCATGGATCCATGCTGCTGGTGCCGTGACCTCCACGTTGCACCAAAAGCTCAAATATGCTGTCGGGGGAAGCATAGTAACCGTGTGTGGCGAGGAAGACATAATGGTGAGCCATTTGTCCTCCTTCAAGTATGTGGAAATGGATGGCGAAATCCATGAGACTCTTTGCCAAGCGTTCGAGGCTGTCAAAGTGAAAGAGGTAGCTCCTGTAGTCACAGAAAAGCCAGAGATGAATCTCTCCTCGTTCAAAGAAGCTCGGGCCGTCGTCCAAGCTGGATCTACCCCAGGCTGGGGGCATATTTTGGAGATACTGAACAAGCAGGATAAGTTTGGGTTGGGGTATTCTCCTGGAGCTGAAGCTTCTTCTTCTTCGTCTAGCAGCGCGTCACAGGGTAAGGGGCCGATCCTATTTACCAGTGGCGGAGTGATCTTTGAAAGCATCAACGCGGCGTATGAAGACAGCGGGGATAGCGATTGTGATCTCGACTCTTGGATTCAGCCAAGCAAGCCGGGCGAGGGCCTCAAAAATTGGACCATCAAGGATATCATCCAGCTGACAAGTGAAGAGTAATGATTTACTTTTTCCAATCATTGTACAACCCTATGTCCTACCCGGGGCATAATGGTTTTATTGTCAGGGCCTTGTTGGATTATGTACATGCATTTTGTTAATAAATCAAAGGCATTTTCTTCGTATTGTGATCTCTGTTATTCCTGTTTTTATATTTGTTTTGAAAAACAGCAAAATGACAATAGGGTTTGTGCTAACCTGCATATTCTTGTTTTAAACTTAACCCTTGTTATTGCAGGATCCACATAACAGATGACATCGACTCTGGACCTTCTACGACTCACTTCGACTTCGATTTCCCGATCTATCAAGCCGAAGAAGAGATTGATGAAGACGAAGACCTTCCTGAAGAGTTGGCCCGCTTGTTGAAACAAGAGGAAAAGGTTATTCTGCCTCATGAGGAGGAGATCGAGATCGTAAATCTGGGTTCTGAAGAGCTCGTCAGAAACGTCAGGATAGGGGCTGCATTGCAGAGTGATGTCAAGCATAGATTGGTCAAGATGCTTCGAGAGTATAGTGACGTCTTTGCTTGGTTATACGAAGATATTCCCGGACTTGACACGGACATCGTGGTCCACCACTTGCCGCTGCGAGAAGATTACCCTCCCGTTAAGCAGAAGCTTAGGAGGACGAGACCAGATATGGCCGTTAAGATCAAAGAAGAAGTGCAGAAACAGCTTGATGCTGGCTTCTAAGCGGTCACCACTTACCCTCTGTGGGTCGCCAACATAGTGCCTGTACCGAAGAAGGAAGGTAAGGTACGAATGTGCGTCGATTATCGGGATTTGAATAGGGCAAGCCCTAAAGATGATTTCCCGTTGCCTCATATCGATGTGTTGGTCGACAACACAACCCAGTTCTCCGTGTTTTCGTTCATGGATGGCTTCTCCGGTTACAATCAGATCAAGATGGCGCCGGAGGACATGGAGAAAACGACGTTTATCACCCCCTAGGGAACATTTTGCTATAAGGTAATGCCCTTCGGTCTGAAGAACGCATGGGGCCACTTACCAACGAGCAATGGTAACTTTGTTTCATGACATGATTCATCATGAGATCGAGGTCTATGTTGATGACATGATTGCGAAGTCCCAAACGGAGGAAGAGCATCTGGTCAACTTATTGAAGCTTTTTGAGAGGCTTAGGAAATTCAGGTTGAGGCTGAATCCTAACAAATGTACTTTCGGAGTACGGCCCGGAAAGTTACTGGGGTTTATCGTGAGTGAACGAGGCATCGAGGTTGATCCTGCGAAAATAAAAGCCATTCAAGAAATGCCAGCGCCGAAAACAGAAAAAGAAGTTCGTGGTTTCTTGGGCCGAATAAACTACATTGCAAGGTTTATCTCTCAGCTCACAGCCACTTGTGAGCCGATGTTCAAGCTTTTAAAGAAAGATTAGGCGATTACTTGGAATGAGGATTGCCAGAAGGCATTCGATAAGATAAAGCAGTATCTTCAAGAACCTCCAATCTTGATACCCCCAGTGGCTGGACGACCATTAATCATGTACTTGACAGTTCTTGAGAATAGTATGGGGTGTGTTCTCGGTCAGCACGATGAGACGGGCAGAAAAGAGCATGCCATTTACTACTTGAGTAAAAAGTTCACTGACTGTGAATCTCGATACTCGACGCTGGAGAAGACGTGTTGTGCACTAGCCTGGGATGCCAAACGTTTACGACAGTACATGCTCAATCACACCACTATGCTAATTTCGAAGATGGATCCGATCAAGTACGTCTTCGAGAAGCAGGCTCTTTCGGGCAGGATTGCCAGATGGCAAATGGTGTTAACGGAATATGATATTCAGTACGTTTCCCAGAAGGCCATTAAGGGAAGCGTATTGTCTAAATACCTTGCCGAACAGCCGATCGAGGATTACCAGCCGATGAAATTTGAATTCCCTGACGAGGATATTATGTTTCTCAAAGCGAAGGATTGCGATGAGCCGTTGCCCGACGAGGGGCCAGATAGGAAATCCCAGTGGAAATTGATATTCGATGGAGCGGTTAATTCCTACGGAAGTGGCATCGGGGCTATCATCACGACTCCCCACGGATCCCATATCCCGTTTACTGCGAGACTGACGTTTCCGGTCATCAATAATGAGGCGGAGTACGAAGCATGCATCATGGGTCTAGAAGAGGCAATTGATTTGAGAATCAAGAATCTAGACGTATATGGTGACTCAGCGCTTGTGATCAACCAAATTAAAGGGGAGTGGGAGACTCGTCAATCGAATTTGGTGCCGTACATGAATTATGCCAGAAGGCTACTTCCGTTCTTTGATCGAGTGGAACTCCATCATGTGCCTAGGGCTGAAAATCAGATGGCTGATGCCTTAGCCACGTTGGCTTCAATGTATAAAGTCAATTTTTGGAATGAGGCTCCAAGAATTGTACTGTCTCGTCTTGATAGACCATCATTTGTCTTTGCAATCGAGGAAGCCGCCGACGGCAAGCCATGGTTCCATGACATCCAGACTTTCCTTATGACTAAGGAATATCCTGCGGGTGCGTCAACCCAGGATAAGAAGACTCTGAGGAGGCTGTCTGGAAACTTTTATCTCAATCCTGATGGAGTGTTGTATAAGAGAAACCACGATCTCGTGCTACTCAGATGTGTAGATGAGAAAGAGGCGAGTATGCTCATGGAAGAAGTCCATGAAGGCACATTTGGTACGCACGCCGTCGGGCATGCCATGACGAGAAAGATCCTGAGAGCAGGGTACTACTGGATGACAATGGAGTCAGATCGCTTTAGATTCGCGAAGAGATGTGATAAATGCCAGATTTATGCTGATAAAGTTCATGTGCCGCCGTGCCCGTTAAATGTCATGTCCTCCCTGTGGCCGTTCTCCATGTGGGGCATCGACATGATAGGCAAGATTGAGCCCACTACATCTAACGGTCATCTCTTCATTCTGGTAGCTATCGACTACTTCCCCAAGTGGGTGGAGGCAGCCTCGTACGCTAATGTGACCAAGCAGGTGGTGGCTAAATTCATAAAGAGGGATATCATCTGTCGTTACGGAATTCCCGAGCAGATCATTATTGATAATGGTTCGAACCTGAATAACAAGATGATGAAGGAGTTGTGCCAGAGTTTCAAGATTGAACACCACAACTCATCTCCTTACCGGTCGAAGATGAATGGTGCCGTTGAAGCAGCCAACAAGAACATAAAGAAGATTGTTCAGAAGATGGTTGTGACATACAAAGATTGGCACGAGATGCTGCCATTTGCACTGCACGGTTATCGCACGACGGTCCGTACGTCAACCGGGGCAACTCCTTTCTCCTTAGTGTACGGTATTGAAGTTGTCCTACCGTTAGAAGTGGAGATCCCTTCTTTACGAGTTTTGGTTGATGTGAAACTCGACGAGGCAGAATGGATTACGAATCGACTGAACCAACTCAGCCTGATGGACGAGAAGAGGTTAGCATCGATTGCGTTTGGTCGTCTGTACCAAAGCCGAATGAAGAAAGCTTACGATAAGAAGGTGCGTCCTAGAAGCTATCAGACAGGTGATCTCGTCCTGAAGAAGATTCTTCCTCCACACTCCGATCACCGGGGCAAGTGGACTCCGAATTACGAAGGTCCGTATGTCGTCAGCAAGGTCTTCTCGGGAGGAGCTTTGTTGTTATCCACGATGGATGGTGAAGATTTTGCCTCCCCGGTGAACACGGACGCAGTTAAAAAATACTTTGCTTGAAAGTGACCCGCTGGACAAAAAAAAAAGAGTCCAGGCAAAAAAGGGGCATCCCGGCAAACCAAAAACAGAATAAAAGGTTCGGGCAAAAATTAGGGATATAAATTGAAAAATGTACACCCGCGAAGTCGAAAACCTACACTGGGCGACTTCGGCAAAAAAGGGTATCCCGGTGAACTGAAAACCCGTAAAGGGCGATTCACGCAAAAGTTAGGGATTTGAAAAAGCAAATGACTGCGTTCCGCGTGTGGACTTTCTTTGTTTAGTGGTTTGGAGGACCTGAGGGCCGTTTGTCCGAATCAATCTCTTCCGAAGCTGAAGCGTCAGAGAATTATCGAAGTCGAGTGGGTCATAGAGGGATCAACTCATGGTGTTCGTCTACGCCTTGTTGTCGACATTTGTATATACTGATGTATATTTATGTTTTATTTTTGCGCGGCTTCCTCATTCCAGGAGCTTGCATCTGTTCTAAAACATCTTTTACCCATTCAGGGGTTCGTTATCAATAAAATGCATACTATTCAGCAATTCTCTTTGTCTGTTTAGCATTTATCTGTTTTGTTTGCGAAAAAGAACGCCGATGTTTTTGATAAAATACGCATACATAAACTTACTGGCCTAGGCCACTGATTGTTGAAACAATGAATTACTTGAATATTGTCATGAGATAATAACCTTGATAGGCCCATTTGAAAAGGGTATCTTGTCTGTTTGTTTGTGTTGTTACAGGTGTAGCATATTCCAGACAGCGCGCCGTGCGCATCCCGAGGCAGGATGATTCCTCCTTCTCCAGCAGAGTTCAGGAGCCTCTCCCCGCAGAGTCTGAACGCGAGATCGTGAGCATTGATATGTCTCCCCAGGAAGAGATGATTCTCTCCCCAATCAGATGTATCCTGAAGGAACGTCACCTCCTCAGCTGAGTCACGCGCCGAAGCACGAATTCATCCCCCAGCACCGGGTCACAAGTGCAGGTTTCGCAGGAAACTATTCGCTCACTGAAGTGTGCAGCAACTGATAGTCCAGGCTGAAGTCTTCAGCGGAATTGAAATTCCCCACGAGAGTCGTACTCCCCCCCCCCCCCCCCCGAAGTCGGATGATTCCTTCTTCCTCAGCGGAATTGAAATTCATCATCAGAGTCGTACCCTCTCCAGCGAAGCAGAATGATTTCTCCTTCCCCAGCCGAGTTTGCAGGTCCCCAAGAGAGCCGAATCCTTGGAAGCTGCTCAAGCCATGATTGGTTTTCCCCAGTGGATTGTTGAACAGCTGAAGTTGTTTCCCCACAGAGCCGTCATCTCCAGAGAAGTAGCCGAGACGGCCACGCAGTTTATTCCCGCGACTGACATCGTTTTCCCTCAGCAGGTCCAGGTTCTCGTAGAGCTTCGTTCCCCTGCAGCATTCAACTGAAGTTGTTTCCCCTGCAGCAATCAACTGAAGTTGTTTCCCCGCAGCAGTCAGCTGAAGTTGTGTCCCCTGCGGAGTCCAATTGATATTGGCAGGACCATGTTCTCCTCAGCAGGATGATTCCTCTATCTGAGTAGTTCTTTCTCCTTGACAGGAGGATTCCCCTTTGACATTTATTTTGCTGACGGAATCGCATCATTATGCATGATTGCATAGCATTTATCATAAACGCATGGCATTTCCACTATGTGGAGCATTGCGCCATTGCCGAAGCATATGCATAATAAACATGATCTAGGTTGCTGCCGTTCTTGTTTTGCAGGTGTTCCGCCGCAGAATCGATTGCTCAGGATGATTCTTGACATTCCCCCCAACGAAGTAGCTTGCTCAAGATGATTCTTAAGGTCCCCAGCGAAGTCCTCGGTTCAGAATGATTCTTGAATTCCTCAGCATGGCCGTTTGCTTAAGATGATTCTTAAGGCCCCAGTGCAGTCTCCAGAATTGGTTGCTTGAGTTGATACATAGAGTCCCCAGTAAAGGTTGCCCAGGATGATTCCTGAAATCCCCAACAAAGTGTTCGCTCAGGATGATTCCTGAAACTTCCAGAATGGTTATTGGTTCAAGATGATTCTTGAAAGTCCCTGGCGGAGTTATTTGTCCAAGATGATTCTTGAAGTCCTCAGCAGAGTTGATTTATTCAGAATGATTTATGGACCCCCGGAGCGGAGGTACTTGATAGTTCTCCAGAATCCCCAGCGGCGAAGCGTCCTCCCTAGCAGGTTTCTAACGGCGAAGTTGAAATCTCCCTCGAAGACTCCATGATTGAAGTCTGACCGTGTTAATGAAGCAGTTCTCTCAGCTGATGCAGAGTGCCTGATGGCAGAGGTTTAGATGTTCCCAGTTGGTTCATGATTGACCAATAATCCTATTCCCGACGTGCTAATGAAGTTCGGCTGATGCCCGACAGTTTCTTTGAATGCCCGATGGCATGATCAACCTGATGATTGAAGTCCGGCTGACGCCCAACAGTGTTCTTTGAATGCCTGATGGCATGATCTACTACGTATTACCGGTTACCGTGTGACCTATTCCCCAATGGTTTTTCTTCACCCTGACGGCGAGGTCAGACAATGTTGAGAGTTAACGGCGAAGTCAGATTATGTTGAGTACTTGACAGCGATGTCGGGTGTCTCTCAGAGTTATGTTTGGTTGACGGTGATGTCGGACCCTTTGTAGTCCCAGCGGCGATGTTAGATGTTTGTTTCTGACGGAGATGTCAGATTCTTTAGTTCTCCAGCAGCGATGTTGGGTGTTTTGGTTGTCTGACGGTGATGTCAGATTCTTTAGTTCTCCAGCGGCGATGTTGGGTGTTTTGGTTGTCCGACGGCGATGTCAGATTCTTTAGTTTTCCAGCGGCGATGTTGGATGTTTTGGTTTCCTGACGGCAAGATCAGGTGGCTGATAACAATTTCAGAGGAATTTAATGTGGATAACTGACGACAAGGTTCAGATCAGTATGTCTCCAGCTAGTTGCCGTGCAGCTATTATTTCAGTGTTCGAAGATTCGTTCCCGCCAGAGTACCGTGTGCTTGTGCAGTTGGAAAATTTCCGGGTTTATCGGTATTCAACCGTCTCGCACCTTGATTGGCTGAGAGCCGTTCGCTCCTCACCCAGTCAGGTTCAAGCCGTTTGAATAGGGGCAGCTGTTGCACCCCAAAATTTGACCAACATTTATTTACCAAGTTTGTGGTTCATTGTATTCATCATCTGCATCCCATTGATATGGGAGCAATAGATCAAGAGGTAGGATTACCTAGAAAGAGTTATATGAGGCTATGAAGCTAGCCAAGAAGTTTGGTCAAGTGTTCAAAGATTGATATCTTTGTTATAGAACTCAAGAGATCCTCAGAGAGATTGGTTGAAACCAAGGTTGTGTGTCTCATAACTTAAGAGTTGTGGGAGCTCCTCAGATGATTCTGAGACTATGAGGATGGACTTGAAGCTTTGAGAAAGATTATGAGATGTCTTGAAAGCCATCATGAAGCCTAGAGAGGTCATTGTGCAAGAATTCAGAAGATTCAGCCATGAGTGGTGGAATTAGGGTTTGACTGGGTCAACCCTAGGTCAACTGATGATTTGGAGAGGGTTGAGACCTAATCCAAGAGCCATGTGATCATGGAATGATGCATTGAGATGCTATAAGGATGATTCCTAGACCAACTCATCATGATTGAGGAGTTTGAGAAGTTTTAAGCTAGGGTTTCTAAGGATTGACAGTGTAAAATCCCCTAGTTTGATCCCTATCTTCAAGGCAGTTTAGCTCAAGATGTGATTGTCATCTCATCTTCCCCACAACATGAATGTTGTAGAGCTTGTTATTAGATTTAATTTGAGTACTAGAAGTCCTTGATAGGATTTGTAGATCTCAAGTTATGACTTTGACAAATTACAGGTCATCTGAGGTATGTGAATCTGGGTCCTTGAAAGTCACCCAACTTGCATCCAACTTTTGCCCTAGTAGGATGATTCCTATGAACTCTTGGTCAACACGAATGTTGTAGAGCATCTTCTTAGCTTTCTATAGAGTACTAGAATTCCTTGATAGGATTTGTAGAACTCAACTTATGGCTTTGACAAGTCAAGGGCATTTTGGTCATTTGGAGGTTATAGGTCATTTCAAGCATAAGGCCATATCTCCTATTTCCAAGCTTCAAATGGAAAAATATTCAACATAAAACTTTCTTAGAGTGAAGTTTTAAGTCTAGGAGGGAGGTCATGAGATGTTGAAAAGGCTTGTATCAAAAAGTGATAAAAATGGCCTAAAATGGAGGCATAAGTTAAATAAGTTGAAATTGGAAATTGGAAATCCCAAGTTATAAATCTAAACCATGTCATATAATAGGTCATTTTGACTCCAAATGACATTCTAAGAACAATGGTTCAGCCACAATTTTGATTTGAGGCTTGGATCATAGGGCTGCTTTGGAAATGGCTTACTTGCATATTATTAAGGTACCAAAGCAAAACTCAACAAAACTCAATGAACAAGTTGGTTATGCATTATAACTCATCATAAATCTCATATGGGGAGAGTTTCAAGTCAGTTACAAAGGTTACAAGGTGCTTGGCATGAGATAGCATGTAAGGAGAATTGAAATCAAAATGTCATGACATGAAAAGTTCAATTTCTCATTGGATTGTCCTAGAGGGTTCTAGATGATTCTAAACCACTCTATATAACATATGTGACTTGCTCAGATGCAAGGTTGGTGAGAATTGGTGTAGAGAAGAGAGAGTGAGATCAAGAATCTTCCATTGCAAGTCAAGTTCCATTTCTTCATTCTTCTTCATTTCCATTCCTTTTTTCTTCACAAACACATTCCATAGATCCCTCTGAGTGTGTGCATACTGAATTGAAGTTCCATTGATGGAAGATTGAAGGTTTGGCCATTGGATCTTGCAAGAAGCCATTCATATTCGGATCTTGAAGTGCAAGCATTCTCCCTCCAATTTTTTGCAAACAGAAGAAGTATCATCATCCAAGGATCATTTCTGAAGAGTTTCAAGTGCTGAATTGAAGATCCACCACCACTGCCATACCAAGAAACCAGGTTTGCAAATTCTCTGCCACATCATTATTTAAGCATTGATAGGTTGAATTATTAGTGTAGAATGGCTAGAGACACCTAGGTGATGAATTCTGGAAAGTTAGAGGTCATTTGATGAAGGTTGAATATTAGACATCACTTCTTTAATGAACAAGAACTCAAGGCATAAGGAGAGATAATACACGTGGGATAGCTTGTTTGAACCAGGGAAGTGTGAGGATCATGTTAGTATAAAGAAATCTAAGGTTGGTTGAAGTTGAGGATTGACCATATATTGAGATGCACTATCGGGTTTTATGATAGAGACCCTTTCAATGAAAACCAAGACTAGGATCGTGATCAGGGAGAAAAACTGAGCAATTTTGTGCTTTGGATTGTCGAATTTGATGTTGTTATGAGGAGGTACGACCGGGTGGAAGATGGTTGCATGAGCTCTGTTCACGAAGCTTTCATGGCAAACCCTAGGCTGGAGGTTAGGGATGAAGTCTGGGCCGTGAGATGTTAGCTTGACCATTGACCTGAGAACTAATCCAACGGACGAGGTTCAATTGCATTTTGGGAGGGAATTCTGATACACGATAAAACGCGGCGTTTCATTAAAAGGTTTCTTGGGCTGGATTCTACCCACACCCCTTCACGGCCCAATTGGCATAATGAACTATATTGGGTTGCTCTTCGCACCGCTGGTTTTATAATTTTTTTTTCATTTTCTAGTTATTTTCTGATTAAATAAATGGGCCTGGCGCGTTGCTTTTTGAACCCCCCAGTCTGGGCCCAAATGAAATTTGAACTACATTGCCTTGCTAGCTGCACCCGCCCCTTCATATTTTGATTTTATTTTCTCCATTTTTTAATTAATGTTTGAAAAATCATATTAAATTGAAAATTAATGATTTTTAATGGGAATGTTTTCTCCCATTTCATATTTTTTTCAAGAAAAATATAAAATAAAAATATTTTCCTTTCATGCATTTTTAGTATTTTTTGTGTATTTTCTACTTTTATTGCATTTTATTTCTTTTATGTTGATCCATGAATTTGTAGAATTTTGTTTAGGTAGTTCCCTTAGCATTTTTAGGCCATTATTTTTAGGATAGTTATATATAAGCTTTAGCTTCCCCCTGGATTTATTCCATAATTTTGTGATGAATTTTAGGATAGTTTTGATTAGATGACATTAGGTTGTGTAGAATTAGGTCAAACTTCAACATAGGTCCACAATAACACTAGAATTTTGGGTTTCTGGGTCAATTTAGACATTGGGGCATATAAGGGTATTAAGGGTAGGTATGTATGATCCCTTAGAAATTATATTAGGATTTAATATACTGGTATACTATTTTTAGATGATTTTTGTATATGATGATTGTTTGTGGTGCCCTTGCGGGCTTGTATTTGTTGTTTGCTTTGCTTTGTGGGCTGGGAGAGCTTGGCATTGCTTGGTATTGTTCTAAGGAGCATTGAGGAGCATAGTAGGAGCATTGAGGAGCTTGAGAGCTTGATCTTTTTGTGTTGTTGTTTTAGGGTTAGGGACTAGGAAGAGTTTAGACTTAGATAACTTCTTTCTCAAACATGGATGGTATCTTTCACCTCCATTCCTCCCTATGATTCAAAGTCCTTCCATGGTATACACCTCTCTCCTTTGGAGGGATAAGTGGTAATACCTAGGAAGTAGAACTTTTGAGGGAACCTTTCCTTTGATGTTGAACCCTTATAGGTCACCTTTGGTGGTCAGTAAGCAGTTCAATATCCCCAGCTTATCCAGTAGGTGATTTCTTCTGGTTTGATTATCTTGAGAGATGCTGAGCTTGAGGTTGAAGGTGAGGACTTCAATGAAGAGTGTAGAAGAGGATGAATCCTTGAGCATTGTCATTCCAACTGAAGCTTGAAGAGCAACAAGAGCAAGTTGATACTTGAAGACTGAAGGATGAAGTTGACACTTCTAAGTGATTGAGATTGATTCTGAAGAGCTGAAGCTTGAAAAACAAAGGAAGTTGATACTTACTTTGATACCTGGGGGATCCTGAAGGAGCCAAGTTGGTACTTATGATTGACAGTGAAGCCTGAAGGTGGAGCTGATCAAGAAGCTGAAGCTTAAAGGAGAATATAAGTTGAAACTTATGTTGGAGGGTGAAACCTGGAAAAGCAAATTGATATTGGTCAAGAGTAATTGGAAGTCTGAAGACTGAATAGCTGTTGGAAGAGCTGAAGCTTGGAGTTGAGAGAGAGAAGTTGATCTGCTTTCTTTTCTCTTTCTTTTCTCTTTCTTTTTTCTATAATGATGTGTTTTGTTTGACTTGCTTAATGCATTAGAATAAGTCCATATCTAGAATAAGTAGAATCTAGGAGCATGATTGCACTAGAGGTTGAGTTGCTCCCTCTGCTTGTATTGTTACTGTGTGGCTTTGCTTCCGGGTATTCGGTAGAGCCCAGCTCCCTTGCCCATGTGGTTTGTTTGCCTGATGGCATTTTATTTCATTTTATCTGTATGATGGCAGTTTACTATTTTTGCTCGATAGCATGATGTTTATAGTTCAGTATGATTACTGTTATTCATTCTGGCTTGAGGTTGAGATGAGTTTGTGGAGGCTGAAGCCCCACACACATTTCCTCCCTCACTTGCATTGCATGCATTTTACCGTTAAGCTGATGCTTTGGCTGTTTTGGTGTATCATTGATATGATCCCTTAGGACTCTCATTTCCTTTGATAAGGAATTGATGATAGAACTTGAGGTTGAAACCTATGCATGACAACTTCTAGGAGTTCCCTATTCAAACCTCAACCATAGGATGAATCCATGGCATGACAACAGTAGGACTTGATAGTCTCCCTCCTAGTTGGGCCTGTTCTCTTCTCATCTCAAAACAGTTTAAGATACAGTAATCATGAATGATTTCTTTCGTACGTTGCGAGCCTTAAGCTATCTGAGAAAGGATTGTGGGAGAGTTTCTTTTCCACAGTCTGGATGTTTAGTATGGTACCCTTTGGGTGACATGCGACACATTCACTCTCAGGTCATAGTCTCTAGTGCGATTAAATCGCAAACACAATAAAAAACACTTCTTTCGTAAAAGACAGGAAATAAATCGTAGTTTCCCGAACTACGTGAGCTCTGATCTCTCATACCTGTTGAGAGTACGTAGGCACAAGATGGCGATGTCTTGGCGAGCTACTTTCCCCCATAACCCTTCGTAGGCCGAACTACGTTGACTATGATTTCTCATTCTCTGATGAGAATACGTAGGCATAAAGCGCGACGCTTTGCCGAGTCATTTTCTTTTCTTTTAAGCCAGCCTTGATAGGTAGATAGATGAAACCAACCCGTCCAAGTAAACACAACAAGCGAGGATCCCGTCGAGTACGACGGACGTGAGGGGTGCTAATACCTTCCCCTTGCGTAACCAACTCCCGAATCCAAACAACGGTTGCGACGACCTTGTATTACCCTTTTTCGTAAGGTTTTTCCGATCGTTTCCTTTCTCGCTCTGAGGGATAAATAACGAAAGGTGGCGACTCTTCTGTTGTGTCGACACCTTATTTTCGCGCAAGCGACACGTAGCAGCCGTAATCACTGAGAAGCCAGAGATGACTCTCTCTTCCTTCAAGGAAGCTCGGGCTGTTGTTCAAGCCGGATCCACCCCAGGCTGGGGGCGGATTCTAGAGATACCTAACAAGCAAGACAAGTTTGGGTTGGGATATTCTCCCGCGGCTGAAGCCTCCTCCTCTTCTAGAAGTGCGTCGCGAGGTAAAGGGCCGATCCAGTTTACCAGTGGCGGGGTGATATTTGAAAGCGTCAACGCAGTGTCTGCAGACGGCGAAGACATCGACTGCAATCTGGACTCTTGGATCCAGCCAAGCAAGTCAGGCGAGAGCCTCAACAACTGGTCCGCCAGGGATATCATCCAAGTGGCATAGTGGATCCAGCCAAGCAAGTCAGGCGAGAGCCTCAACAACTGGTCCGCCAGGGATATCATCCAAGTGGCATAGAGTAATGATTTACTTTTTCCAATCATTGTACAACCCTATGTCCTACCCGGGGCATAGTGGTTTTATTGTCAGGGCCTTGTTTGATTATGTACATGCATTTTATCAATAAATCAAATGGAGTTTTCTTCGTATTCAAATATTGTGATCTCTGTTATTCCTGTTTTATATTTGTTTTGAAAAACAGTAAAATGGCAATGGGGTTTGTGCTAACCTGCATATCCTTGTTTTAAGCTTAACCCTTGTTATTGCAGGATCCACATAGCAGATGACATCGACTCTGAACCTTCTATGACTCACTTCGACTTCGATTGCCCAATCTATCAAGCCGAAGAAGAGATTGATGAAGACGAAGACCTTCCCGAGGAGTTGGCCCGCTTGTTGAAACAAGAAGAGAAAGTTATTCTGCCTCACGAAGAAAAGATTGAGATCGTGAATCTGGGTTCTCAAGAACTTGTCAGGAACGTCAGGATAGGGGCTGCATTGCAGAGTAATGTCAAGCAGAGATTGGTCGAGATGCTGAGAGAGTATAGTGACGTCTTTGCTTGGTCATACGAGGATATGCCCGGACTTGATACTGACATTGTGGTCCACCACTTGCTGCTGCGAGAAGATTGTCCTCCCGTTAAGCAGAAGCTTAGAAGGACACGACCAGACATGGCCGTTAAGATCAAAGAAGAAGTGCAAAAGCAGCTTGATGCTGGCTTCTTAGCGGTCACTACTTATCCTCCATGGGTCGCCAACATAGTGCCTGTACCAAAGAAGGACGGTAAGGTACGAATGTGCGTCGATTATCGGGATTTGAATAGGCGAGCCCTAAAGATGATTTCCCGCTGCCTCATATCGATGTGTTGGTCAACAATACAGCCTAGTTCTCCGTATTTTCGTTCATGGATGGCTTCTCCGGCTACAATCAAATCAAGATGGCACCGGAGGACATGGAGAAAACTACGTTTATCACACCCTGGGGAACATTTTGCTACAAGGTAATGCCTTTCGGTCTGAAGAACGCAGGGGCCACTTACCAAGGAGCAATGGTTACATTGTTTCATGACATGATTCATCATGATATTGAAGTCTATGTTGATGACATGATTGCGAAGTCCCAAATGGAGGAAGGACATCTGGTCAATTTGCTGAAGCTTTTTGAGAGGCTTAGGAAGTTCAGGTTGAGGCTGAATCCTAACAAGTGTACTTTCGGAGTACGGTCGGGAAAACTACTGGGATTTATCGTGAGCGAAAGAGGCATTGAGGTCGATCCTGCGAAAATAAAAGCAATACAAGAAATGCCAGCGCCAAAAACAGAAAAAGAAGTTCGTGGTTTCCTAGGCAGAATAAACTACATTGCAAGGTTTATCTCTCAGCTCACGGCCACGTGTGAACCGATGTTCAAACTGTTAAAGAAAGACCAGGCGATTATCTGGAACGAGGATTGCCAGAAGGCATTCGATAAGATAAAACAGTATCTGCAAGAACCTCCAATCTTGATACCCCCAGTGGCCGGACGACCCTTAATCATGTACTTGACAGTTCTTGAGAATAGTATGGGGTGTGTTCTCGGTCAGCACGACGAGACGGGCAGAAAGGAGCATGCCATTTATTACTTGAGTAAAAAATTCACAGACTATGAATCTCGTTACTCGATGCTGGAGAAGACGTGTTGTGCACAAGCCTAGGCTGCCAAACATTTATGACAGTATATGCTCAATCACACCACCATGCTAATTTCGAAGATGGATCCAATCAAGTATGTCTTCGAGAAGCAAGCGCTTTTGGGCAGGATTGCCAGATGGCAAATGGTGTTGACGGAATATTGTTGCACCCCAAAATTTGACCAACATTTATTTATCCATCAAATGTGAAGGTTGCTACCTTCATCAGAAAGTTCAAAAGATCCTCAGAGGAATTGATTGAAACCAGGGTTGTGTGCTTCATAACTTGAGAGTTGTGGGAGCCCCTCAGATGATTCTGAGACTTTGAGAGTGAACTTGATATTTGGAGAAAGCCTATGAGATGTCTTGATAGCCATCATGAAGCCCAGAGAAGTCATGGTGCAAGAGTTCAGAAGATTCAACCATGAATGGTAGAATTAGGGTTTTGACTGGGGCAGCCCTAGGATAACTGAAAATTTGGAGAAGGTTGAGACCTAATCCAAGGGCCATGAGATCATGGAATGATGCATTGAGGTATTATAAGGATGATTCCTAGACCAACTCATCATGATTGAGGAGTTTGAGAAGTTTCAAGTCAGGGTTTCCAAGGATTGTCAGTGAAAAAACCCTAATTTGATCCCTATCTTCCAGGCAGTTTTAGCTCTAGATGTGATTGATATCTCATCTTCCTCACAACATGAATGTTGTAGAGCTTGTTCTTAGATTTAATTTTAGTGGTGGAAGTCCTTGATAGGAGTTGCAGAGCTCAAGTTATGGTTTTGGCAAATTACAGGTCAGCTGAGGTGTGTGAATCTGGGTCCTTGAAAGTCACCCAACTTGCAGACAACTTTTGCCCTAGTAGGATGATTCCTATGATCTCTTGGTCAACATGAATGTTTAAGGGCATCTTCTTAGATTTAATTTGAGTGGTATAAGTCCTTGATAGGATTTTTGGAACTCAACTTATGGTTTGAACAAGACAGGGGTATTTTGGTCATTTGTCAGTTATAGGTCATTTCAAGCAAAGGCCATATCTCCTATTTCCAAGCCTCAAATGGAAAAACTCAAAACATGAAAGTTGTTCAAAATGGGATTTTAAGTCTAGAAAAGTGGTCATGAGTTATTGAAAGAGCTTGTAGCAAGGAGTTACAAGATTGGGTGAAAATGACCTAAAAATGGCTTATAAGTTGAAATTTAATTTTGGTTTGGGAGATGTACAAATCCAAAATGGGTCATCCAATATGTCATTTTGACTCCAAACATCATTTTAAAAACAATGGTTCAAGTAGAATTTTGATTTGAAGCTTAGAAATGGGGGTTACTTTGTAATTTTCATTCTTGCATAATAAGGCACCTAAACAAAGCTTCACAAAAAGCAAAGTTTAGCTTGTTTTTCACTCATTCTTTCTCAATATCTCTTGTAAGGAGATTTTAGGGTCCATTTGGAAAGGCTAAGCCATGAGATAATGGAGATCCAATGTATCATTCCATGAGAAGTTCTCAAACTTTCTAACACTTTCCACAAGTTTCTAGAGGGATCTAGATCATTCTCTTGATTGTTATAAGAAGGGTGAATCACCATATCGCCATGGTTGGTGATCATTATTGGTGAGTAGTGAGGTTAGAGTGTGAAAAATTAAGATCCTTCCATTTGCAAATTCACATCAAACCTTCATTCTCTTCAATCTCCATTCATTTCTCCTCCACAAACATATTCTTCTGATCATTGTGATTGATTGCATGCTGAGGTAGAAGAAGATCCATGGAAGTTTGAAGCTGTTTTGGGGAAATTGCAAGAAGTGCATTTTGATATCAAGCACAAGATTCAAGCCTTGTTCATTCATCTTGCTGCATACAGAATTCATATTGGCCATTGAGGATCAAACAAGGAAGGTTTCAGGCACTGAATTGCAAGGGAACCACGTCCACCATTAAAGTTTGACAGGTTGGTAATCTTGCTCGAATCACCTAATTTATGTGCATTCTACCATAGTTATAGGTTTAGACTGGTTAAGCTAGGGTAGAAGACCATTTTCTGAGAATTAGGGGGAGGATCATGAGGTTTCGAGGCAGGGTACAATTTCTTGCAGAATGAATAACAAGCAATTTTGTGTGCATCAATGGATATGAGATGATGTAGAATGGTTAGGGAAACGTGTAGAATAATTCTGGATCATTAGTTTGAAGTTCCATTAAGTTTGATAGCAGAGGAAAGAAATGGAACCTTGATGATGAAGCTTTCTGTTAGGATGATTCAAGAGGTTTCAGGGAAAACTATGGACAGTATTGTGTTCAGGGTGATTGATAGTGCAACTTTGCTTTTGGAAGCTCACGAATTCATGGAGAAATCAGTGAGAACGATCAGGTTGAAATCCTTGCATGGGGTTAGGGTTTCTGCAAACCCTAGGGTTCAGTTGGGGACGATGAAGCTCCATCGTTGGATCGTCCAAAGTCATTGACCAATTCAATCCATCGCACGGCCGTGATTTGATTTCAGAAACGGAGGGAAGATTGAAACACACAAAACGCAGCGCATCACTTAACCAAACGCACCGTTTTGGTTCGCTGACAAACCTGGGCCTCAACATTCATTTCTATTCCCACCCCTAGACTTGGCCCAATGATCAGAAATAACTGGGGCGTGTTACTTTTGATACCCCCCTCCCCTTTATTTCTTAAATTCTTTTATTTTTATTTCTTTTAATTCTTTGCATTTTATAAAATTCATAAAAAATATAAAAATCAATATTTTTCATTTCTTCTTTTTTTCACATAATCATGATTTTGTCTAGAAAATTAATAAAAAATAAAATTCCATTTTATTTTTGGTTTAATATTTTTTAGCATATTTTCTTGTAAATAGTACATTTAATTGATTTTGGTTAACCCTTGATTTTGTACAATTTGTTTTAGGACTGTCCCTTAGGGTTTTTGAGCCATTCTTTTTGGCATAGTTAGATGTTGAACCCTAGTTTCATGTAGGATTTATCTCTTGATTTGTAGATTAAAATTGGATGTAGTTTGATTGTTAGACATTTAGGTGCTCTAATTAGGGTTTTAGGTTGTATAGGTAAACTTGAATAATTTTGTTTTGGGGTTTATAGACCAAGTTAGTGTATGGAGCATATATGGGTTAAGGGTAAGTATGTATAGAATCCCCTAGAATTTTACTAGAATATTGTATGGTGTTTTAATATTTTTCATTGATTTTTGAATGTATGGATAGTATGTGTGTTGCTTGAGGGCATAAGTTGTATTGTTGTGTTTTCTTCTCTTCTCTTTTGAGTATGTGAGCTTTGAAGATTGAGTTAAAGACCTTATGGATCATCATGGAAGCTTTGAAGACCTTGCAGAGGAGTTTAGATAGCTTTTGTTGTTTTGTTTATAGGATCATAAGTGCATAGGTAGAGCCTTAGATAAAATACTCTTATTCAATAAACAAGGAGTGTCTTGTCCATCTCCTTTCTTCTCTTTGGAGGGATTAGTGACCTTGCCCTCTGTGGTAGAACTTTGAGAGAGCCTTTCCTTTGATGTTAAGTCCTCAATGGCATCCTTTGGAAGTCAGTGAGCACTCTAACATCCTCACCCCATCTTGTTGACTGAATCTTGTTTGCTGGAGCATTTGAGCCATTGAAGATAGAAGCAGAAGCTTTGAAGAGGATGATTCCTTGAAGATTGCTGAAGTCTGAAGAATTTGTGAAGATCAAGTTGATACCTGAAGATCCCTGAAGATAGTGAAGCCTGAAGGTGGAGCTGATCAAAGAAGCTGAAGCTTAAGGGGAGGAGATGAGTTGATACTCATGTTGTAGGGTTGATACCTAGGAAGCAGTTGATGATTGAAGTCTGAAGACTGGGTTGCTGCTGGAGGAGCTGAAGGTTTCTTCTGTTTTTCTTTGATGTATTGTTTGTTTTGTCTGATTTGTCTGTTGCATTAGACTAAGCTCATCTAGAACAAGTTCAGTCTAAGAGCATGAGTGCATCTGCTTGTATTGTTACTGCTTGGCTTTGCTTGCGGGTATTTGGTAGAGCCCAGCTCCCTTGCCCATGTGTTTATTTTGCCTGATGGCATTTTCATTTTCTTTTGTCTGTATGATTGCAGTTTACTGTCTATTGCTTGATAGCATGTGGTTATTTTTCAGTATGATTACTGTTATTTCATGACTGGCTTGAGGTCGAGACGAGCTTGTGGAGGCTGAAGCCCCACACACATTTCCTCCCTCACTTGCATTGCATGCATTTTGACTGTTAAAGCTGATGCTTTTGTCTGTTTTGGTGTATCATTGACATGATCCCTTAGGACTTTCATTTCCTCTGATGAGGATTTGATGATAGACTTTTAGGTTGAAACCTATGCATGACAACATCTAGGAGTTCCCTGTTCCAACCTCAACCATAGGACGAATCCATGGCATGATAACAGTAGGACTTGATAGTCTCCCTCCTAGTTGGGCCTGTTCTCTTCTCACCTCAAAGAAGTTTAAGATGCAGTAATCATGAATGATTTCTTTCGTACGTTACGAGCCTTAAGCTATCGGAGAAAGGATTGTGGGAGAGTTTCTTTTTCACAGTCTGGATGTTTAGTATGGTACCCTTTGGGTGACATGCGACGCATTCACTCTCAGGTCATAGTCTCTAGTGCCGTTGGAATCGCAAACACAATAAAAAACACTTCTTTTAGGAGATAACCCGTAGTTTCCCGAACTACGTTTGCTCTGATCTTCCATACCGTGTGGAAGTACGTAGGCATAGGATGCGACGTCCTAGCGAGCAACCTTCAACCTTTCCCCCTTCACCCGTAGTAGGCCGAACTACGTTGACTCTGATTTCTCATTCTCTGATGAGAATACGTAGGCATAAAGTGCGACGCTTTGCCGAGTCATTTTTCTTTCCTTTTTTAGCCAGCCTTGATAGGTAGATAGATTATAACCAACCCGTCCAAGTAAACAAACAAGCGAGGATCCCGTCGAGTACGACGGACGTGAGGGGTGCTAATACCTTCCCCTTGCGTAACCGACTCCCGAACCCAGACAATGGTTGCGACGACCTTGTCTTACCCTTTTTTCGTTAGGTTTCTCCGATCGTTTCCTTTCCCGCTCTGAGGGATAAATAACGAAAGGTGGCGACTCTTCTGTCATGCCGGCACCTTATTTTCGCGCAAGCGACAAATATGACATTCAGTACGTTTCCCAGAAGGCCATCAAGGGAAGCGTATTGTCTGAATACCTTGCCGAACAGCCGATCGAGGATTATCACCCGATGAAATTTGAATTCCCTGATGAGGACATCATGTTTCTTAAAGCGAAAGATTGCGATGAATCGTTGCCCGACGAGGGTCCAAATAGGAAATCCCAATGGAAATTGATATTTGACGGGGCGGTTAATTCTTATGGAAGTGGCATTGGGGAGATCATCACGACTCCCCATGGATCCCATATCCCGTTCACTGCGAGACTGACGTTTTCGGTCACCAATAACGAAGCGGAGTACGAAGCATGCATCATGGGTCTAGAAGAAGCGATTGATTTGAGAATCAAGAAGCTAGAGGTATATGGTGACTCGGCACTTGTGATTAACCAGATTAAAGGAGAGTGGGAGACTCGTCAATCGAATTTGGTGCGGTACATGAATTATGCCAGAAGGCTACTTCTGTTCTTTGATCGAGTGGAACTCCATCATGTGCCCAGGGCCGAGAACCAGATGGCTGATGCCTTAGCCACGTTGGCTTCGATGTATAATGTCAATTTTTGGAATGAAGCTCCAAGAATTGTCCTTTCTCGTCTTGATAGACCTGCATTCATCTTTGCAATCGAGGAAGCCGCCGATGGCAAGCCATGGTTCCACGATATCCCGACTTTCCTTATGACTAAGGAGTATCCTGCGGGAGTGTCAACCCAGGATAAAAAGACTCTAAGGAGGCTGTCTAGAAATATTTATCTCAATCCTGATGGAGTTTTGTATAAAAGAAACCACGATCTCGTGCTACTCAGATGTGTAGATGAGAAAGAAGCGAATATGCTCATGGGAGAAGTCCATGAAGTCACATTTAGTACGCATGCCGGCGGGCATGCTATGACGAGGAAGATCCTGAGAGCAGGATATTACTGGCTGACGATGGAATCAGATTGCTTTAAATTCGCGAAGAGATGTCATAAATGCCAGATTTATGCTTACAAGATTCATGTGCCGCCGTGCCCGTTAAATGTCATGTCCTCCCCGTGACCGTTCTCCATGTGGGGCATCGACATGATAGACAAGATCGAGCCCACTGCATCTAACAGTCATTGTTTCATTTTAGTAGCTATCGACTACTTCACCAAGTGGGTGGAGGCAGCCTCATATGCTAATGTGACCAAGCAGGTGGTGGCTAAATTCATAAAGAGGGACATCATCTGTCGTTACGGAATTCCCGAGCGGATCATTACTGATAATGGCTCGAATTTGAATAACAAGATGATGAAGGAGCTGTGCCAGAGTTTCAAGATTGAACATCACAACTCATCTCCTTACCGGCCGAAGATGAATGGCGCCGTTGAAGCGGCCAATAAGAACATTAAGAAGATTGTACAGAAGATGGTTGTGACCTACAAGGATTGGCACGAGATGTTGCCATTTGTGCTGCACGGTTATCGTACGACGGTACGTACATCAACCGGGGCAACTCCTTTCTCACTGGTGTACGGTATGGAAGCGGTCCTACCGTTAGAAGTTGAGATTCCTTCTTTGCGAGTTTTGGTTGACGTAAAACTTGAGGAGGCAGAATGGATTAAGAACTGACTAAATCAACTCAGCCTGATGGACGAGAAAAGATTAGCATCGAGTGCACATGGTCGTCTGTACCAAAGCCGAATGAAGAAAGCTTATGATAAGAAGGTGCGTCCTAGAAGCTTTCAAACGGGTGATATCGTCCTGAAGAAGATTCTTCCTCCATACTCCGATCACCGGGGCAAGTGGACTCCCAATTACGAAGGTCTGTACGTCGTCAGCAAGGTCTTCTCGGGAGGAGCCTTGTTGTTATTCACGATGGATGGCGAAGATTTTGCATCCCCGGTGAACGCGGACGCAGTTAAAAAATACTTTGCTTAAAAAACGACCCGCTGGAAAGAAAAAGAATATCCAGGCAAAAATGGGGCATCCCGGCGAACCATAAAAAAGGGAAAAAGGTTCGGGAAAAAATTAGGGATATAAAAGGAAAAATGTACACCCGCAAAGTCGAAAACCCGGAAGGGCGACTTTGGCAAAAAAGGGTATCCCGGTGAATCGAAAACCTGAAAGGACAATTCAGGCAAAAGTTAGGGATTTGAAAAAGCAAATGACTGCATTCCGCGTATGGACTTTCATTGTTTAGTGGTTTGGAAGACCTGAGGGCCATTTATCTGAATCAATCTCTTCTGAAGCTGAAGCATCGGAGAAGTATCGAAGTCGAGTGGGTCATAGAGGGATCAACTCATGGTGTTCGTCTACGCCTCATTGCCGACATTTGTGTATATACTGATGTATATTTATGTTTTTATATTCGCGCAGCTTCCTCATTTCAGGAGCTTGCATCTGTTGTAAAACATTTTTACCCATTCAGGGGTTCGTTATCAATAAAATGTATACTATTCAGCAATTCTGTTTGTTTGTTTAGCATTTACTTGTTTTGTTTGCGAAAAAGAACGCCGATGTTTTTGATAAAATGCGCATACATAAACCTATTGGCCTAGGACACTGATTGTTGAAACAATGAATTACTTGAACATTGTCACAAGATGATAACCGTGATAGGTCCCTTTGAGAAGGGTATCTTATCTGGTTGCTTGTGTTGTTGCAGGTTCCAGGCAGTACGCCGTATGCGTCCCCAGGCAGGATGATTCCTTCTCCTACAGCAAAGTTCAGCAGCCTCTCCCCACAGAGTCTGAACATGAGATCGTAAGCATTGATATGTCTCCCCAGGCAGAGAAGATCCTCTCCCCAATCAGATGTATCCTGAAGGATCGTCGTCTCCCCAACTGAGTCATATACTGAAGTGCGCAGCAATTGATAATTCAGGACTGAAGTCCCCAGGAGAATTGAGGTTCCCCACAGAGTTGTATTCTCCCCAGTAAGCAGGATGATTCCTTCTTCCCCAGCCGAGTAGGCCAACCCCCAAGAGAGCCGAGTCCTTGGAAGCCGTTTGGGCCATGATTGGTTTTCCCCAGTAGAGTGTTGAATAGCTGATGCTGTATTTCCCCAATGGAGTCGTTATCTCCCAGAAAGTTTTGTTGCGAATGTCGTGCAGTTTATTTCTGCGATTGATATCGTTTCCTTGGCAGTTTGTGGTTTGAATACCTGGTTGAGCGGGTTCAGGCTCTTGTAGAACTTTGTTCCCCTGCAGCAGTCGGCTGAAGTTCGTTCCCCAAGCGGAATCCAAGTGAGATTGGTGTGACTTCTTCTCCTCGGCGGGATGATTCCTTCCTCCACCAGAGTGGTTCTTTCTCCTTGACAGGAGGATTCTCCCTTCAACATTTATTTTGCTGATGGGGTCATAGCATTTTGCATGATTACATAGCATTTACCCTAAACGCGTAGCATTTCCACCGTGTGAAGCATTACGCCATTGCAGAACATATGCATATAAAACATGAGCTAGGTCGTTACCGTTCTTGTTTTGTAGGTGTTCCTCGCCATGGTGCTTGCTAAGGATGACTCCTGAAATCTCAGAAGAGTGGTGTGGTCCAAGATGATTCTTGAATTCCCCCAGCAAAGTCGTTTGCCCAAGATGATTCTTGAATTCTCCAGCAAATGTGTTTGTTTAAAATGATTCTTAGAATCCCCTATGAAGTCGCCAGAGAGGGTCGCTCAAGTTGATGCTTGGAGTCCCCGGCGGAGTGTTTGCTCAGGATGATTCCTGAAATCTCCAGCAGAGTTATTGGTTCAGGATGATTCTTGAAGTCTCTGGCGGAGTTATTTGTCCAAGATGATTCTTGAAGTCCTCAGCAGAGTTGATTCACCCAGAAGTATTTCTGAGTCCCCGAAGCAGAGTTACTTGATAGTTCTCCAGAATCCCCAGCGGAGATGCGTCATCCCCAACAGGTTTCTGAACAGCGAAGTTGAAACTTCCCTTGAAGACTTGATGATTGAAGTCCAACCATATGAACAAGTAGTTCTCTCAGCTGATGCGGAGTTCCTAATGGAAGAAGTTGGGATATTCCCAATTGGTTCATGATTGACTAAGAATTCTATTCCCGACTTAGTGACGAAGTTCGGCTGACGCCCAAAAACTTCTTTGAATGCCTGATGGCATGATTAACTGGATTGTTAATCTGATGAGTCCCGAGGAATCATGATGCCTGACGACATGATTGACCATGTATCACCGGTTACCGTGTGACCAATTCCCCAGCTAGTTGTCGTGCAGCTAATATTTCAGTTTCCGAAGATTTGTCCCCATCAGAGTACCGTGTACTTATGCAGTTGGAAAATTTCTGGGTTTGTTGGTATTCAACCGTCTTTTACCTTGATTGTGTGAGAGTCGTTCGCTTCTCACCCAATCAGGTCTAAGCTGTTTGAATAGGGGCAGCTGTTGCACCCCAAAATTTGCCCAACACTTCTTTACCTAGCTTATGTTTCATTTCATTTCATTAGCATTATCATTTGCATTTCATTGACATGTATGCAGGAGATCAAGAGGTATGATTACCAATAAAGAGCTACACAAGACTATGAAGCTAGCTAAGAAGGTTATTCAAGTGTTCAAGGGTTGACATCCTTGTCAGAGAAGTTAAAAGATCCTCAGAGAGAGTGATTGAAGCCAAGTGTGTAGGTCTCCTAACTTGAGAGTTGTGGGAAGTCATCAGATGATTCTGAAGTCACGAAGATGGACTTGAGGTCTTTAGAGAGCTCATGAGAAGTGTTGAAGATCACTTTGAGGCCTAGACAGGTCATAGTGCAAGATTGAGAAGGCTCAGCCATGAGTGGTGCAGCTAGGGTTTGACTGGGTCAACCCTAGGTCAACTGATGACTTGAACAAGGTTGAGATTTAATCCAAGAGCCATGTGATCATGGATTGATGCATTGAGATGTTATAAGGATGATTCCAAGGTCAACTCATCATGATTGAAGAGTTTGAGAAGTTTCAAGCTAGGGTTTCTAAGGCTTGACAATGTAAAATCCCCTAGTTTGACCCCTATCTTCAAGGCAGTTTAGCTCAAGATGTGATTGTCATATCATCTTTCCCCCAACATGAATGTTGTATAGCATGATCTTAGCTTTAATTTGAGTGCTAGAAGTCCTTGATAGGGTTTATAGAACTCAAGTTATGATCCAGACAAGTTACAAGTCATCTGAGGCATGTGAGTTTGGAGCTTGAAAGTTGTCCAACTTGCATGAAACCTTTGACCTAGAAGGATGAATCCTATGAACTTTTGGTCAACATTAATGTTGTTCCTTATCCTCTTAGCTTTCTAGAGAGTACTAGAATTCCTTGATAGGATTTATAGAACTCAAGTTATTGCTTTGACAAGTCAAGGGCATTTTGGTCATTTGGAGATTATAGGGCATTTCAAGCATAAGGCCACAACTCCTATTTCCAAGCTTCAAATGGGAAAATGTTCAACATCAAACTTGTTCAAAATTATGTCTTGAGGCTAGCCAAGAGGTCATGAGATGTTGGAATTGCTTGTAGCTCAAAGTTGCAAAAATGACCTAAAGTAAGGATGATTTTCAAATAAACCAAAGATGGAAATTGGTATTTTTGATCTACATGTCCTAACCAAGGCATGTAATATGTCATTTTGACTCTAAAACACATTTTAAGAACATTGGTTTTGCCACAATTTTGAATTGAAGTTTAATTTGTGGACTTGCTTTGAAAAGTAGTTACTTACATCTTAAGTAACATTTGCCAAACCAAAATTCAAGGCATGACCAAGGCTTCTTTCAATCCAAACACATCCAAAATGTCACTAGGAGAGAAATTGGAAGGGAATGAGAGTGATTACAAGCTGCTAACAGAATTGTGCATACCATGGCATGTGATTGAACTTCTCATGACATGAGAGATTGAATTTCTCATTAGAAGGATCTAGAGGTTTCTAGATCATCCATACATGGCCTATATATTGAATAGAGATGATCCAAGGCCAAGGTTGGTGATGATTGAAGGAGAGAGTAGAGATTGAGATTGAAAACTCATTGCTTGCAACTGAATTCGGTTACACCATTTCACTCACTTTCCATCCATTTTCTTGATTGCAATCTCTTCCATGGAGGCTAGTGAATGATTGCAGATCATAATTAAGGCAAATTCGTGGCTGATTGGTGTTCTTGATCTCAGATTTTGTCACCTGCAACTCAGAGTTGGTTCCAAGAATTGAAGCCATTTCAATCAAGTTTATTGCATACAGAAGCTTGGAATTGATTCACTGAAGGAGTCTGGAGCATTTGAGAGCTTGATTTGAAGGATTACTACTTCTATGCACACGAAACTCTCAGGTTAGTAACTTTCTATCTCCAGCTTGAATTAGGTAGAATTAAGAGGAATTAGGATGTTAGATGCATTGTGGATTGATGTAGGAAGGTTTTCAGATCATTAATTTGAGAGTTAGTGACCAATTAGGGTTGTTACCATTTTCGGGTAAGATGTTGTTCTTGCGAATCTTGAGGATTTAGGTTGAATTAATGGCATGGTTGAGTTCCTGAGGGAATTTGGGACAAGTTTGATCAAGGAATCGTGGCCAAGGGTGGATCCTATGGCAAGCTAGGGTTGTGGAATGGTGATCGGAAAATGTCACCGGCGGTGGCTTTGGGCGCTCAGGTGGCCTGAGTTTCAGAGGTTTGAATTGGGGAACATGACTTGATAGCCATCAGATTGTGGTTTGACTTGGACCAAAGACCTCATCCAACGGCCACGCGTGCTTCTAATTTTGTGAAGGACTCTGAACTAAATGAAACACAGCATTTCATTAATCAGCTGGTTTTGGGCTTTGTGTAATAACTGCTACCCACACCCCCTTTGTGGCCCAGTCTGGGAAATGAATTGGATTTTATTGCTTTCTGCACCGTGCATTTGTTTATTTCATTTGGATTTTCTATTATTTTTCATTTTATTCATGGTTAGTGATTAATTCATAAAAAATGGAAAAATGATTCAATTAATCCCATTCTTTTTGCATTGGATTTATGATAGGATCTAGAATTTTTTAGATAAAAACTATTATTATTTCATGCATTTTCTGATTTTATGGGAATTTTTACATTTTAATTGATATTAAAATAATCATGCTTGATGGTTGATTTTGTGGAATTTGGTTTTATCATATGATGATGATTTTGATATTGATTTTTTGTGAGTAGTTAGCATAGATATGCATGCTCCCCATAGATTTTTCTCAAATTTTTTTGATGAATATAAGTGGTAGTTTAGGTTGAAACCTTTAGAAGCTCCATTTTTAGGGTTTATGGTTGATACCTTGTGATTTGGATTGTATTTTTATGACTTGGTGGATGATTCAACCTCTGATTTTTGTAGGGTAGATTCATGATTGAATTAGGGTACCTTAGGAATTTTTGTAGGAATTTTCAATTAAGTTTACTATTTTTGCTTGGGTTTAGTTTAAGTGCTAGTTTTAGATGATTCTGAGGCACTAATTCAACTAGATTGACTTCTTTAGTTCCCTTAGATTAGGGTTTTCTCTCTCTTGTTCTTGGATGATGTTGAAGACAAGTTGAAGATGCATTGGATTGCTTGAAGAGGCTTGGATGTGAGGATCTTCCCTTCTTGTGGTGTAGTGTTGATTAGGTGTTAAGGTTAGGGTTTGTAGGCAGAGCTTCTAGATAGATTCTCATCCTTCATAAACATGGATGATGTTGATCACTTCCATTCTTCCCTATGATGTAAGGTCCCTTTGTAAAGGCCTCATCCCTCCTTTTGTAGGATGTGTGGCTCTTTACAGGTTGGTAGAACCTTTGAGGGTCCCTTTCTCTGATGATAGGATGCTTAGTGGTGACCCTTGGTCTTCACTCTGCTACCAATCATCCAAACTTTGCCCTTGATAGATGAATCTTTCTCCCTTGTTAGAGGATGGATTTCCTTGCTTGAAGAAGATTGAAGGATGAAGTTGATACTTCTTTGTGTTTGAAGATTATTCTGAGAAGCTGAAGCTTGTAGAGGAAGAAGACCAAGTTGATACTGGTGAAGAAGAGAGAGCTGAAGCTTGAAGACCAAGTTGACACTTGTGAAGAAGATCCAATTGAGATTGAATGAAGAGCTGAGGCTTGAGGAATAAAGGGTGAGTTGATACTTATGTTGATGCATTGAGAGCCTGAAGGAGTCAAGTTGATACTTGCAGTTAGGGTTGAAGCCTGAAGGTGGAATTGACTAAAGAGTTGAAGCTTGAAGAAGAAAGAACAAGTTGATACTTATATTTGTTGTGTTAGAAGCTTGAAGAAGAAAGTTGATACCTGCTATTGAAGATGATATCCTTGAAGGGTGGTTGAGGACTGATGACTGAGATGCTGTCAGAAGATTGCTTTGCTGTGAAGCTGTGGAAGCTGTTGATTTGCTTTCTTGTCTGTCTGTCTTCTTTCCTTCCTGTATTGATGTGACTTGTTTGATTTGCTTGATGCATTAGAATAAGTTCATATTTAGATTGATTTACTCTAGGAGCATGATTGCACTAGAGGTTGAGTTGCTCCCTCTGCTTGTACTTTTACTGTATGGCTTTGCTTGCTGGTATTTGGTAAAGCCCAACTCCCTTGCCTGTGTGGTTTGTATTTTGCTTGATAGTGTTGCACCCCAAAATTTGACCAACAATTATTTATCCATTGAGTGTTTGAAAGTTGATACCTTCATCAGACAGTTCAAGAGAACCTCAGAGGAAGTGGGTTGAAACCAAGGATGTGTGCTTCATAGCTTGAGAGTTGTGGGTGCTCCTCAGATGATTCTGAGACTTTGAGAATGAACTTGATGTTTTGAGAAAGCCTATGAGATGTCTTAATAGCCATCATGAAGCCCAGAGAAGTCATTATACAAGAGTTCAGAAGATTCAACCATGAATGACAGAATTAGGGTTTTGACTGGGTCAACCCTAGATCAGCTGAAGATTTGGAGAAGGTTGAGACCCAATCCAAGGGCCATGAGATCATGGGATGATGCATAGAGATTTTATAAAGATGATTCCTAGACCAAATCATCATGATTGAGGAGTTTGAGAAGTTTCAAGTCAGGGTTTCCAAGGATTGTCAGTGAAAAAACCCTAGTTTGATCCCTATCTTCCAGGCAGTTTTAGCTCAAGATGTGATTGATATCTCATCTTCCCCAGAACATGAATGTTGTAGAGATTGTTCTTAGCTTTAATTTGAGTGGTAGAAGTCCTTGATAGGAGTTGCAGAGCTCAAGTTATGGTTTTGACAAATTACAGGTCAGCTGAGGTGTGTGAATCTGGGTCCTTGAAAGTCACCCAACTTGCAGACAACGTTTGCCCTAGTAGGATGATTCCTATGATTTCTTGGTCAACGTGAATGTTGGAGGGCATCTTATTAGCTTTAATTTGAGTGGTAGAAGTCCTTGATAGGATTT
Organism: Lathyrus sativus; assembly: GCA_963859935.3. Lineage (NCBI taxonomy): Eukaryota > Viridiplantae > Streptophyta > Magnoliopsida > Fabales > Fabaceae > Lathyrus > Lathyrus sativus. The sequence goes on along the minus strand of OZ012735.1, from coordinate 489,584,827 downwards.
GTGGAACTCAACTTATGGTTTGAACAAGACAGGGGTATTTTGGTCATTTGTCAGTTATAGGTCATTTTAGCCAATGCCTAAAACTCCTATTTCCAAGCCTCAAATGGAAAAACTCAAAACATGAAAGTTGTTCAAAATGTGATTTTAAGTCTAGAAAGAAGGTCACAAATTGTTGTAAAAGCTCATAGCATGAAGTTGCATGATTGGTCAAAAATGAACTAAAAATGGCATATAAGTTTGAAAAGTTGAATTTGAAAATTGGTTTGGAAGATCTAGGAATCCAAAATAGGTCATCCAATATATCATTTTGATTGGAAACATCATTTTGAGAACATTGGTTCAGATAGAATTTTGATTTGAGGCTTTAAAATGGGTGATGCTTTGTTATTTTGTTACTTGCATTTGAAGTCACCCTTGGAAATCCTAACACAAGGCATGGGAAAAGCTTGTAATGGCTTATAACACTTCAATATGCCATATGAGGAGATTTTAGGATCATTTTGCAAGACTTAATGCATAGTGCATGAGATTTTCAAGTTATCATCACATGACATTTTCAAACACTTTCTAGATCTTTCTAGATGAATCCAAGAGTTTCCATCCATCATTATAAAAAGAGTGAATCACAAGGAGGAAAAGGTTGGTGATAGCAAGAGGATTCAGAGGGGAGAGAAAGAGAGAAGCATCCATTGAAGAGGTTTCTTCAAATTGAAGCAATTCTGATTTCCTTCCATTGTAGATCTTCCCCTTCATCACAAGTGCAAACAGAAGGCTATTGATCATCCAAGGACCATTTGGAGGAAGTTTCAAGGCCTGAAAGCAGCCACACGAGTCTCCACCATAACCTCTTGACAGGTTCTTTCTCATCACCATTCTCTTAAGTTATGTAGTTTTAATTAGCTTTATAGGTCTAGAACTGGTGCATTAGGTTAAATGATGAAGTTCTGAGAATTAGAGCCCGATCCATGGTAGTTGATGGCAGGGTCAAGAAGATTTGATCTCCAAGAATTAGCTGGTTTGTGAGTTTCAGTTAGCAAGAACTAGCTTAGAATGGTTAGGGTATTGTGTAGAACAACTGTATGCCACTGGATTCAAGGATTATGGAAGGTTGGTATCAGGTGCACATGGTTGAACCCTGATCTTACAAGCTTCTGTGGGGGTGATCTAGAGAGAGTTAGGGAAATTGGTACGTATGGCTGTGTTCCCCTGGATGAGTAGATAATCTTTCGTTTTGGAATCGTGGAATTTCATCCACTGAGCAGAGAGAACAAGACGGTTGAATTCGTGTGCATGAAGTGGGTGAGTCTGAAAACCCTAAGTCATTTTGGGGACGATGACCAGCGTCCATTGGATTAGCTTGACTGGTTGACCTATTCATCTCAATCTACGACCCAGATCAATCCAAGAAAACGGAGGGAAAATTCAAACAGCCAGACGACGCCGTTTCAATTAGTGAACGCGTCTGGGCTTGATGGGTCCAATGTGCTACGCGCACCCCCCCTTGATTCATCCCAAATGAAATGAACTGCCTATCCCTTCTATTGCCACCCCCTCCCTTTTATATTATTATTATTTGTTTTATATTTTTGCAATCTTATAAAATTCATAAAAAAATGATAAATGATGATTTTTTACTCATTTTTTTTCTAGGTTTAGATAATTTTGTGTAGAAAAATATAAAAATAAAAATGAAATTTTATTTTTAATGTGGAATTTTTAGTGATATTTTCTTGTAAATAGTGTATTTTATCTCTTTTAGTTTGTACCTTATCTTGCAAGAATTGTTTTAGGACCTTCCCTTAGGTTTTTTAATTCATTCTTTTTTGTGTAATTAGATATTGAACCCTAGTTCCATGTAGGATTTATCCCTTAATTTTAGAAATTAATTTTGATTAGTTTAGATAGTTGAACTTAGGATAGTTTAATTAGGGTTTTTAGGTAGTATACTTGAACTTCAACATTTTATTTTTGGGGTTTTTAGGCCAAATTAGTGTATGGGGAATATATGGGACTTGAGGGTAGTTAAATAGGATCCCCTAGAATTTATATTAGGAATTTGTATGGTATTTTAGTATTTTTCATTGATTTTTGAATTGAATGTTGTTTGTGTGGCCTTTAGGGCTAGTTTAGTTTTGTTTTGCCTTGCTTTGGGGTTGTTGTTGGCTTGAGGAGCTTGGGCATCATGTGAAGACCTTGTGAAGAGCTTGTGAATCATCCTTGAAGACTTGAAGACCTTGGAGAGGAGCTTAGCTTTTGTTTTGTTTTGTTTATAGGATCATGGCATAGGCAGAGCCCTAGATAGAATATTTTGTTCAATAAACAAGGAGTGTCTTGTTCACCTCCTTTCTTCTCTGTGACATAGAGTCCCTTAAGGGTATTCACCTCTCTCCTTTGGAGGGATTAGTGACCTTGCCCTATAAGGTAGAACTTTGAGAGAGCCTTTCCTTTGATGTTAAGTCCTCAATGGCATCCTTTGGAAGTCAGTGAGTACTGTAACATCCCCACCTCATCTTGTTAACTGAATCTTGTTTGCTAGAGCATTGGAGCCATTGAAGATAGAAGCTGAAGCTTTGAAGAGGATGATTCCTTGAAGATTATTGAAGTCTGAAGACTCTGTGAAGATCAAATTGATGCCTGAAGATCCCTGGAGATAGTGAAGCCTGAAGGTAGAGCTGATCAAAGGAGCTGAAGCTCAAAGGGAGAAGATGAGTTGATACTCATGTTGTAGGGTTGATACCTGGAAAGCAAGTGATCGCTGAAGTCTGAAGACTGGGTTGCTGCTGGAGGAGCTGAGGCTTTCTTCTGTTTTCTTTGATGTATTGTGTGTTTTGTCTGATTTGTCTGTTGCATTAGACTAAGCCCATTTAGAATAAGTTCAGTCTAAGAGCATGAGTGCATCTGATTGTATTGTTACTGCCTGGCTTTGCTTGCGGGTATTCGGTAGAGCCCAGCTCCCTTGCCCATGTGTTTATTTTGCTTGATAGCATTTCATTTCTTTTGTCTGTATGATTACAATTTACTGTTTTTGCTTGATAGCATGTTGTTTATTTCAGTATGATTACTGTTATTTCATGACTGGCTTGAGGTTGAGACGAGCTTGTGGAGGCTGAAGCCCCACACACATTTCCTCCCTCACTTGCATTGCATGCATTTTACTGTTAAAGCTGATGCTTTCGTCTGTTTTGGTGTATCATTGACATGATCCCTTAGGACTCTCATTTCCTCTGATGAGGATTTGATGATAGACTTTTAGGTTGAAACCTATGCATGACAACAGCTAGGAGTTCCCTGTTCAAACCTCAACCATAGGATGAATCCATGGCATGATAACAGTAGGACTTGATAGTCTCCCTCCTAGTTGGGCCTGTTCTCTTCTCATCTCAAAACAGTTTAAGATACAGTAATCATGAATGATTTCTTTCGTACGTTACGAGCCTTAAGCTATCTGAGAAAGGATTGTGGGAGAGCTTCTTTTCCATAGTCTGGATGTTAGTATGGTACCCTTTGGGTGACATGCGACGCATTCACTCTCAGGTCATAGTCTCTAGTGCGGTTGAAATCGCAAACACACTAAAAAACACTTCTTTTAGGAGATAACCCGTAGTTTCCCGAACTACGTTTGCTCTGATCTTTCATACCAGATGGAAGTACGTAGGCATAGGATGCGACGTCCTAGCGAGCAACCTTCCCCACCTTCACCCGTAGTTAGCCGAACTACGTTGACTCTGATTTCTCGTTTCAGACGGGAATACGTAGGCATAAAGTGCGACGCTTTGCCGAGTCATTTTTCTTTTCTTTTTCAGCCAGCCTTGATAGGTAGATAGATTATAACCAACCCGTCCAAGTAAACAAACAAGCGAGGATCCCGTCGAGTACGACGGACGTGAGGGGTGCTAATACCTTCCCCTTGCGTAACCGACTCCCGAACCCAGATAATGGTTGCGATGACCTTGTCTTACCCTTATTCGTCAGGTTTTTCCGATCGTTTCCTTTCCCGCTCTGAGGGATAAATAACGAAAGGTGGCGACTCTTCTGTCATGCCGGCACCTTATTTTCGCGCAAGCGACAGATAGCATGCTATTTCCTCTGTATGATTACTGTTATTCATATCTGGCTTGAGGTTGAGATGAGCTTGTGGAGGCTGATGTCCCACACACATTTCCTCCCTCACTTGCATTGCATGGATTTTACAGTCGTTTACTGTTTACTGTTTAAGCTGATGCTTTATCTGTTTCTGTTTATCATTGACATGATCCCCTATGAATCTCACTTCCTTTGATAAGGAAGTGATGATAGAACTTTAGGTTGAAACCTATGCATGATAACTTCTAGGAGTTCCCAGTTTCAAACTTCAACCATAGGACGAATCCTTGGCATGACAACAGTAGGACTTGATAGTCTCCCCTTAGTTGAATTTGTTCGTTCTCTCTTCTCATCTCAAAAAAAATTAAACTACAGTAATAAAGGTTAACTGATGTCGTACGTTACGAGCCTTAAGCTATCTGAGAAAGGATTGTCGGAGAGTTTCTTTTTGGCAGCTTGGATGTTTAGTATGGCACCCTTTGGGTGACTTGCGACGCATTCACTCTCAGGTCATAGTCTCTAGTGTGGTATTGGTTGCAAACATCCATAAAAAACAGTTCTTCTGTAAAAGACAGAAAACGAACTTCAAACCTTTTTGCCCCGTGGGCCCGTAATTCAAAGGAAGCTTTTCTGAAGAAAAGAGTGTCGTTAACCCCCAGTTCTACCGCAAACGGTAACACCTAAGTCTCCAAGGGTCGAGCTGCGTACATCCAATTGCTGGAACTGTTTGTTAACCCTACTCGATAAAACAGATGAATCTGAATCCCCGTAATCCGTATTATCCCGAACTACGTAAGCTCTAATCTCTCATACCTGTTGAGAGTACGTAGGCACAATACTGACGTATTGGCGAGCCACCTTCCCCCATCACCCGTAGTTAGGCGAACTACGTTGACTCTGATTTCTCATTCTCTGATGAGAATACGTAGGCATAAAGCGCGACGCTTTGCCGAGTCATTTTCTTTTCTTTTCAGACCAGCCTTGATAGGTAGATAGATAAAACCAACCCGTCATGTAAACACAACAAGCGTGGATCTCATCAATTATGATGGACGTGAGGGGTGCTAATACCTTCCCCTTGCGTAACCGACTCCCGAACCCAGACAACGGTTGCGATGGCCTTGTCTTATACCTTTTCGTCAGGTTTTTCCGATCGTTTCCTTTCCCGCTCTGAGGGATAAATAACGAAAGGTGGCGACTCTTCTGTTTTGCCGGCACCTTATTTTCGCGGAAGCGACAATATAAGCTAAAGAAAAAAAATCCTAGAGGAGGAGAGCCACCATTTGAGTAAATTTCAAAACTTTCCAACTTTTCTTTCCTCTGAGTTTTCATTCAAAACACACAACCCTTTAAGCATTTCAGCAAGATTTTTCACAAGCCATCTTCACCATAAGCTTCTCTACCATTTGCTTGCAAGAGAAACCAAATGTGAGCACCTTGATCCATACATGCTCAGAATTTCTTGAAGGTTTAAAAAGAGATTCAAAGCCATTCAAGCTCAGCTTCAACTCTCTCAAGTCCTAAGGAGTTGTTCTGCATCTTTTGGTCGTGTTTCAGCAAGTATAGAAGAGGTAGTGGACATACTCCACTAGGTACTTTCTTGAACTTGTTCCTTCCATTTTAGGTACTAAATAAGAGCATACTGAGTACATCTGAAGCCCTACTCATGTAGGCAATGTTTTCATGTTGTTTTGGTTAAGTTTTATGAAGTTTTGATTTTGGATACCCCAACTGTTTTCCCTCGATTCACCTTGAAAATGATTTTATTTTTGAAATGTAAGACCATATTTGGAATCCCCATGGAATTTTGAGTGGAGAGGTACCATTTTCCTCCATTTCTAGGCACGTTTGGTCCAACTTCGGTTGCTTCTCGCTAGCGAAGATGAGCAGAACTAGGGTTCCGGCGTCTGTGTGTTAGGGTCGAGCTGAGGTGGCCTTTGGCGCCACCTTTTGAATTTGAATGAGATGTGTTATTTTATTCTTATTGGCCTGCGCAAGTGACTCAGATTCCACGTCAATTAATGAGGACACCTTGGCATCAGAGTTAGCTTGGGCCTTGAACGTTTTGATATTCACATACCCACATTTATGGGCCCAAGCGTGGTAACACCTGAAGCAGTTAATTCCATTATTGCTATTACACCCCTTCTTGTTTTATTTTGTTTTTATTTCATTTTATTTCTAGTTTCTATTTTATTTATTTAAAAATAGTTCTTTAATTCCTAAAAACCCCAAAAATTATTTTTCTAACAGTTTGATATGTTATTTATTTTTTCCATATTTTTATTTTATTTTTCATTTATTTTTATTTTTATTTTTTGGAATTTACAAATTGATGTGTATTTTGGTTTACCTTAATTTTGATCTTGTTCATTTGGACATCAAATTTTATCCGCTATGACCATGGTTTCTTCCTCACTTAGGCGAGGTATTGAGGCTTCTTTGAGGGTGGTTTTGGACCATGATTGGTTATTTTGCAATTGATTTTAAATTGGCTTTTGTTGACCCTCGACAAACCCTCAATAAGGTGGAACACCATACCTTCTTGGAATTATTTGGTGGTGCCTTGAGTGGAACTTGACAATGAGTTTTTGCTTTCTGTTTTATGCTTGATAAAGCTTGCTTTGACATTTTATTTGAGATTTATTGATCTTGTCTTCTATTTTTCCTAGTTGCTTCAAGTTCAAGTCATCTTTTGACATGCTTATAAACTAGTTTGACCTAAAACTTTGGGATATGATCATGAGTGATCCCATATGCACCTTTTGAGCTTTGTTGATTCATTTTAACATACTTGAGGTGTTGTTTCATCTTATCATAGGTCATTAGAGTGTGTAACTTGCATCACAAGTCACCTTTGAATCATGTGTCTCCATTTATTCTAAGTGTTGAGTTTGTGCTTGAACTTTAGTTCACCACTTGTACATGATCATGCTTGTGTTTCCTTCTTGTTTTAACCTTGAGTTTGAGGCTTCCTTCTTATTGTTTAACTTTTGACCCACATGGTTTAGACACTTGTTCATGATAATTTGGTGCTTATGTTTGCATTTTGAGTTTGTCATGAACATTGGTGTTGGTTTTTCTTTGTTTGTTTGCCTTCCTTTGTTTGAGTCTTAAGAATTGTATGGTTGAGATGTGCTCGTGGTGGTGCCTGCCCCACACTTTTTCCTCCCTCTTTTCTTTGTGTGTGCATCTTAGGATAACATCATTCTCTCTTGATGATTGATGGTATCTGGTTATACGAGTTTACTTCTCCCATTTCATCTCATCTTTCTTGACTTGTTTAAGTCATTCTTTTGTGTTGAGTCTCTTGTGTTGTTGAGTCTTTTTGCATCATTTGTATTTGCATTTCTTCTTTGCATCTCACATCTCTTGTTTTCATTGTTCTTTGAATTGTTTAAGTCAATTTCGTTCCCATTTCATCTGTGAGTGAATTATATGTTGTTTACTTGGCCTCTTGGCATGATCCCCTTAGGATTCCTAGTCCATCTGTTTAAGATGGGAGTAGGAGAGACATTAGGTGTTCACCACAGTAAAACTCTCTAACGTCATTTTTACTCCATATATAAGCTTAAGGCAAAACCCTAGCTGGAGGGAGCCACCATTTGAGCAAAAATAAGAACTTGGCATTTTGCATCCTCTCTAAAAATTCCTTCGAAACTCATTCCATATTGAGCCATTCAACAAGTTTCCTCTCAAACCATCATCACCACAACATTCTCTTCCATCTGTTTGCAAAAGAAACCATTTATATGCACATTTATCCTCAACTGTTCAAAATTGTTTGGAAGGATTAAGGAGATTTCAAGGCCACTTAAGTACAGTTTCATCTCTTTCAAATCACAAGGAACTATTCTACAACTTTTGGTGGAGTTTTAGCACGCATAGAAGAGGCAGTGGACCATTCTCCACTAGGTAGTTTCTCAAACTTTTTTCTATCATTTTAGGCACAAACTAGGAACATGCTGAGTACATCTGAAGTCCTACTTATGTAGCCATTGTTTGCATATTGTTTTGTGTAAGTTTCATGAGGTTTTGGTTTTTTGCACTTCAACTGTTCTCCTTCGAAACACCATTAAGATGACTTTTTTTTTTTGTAAAAAATGAGTTCATATTTGGAACCCTTGTGAGATTTTGAGTGGAGAGAGGTCTTACTTTTCCATTTCTGGGCAAGTTTGCTCTAGCTCCGGTGACCTCTCGCCGGAGAAGATGATCGGAACTAGGGTTCAGGCGTCTGTGTGAGGGAGACAGGGTGAGTTGGCTTTCGCGCCTCCTTTTGAATTTGAATCATGTGATTGGTCTTGTTCCCATTGGCTTGCTCATATGACAAGGCGCCACCTCAATTAATGAGGCTAGCGTGTCATCAGACTTAAACATTGGGCCTTATTTCTTTTGATATTCACACCCCACGTTTTTTGGGCCGAAGCGCATTACATGTGATTCCAGTTCAGGAAATTTTTACTTCCACCACCCACCTTGTTTGTTCTTGTTTTTTTATGTCATTTTAATTATAGTTTTCATTTTAATTAATTAAAAATGGTTCTGACTTTCATAAAAAATCACAAAAATATTTTCCTTGCAGTTTAATGTGTTATTTAGTTTTCCAAATTTTTATTTTTCGTTTTTCATTTATTTTATTATTTTATTTTGAATTTACAATTCAATGTGTATTTTGTTGTCAACCCTAATTTGAATGGACCATTTGAACCTCAATGCTAAATCCCCTAGGACCAAACTCTCTCTCCCACCTAGGTGATGGATTGAGGAAGTTTTGAGGGTTGATTTGAAGTGTTCATGATCATGTTTCATTTGGTTTCAATTGCCTTTTGTTGAGCCTCGACATGCACTCGATAAGGTGGAACATGACTCCTTCTTGGATTTATTGGATGGTGCCTTGAGTTGATTTTGCTCATGAGGTTTTGCATGCTGTTTCTAGATTGATCAAGCTTGCTTGAACATTTTACTTGGCATTTATTGAACATTCCTTCCATTTTTAGTGAACCTTGCAAGTCAAGTCACTTTTGAGGGTGTTCATACAAGGTAACTTGACCTAGTTTTATTTGGGAAATGATTTCTAATGATCCCATGTGCATCTTGTGAGTATTGTTGTTTGTTTATAACTTGATCAAGGTGTTGGTTTTCCATTGTTTAGATCATACATTTGTTTACCTTGTTTCACAAGTTACTTTTGAATCATGTTTCTCCACTTGTTTCAAGTGTTGAGATTGTGTTAAGACTTTGTTTCCTTCACTTCATATGATCATATTTGTGCTTTGCCTCTTGTTTTATGTTTGAATTGGGATCATTTTCATTATGATTCACTTCTTCCCCATGGGGTTTAGACACTTGTTCATGATAATTTGATGCTTATGCTTGCATTTTAAGTTTGTCATGAACATTGGTGTTGGTTTTGCATTGTTTTATTTGCATTCTTTTACTTGTTTCAAAGAATGGTATGGTTGAGATGTGCTTGTGGTGGTGGCTGCCCCACATTTTTTCCTCCCTCTTTTCTTTGTGTATACATCTCAGGATAGCTTCATTCTTTCTTGATGATTGAGGGTATATCGTTGTAGGAGTTTACTTCTCCCATTTCATCTCATCTCTTTGGACTTGTTTAAGTCCTTTTGTTTAAACTTTTTACTTCAACTTTGTTGCATCATTTGTATTTGCATTTCTTCTTTGCATCCTTGCATCTCTTGTTTGTATTGTTCTTTGACTTGTTTAAGTCAGTTTCTTTTCATTTTCATTTCATCTGTGAGTGAAATATCTGTTGTTTACTTGGCCTCTTGCCATGATCTCCCTAGGATTCCTAGTCCCTCTGTTTAAGATGGGAGTAGAAGAGACATTAGGTGTTCAATCCTTTGCATGATAACATTAGGATAGTTTCTTCCCTTTTATCCCAAAATTAGGAGCATTGTGTATGACAACATTAGGGTCCAGTTTCCCCTTAGTCTGTGTCTTTCTCTTCTCATCTCCTAAACACTTCAAAACGTCTAATAAAGGATAACATGTGTTGTATGCTATGGGCCTTAAGTACTTGAGGAATGATGGTTGAGGGGCCTCCTCTAAACTGTCTAGAGTGTTTAGCGTATGCCCTTTGGGCGATATGCGACGCATTCGCTCTCAAGTCATAGTCTTTAGTGCAACATGAGTTATAAACTTAACTCAATTCACTTCTTGTTTAAAAAACACAAACAAAACATCAAACTTTTTATCCTTCGGGATTAATTGAAAACCATTTTCAGAAAGAGTGTGTTAAGTCTTAGTTCTACCGCAAACAGGTAACGCCTAAGTCTCTAATGGTCGAGCAGCAATACACCTAACTGCTAGAACCATGGTTTAACCCGACTCAGTTAAAACACTTGAACCAGTCTGTGGTCGTGTCATCCCGATCTATGTTTGCTCTGATTTCTCATATCAGACGAGGATACGTAAGCACAAGACGCGATGTCTTGGCGAGCAACCTTCCCACACCTTCACCCGTAGTTTTCCAAACTATGTTGACTCTGACTTTCCCATTACACGAGGAAATATCTAGGCATAGAGCGGCGATGCTCTATCGGGTCTCTTTTCTTTTCTTTTGTCCCTGTGAACCAGTTCTTTGATAGTGTAACACCCTTTTAGATAGACAACAGGCGTGGATCCCGTTGAGTACAGCGGACGTGAGGGGTGCTCATACCTTCCCCTTGCGTAACCGACTCCTGAACCCGAGATTTGGTTGCGATGACCTGTCTTTTCCCTTTTTCGTAGGTTTTCTCTAATCGTTTCCTTTCCCTCTTTTGGGATAAATAACGAACGATGGCGACTCTTCTGTCCTTGCCGGCCCCTCTTCGTAGCGATGTGACAGCTGGCGACTCTGTTGGGGACCTTTTTCCCATCCCCTATGCGATTCAATCCTAGCGTTTGTCTGTTTTTATCTTTGGGTGTGTATATATGTATATATATGTGTTGCATTTGTACTTTATTGCATTTGCATTTTACTTTCAGCATTTTATATCATTATTGTTGTGCTGCTGGATGGGAATGTTCCATTGTGTGATAAGCCAAAACCCAAGCTTGAGGATAGCCATAGCATTAGAGTGGGAAGTAGTGACAGACCTGTATGATTTAGCATGAATTAGTCCCCATAAAATTCGTGTTCAAACGAGGTTTTCTTTTGAAGACATCCTATCCTGTACATTAGTCGGGAGGGGTGTTGGATCAGGAAATTATCGACTTTGGAGACCGATCATTTCAAAGTCAGCTAAGTGAGGCCGCCTCATTAGACTATGATGCCAAACCAGAAATGGTGAACGTATCATCGTTTCTCGAAAGTCTGTGACGCTGATGACCGCATAGGATGCCATACCTTATTAGAGATAGGTTCATACCTGTGCGTGGGGAGGGTTATGCAAGAAACTTGACTTTCAACCTACCCGGTTTTCTCGTCAGTGTGAACTTTTGATCCAGTGGGTCCTTACACCAGTGCTGTGTTATTTTCTCGCCAAAGCGAAGCACTGGCTCATCTCATTCAGCAGCACAACAATTTTGATCCCCTATTGCATTTGCATCCTCATTTGTATTTTAACATTTGCATGTATCTATGTTTCAGGTGTATACTTTCCCCTTGATTCTAGTCTTCTAATCCACTGCCGGTATGGAGCTTGATTTGAAGAAAAATGTGTTATACAAGTTCCCGACTCCAGAGATAGGACCTCTACTAAAGCTAATCTTCGTTGCTGATCGTAGCGTGATGGAAGATTTCAGGAAGGAGTATGGGAAAATTATAAGTTTTGTCTGTAAAGCCTCCAAGTCTGAGTTAGATGGTGTTTACGTGTTGTTGCAATTTTATGATCCTCAGTTGCGTTGCTTCATGTTCCCAAGATATGTCTTATTGCCCACTCTAGAAGAGTTTACTCAGCTAATAGGAATTCCTGTGTTGGAAGAGGTGTCTTTTGTGCACTCTGAGAAGGAGCCTGAGTTATCCAAGTTGGCGGGTGCTCTTCATCTTGATGCTTCTGAGTTGGAGGGTAATTTGGTACAGAGAATTGGAACCCCTGGATTTCCACTTCCATTCTTGATAGGTAAAGCTCAACATTTTGCTAAGGAAGGATGTTGGGTGGTTTTCAATGCTATCTTAGTGTCGCTACTGCGAAGAAAGTGCCGACAAGGACAAAAGAGTCGCCACCGTTCGTTATTTATCCCAACGAGGGAAAGGAAACGAGCAGAGAAAACCTGACGAAAATGGGAGAAGACAGGTCATCGCAACCAAATCTCGGGTTCAGGAGTCGGTTACGCAAAGGGAAGGTATGAACACCCCTCACGTCCGTCGTACTCGACGGGATCCACGCTTGGTTGTCTATCTAAAAGGTAATTGAAACTACCTAACTAAAGGTCTCAGAGACAAAAGAAAAGAAAAGTGACTCGGAAGAGCATCGCCACTCTGTGCCTACGTATTCCCTCGTGCAATGGGAAAGTTAGAGTCAACGTAGTTCGACTAACTACGGATGAAAGTGGGGAAAGGTTGCTCCCCGAGACATCGTTGTCTCGTGCCTACGTATTCTCATATGGTATGAGAAATCAGAGCAAACGTAGTTTAGGCTAATAAGAACACCAGTTTGTTCACATGTTTTACTTGAGTAGGGTTAACAAATAGTTCTAGCAGTTAGGTGTGTGCAGCTCGACCATTGGAGACTTAGGCGTTACCTATTTGTGGTAGAACTAAGAGTTAACAAAACTCTTTTTTATGAAAAAGGTTTTCCATTATTAAGGGGTCCCAAAGGACAAAATGAAGTTTGATCATTTTTTTTGAAGTCTTTTAAGAGAAGAAATGAATTGATTATCGTTTGTAATTCATGTTGCACTAAAGACTATGACCTAGGAGCGAATGCGTCGCATATCGTTCTAAGGACGTATACTAAACACTCTAAGCAATTGAGAGGTAGCCCCCCAATCACCATTTCCCAAGTACTTAAGGCTCGTAGCGTACAACATTCATTAGCCTTTATTAGGTGTTTTACATTTGTTTTGAGATGAGAAAGAGAGAGGACAAACTAAAGGGAACTAGTTCAAAACCTAGTAGTTGTCATGCAAGATGAACCTATAGTTGAGGTTAAAGGGATACTACCTAATGTTGTCATTCATGTTTTGAATCCTAGAGTCTATCATAATCTCAAAGAGATTAGAAGTCCTAAGGGAGCATGGTAATGAAAGCAAAAGAAGGGAGAAATAAAATGATATAAAACATGAGATAAGAATGAATGCATATGCTATGCAACACACAAGCAAAGGGAGGAAAAAGTGTGGGGTGAACACCTCCACAAGCACATCTCAACCTTTATTAATGCAAGTAAGAAATGCACAAAGGGAAAATAACACACAAGCAAAGGGAGGAAAAATTATGGGGTGAACACCTCCACAAGCACATATCAACCTTTATTAATGCGTAACGGAAGAAAAGAAGGATAAAAGCTTACAACATTCACACATCAATTCTAATGCACAAAACACACCAAGTGAAAAGGAAAGGAGGAAATGATTGAATGAAATTATGGGAGGAAAAGTGTGAACCTAAGGAACTCACAAGGGAACTCAACCAATCATACCACATTCAATATGCAAACAAAACACACCAAGAGTCCTCAAAGGCTCACTACTTATGGCATGCTTTAAGTTCTTCCTAAGGAGGGACTAATCTTCCATAAATAGGATCCTAAAATCCTAGGACAGAAGTATAAATGAGGTAATAATGTAATCAAATTAAATGAAAAGAAATGCACCAAAAGATTGCAAAGGAATCATGTATAAGATAAGAAACATTCAACATGTGCACAAGCTAAACCCTAAAAGAAAGTCCTAAAAGAAAGGCAAGTGTCAACAAGTTACAAACTAGATTAGGACCTTTAATTGAATCTACACACACTTCAACATCTTAGGGATATAAAACAGCAAGAGTTGGTGCTCAAAAGTTTGGAAAAATATCATTTTCAAGGCCTATTAGCTCAAGCATGTGTGTAAGCTTCAATTATAGGACACCTAACTTGTGAAACACCCTAAAAATAGCAAACAAACTCAAAAATTGCCAAATAAAATCCTAGATGACCCCTAAGGTGTTAGGAACCAGGGGCCATATCTATGGGGAAAAAGTCTAAACAAGACTATGCAAACAGAGGTGAAACCCTAAGGGTACCTCAAATGGACAAAGGGAATCGGGGATCACTAAACAAGTACTAAAACCCTAACCAAAATGCCCCCAAGCAGGGGAAAAATTGTCTAAGAAAATCTATTAACATGTCAAGAATGTGAGCAAAAATAATCAATCATTAACATGAAGAATTCATCACAAAATAAAATCAAACACAAGAAAGATGCATATTTAATCCATATAAAACACCTAAAAAGTGAAAAAAACAAATTTAATTGAAAAATGACTTAAAACTTTAATTGAAAAATTTGTAAAGTCATCTAACATAATAAAGTGTATATAAATACTTTTTCCAAGATTTTTAGATGCATTGGGGTATTTTTAATGAATTAAAACTCAAACTGAAATAAAAATGGAAAAAGAAAATAAAGAATGAAAAATAGAAAAAGCGCGTGGCATTTAGCAACTTATTTCAGTTATATCATTGGGCTTGCATCAAAAGGGGGTGCGAATAGCTATTGGGGGCCCATGATCCAAATTCAAAGCTGGGTGCGTGAAACTCACCGTTTCACTAAACAACGTGGCAATCAACTTAGTCAAAGGAAGGTTCAGATCAAATCATGTTTGTTGGATGAAGATAGTTCAAAGATTCAAGGGGTGATATAGCATTCCACGTAGGCTAATCTGAACTAAAACCAGACGTCGAAGCCACTGTGCTCCGATCGTCTTCTCCAGTCATCTTCCGGTGAAGGGAGGTCAAAACTCCACCAAACTGCAATATTTTTTAGTTTAAACTCATCCTCTCCTCACGCAGGTCATGATTCTAGGGTTCAATTTAATTTATCACTCAAGAATTATGCAAAACGAATCAGAAAAATTTTGAGCTCAATCCAATAATCATCAAGAACAGTTATCAAACCAATCCAGAAATGATCTATGATGTTAGGGGTTCAAGAATCCATGAAAATGGCATGTGATTGATGCATGAACAAAGAGAAATCATGAATGATAACTTACATAACTGAGTGCCTCTGTTGGGCCTTGATTTGTTGATGAAACTCATGCAAAACCAACCAGAAAGCTTCAAGGAACATCAATGGAGCTTGCTATCACCTTGAATTGGATTGAATTTGCTTGGATTTTGATTTCACTCTTTCACTTTTTCTCCAAAAATCTCAACTGAATTATGTTAGAACTCCACCAATCTTCACCTCTCAGCATTTGTGAATCATTTGAGGATTATATTTAATGGATCTGAGCATAATTGGAGGCCCAATTGTGGCTTGTTAGTAGGAATTGAGAAATCCAATTTTGAAGTTCAAAGCTTGAAATTTCACATGTGAAAAAGGCTCTAATAGCTCTGCTTTTAGTTCAAACTCCTTACTTGTGGTGTGTAGTGATCCAATGGACAAAATGGGCTCCTTGAAATGATCTTGTGGTGAATTTTGGATGTGTGCCTTATAGATGAAGCAACCGTGAAATTACACATGAAAATGACCTCAAAAATCAATTCTAATTTTAGCATTCTGTTTAGTATATTCAAGGCACTCAAAAAATGCATAAACTTGTCATTATATGGTGCAAAATGAATTCAATCCAATTATGGCTTTTAAGTACTTTTTCCATGAGATTTCCTTCACCAATCCTCAAATTCAAACCAAACCCATGATAAGTTGATGTTTTATGATGAAAAGGGTGTCATTTGAAGCAAGTTTGAAGTTGGAGAAATTCCCATTTAAAGTGTGCAAAGTCATGAAAATGACCTATAACCAAAATGACCTATAATCAAAGTTTCCCAAAATACCCCTGCCTTGCAAGCTTCATATCTTGAGCTTTACAAATTAGATAAAGGACTTCTAGCACTTTTTGGAAAGCTAAGATCATAAGGAAAAACTTTCATGTTTGGGTCAAAGTGAGTCGAAACATCCTTCTAGGTCAAAAATGTCTTGGAAGTTGGTTGACTTTTGTTGACCAAAATCACATTCATCTGAGGACCCATAACTTGTGTCTTGAGATATGTGGTCTTGAAGTTAGGCACTAAACAGGGGATTTTACACTGACAAGCTTAGAAACCCTAGCTTAGCAACTTCTCACACCCTTGATTCTTCTTGATTTAATCTTGGCACAACTTCTTATATGCCTCAACACAACATTCCATGATCATAAGGACTTTGAAATGAGTCTTAATCTCCTTCAATTTCCTAGTTGACTTAGGGTTGACCAGATGAAAACCCTATCTGCATCACCTTTGACTATGGCTTCTTGCACTTGATATAATGACTTGAACAAGCTCCTCAATGACCCTTAAAGCATTCAATGAGCTCCCACAATATTATCCATCCATAACCATGGACTCAATATCATCTGATGATCTCCACATGACCTCCAAGATAGGAGGTGACCCATATTCATTCATTTTCTCTTTCAAAGAACTTTGACTTTCTTTTGATGATGATAAACATTTGGTTGCTTGGATAAGACCTCTTGCTTATGCTTAGAATATTTGGTGATCTCCTATTGCTAGACACACCTCTCTCAATCCCCTGTAAATGAACAATGGTATGCAAATGCTAATGCTATAAAAATGCAATGAAACATAAACCAAGTTAGAAAAAGCATGAGCAAATTTTGGGGTATAACACTTAGCCTTGTGTATCTATGAGATAGTCCTATTTCCCAACCTGCCCGACTTTGTCGACTTGGATTCCTTTTATATCTTCGCCTCCAGGATTCCTGTTCCAACGCTCTTAGGAGATGTTTATCATTCTATCCATTATAAGAATGAGAACAGAAGAGGGGAGAATGTTTTCTACTGTGTGCCTCTCTTGTACAGATGGTTTACTTCGTATCTGCCTAAGTTTGGTCCTTTTGTTGATGTTGCAGACACTGTTGATTGGTCGGGAAGACTTATGGGTTTGAGGTTAGAGAATATTGTATGGTTTAGCAGAGATGTCTTGGGTATAGATATTGTCCGCAGTTGTGGAGATTTCCCCAACGTTCCTTTGATTGGGAGCAAAGGTGGCATCAATTATAACCCTGCTCTTGCAGTCAGACAATTTGGTTATGCTCTAAGAGAACCTCCAAAGGACGAAGAAATATAGGAATCTCTGTATTTCACCGGTTTAATTGATAGTGAGACTTTAGTCAGGTTGGAAGAGGCTTGGGGTAAAATCCACCGTAAAGGGAAATCTTCTTTGGGCAAGAGCGATTGTAGAGCATATGGACCATAGTGGAATGGATTCAGAAGAGAGTTGACAGACTATTGTTACCCTTTCCAATCAGAGAACCTCTGTACCCCGTGGTAGTTGAAGAACCAACGATAGTTGATATTCAGAAGTACATTAACTGTGGGTTAAAAAAGAAGGACTACACAGGACGAATGAAGAATTGGAGAAGGAGATTATCCAGCTCAGAAGTGAGAAGAATCAGGCCACTCACTTATCCAAGATGCAGACGGAGACAGTGAACAAGATGGGCAGAGAACTGACTGAAGAAATTAGTTCCCGAGAACGAGTAGCCGAGATTTAAAGAGTGTCAGTGATATTCTCAAAGGTAAGAAGAAGGAGTTAGAGAAAGCACATTTAGAGATATCAAAGTTCAACGCCCAATGGAATGTTATCCTAACTAATAACAAAGAGAGAGAAGATAAAATTCGTCAGCAGATTGACAGTTTGAAAACTCAACTTCGAGTCAGAATTGAGAAAACTCCAGGAGAATCCTTGCGCCATTGTGAAAGAAACCGTAAACTCCGCGAAGCTCTTGCAATGTTGGAAGAATACAAGTTGAGAGTAGACTTGAAGAAACCCAGACTTGAAGATGCCTTTGGGGAGGATGCTTGTGAAGACTACGTTCAAGGTTTGTAAGCCACCATCAGCAAGAGGGATCTGCTCATTCAAGGATTGATTGACAAACCTAATCATCCGGACACGAAGGAGTTACTAGAAGAGTTCCAGACTCGATGTCGTATCTGACGTAGTTCCTCTTATTTGTTGTTATGTTGTATTCTGACTATCACCAGGATTGTTGGATGAGGTCGTGTTGACTCTGTTGTATATCCTCTGTGATGTGTATTGATACTCTGCGCCTCGTTTTATTTATGAGGAGATTTTTCTGGCTACCTCTATTGGTTTTTCGTCCTCTGGTCATGCCCTTGGAACTAGAATCAAGGGGACAAATTTCCCCGAAACATATTTACTTGCCTTCATTTTGCATCATTCTTCATATTGAATCTCAGGTGTTCCAGGTTCTGTTAACCTTACTTATTCCTGTGGTTCTCCACTAGTTTGTTTCAGGATTGAAGACCAAGCAATTCATCTCTATTCTACACGGGGAAATCAACGAAAAGTTATGGATCAGATTCAAAACGAGCTACAGGAGTTCCGTGATCGTATGACACAGTTTATGGACCTGATACAAGGGGTCGCCAATGGACAAGAAAAATTGAGAACGCTAGTCCAACCTCTGATCGCAAGGGTTGACGGAAGTGGGGTTCTTCATGGTGGAATTATTGTTGTTCCTCCTTCGACTGATGCGGGTACTCTGCACACAGCTGCTATCCCGACAGTGGTTGTCCCTCCGGGCGGAGGAAACCAGAATGGAGTTCACATTCCAAGAGCGGCGTGTGCGGTGCACGGTAATGATGGTCCCCAGTGGGAACAAGATGAGCAGGATGAAGTCTTCTCCATGGGAGACCTTGGTGCAGGTTTACAATCTGATGCAGACAGAAGGTTCAGGGCAATAGAGGAAAAAATGAAGAGCCTTGAGAACCAGAATTCTATGGGTCTAGACATGTCAAATTTGGGATTGATTCCGGGACTGAGGATCCCTCCGAAGTTCAAGGTTCCAGATTTCGATAAGTATAAGGGGATGACCTGTCCTAGGGTGCATCTTCGCTCTTATTACAGAAAAATGTCAGCATACTCCGATGATGAGAAGCTACTTATGCTTTTTTTCCAAGATAGCCTATTAGGTCCGTCCTTAGAATGGTATATGGGTTTAGAGCCGGTTAATATCAGAAGTTGGAGAGATTTGGCAGAGGCTTTTATCAAACACTATCAATATAACAGTGATTTGGCACCAAACCATGTACAGTTGCAAAACCTTTCGCAACGGAACAATGAAGGATTCAAGGAGTACGCCTAGAGATGGCGTGAACATGCCGCGAGGGTTCAACCTCCCATGGTGTAGAGAGAACTTATCGACATGTTTGTGGCTACATCGCCTGGAGTTTACTATGAGAAATTGATAGGTGTAATACCCCAAATTTTACCCTTATATTTAGTCAGTCATTTCGCATATCATCTCATATGTACATTTGCTAACCACTAACAAGTTATGGAGGTGTTTGTTTTGCAGATTCGGTTCCAGGGGTATTTTGGTCATTTTACGCAAATTCTGCTAATTCCTTGAAAACGGGCTGTTATTAAGTTCTGAGGCATTTATTTGCCACTGGGGTCAAGGTGCCGGTATGTTTTGTCAAAAATATGACTGGACTCGGAGCCGTGCTTTGTTTGATTTTGAAACATTTCCAAACAGTTTTGTTTCCTCTTAATAAGATGAAGTTGGGTTGAAAAGGAAGTGAATACTGTTAAGGTTATTTTGAGAAGTGATGAGATCAACGAGATTTTAATTTGGATTTGTTTGGATATAATCATATGGCGGGATATCATTTATAAAAGGCAAAGGAGAAGTAAGTTTTAAATATTTTTGAACTTTGTGTTCATAAGTACTTATAAGTTACAACTCAAGAGGGAATTTAAATGGTTCTGAATTATTATTCATGGATACTTTGAATTTACAATTGAGAAAGTAAATATGAATATTTGTTGAATTTCATTTCATTAATATTTATAGTTTACAAATTGATAAGTGAATTTGAACTTGGTTTACAAGAGGTTTCATTTACAATAAGTATCTATCCTAAATCCTAAAAGTTCCTAAGTGTCTTCATGCTGTCTTTAAGCTTCGCCGCAGAATCTTCAAATTCATCTGCACATCAAAACAAAGCAAACAGTATAGAAAAAAGGTTAGGAGTTGTTTTTGACACTCTCAGAACAATGTCATCATCGAGTGCCGGGAGTGGCACAACCGAAGCTGCGTCCTACCCCCCGTTACCGATCCGCGCCGTGGGCGTCAGATCAGGTAACACCTGTTCTTATCGATACGGGACATCCGAGAGATAGAAGTAATAAAAGAAGCGGGACTGATTCGTTTTGCCGCGATTGGATTTCCAAACTGATACGAGAATAAGGCAACATAGGCAAGTTCTGACTCAGACCCGGATGCCGACAGGTCTGAGTCACTTTGGTTTCGAAATTTCCAACACCTGAAAAGCCACAAACGCATCAATATCAGATTCAGAATTTGGAACCCAAAACATAAACAATTCATGAGCAGTATTAATTCTGAACCATTAGGTGAGGTCATGAAAACCAAGTCCAAACAGAACACCAAATACAAACTGCATCAAAACAATGTATCAGAAGACAAATTTATGCGCAAAGGGCCATAAGAAAACATCCTACAAATCTGTCGTGACAGAAAAGTACTCAGCAGGATCCAAAGAAGCACAACAGCATCAAACATGGTTTAGCAGCGAGGCTATCACGAAGATCAGAATGCAAACAGCACAAAACCATGACAGAGAGCAAGATAGACCAAAAGAGCAGGCACATTGAAGAAACAAATTACCAAACATCATAGCCCAAATCATCATCACCAATTCAATCAGAAGCAACAATATAATCGAAAGCCAGGATTGTAGTATCCTGTTCCAACGGTTCAGACAAATGACATCATTACCGCGTACCCTTCTCGGCGGCAAAGATCAAGGCAAAACGTCCGTCCTGAAAGAAGAAGAAGAAAAGTAAGTGTTAATGATCAAGTTGAATGAAAACAGATCGCAATATCCAATCAGGTTTGGCCCCAAAACAGATCAAAACAAAATCTCATCAGAAAGGAACCAAGTCGGTATCCAAGTTCCCCAAAGGCAATCCGTTCCACATCTGAAGAATAAGCATATCAGAGAAACCCAATTAGATCCAATCAAGGAAACGAAGAAGCTGGGTATCCACAAATCAAGACAAATCCATTCAGTTATCAAAATCAAACGAAAACCCGAACTGCATCAATGATAATACAAATCAGTTCGAAATCAATCAGATAAAATCCAAGCGAACCCACGTCCGAAATAGGGCCAATCAAGAAGCCCCAAAAATGGAAAGCTTTAAATCGAATCAGAAAATCATATCAGCGGGAAACTCCAATCAGGTTTTAAGAGAAGAAACAAGGTCCGAATCGTATCCCATTGGAACTCAATCTGAAAAAAATCAAAACAAATCAAAACGAATCAATACAGATCGGTCAAACAAATTAATCTCAGATATCAAACGGATCCAATAAAATCAGAATCGTAGCAAAAATCCCAATCCAATCCTGAAAGAAGAAGCAAGATTCGTTCAGTACCAAGTAAATCCAATCAGCATTGAAAAAAGGTTCAAACACAAGGACCTACGTTCCAAAAATCCCAAATCAAATCACCTAAATCAAATCTCAGCCAAAAATAGCACAAATCCACACGGATTAAAGGCCCAAAAGTTAGTTATAAAAAGGAAGATACCACCTGTGAGAAGGGGAGTTAACGAGAGCGCCGCGAGAGAACGAAGAAGGGAGATCACGAGCGAAACCTTAACGAAGGAAGGAGATCGCGAAAACCCTAGGCGGCGCGAGAAGGAGGCGGCCGAGACTCAGAAGGACCGGAACCTTCATCATTGTCTCCGTCATCGACGAACAAACCTCATAGAATCACGAACGAAGCACCGACGAGGAGATCGCCTTCGCCGTTCAATACAAACGGCGGGCAATCAACTCCGTAGCCTCAGCTTCAAACATCATCGGCTAAAACAAATGTAAACCCTCACACGTTAACTCACATGTTCATCATTTTTCAGGTTTTTTGTAGAAGAAGACGCAAAACATAGCGATCGCGAGAGAAAGAAGAGGAAGATGAAGAACAGCGGCGCCGCGAACGTTCTCTGGGGGTGAAACCCTAAAGTTTTTCCTTATGACTAACAATTGGGTTGGGTCCGGGTGTGGTTACCGGCCCAACCCCCCCCCCCCCCCCCCCCCCCCCCCCCCCCTTTTTTTTTTATTTTTTTTTATGCTGTTTTGTTTTTTAAATTTGTTTTATGATTTTTTTAAAAACCGTTTTTTAACCTTCTAATTTTATAATTAAAAAATCTTTTTTTAAAAATATAACATTTTAATTTTTATAATTTAAAAAAATCTTTTTTTTAAAATATGAATATTAAGGATAAGTAAAAACCTTTTTTAAATAAAATAAGAAAAACTTTTCTTAAAAATATAAAAATAAAACCTTTTTAAAAGAGTAAATTATTTTTAAATTAAATTTCTTTTGCAAGCTAACATTAAATTATTTAAGATTTTTTTTAAATAAAACAATAATAAAATCTCAAATTTGCATCTTTTTTCTTAACTCATTTGATCACCGCCTAACTCTGCCTACTAACGCCATTTGTTCATTTTGCAGCTCATTACATTTACCATTACTTATCTCATTTTATTTCATTACTATATTGTAACTGCTTCTCATATGTAACCCCGCGAATCTAATAATCGCGCTTTAAATTTCTGCCTTTTAATTTCTGTTTGTATGGCTTTAACTGCTGTCTTTATTCCCTGTTTGCATAACTCAATCACCTCACGCATTTATCAATATTCCAGTCACACTACGCACATCCGAAGATTAGGTCTAACTGTTTGGCCGCCGCGCCAATAGTCCGTAAAACTTCACACATTCAATTTCAAATCCTCAAAACTACAAAACTATAAACCCTAATTTTCACAAATGCCTCGCCGCAGGCAAGATTACAATTTTACCCCTAGCATTAGGTCAAAGAGCCGCCGCGCTCATTTTAGGGTTTCCCGCCGTGGAATCCCTAACCTAATTTAACCCTAATTACAACTTAACATTTCAACGTAGAGATTTGGAGTTTCTACACTCCGCGTAAGCGTGTCCTTAAGACATGTTTATTCCCATTGAAACCTTGGCCACAGTCAAGAAGTCTCTAACCTCCCTTTTGAGGGGAACTACGATTACTCTGATTCCATTCTCGTAAGGATACGTAGGCACAAGATGCGATGTCTTGCCGAGTAAACTTAGAATTAACCCCTTAGGTCTCTTTTCTCACTTTTAATCCTTTGTGCATATACCTTAAGCAAATAAATAAAGCAAATAGTAAACATCTGAACAAAAGGTTCCTGTAGAGTACTACAGAAGTTTAGGGTGCTAATACCTTCCCTAAATTTAACCAACCCCCGAACCCTAGATCTTTCCCCGCATTGTGTTTACGATGCAAAATAGGTTTTCCCTTTTTGACCTTTTCCTTCGGATAAATCAAAGAGCGGTTGTGAATTGAATTGTGATTCAAACTCATTAATAGTTTGATATCCTATTTCCACCGCAACAGAAAATGGCGACTTCACTGGGGAACTCCTAAACTTTTGAAGGTTATCCCTAACTTGTTCATATTTATTACTATTTGTGTTATTATTCATTTGCATGTATATATTTGTGCTTTGATTTTGGGACTGTTCCTCGTGTTGTGAGATAAAGTCCTACGCCCGGACTAGTGACACTATTATAGGATGGGGATATATTCGATGAGGCTTATAGGGAGTGAATCCCGACCAAGCTGATTCGAGAATCACCGCTCAGTTGAGACCTTTTCGAAAATGGTTCGGTTGAACGAGTAATCGCGAAAACTTTTTCCATGGTCGATTGGAGTCTGTGATATTGGGAACCGTAGTACCTTAACACCACCTTGGCCTTATTTAGGACGTAGTGCGGGAGCTATGTGGGAGTAATCCTACAATGGCTGCTACGCGATACTACACTCAAAAGAGGTTCTCTTGAGAATATTATTCACCCCCGAGTCAGTCGGAAGGTTGATAATATCCGAAAGATGGGCTGATGACTTTGGGCACTTTGTAGAACCTTGTTCGGCAGGTACAACTAACCTATAGTACACTCCTTTTGGGATGGGTAGACCTTGACTCCGCTCACGTTCCTTTAACCTAGGACTTTGTGTGTTTTCATGCATTGCATCCATAAAGCATCTCATTGCATTGTATTTCATGGAGTTCAAATATCATTTATGGATACCGCGAGATACCATAAAAAAAAAAAATGAAAACAAGAAAAAGATTTCCTTGGTACCCCACGACATTTGTAAATGTTTGAATTCCATGAAATCTTCATTTACATTTGCATCATAGCATCATGTACTTTCTTGCATTGCATGTGTCTTCCGTTTTCTCATGTTCGGTTCTCTCGCCTTCCAGTTTCGTCACCCTGAGTTCTCGGCACCAGTACAACACCAGAGCTCAAACTCGTAAAAGAATGGAGGATCAGGCAAAAGAGATTGATCGCCTTAGCAATGAACTTGAAGACCTTCGAGGGGGTATGGGGCGTATGATGGAATTGTTACATGTCATGAATGCTAAGATGGATACCCAGCCCACTGTTGTTTCCGAGATTACCGGCGTTACTGTGGACCCTCCACCAAGTGTGACCGTAGCAAGGGACCCACCTTATGGGCTTGCTCCCGGTTTTGTGCCTCCTCAAGCCACTGTTCCGATTAATCAGCCTGTTCAGCAAGCCGTGCCTTTATTTTCTGAAGTTCCTAGGGGGGCTCCTATCTTTGCACCACCTGTCGTACACACCCGTGCGCAAACGTACTTCAATGAGACAGTCTTTGATAATCTTGATGAGAATGTTGAAGGTTATGAGAAACGTGATAAGCTTCGTGAGGAAGTAGACACTATCGTCCAGAGATTGAAAAAAGTAGAGGGTGATCAAATTTTTGGGACTGCTGCAAGGGATGTTTGTTTGGTCTCGGGTTTGGTTATTCCCCCGAAGTTCAAAACTCCGAACTTCGATCGTTATGAAGGTGACACCTGTCCTAAGAGTCATCTGATCATGTATTATCGCAAAATGGCTGCCCATGTTGAGAATGATAAACTGATGATTCATTGCTTCCAAGATAGCTTGAAGGGTGCTTCTTCCAAGTGGTATTTAACTTTGGACCAGTCTCGCGTTAAGAGTTTCCAAGATTTATCTGACGCTTTCATCAAACACTACAAGTACAATATGGACCTGGCTCCTGACAGAAGACAGTTGTTGAGTATGTCACAAAAGAGTTCTGAGTCATTCAAAGAGTACGCTCAAAGGTGGAGAGAGATTGCTTCGCAGGTAGAACCTCCTTTGACCGAGAAAGAGTTAGCTGATTGGTTTGTCGACACGGTGCGTCCAGAATTTTACGAGAGAATGGTGGGTAGTGTGACTTCAAATTTCTCTGACATTGTTGTTGTGGGTGTCAAGATTGAATTGGGTATGAAAAGTGGTAAAATGACAAATAATCATGGTGCTTCTAGGGATCAGCCGAAGAAACCTCCGTATAGCTCCCAGAAGAAAAAAGAGGGCGAGACTAATGCTATATCCTCTGGTAGGCCAAGAGAACACTTTTATCGATATCCGCAAGGCTATGCTCAACCTCAAGGGTACCCAATCCAATATGCTCAACAACCCTATGTGGCAGCTATTACACCTTCTTTCAATCAACAGGTTCCTATGTATCAACCTATGCAACAACCTCCTGTTTATCCGCCTCCTATCAACTACCTACAGGCGCCCAACGCTCCTGCTCCTCAACAGCCAAAGAGTCCGGCTCCTCGCCAGAATGTTCCGAATAGAAGAACGTATAAGCCCTGTCCGCCGATTCCGATGACTTTCACCGAGTTGTATCCCTCTTTGGTCAAGCAAGGTCTAATCACTACTCGGGCTTTGGGTCCGCCTCCTAATCCTCTACCTGCCAATTACAACGCCGCCGCTCATTGTTTATTTCATGAGGGTGCGCCTGGTCATGATCTGGAGAATTGTTATGCTCTCAAAAATCTTGTCAGGGATTTATTGGAAAAGAAGATTTTGTCATTTGAAGATCCTCAACCGAATGTTAAGAAGAACCCTTTTCCTAACCATGAGAGTGTCAATGCCATTAGTGCCGATTCGGAGGAAGGTTATGTCCTTGACGTTGTACAGATTAAGACTCCTCTCAAGATGTTCCATTCGAAACTGTTTGAAGCTGGTCTGGTAGATACTTCCCACATTGCATGCGTGAGTTGTGAAGCCAGTATTAAGGGTTGTGTGTTGGTTCAGAATGATGTTCAGAGGTTGATTGATGAGGGTGTTTTACAAGTGACAAGTCAACCCAAAAAGGATGAGGTCGCTGTGGTTGAGCCAGTTTTCCATCAGCCTGGATCAAAGGGAAAGGTACCAGTGTTTAATTTATCAGGGGCAGGTTCTGCCAATCTCGTGTTCGATATACCAAAGTTGTCTATCCCTGAGGTGAATCAGCATAGGCCGATATTTATTCGAAAACCAAGTCCGTTTCCTTTCAGTGATCCTAAAGCTGTGCCTTGGAAATACGACGTGACGATGATTGACAAGGAGTCTAGGAAGGTTATTCCAAATGAAGGGGTTAAGGACACTATGACCAATATCGCAGAGGCAAGCAGGATGACTCGCAGTGGCCGTGTGTATACCCCCCGTTCCAATGAGGTTCCACCTAAGGAAACCACTAATATCCCAGTGGCCGTCAAAGACAAAGGTAAGGGAGCTGTTACGAACGATGAAGATGCTGAGTTTTTGAGGATCATCAAAAAGAGTGACTATAAAGTTATCGACCAACTTCATCAGACTCCTTCCAAGATTTTGATTTTATCTCTGTTGATGAGTTCACCCGCTCATAAGATGGCCTTACAGAAAGTTTTGACTCAAGCACATGAGGATCAAGATATCAGCACCAGTCGGTTCGATAGTGTGATTGCCAATTTGACCGCCTGTAACACCCTTAGTTTCAGCAATGAAGAGTTACCGAAGGAGGGTCCGAATCATAATCGTGCTTTACATATATCGGTGAAATGTCAGGAGGACAATTTAGCGAGAGTACTAGTAGACACCGGCTCTTCTCTGAATGTTTTACCCAAGAGGGTTCTTGATAAGTTGATTTTCAAAGAGACTGTGTTGAAACCTACTCCTTTGGTCGTCAAGGCTTTCGATGGTTCTCGCTGGTCGGTAATGGGGGAGGTTGAGCTTCCTATCCTGATTGGTCCGCAAGTTTTTAATATCACGTTTCAAGTCATGGACATTAATCCCAATTACAGTTGTTTACTTGGGAGGCCGTGGATTCACGCCGCTGGGGCAGTAACCTCAACGTTGCATCAGAAGATGAAGTTCGTAATCGATGGAAAGTTGGTTATTATACACGGTGAGGAGGATCTGATGGTCAGTAACCTGTCTTCTTTCCGTTATATCGAGGCCGATGAGAATGCTTTAGAAATATCCTTTCAAGCACTTGAGATCGCCAATGCTGTTCTGCTGGAAGTCGAAGAGACGGTGGGTCAGGGTAATCCATCTTTTGCATCTCTGAAGAGTACCAAATCAACAATTGACAGGGGCATTCCTGAAGGTTGGGGAGAGGTAATTGATGTCAAGACCAAGACTGATCGCTCTGAGTTGGGTTACAAACCAACTCAGGATGGAGCTCTCACAACTGTCGAAGGGCGCCCGAAGGTTATCTAAGAGGTATTTGTCAGTGGAGGTTTCCAAGTCAATGCCATCAGTGACTGTGAGGAAAATGAAGATCTGAGCAACCTGGTGTTTAAGGGTGATGCAGTTTTGAACAACTGGGAGGCCGTAGAGATCCCTGTTATTTTTCCCTTGTCAAAGTAATTCTTTTTTAAAGTTTCATTTACATTTTCAAATAAAAATCCGTAGCTCTGCCCAAGGCTATAGGGTCACTTCTATTGGGCCACCTTTCATTTCTAAAAAGATATTAATAAAGGCATTTTGTTCAATTCCACTTTGGTTCATTTGCGTTTTTTCGTTTTCACCTTTAAAAATGGAATTGGCAACCCTTTCTTCCAAAAAAATAAAACGAAAAAAAAACACAGCATTTCATTCCTTATCTTGCATATCTTCGAGCATTTTAATTAAGTAAGCCTTCCATCATGCAGAGACATCGTAAACCTTGTTGGATCCAATGACTTTACTGACACTCCTGACTGGGACGCACCCATCAATCAAGCTGAGGACGAGGGTGAAGAAGATTTTGAAGTACCCGCTGAACTGACAAGATTGATTGAGTACGAGTACACAGAGCTTCAACCGTATAAAGAGCAGGTAGACTTAATTAATCTTAGTACAGATGAGAACAAGAAAGAGGTCAATATTGGTGCAATGCTTGGGACAGAGGTTAAGCCGAGGTTGATTGAGTTGTTAAAAGAGTATATTGATGTGTTTGCGTGGTCGTATCAAGATATGCCGGGCCTAGACACAAATATTGTTTGTTCACAAGTTGCCACTTAAGCCAGATTGTCTGCCTATCAAACAAAAGCTTCGAAGAACGAGACCCGACATGGCTTTGAAGATTCGAGATGAGGTTAAAAAGCAGTTGGATGCAGGTTTCTTGGCAGTCGCAAAATATCCAGATTGGGTTGCCAACATTGTGCCAGTGCCTAAGAAGGACGGTAAAGTTAGGATGTGTGTGGATTACAGGGATCTGAATAAAGCAAGTCCGAAAGACGACTTCCCTCTGCCACATATTGATACACTGGTGGACAATACAGCCAGTTTTGCGTTATTTTCATTTATGGATGGTTTCTCTGGCTATAATCAGATCAAGATGGATCCCGACGATCGAGAGAAGACTACTTTCATTACTCCTTGGGGAACCTTCTGCTACAAAGTCATGCCTTTCGGTTTGAAGAACGCAGGGGCTACTTACCAACGCGCTATGACCACTCTTTTTCATGATATGATGCACAAGGAGATCGAGGTGTATGTGGACGATATGATAGCCAAGTCTCAGAATGAGGAGGAGCATCTAGACCATTTGGTGAAGCTGTTTGAACGACTCAGGAAATATCAGCTGAAATTGAATCCTGCTAAATGTACCTTTGGCGTCAGATCCGGAAAATTGCTTGGTTTCATTGTTAGCCAGCGAGGGATTGAGGTGGATCCTGACAAGGTCCGAGCCATTCAAGATATGCCAGCTCCGCAAACCGAGACGCAAGTTAGAGGTTTTCTGGGACGTTTGAATTATATTTCCAGGTTTATCTCTAACATGACCGCTACCTGTGAGCCGATATTCAAATTGCTTTGTAAGGGGCAGACGGTTGAGTGGAACCCTGATTGTCAAGAAGCGTTTGAGAAGATCAAGAGTTATTTGCAAGACCCCCCTATTCTGATTCCTCCCGTACCTGGAAGACCGTTGTTTATGTACCTTACTGTGCTTGAGAAGTCTATGGGTTGTGTGCTTGGACAACATGATGAGACTGGGAAAAAGGAACATGCGATTTATTACCTGAGCAAAAAGTTTACCGATTGCGAAAACAGATACTCACCATTGGAGAAAACTTGTTGTGCATTGGCATGGGCCGCTAGGCGCCTTCGGCAATATATGGTCTGTCATACCACATTGTTGATTTCTAAAATGGATCCGATCAAATATAATTTTGAAAAACCGGCTCAAACCGGGAGGCTAGCCCGTTGGCACATGTTGTTATCCGAATATGACATCCAGTATGTACCCCAAAAGGCGATTAAGGGTAGTATTTTATCTGATTATCTTACAGACCAGCCGGTTGAAGATTATGAACCTCTTAAGTTTGATTTTCCTGATGAGGATATTTTGTTGATTAAAAGAGATTGTGAAGAGCCAGATCCGAGCGAAGGTCCAGAACCAGGTCTTTGGTGGAGGATGATGTTTGATGGTTCCTCGAATTTCAATGGGCATGGTATAGGCGCCGTTTTGATGAACCCAAAGGGTGGATTCATTCCATTTACAGCAAGGTTGGACTTTGAGTGTACTAATAACGTCGCAGAATATGAAGCATGTATTTTTGGCCTCGAAGCAGCAATTCACCTCCGAATCAAACTTCTTAAAGTAAGTGGTGACTCAGCCTTGGTTATTTACCAGGTACAAGGCAAATGGGAAACGAAGAATGAGAAGTTAATCCCTTATAAGGACTACATTATTGAGCTGATCAAGTATTTCGACGAGATAGAGTTCGAGCATGTTCCTAGATCCGAGAATCACGTTGCTGATGCTTTAGCCATGTTAGCATCCATGTGGAAAGTTAAATTCGTTAATGAAGCACCTCTTATCCATATTGAGCGCAAAGTTGAGCCCGCTTATTGTCAGGTGGTCGAAGAAGTTGAGGTGGATGAAAAGCCTTGGTTTCATGATATCAAGAACTATCTCGTCAAACAAGAGTATCCCGATGGTGCTACTGGTCTGGACAAGAAAACATTGAGAAGACTGGCGTCCAAATTCTTTATCAGTAATGGTGTGTTATATAAGAGAAATCACGACATGGTCCTGCTCAGATGTGTTGATAAACGGGAAGCGGACATGTTACTACAGGAAATTCATGAGGGGACCTTCAGAGCTCATGCCAATGGTTATGCTATGTCCAAGGAGATGTTAAGGGCTGGGTATTATTGGCTAACCATGGAAGCTGACTACATCCAATACGCTAGAAAGTGCCATAAGTGCCAAATTTACGCTGATAAGATGCATGTACCTCCATCACCGTTGAATGTTTTGTCTTCACCATGGTCGTTCTCTATGTGGGGCATTGACATGATTGGGGCAATCGAGCCGAAGGCTTCTAACCGTCATCGTTTTATCCTTGTTGCTATTGATTATTTCACCAAGTGGGTAGAGGCTGCCTCCTACACCAACGTGACCAAGCAAGTGGTTGCCCGCTTCATCAGGAAAGAAATCATCTGCCGTTATGGAGTCCCAAGCCGGATAATAACTGACAATGGCACCAATCTGAATAACAAGACTATGAAAGAGCTGTGTGACAGTTTCAAGATCACTCATCACAATTCTTCTCCGTACCGTCCTAAGATGAATGGGGCCGTTGAAGCTGCGAATAAGAATATCAAGAAAATCCTGCAAAAGATGGTTGTGACTTACAAAGACTGGCATGAGATGTTACCGTTTGCTTTGCATGGATACAGAACCTCAGTGAGAACTTCGACAGGGGCAACACCTTTCTCATTGGTGTATGGAATGGACGCCGTGCTCCCCGTCGAAGTAGAGATACCTTCTTTAAGAGTGTTGATGGAGGCTGAACTTGAGGAAGCTGAGTGGATTCAAGACAGACTGGATCAGTTGAATCTCATTGACGAGAAGCGCTTGACAGCCATGTGCCATGGGCAATTATATCAGAAACGGATGAAAAGAGCGTTTGATAAGAAGATTCGTATCCGTGAGTTCCGTCAAGGAGAGCTCGTACTCAAAAAGATCTTGCCAGTGCATAAAGATATGCGTGGAAAGTGGATGCCCAATTATGAAGGCCCATTCGTTGTAAAGACCGTTTTCTCCGGAGGGTCTCTGATACTTACGACAATGGATGGTGAAGAGCTTGCACACCCCGTGAATTCTGATGCAGTCCGAAAATATTATGCCTAAAAACCCGCTAAGTCGAAAACCTGCAAAAGGAGACTTAGGCAAAAGTAAGGGTTGAAAAAAAAAAGGAAATAATAATAAAAAGCTCGCTAAGTTGAAAACCCGAAAGGGCGGCTTAGGCAAAAAGGAGCGTCCCGGTGGATGGAAAACCCGAGAGGGCGGTCCAGGCAAAAGTTAGGGACAAAGGCATTTCATTGCATCGGAGGACACTGATCATCGCGAACACACTTTCCGCATGAGAACCATGTTTTGTTTCTTTCATCCTTGCCCAAAGCAAGATTCTGGATTAGTCTTAGTTATTAGTGTCAGTAGGTGTCATTGGATTCAATGTAACCTTTTCCCATGTTGCCAATTTCAAAACATAATCATCCGTGGAGCTATGCCTTCAGCAAGCTGCCACCCTTTAATAAAAGATACCATTTTGTTACTTACATTCCTTGGTGCATTGCTCTTTGTTTTCTATTGTTATGCAAAATGCGTTTATTCTTAAAATTTGAAAATGAAAGGTGCATTGTAGATTTTTCAAAAAAATTGTTCTTCAAAAAAAAAAAAATTTGAAATATAATAAATTACTTTGACTAGTGGAAATTTCGGAAGGATCTCTTCACTCCCCGAAAATATCATTATTGTAGAAACACTTTCAAATCATTGCTCTAACACAGTCCCCAGCGAGACTATAAGCTGACAACCTTTTCTTGGGTAACTCGAAAGTGTCCTTCAGGTTTTCCTCTCCCCATGAGAAGACGTGATACTGAGCACCTAAGCAATTTACTTTCTCCCCAGAGAATTCAGAATTTTGAAACCAGATTTGGTTCTACCATTGATCCTTCTTACCCATGATTGACGTATTGGTTGCAGAGAACGCAGGGTATCTCCGTCGAGATGTTTATTTCATCTCTCGTCCCGTCTCTAGTCTGTTTCGTCAACGTACGCAAGGGCATAAGCATCACATGCCTATTTCGTTACGTATTCATTCATTACATACTCATTTCATAACATCTTGCATACATGAACATTAACATACATTCATATTAACATATTCATTAACATACGCGTTAGCATGCACAGGTTCATTGTGTCTCTATCATTGGTTGTTACCGCCGAGTAACTGGGTTCGTCCATTCTCTCCAAATAGATTGTCAGCCCTAAGCATAGGATACATAAGTGTTTCCAGTTTCCCCACAGAGCTCGATCCTCGTGGATGACGGTTACTTCAGCTATCTTTCCTTACCAGGATAAGATATTTACCCTTCGAGATCGTTTCCCTCGATGGAGTCTTGTTTACCAGTCTTCTTTCTAGCTCGATCCTAGATTGAATCTCAGTCTTGTCGGTCGTCAATCCCAACCGGACGTGCATTTATTTTGCACCATCTAAAGGTTTTCACCATACCATGACATATACGCGACTATCTCGCGTGAGAAGTTTATCATTGTACCCGGACGTGCATTTATTTTGCACTATCTTTCAAGGAAATCAACTACAGATACATGCCAGTTCATGCTTGGATAATTTATTATTACAATCCTACATCTTACAGCACCGATATACAACATTTCTCACCTAAGAAGCCGATCCTATCTTCGTTATGACTCGCAGCAAATGGCCATCTCCATGGAGCAGTTGGGCTTCCATTTACCTGTCGTCTGGAAGTATGGGGGGTTTTGAACCAAATCGTATTCAAGAGAGCACGATCTTGAAATACGGGGAGGTTTGAACGGAATCATATTCAGGAGAGCACAATTCTGAATTATGAAGAAGTTCATTTATCCTTTAGTAAAAGAAGAAACCAAATCGTATTCAGGAGAGCACGATCTTGAAGTACGGGGAGGTTTGAGCCGAATCATATTCAGGAGAGCACGATTCTGAGTTATGAGGAAGTTCAATTAGCCCTTTTCATATTCAGGAGAGCACGATTCTGAAGTACGAAGAAATTTCAAGAGCCGAATCATATTCAGGAGAGCACGATTCTGAGTTATGAGGAAGTTCAATTAGCCCTTTTCATATTCAGGAGAGCACGATTCTGAAGTATGAAGAAATTTCAAGAGCCGAATCATATTCAGGAGAGCACGATTCTGAGTTATGAGGAAGTTCAATTAGCCATTTTCATATTCAGGAGAGCACGATTCTGAAGTATGAAGAATTTCGTTTACCCGAAAGAGCGGAATCATATTCAGGAGAGCACGATTCTGAAGTATGAGGAAGTTCAGTTAGCCATTTTCATGTTCAGGAAAGCACGATCTTGAAGCATGAAGAAGTTTATTTACCCTTCAGTAAGAGAAGAATCAGAATCGTATTCCAGGCGCCGACCTTAAATGCGAGAAGATTTATTTATCAGATAAGCAGCAGCCTCTTTATTTGAATGCTTATCCATTTTGGCACATAAGTCCCTTCCAACAATAAGTGACAGTTCTCCCGCGAGAAGCTTATCGGGGCATTTCCTATAAAAATCCAGTTATTTTGGCATACAGCCGGTCTTTACCCTATATATTTGTTACGGAGTTCCGAAAAGTCCGTTTGATCCTGTCACGAGGGATAGTTTATAGAAGCTTGGATGTTATTCTTTGCTCAATGCTTAAGCATTCTG
Organism: Lathyrus sativus; assembly: GCA_963859935.3. Classification (NCBI taxonomy): domain Eukaryota; kingdom Viridiplantae; phylum Streptophyta; class Magnoliopsida; order Fabales; family Fabaceae; genus Lathyrus; species Lathyrus sativus. The sequence continues at coordinate 489,550,475 of OZ012735.1, read as the reverse complement.
TAATCGATCTTGCAGTCGTACACGATCCAGTTTTACTTTTAGATTCCCCAGTGGAGGCCGTCTCATAGGTACCATCTCCATTTGAGAATCTCGTTCCAGTGCTAAAAATGACAATTGGTCGTGTTCGCACCAGTTGACCATCATCTTTGGAATTCCCCAGTGTTGTACTGTGTCTCAACGCGTCGTTTTCCCCAGTGTGTTTTTCTCGTAGCGTCTGTGTCGTAGTATTCGTCATCATTTTCGCATTCATCATTCCAGCATACGCATCATATCATATTCATGGCATCATCTGCATTAAGCTGTCCTCGCTCTATCCAATAGCATTGCATATCGTCGCATTTAAGGGCAAAATTTTCGGTTATCTATATTTAAATCTCTCCACCACGATTCCTCGAGTCTCTGTCACTCAAATCGTCCGGTGTAGCTATTTAAATAGGGGCAACTGTAATACCCCAAATTTTACCCTTATATTTAGTCAGTCATTTCGCATATCATCTCATATGTACATTTGCTAACCACTAACAAGTTATGGAGGTGTTTGTTTTGCAGATTCGGTTCCAGGGGTATTTTGGTCATTTTACGCAAATTCTGCTAATTCCTTGAAAACGGGCTGTTATTAAGTTCTGAGGCATTTATTTGCCACTGGGGTCAAGGTGCCGGTATGTTTTGTCAAAAATATGACTGGACTCGGAGCCGTGCTTTGTTTGATTTTGAAACATTTCCAAACAGTTTTGTTTCCTCTTAATAAGATGAAGTTGGGTTGAAAAGGAAGTGGATACTGTTAAGGTTATTTTGAGAAGTGATGAGATCAACGAGATTTTAATTTGGATTTGTTTGGATATAATCATATGGCGGGATATCATTTATAAAAGGCAAAGGAGAAGTAAGTTTTAAATATTTTTGAACTTTGTGTTCATAAGTACTTATAAGTTACAACTCAAGAGGGAATTTAAATGGTTCTGAATTATTATTCATGGATACTTTGAATTTACAATTGAGAAAGTAAATATGAATATTTGTTGAATTTCATTTCATAAATATTTATAGTTTACAAATTGATAAGTGAATTTGAACTTGGTTTACAAGAGGTTTCATTTACAATAAGTATCTATCCTAAATCCTAAAAGTTCCTAAGTGTCTTCATGCTGTCTTTAAGCTTCGCCGCAGAATCTCCAAATTCACCTGCACATCAAAACAAAGCAAACAGTATAGAAAAAAGGTTAGGAGTTGTTTTTGACACTCTCAGAACAATGTCATCATCGAGTGCCGGGAGTGGCACAACCGAAGCTGCGTCCTACCCCCCGTTACCGATCCGCGCCGTGGGCGTCAGATCAGGTAACACCTGTTCTTATCGATACGGGACATCCGAGAGATAGAAGTAATAAAAGAAGCGGGACTGATTCGTTTTGCCGCGATTGGATTTCCAAACTGATACGAGAATAAGGCAACATAGGCAAGTTCTGACTCAGACCCGGATGCCGACAGGTCTGAGTCACTTTGGTTTCGAAATTTCCAACACCTGAAAAGCCACAAACGCATCAATATCAGATTCAGAATTTGGAACCCAAAACATAAACAATTCATGAGCAGTATTAATTCTGAACCATTAGGTGAGGTCATGAAAACCAAGTCCAAACAGAACACCAAATACAAACTGCATCAAAACAATGTATCAGAAGACAAATTCATGCGCAAAGGGCCATAAGAAAACATCCTACAAATCTGTCGTGACAGAAAAGTACTCAGCAGGATCCAAAGAAGCACAACAGCATCAAACATGGTTTAGCAGCGAGGCTATCACGAAGATCAGAATGCAAACAGCACAAAACCATGACAGAGAGCAAGATAGACCAAAAGAGCAGGCACATTGAAGAAACAAATTACCAAACATCATAGCCCAAATCATCATCACCAATTCAATCAGAAGCAACAATATAATCGAAAGCCAGGATTGTAGTATCCTGTTCCAACGGTTCAGACAAATGACATCATTACCGCGTACCCTTCTCGGCGGCAAAGATCAAGGCAAAACGTCCGTCCTGAAAGAAGAAGAAGAAAAGTAAGTGTTAATGATCAAGTTGAATGAAAACAGATCGCAATATCCAATCAGGTTTGGCCCCAAAACAGATCAAAACAAAATCTCATCAGAAAGGAACCAAGTCGGTATCCAAGTTCCCCAAAGGCAATCCGTTCCACATCTGAAGAATAAGCATATCAGAGAAACCCAATTAGATCCAATCAAGGAAACGAAGAAGCTGGGTATCCACAAATCAAGACAAATCCATTCAGTTATCAAAATCAAACGAAAACCCGAACTGCATCAATGATAATACAAATCAGTTCGAAATCAATCAGATAAAATCCAAGCGAACCCACGTCCGAAATAGGGCCAATCAAGAAGCCCCAAAAATGGAAAGCTTTAAATCGAATCAGAAAATCATATCAGCGGGAAACCCCAATCAGGTTTTAAGAGAAGAAACAAGGTCCGAATCGTATCCCATTGGAACTCAATCTGAAAAAAATCAAAACAAATCAAAACGAATCAATACAGATCGGTCAAACAAATTAATCTCAGATATCAAACGGATCCAATAAAATCAGAGTCGTAGCAAAAATCCCAATCCAATCCTGAAAGAAGAAGCAAGATTCGTTCAGTACCAAGTAAATCCAATCAGCATTGAAAAAAGGTTCAAACACAAGGACCTACGTTCCAAAAATCCCAAATCAAATCACCTAAATCAAATCTCAGCCAAAAATAGCACAAATCCACACGGATTAAAGGCCCAAAAGTTAGTTATAAAAAGGAAGATACCACCTGTGAGAAGGGGAGTTAACGAGAGCGCCGCGAGAGAACGAAGAAGGGAGATCACGAGCGAAACCCTAACGAAGGAAGGAGATCACGAAAACCCTAGGCGGCGCGAGAAAGAGGCGGCCGAGACTCAGAAGGACCGGAACCTTCATCATTGTCTCCGTCATCGACGAACAAACCTCATAGAATCACGAACGAAGCACCGACGAGGAGATCGCCTTCGCCGTTCAATACAAACGGCGGGCAATCAACTCCGTAGCCTCAGCTTCAAACATCATCGACTAAAACAAATGTAAACCCTCACACGTTAACTCACATGTTCATCATTTTTCAGGTTTTTTGTAGAAGAAGACGCAAAACATAGCGATCGCGAGAGAAAGAAGAGGAAGATGAAGAACAGCGGCACCGCGAACGTTCTCTGGGGGTGAAACCCTAAAGTTTTTCCTTATGACTAACAATTGGGTTGGGTCCGGGTGTGGTTACCGGCCCAACCCCCCCCCCCCCCCCCCCCCCCTTTTTTTTATTTTTTATTATGCTGTTTTGTTTTTTAAATTTGTTTTATGATTTTTTTAAAAACCGTTTTTTAACCTTCTAATTTTATAATTAAAAAATCTTTTTTTAAAAATATAACATTTTAATTTTTATAATTTAAAAAAATCTTTTTTTTAAAATATGAATATTAAGGATAAGTAAAAACCTTTTTTAAATAAAATAAGAAAAAATTTTCTTAAAAATATAAAAATAAAACCTTTTTAAAAGAGTAAATTATTTTTAAATTAAATTTCTTTTGCAAGCTAACATTAAATTATTTAAGATTTTTTTTTAAATAAAACAATAATAAAATCTCAAATTTGCATCTTTTTTCTTAACTCATTTGATCACCGCCTAACTCTGCCTACTAACGCCATTTGTTCATTTTGCAGCTCATTACATTTACCATTACTTATCTCATTTTATTTCATTACTATATTGTAACTGCTTCTCATATGTAACCCTGCGAATCTAATAATCGCGCTTTAAATTTCTGCCTTTTAATTTCTGTTTGTATGGCTTTAACTGCTGTCTTTATTCCCTGTTTGCATAACTCAATCACCTCACGCATTTATCAATATTCCAGTCACACTACGCACATCCGAAGATTAGGTCTAACTGTTTGGCCGCCGCGCCAATAGTCCGTAAAACTTCACACATTCAATTTCAAATCCTCAAAACTACAAAACTACAAACCCTAATTTTCACAAATGCCTCGCCGCAGGCAAGATTACAATTTTACCCCTAGCATTAGGTCAAAGAGCCGCCGCGCTCATTTTAGGGTTTCCCGCCGTGGAATCTCTAACCTAATTTAACCCTAATTACAACTTAACATTTCAACGTAGAGATTTGGAGTTTCTACACTCCGCGTAAGCGTGTCCTTAAGACATGTTTATTCCCATTGAAACCTTGGCCACAGTCAAGAAGTCTCTAACCTCCCTTTTGAGGGGAACTACGATTACTCTGATTCCATTCCCGTAAGGATACGTAGGCACAAGATGCGATGTCTTGCCGAGTAAACTTAGAATTAACCCCTTAGGTCTCTTTTCTCACTTTTAATCCTTTGTGCATATACCTTAAGCAAATAAATAAAGCAAATAGTAAACATCTGAACAAAAGGTTTCTGTAGAGTACTACAGAAGTTTAGGGTGCTAATACCTTCCCTAAATTTAACCAACTCCCGAACCCTAGATCTTTCCCCGCATTGTGTTTACGATGCAAAATAGGTTTTCCCTTTTTGACCTTTTCCTTCGGATAAATCAAAGAGCGGTTGTGAATTGAATTGTGATTCAAACTCATTAATAGTTTGATATCCTATTTCCACCGCAACAATAGGCAATATGTCTAGCAGCTTCTCGGATTTGATCATTACAGACGAAAGAGTTGAAAATGGCATAAAGTTGGGGAAGATACATGCAGGAGAAAGGCCCTCATCTGGGGGAGGTAAGAAGAACTTTGGTACCAAGAAAAGAGAAAATGAAACAAATGCAGTGTCGAGTTTCAAGAACCGGAATAGGAACCAAAATCAGTGTCAACATCAACAATACTATCAACAACAACCTCAAGTGGCAAGTATTGCTATCCCAGCAGTACAACATCAGCAACAAAAACCACGTCCACAGCAACCACATCAACAGAACTATGCACCTCGGCCATTCCAGGATCGCAAAAGGACGGTGAACAGGCACTTTGATGCACCGCCGATGCCTTACACACAATTATTACAACATTTGATGCAGCTGCAGTTGGTCCAGAAAAGGATGTTAGCACCTTTGACTGGCCGACCACCTCCAGGATACGATGCTAATGCCCGGTGCGACTTCCACTCAGGTGCGCCCGGTCATCACATTGATAATTGTAAAGCTTTCAAGCACAAGGTACAAGACCTTATCGACAGTAAGGCTATCAACTTTACTCATGATGTGCCCAATGTTGTCCAGAATCCCATGCCTAATCATGGAGCGGTTGGGGTGAACGTTATTATCAGTGAAGAAGGTTTGAATTTGGTATCGGAGGTGGAAGGGCTGAAAATTTGTTGAGTTTTGTAAAGAGTAAGTTGTTGGAAGGTGGAGTGTTCCCTGGATGTGGGAAGGACTGTGAAGACTGTGTAGCTTATCCTGAGGGATGTAAAAGTTTGAAATATCATGTGCAACATATGATGGATGAAGTTATACTACAGTTTGATAAGATCGGTGGGACGAACGACGAAAGGGTAATCAGTGGAGAGAAGGATGAGGTGGCCACCATCTCCATTCCTTACAAAACAATCAACATTTATGTGCCTCTGAGGCCACCCACTATCATAATTACTAAGGCGGGACCAATACCTTATGAAATCACCAAGGCGATCCCATAGAACTATAGGGCTGAGGTCTTCTGCAATGGTCAAAAGCACGAGCTGAAGAGTTCGTCGTTTGATTATGTTTATAATTTGGTAGGAACCGGTGGAGTAACCAGAAGTGGGAGGGTGTTTGCACCACCAGAAGCGAATGTTGAAAGATCCGATAAGGGTAAAGGGAAGGTTGTAGTTGAAGAGGGTTCTCAGCATGGTGAGAAAGAAACTTTGTTGAAAGATATGGAAGAATTTATGCGTCTAATCCGGAAAAGTGAATATAAGATTGTAGACCATTTGCAACAAACTCCGTCGAAGATTTCCATCTTATCACTGTTATTATGCTCTAAGGCACATCTGAATGCCTTGCTGAGAATTCTGAATAATGCATATGTACCGCAGGAAATCTCTGTGAATCAACTTGAAGGAGTGGTGGCGCACGTCAACGCTGGGAACGAGCTAGGATTTACTGATCTTGATTTGACCCCCAAAGAAAGAGACCATAATCACGCCCTGTATATCTTCATTGAGTGCAGAGGGGCTGTACTGTCGCATGTACTGGTGGACACTAGGTCTTCGCTTAATGTGTTACCCAAGAAAGCTTTGATGAAGCAAAACACCCAGGGAGTAATATGCACCCCAAGTGATTTGGTTGTATGAGCATTTGATGGTACAAGAAGATCCGATTTTGGAGAAGTGACTCTTCCAATCCAAGTTGGTCCAGAAGTTTTCAATGTCGTTTTCTATATAATGGATATCTAGCCGGCATATAGTTGTCTACTGGGACGAACTTGGATCCATTCAACGGGAGCCGTGACGTCAACTGTACACCAGAAACTGAAGTACATGGTGAATGGTAACATTGTCACCATTTGCGGTGAGGAGGATATCATGGTGAGCCACCTTTCCTCGTTTAAGTATGTGGAGGTAGACGGGGAGATTCATGAAACGCTATACCAAGCTTTTGAAATCATCCAGATCAAGGAAAAGGCGCCAGTTGAGGGCAGACTGTCAGAAGTTTCTATGTCATCTCTCAAAGAAGCACAAGCCGTGGTGGAGTCTGGATCATCCCAGGGGTGGGGGCAAGTTGTGAGCGTCCCCAATAAATAAGACAAGTTTGGACTGGGGTACAACCCGTTATCGTCTTCATCTTCTTCATAGAGTGCTCCGTACTACAGGGGACCAGTCCAATTCACAAGCGGTGGGGTAATATTTGATCGAATCAATGTTGTGTCTGACGAGGAAGGAGGCAGTGACTGCGATATGGATGCATGGATGGGCCATGTATTCCTGGCCAGAGTTTAAGCAATTGGACCATCAAAGAATATATCCCAGTGACTTATGAAGAGTAACTACCTTTGTTTTGATTATGTATAGTGTTCTTTATTTGTAGGGCCCTATCATTTATGTTTGAACAATCATTCTATCATTAATCAAAAAGGCGTCTTTGCATTCAAAATTTGTGATCCTTGTTTTTCTTGTTTTTTATTCTTACAATAAAAGGGCAATGTGGTTTGTGTTTGTTTTCATATCATTTAAGCATTAAATCATCATCATTGCAGGTTTCACATTGTAGATGCCATCGACTCAGACTCTTCTATGACTCGGTATGACTTTGATAATCCGATCTTTCAAGTGGAAGAAGAGATTGAAGAAGACGAAGACCTGCCTGAAGAGCTCGCCAGGTTATTAAGACAAGAGGAGAAGGTCATTCTGCCTCATCAAGAAGAAGTTGAAGTCGTCAACCTAGGTACAGAAGAGGCTAAGAAGGAGGTCAGAATAGGAGCTGCCTTAGAGGATGATATCAAACAAAGACTAGTAGAGTTGCTCCGAGAGTATAAAGATGTCATTGCTTGGTCCTACGAGGATATACCCGGACTCAATATAGATATTATGGTTCATCGCCTACCCCTTCGAGAAGAGTGTCCACCTGTCAAGAAGAAGCTAAGAAGAACCAGACCGGATATGGCAGTAAAGATCAAATAAGAGGTCCAGAAGCAATTGGACGCCGGATTTCTTACCGTGACAAATTACCTCTGTGGGTCACTAACATCGTACCTGTACCTAAGAAGGATGGTAAGGTGAGGATGTGTGTAGATTACCATGATCTAAACAGAGCGAGCCCGAATGATGACTTCCCACTCCCCCACATTGATGTGCTTGTTGATAATATTGCACAGTATTCAGTGTTCTCTTTCATGGACGGTTTCTCTGGATATAATCAAATTAAGATGGCCCCAGAGGACATGGAGAAAACAATGTTTATCACACCATGGGGGACGTTTTGCTATAAGGTGATGCCTTTTGGGTTGAAGAACATAGGGGCAACCTATCAGCGGGCCATTCATCATGAGATTGAAGTCTATTTTGATGACATGATCGCAAAGTTGCAAATGGAGGAAGAGCACCTGGTGAATCTGTTAAAGCTGTTTGAGAGGTTAAGGAAGTTCAAGCTAAGGTTGAATCCAAACAAGTTCACTTTTGGTGTACGTTCAGGAAAGTTGTTGGGGTTCATTGTCAGTGAGAAAGGAATTGAGGTTGATCCTGCGAAAATAAAAGTAATTCAAGAAATGCCAGCGCCGAAGACAGAGAAAGAGGTTTATGGTTTCCTGGGTAGATTGAACTATATTGCAAGGTTCATATCTTACCTTACAGCCACTTGTGAACCAATGTTCAAATTATTAAAGAAAGATCAGGTGGTTGTTTGGAACGAAAACTGCCAAAGGGCATTCGAGAAAATAAAAGAGTATTTGCAGGAACCTCCAATACTGATGCCCCCAGTGGCTGGAAGACCGTTGATAATGTACTTGACGGTTCTTGAGAACTCCATGGGTTGTGTTCTCGGTCAACACGACGAGACAGGAAGGAATGAACACGCTATTTACTACTTGAGTAAAAAGTTCACATATTGTGAATCCAGATACTCAATGTTGGAAAAGACGTGTTGTGCACTTGCTTGGGCCGCCAAACGCCTAAGGCAGTACATGTTAAACCACACAACCATGCTAATTTCGAAGATGGACCTAATTAAGTACATGTTTTACAAGAAAGTACTTTCGGGAAGGATTGCTAAATGACAGATGGTTTTGACAGAGTACGACATTCAATACGTCTCCCAGAAGGCCATTAAACGGAGTGTTCTGTCATAATATCTCGCAGAGCAACCAATCGAAGACTATCAACCAATGAAGTTTGAATTTTCCTGATGAGGATATCATGTACTTGAAGATGAAGGATTGCGATGAACCGTTACCTGACGAAGGTCCTGAGTTGGGTTCCTAGTGGAAATTGATCTTTGACGGTGCTGTTAACTCCTACGGTAGCGGAATTGGGGCAATCATTACGACTCCCCATGGCTCGCACATACCATTCACTGCTAGGTTAACATTTTTGTGCACCAATAACGAAGCTGGATATGAAGCATGTATCATGGGTATTTTGGAAGCAATCGATTTGAGAATCAAGAACCTTGATATTTATGGTGATTCGGCTTTAGTGGTCAATCAGATTAAAGGAGAGTGGGAGACCTAGCAACCTAATCTGATCCCTTATATGAACTATGCAAGAAGGTTGCTACCTTTCTTTGACTGGGTAGAGTTTCATCACGTGTCGAGAGCGGAGAATCAGATGGCAGATGCCTTGGCTACATTATATTCAATGTATAAAGTGAACTTTTGGAAAGACGCTCCGAAAACCGTAACCTCAGGCCTTGATAGGCCGGCGTTCGTTTTTACAATAGAGGAAGCTTCAGATGGGAAGCCGTGGTATTATGACATCCAGAACTTTCTCAAGCATCAAGAGTATCCGCCTGGGGCATCGAGTCGGGATAAGAAGACCTTGAGGAGGTTGTCTGGGAACTTTTATCTGAACCAAGATGGTGTACTCTATCGGAGGAATTTTGACTTAGTGCTGCTAAGATGCATGGACGAAAAAGAAGTGGGTTTGCTTATGGAAGAGGTCCACGGAGGTGCCTTTGGTACACATGCAGGTGGGCATGCCATGTCTCGAAAACTGTTGAGGGCAGACTATTATTGGTTGACTATAGAGTCTGATTGCTTCAAGTATGCAAAGAAATTCCATAAATGCTAGATTTATGCCGATAAGATTCATGTGCCGCCGAATCCTTTGACTGTTATGGCGCCCCCTTGGCCCTTTTCCATGTGGGGCATTGATATGATTGGCAAGATCGAGCCAACCGCATCTAATGGACATCTCTTCATCTTAGTGGCAATCGACCATTTCACTAAGTGGGTCGAAGCAGGTTCCTACGCCAACGTCACCAAACAATTTGTAGCCCGGTTCATCAAGAAGGACATCATCTGTCGTTATGGAGTTCCTAAAAGAATCATTACTGATAATGGTTCCAATTTGAACAACAAGATGATGAAGGAACTGTGCCAGAGTTTCAAGATTGAGCATCACAATTCTTCTCCTTATCGTCCGAAGATGAATGGCGCGGTGGAAGCGGCCAATAAGAACATAAAGAAGATAGTGCAGAAGATGGTTGTGACCTATAAAGATTGGCACGAGAGTTGCCCTTCGCATTGCATGGATACCGTACCTCGATGCGTACTTCAACTGGGGCAAATCCTTTCTCGTTGGTGTATGGTATGGAAGTTGTCCTGCCATTAGAAGTCGAGATTCCTTCTTTGAGAGTTCTGGTTGACGTCAAATTGGATGAGGCAGAATGGGTGAAGAACAGATTGAATCAACTCAGTTTGATAGATGAGAAGAGGTTGGCATCCATTGCATACGGTCGTCTGTATCAGAGCAGGATGAAGAAGGATTTTGATGAAAAGATGTGCCCACAAAGCATTCAGGCAGGCGACTTGGTGTTGAAGAGGATTCTCCCTCCACAGACAGATCACAGGGGCAAATGGACTCCCAATTATGAAGGTCCATACGTCGTAAGGAAAGTCTTCTCCTGAGGAGCCTTTCTACTATCAACGATGGACGATGAAGATTTCACATCCCCTATGAACGCAGACGCGGTTAAAAGATACTTTTCTTAAAATAAACCCACTGGAAAGAAAAAGAGAATCCAGGCAAGAATGGGGCATCTCGGCGAACCATAAAAAGATGGGTTCGGGCAAAAGTTAGGGATAAAAAGGAAATTTGTAAACCCGCAAAGTTGAAAACCTGAAAAGGTGGCTTTTGCAAAAATGGGTATCCTGGTGAATCAAAAACCCACAAGGGCGATTCAGGCAAAACTTAGGGACTTGAAAAGCAAATGACTGTGGTCTGCGTATTGATCTTCAAAGCATAGTGGATTATGGGAGAACCCGACGGTCGACTGTTCAAGTCAATCTCTTCAGAAGACGAAGCATCGGAAAAGCATCAAAGTCATGTGAGTCATAGTTGAGTCATTACATGGTGGTTATCTGTACCATATTGTCGATATTTTGTATATTCTTGTGTATTTCGGTATATCTCTTTTGCAACTTCCCCTTTTCAGGAGTTGCATCTGTTGTAAGTTTGCCTATTTACAGGCCATTTATCAATGAAGCATATATCATTAAGAAATCCTTTGTTTTTATTTTAACCTTTTACTGTTTTATTTGCAAAAGACGCCTGATGTTTTGATAAAACTTTGCATACATAAACTTATGGGCTTTGCCAATTGAAACAATGTTTTTACTCGAATAATGTCACAAGTGATGATTAAGATGGTTCCTGCTGCACAAAACATGTTTGTTTATTTTTCATTTACAGGACTCTCATCCTCGAGACTTTTCCAGACGTACCCCACCTGAAGAAGGTGTGCAGGTTAAGATTGTTTTCATCCCCAGCAGAATAGAGCTATTCCTCAGCAGTTCGCTTTGCTTCCCTAGTAGAGTCGTCTGTTCCCTAGAATGTTATATTCTGGCAGGCCATCCAGGGCTAATTTCCTTGGTAGAGTGGATTTGTTATCTCCAACCAAGTTTGTTTGTTCCCCATAAGAGTTGTATAATGGTAGGCCATCAGGGGAGTTTTCCCCAGCGGAGTTTGGTTCCCTCTCCTTAGCATTTATTTTGCTAAAGTCGGTTCCCTTACATTTGCATCGTGCACGACATTCTCCCAAATACGTAGCATTTCCATTTCGTATGAAGCATTACGCCATGTTCAAACATGTGCATTTGAGACATAAGTCAGGTTGTTACCTTTTTGTTTTCAGGTGTATCTGCAGCAAACAATGTTATTTCAAGTTAGCCTGTGTGGAATCCAGACCCCGACTTCTTCCAGTTATTTCAAGCCCGTGTGGTATCCAGACACCGGCTTCCACTGTTTTTATTGGCTCAAGCCTGTGCGGTATCCAGACCCCGGCTTCCTCCGGTTCATTTCTTTAGCCCATGTGGTATCCAGACCCCGGATTCCTCTGGTTATTTCAAGTTATCCTGTGTGGTATCCAGACCTCGGCTTCATCCGGTTATTTCAAGCTCGTGTGGTATCAAAACCCCGACTTCCACCATTTTTATTGGCTTAAGCCCGTGCGGTATCCAAACCCCGGCTTCCTCCGATTCATTTCTTTAGCTCGTGCGGTATCTAGACCCCGGCTTCCTTCGGTTATTTCAGCAAGCCCATGTGGTATCTAGACCCCGGCTTCCTCCGGTTATTTAAAGCCTGTGTAGTATCCAGACCCTAGCTTCCTCCGGTTATTTCAAGCCGTGTGGTATCCATACCCCGACTTCTTCCGGTTATTTTAGTAAGCCTGTGTGGTATCCAGACCACAGCTCCCTCCGATCCATTTCTTAAAGTCTGTGCGGTATCCAGACCCCGACTTCCACCGATGTATCTTTTCGCCCGTGCAGTATCCAGACCCCGACAGTTTATGATGTTTTCCTTTAGCCTGTGCCGTATCCAGACCCTGGTTTCCACCGGTTTTATTGACTCAAACCCGTGCGGTATCCAGACCCCGGCTTCCACCAGTTTATTGACTCAAGCCCGTGCGGTATCCAGACCCCGACCATTGATTTATTTTTCCTGTGCGGTATCTAGACCTCGGCAGACCATGATGTTTCCTTTAACCCATGCAGTATCCAGACCCCGGTTAGCATCATTTTATCCCTTTAAGCTCGAGCGATATTGAGACCCTAGCTTACACTGTTTGTTTCCTGAGCCTGTGCGGTATCCAGACCCCGGCCATTGGTTTATCTTGATATGTGGTATCCAGACCCTAGTAGATTATAAAATTTTCTCTCGCCTGTGTAGTATCCAGACCCTGACAGATTATAAAATTTTCTCTCGCCTGTGCGGTATCCAGACCCCGGCAGATTATGATTTTCGATGGATGTGTCCATCTTATCTTTGTCTCTCCCCAACAGAGTTTATTTAGTTATTGTTTCTTTTTACAGTTGGAAAATTTTCAGGTTCTTTGGTATTCAACCATCTTTTACCTTAAATGTTTGAAAGTCGTTCGCTTTTCATCCCTTCAGATCCAAGTCATTTGAATAGGGGCAGTTGTTGTACCCCAAATTTGAACAACCCTTTTTCTTGCTTGGCTTATGTTTCATTTCTTCATTTTAGCATTTTGCATTTGCATGGCATTTTTCTTACAGGGGATCAAGTGATTGTGCGTATGTGTGTCATCCAAGAAGAGAGTCTTGTTGGCTTCAAGCTCAAGCAAAAGCATTGGTAGAGGTCATTTAAGAGTGTGCTATCATTATGAAGTTGCCCAAAGCTCCTTGAGAGGAAAGGTGTGTTATAGCTCTTTGTCTGAGAACCACCAGAGGGTTTTGTCAAGAGTTCATAAGGTTCTATCATTAGTTTAAGCATAGGATATAGATTTGTTGAGTGCCTTAGAGGCTATTGTGGAGTTGGAATGATCATTCAATTCATCTGCAAAAAGCCTAGGCAAAGAACATGAAATTAAGGTTTCACATATGATCAGTCTAGACTTGTTCCTTGGAGAAAAACTTGTTTCCATGATCGTTCATATGTCCCAAGGTGTTTAGAAGCATAAAATTGATCATCAATTTCATCCAGAAGAGCTCCATTTGGTCAGTCAATTGCAAATTAGGAGATTTGGGGAAAAAGTCAATTGTGCAAAGAAAAAGTAAACTCCTGACTTTTTAAGGTCAAAATCATGTTCCTCAAGTTCAATGTGACAAATGGGTGAAATTTGACCAAGAAATGTGAAAGGGATCATGAAAAATCAAGAAGTATGAAATTTTCCATTTTGGGAAAATTAGGGTTTTAGAAACATTCCATTTATGGAAAGTTTCATGTGTAAACCAACCACTTTCCAAGCCATTCTTCCTCATTATCAAGGTTCCAAATGAAGTTTTGTCCAACATCAAACTTGTTTCTCATATTATGAGCTTTCTTTTGAGTACCAATTCATCATCATGTGATGCTTGAAGCTCAAGTTATGGTGATTCAAAGTTAGGGTTTACAAAGACATTCGATTTAGCAAGTTTGGACAGATTTTTGGACCAATTTTCCAAGCCAATTTTCATCAAGTTCTTATTGTCAAATGAAGTTTTGTCCCACATGAGAGTTGTAGGTCTTGTTCCAAGCTTTCCGTCCATTACTAGAAGTCTCTCACGTGATGCTTGAAGCTCAAGATATGAAGGTTCAAAGTTGGGGTTTCAAATGGATTAAACTCATAACTTAGAAATTTTTCTAAGTTATCTCAAGGCAGATTTCATGTCATGACTTTCAATCTCAATTCCCATGATCTTCCAAGTTGCAAATCAAACTTCCACCAACATCAAAGTTGTTCCTTGCCATGCAATCTTTCATTTGAGCCCAAGTTCCAAGCAAGAGGAGCCTTGTGCATCATGTTACAATGGTTCAAAGATGGTGGTTTGGATAACATTTCAAGGCATGATCTTTAGTTGATTTTGGCATGTTTCTCATTTCAGTTTTGCAGTATTGTTGCATGGCCCAAGTCATGCGCATAAAATGACAAAACATTAAACTCCAAACATTACCAAAGTGAGACCAACAAGGCATGTACCCTAATGGAGAGATTTTGAAAATCCTTGCCAAAGAAGGAAACGAACAAGCAACCCTTGGTATGACCCTCACACATTCCTTCTGCTCTTCCCTCCATTAAAGAAAAACAATCACATCGCCAAGAAATTCGTACATGGTCCATCACTCACCATTGAATCAAGAAAAATCACATGATCATAACATCTGCTCCTTTGATTTTTCACCACAGTAAAACCCTCAAACCTCACTTTTACTTCACATATAAGCTAAAGAAAAAAACCCTAGAGGAGGAGAGCCACCATTTGAGTAAATTTCAGAACTTACCAACTTTTCTTTCCTCTGATTTTTCATTCAAAACACACAACCCTTTGAGCATTTCAGCAAGATTTTTCACAAGCCATCTTCACCATAAGCTTCTCTACCATTTTCTTGCAAGAGAAACCAACTGTGAGTACCTTGATCCATACCTGCTCAGAATTTCTTGGAGGTTTAGAAGGAGATTCAAAGTCATTCAAGCTCAGCTTCAACTCTCTCAAGTTCTAAGGAGTTGTTCTGCATCTTTTGGTCGTGTTTCCAGCAAGTATAGAAGAAGCAATGGATATACTCCACTAGGTACTTTCTTGAACTTGTTCCTTCCATTTTAGGAACTAAATAGGAGCATACTGAGTACATCTGAATCCCTACTCATGTAGGCAATGTTTTCATGTTGTTTTTGTTAAGTTTCATGAAGTTTTGATTTTGGATATCCCAACTGTTTACCATCGATTCACCTTGAAAATGATTTTATTTTTGAAATGTAAGACCATATTTGGAATCCCCTTGGAATTTTGAGTGGAGAGTGTTAGTTCCATGGTTCTATGATATAGAATTGTCCATGGTTCTATGGTTGGCCAAATTATGGTAAAACAAGATTATGCACAAATGTTAAGCAGGATGTCATTACCATAGTTATGGTATCGCTAAAGAAGCAAGCAGGAGTTGGTGAAAGAACTGTTGTGGAGTGTTTTAATGTGAATGTCATGCTGAATGTCGTGACATCCATCAAGACATCTATCTACTGTCATATGTGAAAAACAGCAGGAGCTATGTGCAGCAGGAGCTACTGATGACATAACTGTTGTCATGTCATTACATCTGGTGCAGCAGGAGCTATGTCCAACAAGAGCTAGCAGAGGCTGAAGAAAGGACAACGGTCATGGATGTCATTACCAAAGTAATGACATAGCTATCTGGCACAACAGGAACTGCTATGGGTTAGCAGTAGCCTAGTTCCTCACAGGCAGTGTGAGGTGTGCAGCCACAACAGGTTAAGTTGTGATGAAGCTCCTCACAGGCAGTGTCAGGTTTGCAACCACAACAATGTGAGTTATGGTGAGTGAGGTGTGTTGTCATGTGTTTTAAGCAAGACATAGTTGCAATACATATTTGCATGACAACAGAAGGAGTTGCTGATGTATATCTCTTGACAGAATTGGGTTGGATTGATGAGACCATGTTGAAAATACCTCATCAGTAAATATGTCAAGGAGATGGTTAGGAACAAGAACAAATTGCATTGGTATTCATAAAAGGATCTTGGAGACCTTTTAGGAAACTTGAATATAATTGTTTCTAATATTATTCTGCAGAAGATTGGGTGAAGCCAGGTCTGGTGTAAAGAAAAATCTGCAGAAGAGTGGATGTCATACTAAATGTCATGACATTGATCGTATGACATCAGTCGTGCAGGCATGTTGGTTTTCTGTTATCTCAGGCTAGATTTCATGAAGACTTGTTATGACCCCTGAGTTATATCAGGAGAGATTCAAGGCAATGCTGACCATGCCATGACCTAATTGGACAACACCTTGAATTGTGGAAATTAGTTTTATTTTGTTAAAACTAATATTTGTTACTTCTGCACAGCCCAAGCCCAGCCTGCAGTGCTATAAAAGGAAGCCCAGAAGCAAAGGAAATGCAAGCACTCACATCAAGAAAAACCCGAGTGTAAAATAGAGGTCTAGGGTTGAGAGTCCCTTGTGTGTAAGTCACCCTTTGTATCTTTTGATACATTGAGGTAGACATATTTGTAAGTGAAGGAGGCTAGTCTTCCCTTGTAAAGTCTGTTTATGAATACTTGTAATCCAAGCAATTGTCTGGTGGATGATTGTTTTGGTTAGGTAGATTCTAGGTTGTGTCTCACTCGAAGTTGTGAAGCAAGAGTGTGTGAATTTCTTGATCAAAGTTGTGAAGCAAGATCAAGGTGTGTATGAAGTGTCTCTTCATACTGTTTTTGTAATTGTTTGATATCACTATTGTGTGATAGTGGGGGAGTGAGTGGGTATACTCAGGTACTAGAGTGTCTCTAGGCTGAAGTGTCATTGGGTAGAGATTAAGTGAGAAGTGCAAACTGGAGGTTTGACTTTGAATTGATTATACTAATAGTGAATTTCCTTCCTGGCTTTGTAGCCCCCAGATGTAGGTGTTGTTGATATCGAACTGGGTGAACAATTACTGTGTTATTTATCTTTCTGCATTTACAATTCTGTACTTTAAATGGTTAGATAAATAGTATGACAGACTTCAGATGTCACAACAGAAGTCGTGACATTGGTCATGACATTGGGACAATTTAAAGAAATTTAAATTGGCCATGGTCCATCCTCATCCTTGTTAATCAGAGATCAATGTTCTTGGAACACATGTGATCTGCATACCAGAATTTCAATTGGGATCAGAGCAGGCATCCTGTCTGTTTTGGATGAGATCTTGGGAGATACTTTCTGGTGGTTAAACAAGGAAAAGCTGCAGCTGATTTAATGATCTTGCTTAGCTACATCTTATGGAGTGAAGGAGTCCATGCATCTGCTGATGTGCCCTCTGATATAAGGAGCTGCTATGACCTGTTGAATGATCTGACATCTTGTTTAGGGCATGTTCTTTTGGTGGTTCCGCTACATATATCTCTGATAAAAGAAATCTGAAGCCCCTAGGAAAAGACTGGCTGATGTATGGCTGTGGCAGAATGCTGGAAGTTATGCTTGAGTTGTTGCTTGGGTTGTTCTATTGTGCGGGAGGTGATTTATTCTCACCACTCATGACTTGCTAGGAATCTATCATCAGAGGAAGTCATAGAGAGGTTGAGTCAAGGGTGGCAGCCTTGTTGTCTCAACATTAAAGATAGTTATACTAAATTATACTCTTGGTATTACTGAAGTGTAATCATCTGGCCTTCTCGACAAGTTGTATGGATTTAAGATCAATCTCTATTTGGGGAATGGACAACTATTTAATTGGTTATCCATAATGATCAACAGTGTCAAAGCTCTATTGGTTCATCATGTGGATGATCCAAGTCTGGCTCCTGGAAGAAGAATCTCTGTCATTGCACAAAGCATTTGGGCCTTGTTGTGTGTGGTCAACTTCAAAGGTCTGATGTTCAACCAAATGTTGAGACAGTCAATCAGCAGAGATTGTGCAGAATTCTGTTGATCCATAAATCAAAGGAGATATAGTTGGATCTGTACTCATTCTAGTAAGGTTCTTGGCAAGAAACTAAAGCTAGAATGAAGTGCTGATGGGAGTGAAGATGAAGACAATCTGCTATATAGGAGTATTGGAGTGTAGCAGTTGTGTTCTAGTTTCTACTAGAAACACCTAATCTATTAGCTAGAAAGTTTACTGGCAAGAAACTTGTCTAGAAGATGGTGTTGGTGATAGCACTGCTTAGGTCAGTTTATTTCTGATCTAAGTGCATATGAGCATATGACCTTGCTCAGCTTGGAGGTCAAGGATAAGTGGCAGGTATCTATGATTTTCTGAAGAAGTCTATACTTAAGGAAAGCGGGAATCCTTTTGTAAAGACTTGTGTGATCCTTCCTCCCTAAAAGAGTCAAGCCTTGGCACGTTTGGTCTCTCTTAAGAGGAGTTCATGAAGAAAATGCACTTCAAGGAAATTGTTGGGGCACAACAAAGCAGGATTGAGGTTGTCTACTCCAACTGGGTAAATAAAATCTTCTAAGTGGCAGAATGAAAGCCTGAACTCTCCAACTGAATGTCTCAACCAAAGTTGTGACATCAAGCAGAAACTTCAAGGCCTCAAGTGATGTTGTGGCACATCATTTGAAGATAAGTTGATCTTCTCAGGTATGAATGGAATTAATGCTTCATGCTGTTTGCGGGAGCTGTGTGAAGGAGTAGATGCCTTGCTTTGGAGCAAGAAGAATATGAAGATCAATGTGGCCTGTTGGATTAACATACTTTCTAAGAGCTCTGAAAAATGCTGAATAACCAAACAGTGGCATTTGGTTATTTAAGCAATGTGCCTTTAGAGAACTACTCTTATGCAGAAGGGTAGTTATTTGAAGACCACAGAAGGTTTTGGGACTGTTCATGCTTGGAACTAATTACTCATGTGCAGAAGAGTAATTGGTTGAAGACCAAAGGAGGATCTGTTTTTGTTCACATATTGGAGCTTGTGGTAGAAGCCCTAAGCTGTGTATAGAAGATTACCTTCTTGTGGAGATGGAGTTGATCAAGCTGGTGGAGCTGTGAAGATCTTCAATTGGATTACTAGGCAGCAGTAAGTCCAGTATGGGCACATAAAGAACCATGGGATGGTGTGTCTGTAATATGAACCATATGATATGTGAAGATCTCTTGTGGAACTAGTGATTCACTTCTTGGCTAAGAAGTACTCTATCTTGTCATACGGGAGAATGATAAGGTAAAAGGACTGTCTTGGAGTATGATGTGAAGGTATTGAGTGCATTCTGATGTGATAAAGTCCCTATGCGGTGTCTATCTTGTACTCAGCCTAAGGCCAGAATACTTGTGGAGAAGTGGTCTCTTCTGCTACAAGTAACTCTAGGAAGAGGTGGATCAGTTTGGTGCCTTCTCTCTGTATGAGCATAAAGTTGGTCATGAGAGGTAATGTGGTGATCTTGGAGCAGCTGTTATCAAAGGTAGGGGGAGAGCTTCTGTTTGATGGGTGCACTACTTGCTTGTGGTTCAAGCAGTAAGTTAATGCATTCAACATGTGTGTTGAACAGAGAATGAGTTCTTGAAGACATGAAGATGCGTCTTATGCTTTCCATTCATGTGTGTTGGTTACCATTGATATGGGGAGTTATACTTCTATCCAGGATCTGGTGCTGCAATAGTATAGTTTCAAGATTGCTGGTGACTTTAAGCAGTTTGTGACTGTATACCTCTAGGAGAGTGAAAATTCATATGTTCAATGTCATACCAGGCGTAGTGACATTGGGTTAAATGTTCAGAATGAACTTAACAGGGGTTCTGCTCTTGGTGATGTCCTTGGGTATCAATGGATCAAATTAGGTTTTGGGCCTCTATCCAAGTACTGTGTATGACTGGTGAAGATGAAGATCAAGACACCATTAGCCTTGATCTTGTGCTTAAGGAAGGAATTTCACTCTGATATCTTGGAGAGTGTGGTGTCAAAGCTGAAATCTGAGAAATCTTCCAAAAAGTAACCCTGAAACTGCCTCTAATATTGGCTCCAGTATGGGTTGTGAATCAAGGGGTGTAAAGCTGCCTGTGTGAGGATGATGAAGTAACTCTTCATGTGCTTGGGTTCTCTCTTTCAGGGGGAGCAATGCTTATGCTGAGAGGGGAAAATGTGTACTTGTCTGGTGTGTAGCTATTGAAGTGGTGAAGTCCTTATTAGAGGTCAAGCAGCTTGTGAGATGACTGTATGCACAAGTACTCCATTTGATGTCAAAGTTTTGACTAAACCAAAGGGGGAGAAAAGAAAAACTACTGCTGCTGATGAGGAAAAGCAGTGTTGCTGCCATGCTAGATGCAACTACCAAGGGGGAGCATGATAGTTTGTGTAAACTACTGCTGAATGTCCTGATAAGTTGTTTTAGCCAAAATTTGCCAAAGGGGGAGTTTGTTAGTTCCATGGTTCTATGATATAGAATTGTCCATGGCTCTATGATTGGCTAAATTATGGTAAAATTAGATTTTGCACAAATGTTAAGCAGGATGTCATTACCATAGTTATGACATCGCTAAAGAAGCAAGCAGGACCTGGTGAAAGAACTGATGTGGAGTGTTTTAATGTGAATGTCATGCTAAATGTCATGACATCCATCAAGACATCTATCTGTTGTTATGTGTGAGAAACAACAGGAGCTATGTGCAGCAGGAGCTACTGATTACAGAACTACTGTCATGTCATTACATCTGGTGCAGCAGGAGCTATGTGCAACAGGAGCTAGCAGAGGCTGAAGAAAGGACAGTGGTCATGAATGTCATTACCAAAATAATGACATAGTTGTCTGGCACAACAGGAAATGCTATGGGTTAGCAGTAGCCTAGTTCCTCACAGGCAGTGTGAGGTGTGCAACCACAACAGGTTAAGTTGTGATGAAGCTCCTCACAGGAAGTGTGAGGTTTGCAACCACAACAGTGTGAGTTGTGGTGAGTGAGGTGTGTTGTCATGTGTTTTAAGCAAGACATAGTTGCAAGACATATTTGCATGACAATAGAAGGAGCTGCTGATGTATATCTCTTGACAGAATTGGGTTGGATTGATGAGACCATGTTGAAAATACCTCATCAGTAACTATGTCAAGGAGATGGATTAGGAACAAGAACATATTGCATTGGTATTCATAAAAGGATCTTGGAGACCTTTTAGGAAACTTGAATATAATTGTTTCTAATATTATTCTGCAAAAGATTGGGTGAAGCCTGGTCTGGTGTAAAGAAAAATCTGCAGAAGAGTGGATGTCATACTGAATGTCATGACATTGATCGTATGACATCAGTCGTGCAGGCATGTTAGTTTTCTGTTATCTCAGGCTAGATTTCAGGAAGACCTATTATGACCCCTGAGTTATATCAGGAGAGATTCAAGGCAATGTTGACCATGCCATGACCTAATTAGACAACACCTTTAATTGTGGAAATTAGTTTTATTTTGTTAAAACTAATATTTGTTACTTCTGCACAGCCCAAGCCCAGCCTGCAGTGCTATAAAAGGAAGCCCAGAAGCAAAGGAAATGCAAGCACTCACATCAAGAAAAACCCGAGTGTAAAATAGAGGTCTAGGGTTGAGAGTCCCTTGTGTGTAAGTCACCCTTTGTATCTTTTGATACATTGAGGTAGACATATTTGTAAGTGAAGGAGGCTAGTCTTCCCTTGTAAAGTCTGTTTATGAATACTTGTAATCCAAGCAATTGTCTGGTGGATGATTGTTTTGGTTAGGTAGATTCTAGGTTGTGTCTCACTCGAAGTTGTGAAGCAAGAGTGTATGAATTTCTTGATCAAAGTTGTGAAGCAAGATCAAGGTGTGTATGAAGTGTCTCTTCATACTGTTTTTGTAATTGTTTGATATCACTGTTGTGTGATAGTGGGGGAGTGAGTGGGTATACTCAGGTACTAGAGTGTCTCTAGGCTGAAGTGTCATTGGGTAGAGATTAAGTGAGAAGTGCAAACTGGAGGTTTGACTTTGAATTGATTATACTAATAGTGAATTTCCTTCCTGGCTTTGTAGCCCCCAGATGTAGGTGTTGTTGATACCGAACTGGGTGAACAATTACTGTGTTATTTATCTTTCTGCATTTACAATTCTGTACTTTAAATGGTTAGATAAATAGTATGACAGACTTCAGATGTCACAACAGAAGTCGTGACATTGGTCATGACATTGGGACAATTTAAAGAAATTTAAATTGGCCATGGTCTATCCTCATCCTTGTTAATCAGAGATCAATGTTATTGGAACACATGTGATCTGCATACCAGAATTTCAGAGAGGTACCATTTCTGGGCATGTTTGGTCCAACTCCGGTGGTTTCTCACTGGAGAAGACGACCGGAACTAGGGTTCCGGTGTCTGTGTGTTAGGGACGAGCTGAGGTGGCCTTTGGCACCACCTTTTGAATTTGAATGAGATGTGTTGTTTTGTTCTTATTGGCCTGCGCAAGTGACTCAAATTCCATGTCAATTAATGAGGACACCTTGGCATCAGAGTTGGCTGGGCCTTTCACATTTTGATATTCACACACCCACATTTCTGGGCCCAAGCGTGGTAACACCTAAATGCAGTTCATTCCATTATTGCTATTACACCCCTCCTTGATTTATTTTCTTTTTATTTCATTTTATTTCTAGTTTCTATTTTGTTTATTTAAAAATAGTTCTTTAATTCCTAAAAACCCCAAAAAATATTTTTCTAACAGTTTGATATGTTATTTATTTTTTCCATACTCTTATTTTATTTTTCATTTAACTTTATTATTTTATTTTGAATTTACAAATTCATGTGTATTTTAGTTTACTCTAATTTTGATCTTGTTCATTTGGACTTCAAATTTTATCCCCTATGACCATGGTTTCTTCCTCACTTAGGTGAGGGATTGAGGCTTCTTTGAGGGTGGTTTTGGACCATGATTGGTTATTTTGCAATTGATTTTGAATTGGATTTTATTGACCCTCGACAAACCCTCGATAAGGTGGAACACTATACCTTCTTGGAATTCTTTGGTGGTGCCTTGAGTGGAACTTGACCATGAGTTTTTGCTTGCTATTTTATGCTTGATAAAGCTTCATTTGACATTTTATTTTAGATTTATTGATCTTGTCTTCTATTTTCCTTAGTTGCTTCAAGTTCAAGCCATCTTTTGACATGCTTACAAACTAGTTTGACCTAAAACTTTGGGATATGATCATGAGTGATCCCATATGCACCTTTTGAGCTTTGTTGACATGCTTTAAAACTGTTTAAGATGGGAGTAGGAGAGACATTAGGTGTTCAATTCTTTGCATGATAACATTAGGATAGTTTCTTCCCTTTTATCCCAACTTTAGGAGCATTGTGTATGACAACATTAGGGTCCAGTTTCCCCTTAGTCTGTGTCTTTCTCTTCTCATCTCCTAAACACTTCAAAAAGTCTAATAAAGGATAACATGAGTTGTACGCTACGAGCCTTAAGTACTTGAGGAATGATGGTTGGGGGGCCTCCTCTCAACTGTCTAGAGTGTTTAGCGTATGCCCTTTGGGTGATATGCGACGCATTCGCTCTCAAGTCATAGTCTTTAATGCAACATGAGTTATAAACTTAACTCAATTCACTTCTTATTTAAAAAACACAAAAACAAAACATCAAACCTTTTTATCCTTCGGGATTAATTGAAAACCATTTTCAGAAAGAGTGTGTTAACGCTTGGTTCTACCACAAACAGGTAACGCCTAAGTCTCCAATGGTCGAGCCGCAATACACCTAACTGCTAGAACAAAGGTTTAACCCGACTCAGTTAAAACACTTGACCCAGTATGTGGTCGTGTCATCCCAAACTACGTTTGCTCTGATTTCTCGTATCAGATGAGGATACGTTGGCACAAGACGCGATGTCTTAGTGAGCAACCTTCCCCCACCTTCACCCGTAGTTTTCCGAACTACGTTGACTATGACTTTCCCATTGCACGAGGGAATATGTAGGCATAGAGCGACGATGCTCTATCGAGTCTCTTTTCTTTTCTTTTGTCCATGTGAACCAGTTCTTTGATAGTGTAACACCCTTTTAGATAGACAATAGGCGTGGATTAGCTACAACGGACGTGAGGGGTGCTCATACCTTCCCCTTGCGAAACCGACTTCCGAACCCGAGATTTGGTTGCGATGACCTGTCTTTTCCATTTTTCGTAGGTTTTCTCTGATCGTTTCCTTTCCCTTTTTTGGGATAAATAACGAACATTGGCGACTCTTCTGTCCTTGTCGGCCCCTCTTTGCAGCGATACGACAATGTTGATAACATGATCGCAAAGTCACAAATGGAGGAAGAGCGTATGGTTAATCTTTTGAAGTTGTTTGAAAGGTTGAGGAAATTCAGATTGAGGTTGAATCCAAATAAGTGCATTTTTGGTGTAAGGTCAGGAAAGCTTTTGGGGTTTATTGTCAGTGAAAAAGGAATTGAGGTAAATCCTGCAAAGATGAAAGCAATACAAGAAATGCCAGCGCCGAAAATAGAAAAAGAGGTTCATGGTTTTTTGGGGAGGTTGAACTACATTGCAAGGTTCATATCTCA
This sequence comes from Lathyrus sativus, assembly GCA_963859935.3. NCBI lineage: Eukaryota > Viridiplantae > Streptophyta > Magnoliopsida > Fabales > Fabaceae > Lathyrus > Lathyrus sativus. The sequence continues at coordinate 489,525,850 of OZ012735.1, read as the reverse complement.
CCTTACAGCCACCTGTGAACCATTGTTCAAGCTGTTAAAGAAAGATCAGGCGGTTTTCTGGAATGAAAATTTCCAAAGGGCATTCGAAAAGATAAAAGAATATTTGCAAGAGCCTCCGATATTGATGCCTCTAGTGGCAGGTAGATCATTGATTATGTACTTGACGATTCTTAAGAACTCCATGGGTTGTGTTCTCGGTCAACACGACGAGACGGGCAGAAAAGAACATGCTATCTATTACTTGAGTAAGAAGTTCACAGATTGTGAGTCCAAATACTCAATGTTAGAAAAGACGTGTTGTGCACTCGCTTGGGCAGCCAAACGTCTAAGGCAGTATATGTTGAATCACACGACCATGCTGATTTCAAAGATGGATCCGATCAAATATGTGTTCAAAAAGCAAGCACTTTCAGGAAGAATTGCTAGGTGGCAGATGGTTCTGACAGAATACGATATTCAGTATGTCTTCCAAAAAGCCATTAAGGGGAGTGTTTTGTAAGAATATCTCACAGAGCAGCCGATTGATGACTATCAACCGATGAAATTTGAATTTCATGATGAGGACATAATGTTTCTGAGATGAAGGATTGTGATGAGCCACTACCTGACGAAGGTCCCAATATAAGCTCCCAGTGAAAAATGATTTTTGACGGTGTTGTTAACTCTTATGGCAGTGGAATTGGGGCAATCATTACAACGCCTCACGGTTCCCATATACCGTTCATCGCTCGGTTAACGTTCACCTGCACCAACAACGAAACCAAATATGAAGCATGCCTCATGGGTATTGAAGAAGCCATTGATTTGAGAATCAAGAACCTTGATGTATATGTGTTGCACCCCAAAATTTGCCCAACATTTCTTTACCTAGCTTATGTTTCAGTTCATTCACATTAGCATTATCATTTGCATTTCATTGACATGTATGCAGGAGATCAAGAGGTATGATTACTAATTAAGAACTACACAAGACTTTGAAACTAGATAAGAAGGTTATTCAGATGCTCAAGGGTTGATATCCTTGTTAGAGAAGTTAAAGGATCCTCATAGAGAGTGGTTGAAACCAGGTGTGTAGGCCTCCTAACTTACGAGTTGTGGGAAGCCCCCAGATGATTCTGAAGCCATGAAGTTGGACTTGAGGTCTTGAGAGAGCTCATGGGAAGTGTTGAAGATCACTTTGAGGCCTAGACAGGTCATTGTGCAAGAATGAGAAGCCTCAACCATGATTTGTGCAGCTAGGGTTTGACTGGGTCAACCCTAAGTCAACTGATGATTTGAAGAAGGTTGAGACCTAATTAAAGAGCCATGTGATCATGGATTGATACATTTAGAGGTTATAAGGATGATTCCAAGGTTAACTCATCATGATTGAAGAGTTTGAGAAGTTTCAAGCTAGGGTTTCTAAGGCTTGACAGTGTAAAATCCCCTAGTTTGACCCCTATATCCAGGGCAATTTAGCTCAAGATGTGATTGTCATCCCATCTTTCCCCCAACATGATTGTTGTAGAGCATGGTCTTAGCTTTAATTTGAGTGCTAAAATTCCTTGATAGGATTTGTAGAACTCAAGTTATGAGCCAGACAAGTTACAGGTCATCTGAGGCATGTGAATTAGGAGGTTGAAAGTTACCCAACTTGCATGACACTTTTTCCCTAGAAGGATGATTCCTATGAACTTTTGGTCAACATGAATGTTGTTCTTTATTGTCTTAGATTTCTAAAGAGTACTAGAAGTCCATGATTGGATTTGTAGAACTCAAGTTATGGCTTTGACAAGTCAAGGGTATTTTAGGAATTTGTGATTATAGGTCATTTATGATCATAGGTCATTTTCACCAACTTAGACACCTCAAATGAAATTTTTTCAACTTGAAAGTTGCTCAAAATGGGGTTTTTACCTTGACCATGCATCAAAGAGACATTAAAATGGCTCAAGGAAGGAAGTGGTTCAAGGAATTTTGAAAAAAGAAGAATTAAAGGCATTTAATGACCAAAAAATTGAAATATTTCATTTTATGTCCAAACAAGGCAAAATAATAGGTCATTTTGAATGAAAAAATCATTTTAGAAACTTTGGCAATGCTAGAATTTTGGTTTGAGTCTATTTTCATACCATTTCATTTCATTTCTTCATGATGAAGCAACATAACCAACATGAACCATTGGCTTGCAAACAAGGAAATGATCATAACAAACTAATTCAATATCTCATGAGATGAATTTTCCAAGCATTTTTCATGCCCAAAGAGAGCCAGAATCGTGACTGGTGTGGGAGAGATGTTGGAGAGAAATTGAAATTGCAAAATCTCATTAGTGAGTCTAGAATTTTAGGAAATTGAAAGATTAGGAATTCATGCAATTGTGATTTTAATTACATTTTTTTAATTTTAATTGATATTAAATCCATTATGGTTGACACCTTGGTTTGCTGATTTTTGTGTGAGCAATTGATGATGATTCTTGAGCTGATTTTTTGTGTGTCATTAGTTTAGATATGCATGCTCCCATAGTATTTTTCTCACATTTTTGTGATGGAATTAGATGAGGCTTTTAGGTTGAAACTTTAGCTGCTCTAGTTTTAGGGTTTAAGCTTAGTACCTTGTAGTTTGGATTTTATTTCTAGGACTTTTTGGATGATTCAACCTCTGGATTTTGTATGGTAGATTCATGGTTGACTTAGGTTCCCATAGTTATTTTTGTAGGATTTTACAATTGGTTTTGGTATTTTAGTTAGGATTAACTTTATTACTAGGTTTTAGGTGATCCTAACTTGCTAATTCAACTAGAATGATTTCTTTAGTTCCCTTAGATTAGGGTTTTGCCTCTCTTGCTCTTGGATGATGTTGAAGGCTTGTGTGGACTGCTGAGGAATGCATGGTGGAGCTTGGACTTGAAGTTTGCTCTTCCTTTGGAGTAGTTTTGTTTAGGTGTTAAGATTAGGGTTTGTAAGTAGAGCTTCTAGATAGATTCTCTTCTTTCATAAACATGGAAGGTGTTAATCACTTCCATTCTTCCCTATGATGTAATGTCCCCTTGTGAAGACCTTATCCCTCCTTTGGTAGGATGTGTGGCTCTTCACAAGTTGGTAGAACCTTTGAGGGTTCCTTTCTTTGATGGTGGGGTGTTTAGTGGTGACCTTTGGTCTTCACTTTGCTTTCCATTATCCAAACCTTGCTCTTGTTAGATGAATCTTTCTCCCTTGCTAGAGGATGGAGTTCCTTGCTAAAAGATTGAAGATGCTAGAGGTTGCACTTCCCCTTTGTTTGAAGACTGCCCTTGGAGCTGAAGCTTGAAGATCAAGAAGAACAAGTTGACACTTGTGAAGAAGAGCAAATTGAGATTGAAGGAAGAGCTGAAGCTTGAAGAAGATGGAGAACAAGTTGATACTTGTGTGTGATGCTTTAAAAGCTTGAAGAAGCAAGTTGACACTTGCTATTGAAGATGAAAGCCTTGAAAAGCAGTTGAAGACTGAGGACTGAACTGCTGTCAGAGGAGAGCTTTGCTGTGAAGCTGTGGGGGGCTGTTGATCTGCTTTCTTTCCTGTCTATTTTCTTCCTGTGCAACTGTATTGATGTGACTTGTTTGATTTGCTTGATGCATTAGAATAAGTTCATATTTAGATTGATTTAATCTAGGAGCATGATTGCACTAGAGGTTGAGCTGCTCCCTCTGCTTGTATTGTTACTGTATGGCTTTGCTTGCGGGTATTCGGTAGAGCTCTGCTCCCTTGCCTATGTGGGTTGTTATTTGCTTGATGGCATTTTATTTCATTTCTTCTGTATGATTACAATTATTCATATTTTGCTTGATAGCATGTTACTTCTTCTGTATGATTACAGTTATTCATATTTGGCTTGAGGTTGAGATGATCTTGTGGAGGCTGATGCCCCACACACATTTCCTTCCTCACTTGCATTGCATGCACTTTACTGTATATCTGTTTACTGTTTAAGCTGATGCTTTATCTGTTTCTGTTTATCATTGACATGATCCCCTAGGAATATCACTTCCTTTGATAAGGAAGTGATGATTAGAACTTTAGGTTGAAACCTATGCATGATAACTTCTAGGAGTTCCCTGTTTCAAACCTCAACCATAGGATGAATCCTTGGCATGACAACATTAGGAATTGATAGTCTCCCCTTAGTTGAACCTGTTCGTTCTCTCTTCTCATCTCAAAACAAATTAAACTACAGTAATAAAGGTTAACTGATGTCGTACATTACGAGCCTTAAGCTATCTGAGAAAGGGTTGTCGGAGAGTTTCTTTTCGACAACTTGGATGTTTAGTATGGCACCCTTTGGGTGACATGCGACGCATTCACTCTCAGGTCATAGTCTCTAGTGCGATATTAGTTGCAGACAACCATAAAAACACTTCTTCCCTAAAAGACAGAAAGCAAACTTCAAACCTTTTATCCCCGTGGGCCTGTAATTCAAAGGAAAGCTTTTCTGAAGAAAAGAGTGTCGTTAACTCTCTGTTCTACCGCAAAAGGTAACGCCTAAGGCTCCAAGGGTATAGCTGTGTACACCAAATTGCTGGAACTGTTTGTTAACCCTACTCGATAAAACAGATGAATCTGAATTCCCGTAATTCGTATTATCCCGAACTACGTAAGCTCTGATCTCTCATACCTGTTGAGAGTACGTAGGCACAATACTGATGTATTGGCGAGCCTCCTTCCCCGTAACCCGTAGTTAGTCGAACTACGTTGACTCTGATTTCTCATTCTCTGATGAGAATACGTAGGCATAAAGCGCGACGCTTTGCCGAGTCATTTTCTTTTCTTTTTAAGCCATCCTTGATAGGTAGATAGATAAAACAAACCCGTCAGATAAACATAACAAGCGTGGATCCCATCGAGTACGATGGACGTGAGGGGTGCTAATACCTTCCTCTGGCGTAACCGACTCCCGAACCCAGACATTGGTTGCGATGACCTTGTCTTACACCTTTTCATCAAGTTTTTCCGATCGTTTCCTTTCCCGTTCTGAGGGATAAATAATGAAAGGTGGCGACTCTTCTGTTTTGCCGGCACCTTATTTTCGCGGTAGCGACAATATGGTGATTCAACTTTGGTCATTAATCAGATCAAAAGAGAATGGGAGACTCGTCAGCTTAACCTGATTCCTTACATGAATTATTCCAGAAGGTTGTTACCTTTCTTTGATAGAGTAGAGTTTCATCATGTGCCAAGGGCCGAGAATCAGATGGCAGATGCTTTGCGAACCTTATCCTCGATGTACAAGGTGAATTATTGGAATGATGCTCCGGGGATCGTCATCTCGCGCCTCGATAGGTTGGCTTTCATTTTTGCAGTAAAGGAAGCATCTGATGGGAAGCCGTGGTATTATGATATCAAAAAATTTCTCAAGAATTAGGAGTATTCGCGTGGGGCATCAAGCTGGGATAAGAAGACCTTGAGAAGATTGTCTGGAAACTTTTACCTGAACAAAGACGATGTGCTTTACAGAAGAAACTTCGACTTGGTGTTGTTGAGATGTGTGGACGAAAAGGAAGCAGGTTTGCTAATGGAAGAAGTCCACGAGGGTACTTTTGGTACGCATGTAGGCGGACATGCAATGTCTCAGAAATTGTTGAGGGCAGGCTACTATTGGATGACCATAGAGTCTGATTGTTTCAAGTACGCCAAAAAGTGCTTTAAATTTTAGATTTATGCTGACAAAATGCTTGTACGCAAGTCCTCTGAATGTCATGGCGTCTCCTTGGCCCTTTGCTATGTGGGGCATTGATATGACCGGTAAGATTGAACCGACCGCTTCCAATGGACATCGCTTCATCATGGTGGCAATTGATTATTTCACCAAGTAAGTTGAAGCCGCTTCTTTCGCCAACGTGACCAAGTAGGTTGTGGCTTGATTTATCAAGAAGGACATCATTTGTCGTTACAGAGTGCCTGAACGGATCATTACTGATAATGGTTTGAATTTGAACAACAAGATGATGAAGGAACTGTGCCAGAGTTTCAAGATCGAACATCACAACTCTTCTCCTTATCGCCCAAAGATGAATGTTGATGTTGAGGCAGCTAATAAGAACATCAACAAGATTGTGCAAAAGATGGTTGTTACTTACAAAGATTGGCACGAGATGTTGCCCTTTGCTTTGCATGGATATCGTACTTCAGTATGTACTTCAACTGGGGCAACACCTTTCTCGCTAGTGTATGGTATGGAAGTTGTCCTACCATTGGAAGTCGAGATTCCTTCATTGAGAGTGTTGGTTGATGTTAACCTTGATGAGGCGGAATGGGTGAAAGCCAGATTGACTTCTCATGAAATCCACGCTCAGACGAGGTTCTCCCGGTTAACTTTTTTTCCGGCCCTTTGGGCCTGAGGGGTTGTTGGTTTGGAGGATTGTCGACTCTGGGGACCGATCATTTAGGATTTAGCTAAGTGAGGCCGCTTCAGGGGATGATGATGCCACACCTTCTGGGTATCATATCATCTCTCTTGAATGTCTGTGACGCTGATGACCGTATAGGATGCCAAACTTGTGTCAGTTTAGGTCCATACCTGTGAGCAGGGTCGGGTTTGTTGCAGGATACCTTAACCTTCAGACTACCTGGTTTTCTTGATAGTGAATCAGTTTTGTTGGTGTCAGAGGTTCTCATCATCAGATATATGGTTGTTCTTGATAGAGCAGATTTACGGTCCGATACCAAGGGTTACTTCTCATCAGATATATGTGTTTGTTCTTGACAGAGCAAATTTATGGTCCGATACCAAGGGTTACTTCTCATCAGAGATATGGTTGTTCTTGACAGAGCAGTATTGTGGTTTTGTTGATACAAAACCTTCATCTCCTCAACAGCACAGTCGTCTTGATCTCCTGCTGCATGATTGCATTTTGCATTGTTTGCATACTCATTTGCATGTCATTAACGTGTGTCTGTGTTGCAGGTATCGTTTCCCCCGGTTCAATTTTCTTGCCTTCTATTGTGCTATCATGGGTTCTCTGAGGAAGACCGTGGCCTACAAGCTCCCCACTCCTGATGTTGTTCAGCTGTCTAGTTTGATTGCTTTGGCAGATGATTCTGTGAGAGGTGAATTCAGAAAGTCTTATGGGAAATTGCTCAGCTTGGTTTGTAAACCTTCCGTGTTTGAGTTGAATGGGTTGTACGCCTTGCTGCAGTTCTACGATCCTCCTTTGAGATGACTTACTTTCCTGGACTTTATTCCCGCACCTACACTAGAGGAGTATGCTGATTTGTTAGGTGTGCCTATCAAGAGTCAGATGCCCTTTGTTCATATGAATGATGAGTCTAATCTGGCTAGTCTAGCTCTTTCGCTTCATCTGGATGCCTCTGAGTTGGTCTTGTCTAGTTGGAACGGGGTTCCCGGTTTCTCTTTGCAGTTCTTAGTGGGAAAGGCCCAGCAGTGTGCCAAAGACGGTTGTTGGATCGTGTTCAACGCTATTCTTGCTCTTTGCATATACGACATCATTCTGTTCCCTAATATGCCTGACTTTGTAGACTTGGACGCCTTTCACATCTTTGCAGCAGAGAATCCAGTCCCTACCTTGATTGGAGATGTCTATCATTCCGTCCACTACAAAAACGAGAACAGAAGGGGCAAGAATGTCTCGTGCTGTGTGCCCCTATTCTATAGATGGCTTGATAGTCACCTGCCCAAGAAGGGTCCCTTTGCTTCATCTGCAGCCACAGCTGAGTGGTCTGAGCGTTTGATGAGTCTATCAGCAGAGGATATTGCCTGGTTTGATAGAGATAGGTTGGGTACTGAGATTATCTTCAGCTGTAGCGGGTTTCCGAATGTGCCTTTGATAGGAAGGAAGGGTTGTATCAACTACAATCCATCTCTGCTGGTCCGACAGTTTACTTATGCTTTGAGAGCTCCGCCGAAGGATGAAGAGGTGCAGGAATCTCTGTACCTCACTGGTCTTCTAGAGGGGGATATGTTATCTAAGCTTCAGCACGCTTGGAATGGTATCAGTAGGCGGGGGAAACCGTTGCTGGGAAAAAGTAATAGCCAAGCCTACGCTCCATATGTGACCTGGATCAGAGTCAGAGCAGATATCATAGGGATGTCGTTTCCTCCTGCCAAGCTAGAAAGCCCTCCAGTGATTGAAGAGCCTACAACCGTGCCTATTCAGCAGTACAATCAGGTGTTAGATGAGCGAGAGGAGCTTAAGAAGGCAAATGATGAACTGGAGAAAGAATTGGCTCAGCTCAGAAGCGAGAGAAGAGAAGCCGTCTATTCCTTCAAGAGGCAAACAGAGCTGGTAAACAAGTTAGGTACGGATTTGACTAAGCAGTTGGCTGAGCGTGAGCGTTTGGGTCGGGACTTCAAATCTGTCAACGACGTATTGGCCACTAAGAAGCAGCACTTGGATGAAGCGTACCGGAGAATATCCAAGTTTAATCAGCATTGGAAGGCCACCCTAGCCAACGACAAGGAACGGGAGGATAAACTGAAGCAGCAAATCTCCAAATTGAAAGTCCAGGTGAAGGCTAGTGAGAAGAGGTTTGATGAAGAAACCGCTCGCAGATATGCCACTGAAGGCCAGCTAAACAAGGCTCTTGCTAACCTGAAGGAGCGCAAACAGACGTTTGAATCCAAGAAGCGAAAGCTAGAAGATTGTTTCGGCGAAGGAGCATGGGAAGACTCCGTTGAAGGTCTTCAATACACTATTAGGCAGAGGGAGTTACTCGTCGAAGGGTTGCTCACTCAGCCTGATCATCCAGAAATGAGGGATCTGTTAGAAGAGTTCCGCGCCCGTGGCCGTGCTTGACTATCTTTGTAATCCTTTTGTTTTGACCATTGTTGTATGCTGACCATCACCAGGCTTGTTGGTTGAGGTCATGCTATTGATTCTGCTTGTACTCAGTGACGTTGTGTACCGCCGTGATGGGCTTTCTTTATATATATGAGATGTTATTTCCATGACTGGACTCAGACTTCTTATTATCAGCACTGGCACTCAGGCACTAGGATCGGGGGGGGGGGGGGGATCTCCCCAAGGCACAGACACACGTTTTCATTTGCATGAAGCATTTGCATAACGAGCACTTTGTCGTTTTTCTAACCCTTTTGTGTATGCAGGTTGTTCCAGGATTGATCGAAGGCCAATCCACCGCTATCTGACCAGAGCAAATCAAGCTAGAGCAATGGAACAAGTGCAGACTGACGTTCAGGAACTCCGAGAGAGGATGGACCACTTCATGGAGCTCATGCAAGTGGTTGCCAACGGCCAAGACCAGCTCAGAACATTGGTCCAGCCTCTGATCTCAAGGGTTGACAGCAATGGTGTACTCCATGGTGGGAATATTCCAACCCCTCCACTTGTTGAAACTCCTCAGAATGGAATCCCCGTGACCGGGGGGAATGGCAGTGGTAACGGCAATGTGATCACTAACATCGGGCTCAATGGTAATACGACTGGCGTCGGCAATGGAAATTTTGAAGCTAATGGCAATGCTGGACTGGGCAACGGCAACGCAGGTGCTGGAAATCTGTATGGACCTCAGCCATAGCTAGAAGATCTTAAAGAAGATTTGTTCTCACAGAGGAATGTTGAAGGAGAGCTGACAGCTGAAGCACGTCTGAGGTTTAAGGCACTCGAGGACAAATGAGGATTTTCGAGAACCAGAACACTATGGGTGTCGACATGAGTAAATTGGGATTGATTGCTGATTTCAAGGTGCCTCCTAAATTCAAGGTACCCGACTTTGATAAATACAAGGGCACCACCTGCCCTCGTGTCCACTTAAGGTCATACTACCGAAAGATGTCCGCTCACTCTGAAGACGAGAAGTTGCTGATGCACTTCTTTCAGGATAGCTTGTCCGGGCCATCCTTGGAATGGTACATGAGTTTGGAACCTACCAGTGTGCGCACGTGGAAGGAACTTGCTGAGGCCTTCGTGCACCATTACCAGTATAACAGTGACTTGGCTCCGAACCGAGTTCAACTGCAGAACTTGTCACAGAGGAACAACGAGGGGTTCAAAGAATACGCCCAGCGGTGGCGTGAATTAGCAGCTAGAGTTCAGCCGCCGATGGTTGAACGAGAGCTTGTTCAGATGTTTGTAGCCACTCTCTCAGGGGTTTATTACGAGAAACTAGTCAGCGGCATGTCAGGGAGTTTCTCTGATCTCATCATTACTGGCGAGCACGTTGAAAATGGGATCAAACTGGGGAAAATTCAAGGTGGTGATCTATCCTCAGCCGGAGGAGGAAAGAAGCCATATGGTAGTAAAAGGCGTGAAGGGGAGACGAGCGTCGTGTCCAACGCTCGCAGGAAAGGTAAAAGCCAGTGCCAGCAGGTGGCTAGCATAACCATCCCTGCTGTCCAACAATCCCAGCCGCAGCAGCAGCAGCCAAATCAACAAGGATACAGAAAGTATCAGAACAGGGCACCTCTGTCGAGCCTTCACCTTGAGACACCGCCCATGTCTTATGCTCAGCTATTACAAACTCTGCTTCAGTTACAGCTAGTCCAGAAGAAAACGCTGGCTCCCTTGACAGGGGCACCTCCGCAGGGTTATGATGCGAATGCAACTTGTGATTTGCACTCAGGGGCACCTGGCCACACGATAGAAAACTGCAAAGCCTTCAAGCACAAGGTGCAAGATATGGTGGATGCTAAGATCATCAATTTCTCAAATAATGTGCCGAATGTCACAAAGAACCCTATGCTGAATCATAGGGGAGGTGGGGTGAATGCCATTATTGAAGACGAGAACTTAGATTTGGTGACTGATGTCAAGGATCTGAAGACACCGCTTAGCTTCGTTAAAGCCAAGCTGATGAAGAGAGGCTTCTTTCCGGGTTGTGGAGAACTATGTATGGGCTGTGCGACTCGTCCTGATGGATGCGAACAGTTGATAGAAGGGATTCAGAGTCTGATGACCGAAGGAATCTTGCAGTTTAGCCGAAGGGCCGAAAGTAGATCTGGAGAGGTAATGCTGAAGCAAGATGATGAGGTTGCCACCATCACCATCCCCCGCCAAACGATAACCATTTCTGCACCCAGGCCGCCCACAATTACCATCACGAAGGCCGGGCCGATACCTTTTGAAAGCACCAATGATGTCCCATGGCATTATGGGGCAGACGTCTACTGTAACGGACAGAAACTGGAATTGGAACCATCTGGGCAGTCTGTGGGTAACCTAGTGGGAATTGGCGGAATCACGCGCAACGGAAGAGTATTTTCTCCACCTGAGGTTGTGGCAGACAAAGCAGATAAAGCTGGAGAAACCGATAAGGGAAAGAGTAAAGTCGTTGAGGAAACCCCTCGTGGGGTAGAGAAGGACTTACTTGTAAAGGACGCTGAAGAGTTCATGAGGTTGACCAAGAAGAGTGACTACAAGATCGTGGATCACCTCCATCAAACACCCTCGAAAATCTCCATCCTGAATTTGTTGTTGTGTTCGGAGTCACATCGCAACGCGCTGTTAAGGGTTTTGAATGCCATGTATGTACCGCAGGAGATCTCGGTCAACCAGTTGGAAGGGGTTGTAGCCCACGTGAATGCTGCAAACGGGTTAGGGTTCACTGACCTAGAGCTGACGCCGAAGGGAAGAAACCACAACAGCGCCCTGCACATCTCGATAGAGTGTAGGGGAACGATTATGTCTCATGTGTTGGTGGACACAGGGTCGTCGCTCAATGTTCTTCCGAAGAAAGCATTGATGAAGTTAGATACTCGTGGATTGATTTGCACACCCAGTGATCTGGTCGTGAAGGCTTTCGATGGAACCAAGTGTCATATCTTTGGAGAGGTAACGTTGCCAATCCAAGTCGGGCCGGAAACTTTCGACGCAGTCTTCTATATTATGGACATCATGCCAGCCTACAGCTGTCTCTTAGGCTGGCCATGGATCCATTCTGCTGGTGCCGTGACCTCCACGTTGCACCAGAAACTCAAGTACGCTGTCGGAGGCAGCATCGTAATTGTTTGTGGCAAGGAAGACATAATGGTGAGCCATTTGTCGTCCTTCAAATATGTTGAGATGGATGGGGAATCCACAAAACCCTATGTCAGGCGTTCGAAGCTGTTAAAGTTAAGGACGTGGCTCTTGTAGCAACCGAAAAGCCAGAGATGACTCTCTCTTCCTTCAGGGAAGCCCGGGCCGTTGTTCAAGTCGGCTCTACCCCAGTCTGGGGGCAGGTTCTAGAAATACCTAACAAACAGGACATGTTTGGGTTAGGATACTCTCTTACGGCTGAAGCCTCCTCTTCTCACAGTGCGTCGCGAGGTAAAGGGCCGATCCAGTTTACAAGCGGCGGGGTAATATTCGAAAGCGTCAATGCAGTGTCTGAAGACGGCGAGGACAGCGATTGCGACCTAGACTCTTGGATCCAGCCAAGCAAACCAGGCCAGAGCCTCACCAACTGGTCCATCAGGGATACCATCCCAGTGACAGGCAAAGAGTAATGATTTACTTTCTCCAATCATTGTACAACCCTATGTCCTACCCGGGGCATAATGGTTTTATTGTCAGGGCCTTGTTTGATTATGTACATGCATTTTACCAATAAAATCAAAAGGCGTTCTTTCGCATTCAAATGTTGTGATCTCTGTTATTCCTGTTTTATATTTGTTTTGAAAAACAATAAAATGGCAATAGGGTTGGTGCTAACCTGCATATCCTTGTTTTAAGCTTAACCCTTGTTATTGCAGGATCCACATAGCAGATGACGTCGACTCTAGACCTTCTATGACTCACTTCGACTTCGATTTCCCGATCTATCAAGCCGAAGAAGAGATTGATGAAGATGAAGACCTTCCCGAAGAGTTGGCCCACTTGTTGAAACAAGAAGAGAAAGTTATTCTTCCTCACGAGGAAGAGATTGCGATTGTGAATCTGGGTTCTGAAGAACTAGTCAGGAATGTCAGGATAGGGGCTGCATTGCAGAGTGATGTCAAGCAGAGATTGGTCGAGATGCTGAGAGAGTATAGTGACATCTTTGCTTGGTCATACGAAGATATGCCTGGACTTGATACTAACATCGTGGTCCATCACTTGCCGCTGCGAGAAGATTGTCCTCCCGTTAAGCAGAAGCTTAGGAGGACGCGACCAGATATGGCCGTTAAGATCAAAGAAGAAGTGCAAAAGCAGCTTGATGCTCGCTTCTTAGCAGTCATTACTTACCCTCCGTGGGTCGCCAACATAGTACCTGTACCGAAGAAGGAAGGTAAGGTGCGAATGTGCGTCGATTATCGGGATTTGAATAGGGCTAGCCCTAAGGATGATTTCCCGCTCCCACATATTGATGTGTTGGTCGACAATAAAGCTCAGTTCTCCGTATTTTCGTTCATGGATGGCTTCTCCGGTTACAATCAGATCAAGATGGCACTGGAGGACATGGAGAAAACTACATTTATTACACCTTGGGGAACATTTTGCTACAAGGTAATGCCCTTCGGTCTGAAGAACGCAGGGGCCACTTACCAACGAGCAATGGTCAATTTGTTTCATGACATGATTCACCATGAGATTGAAGTCTTTGTTGATGACATGATTGCGGAGTCCCAAACGGAGGAGGGACATCTGGTCAATTTGCTGAAGCTTTTTGAGAGGCTTAGGAAATTCAGGTTGAGGCTGAATCCTAACAAGTGTAGTTTCAGAGTACGGTCTGGAAAACTACTGGGGTTTATTATGAGCGAAAGAGGCATCGAGGTTGATCCTACGAAGATAAAAGCAATACAAGAAATACCTACGCCAAAAACCGAGAAAGAAGTTCGTGGTTTCCTGGGCAGAATAAACTACATTGCAAGGTTTATTTCTCAGCTCACGGCCACGTATGAACTGATGTTCAAACTGTTAAAGAAAGATCAGGCGATTATCTGGAATGAGGATTGCCAGAAGGCATTTGATAAGATAAAATAGTATCTACAGGAACCTTCGATCTTGATACCCCCAGTGGCCGGACGACCCTTAATCATGTACTTGACAGTTCTTGAGAATAGTATGGGGTGTGTTCTTGGTCAGCACGACGAGACGGGCAGAAAGGAGCATGCCATTTACTTTTTGAGTAAAAAGTTCACAGACTGTGAATCTCGTTACTCGATGCTGGAGAAGACGTGTTGCGCACTAGCCTGGGCTGCCAAACGTTTACGACAGTACATGCTCAATCACACGACCATGCTAATTTCGAAGATGGATCCGATCAAGTACGTCTTCGAGAAGCAAGCGCTTTCGGGCAGGATTGCCAGATGGCAAATGGTGTTGACGGAATATGACATTCAGTACGTTTCCCAAAAGGCCATCAAGGGAAGCGTATTGTCTTAATACCTTGCCGAACAACCAATCGAGGATTATCAGCTGCTGAAATTTGAATTCCCTGATGAGGATATCATGTTTCTCAAGGTGAAAGATTGCGATGAACCGTTGCCCGACGAGGGTCCAAATAGGAAATCCCAGTGGAAATTGATATTTGACGGGGTGGTTAATTCTTACGGAAGTGGCATTAGGGCGATTATCACGACTCCTCATGGATCCCACATCCCGTTTACCACTAGACTGACGTTTCCGGTCACCAATAATGAAACGGAGTACGAAGCTTGCATCATGGGTCTAGAAGAAGAAATTGATTTGAGAATCAAGAACCTAGATGTATATGGTGACTCGGCACTTGTGATCAACCAGATTAAAGGGGAGTGGGAGACTCGTCAATCGAATTTGGTGTCGTACATGAACTATGCCAGAAGGCTGCTTCTGTTCTTTGATTGAGTGGAACTCCATCATGTGCCCAGAGCTGAAAATTAGATGGCCGATGCCTTAGCCACGTTGGCTTCGATGTATAAATTCAATTTTTGGAATGATGCTCCAAGAATTATCCTTTCTCATCTTGACAGACCCGCATTCGTCTTTGCGATCGAGGAAGCCTCCGATGGCAAGCCATGGTTCCATGACATCTAGACCTTCCTTATGACTAAGGAGTATCCTGAGGGAACGACAACCCAGGATAAGAAGACTCTGAGGAGGCTGTCTGGAAATTTTCATCTCAATCCTGATGGAGTTCTGTATAAAAGAAACCATGATCTCGTGCTACTCAGATGTGTAGATGAGAAAGAAGCGAGTATGCTCATGGAAGAAGTCCAGGAAGGCACATTTGGTACGCACGCCGGCGGGCATGCTATGACGAGAAAAATCCTGAGAGCAGGATACTACTGGCTGACGATGGAGTCAGATTGCTTCAAATTCGTGAAGAGATGTCATAAATGCCAGATTTATGCTGATAAGATTTATGTGTCGCCGTGCCCGTTGAATGTCATGTCCTCCCCGTGGCCGTTCTCCATGTGGGGCCTCGACATGATAGGCAAGATCGAGCCCACCGCATCTAACGTTCATCGCTTCATTCTAGTAGCCATCGACTACTTCACCAAGTGGGTGGAGGAAGCCTCATATACTAATGTGACCAAGCAAGTGGTGGCTAGATTCATAAAGAGGGACATCATCTGTCGTTACGGAATTCCCGAGCGGATCATCACTGATAATGGTTCGAATCTGAATAACAAGATGATGAAGGAGTTGTGCCAGAGTTTCAGGATTGAACATCACAACTCATCTCCTTACCGGCCGAAGATGAATGGCGCCGTTGAAGCGACTAATAAAAACATTAAGAAGATTGTGCAGAAGATGGTTGTGACCTATAAGGATTGGCACGAGATGTTGCCATTTGCACTGCACGGTTATCGTACAATGGTACATACATCAACCGGGGGAACTCCTTTCTCACTGGTGTACGGTATGGAAGTTGTCCTACCGTTAGAAGTAGAGATCCCTTCTTTACGAGTTTTGGTTGACGTGAAACTCGATGAGGCATAATGGATTAAGAACCGACTAAACCAACTCAGCCTGATGGACGAGAAAAGATTAACATCGATTGCATATGGTCGTCTCTACCAAAGCCGAATGAAGAAAGCTTATGATAAGAAGGTGCGTCCTAGAAGCTTTCAGACGGGTGATCTCGTCCTGAAGAAGATTCTTCCTCCACACTCCGATCATCGGGGGAAGTGGACTCCCAATTACGAAGGTCCGTACATCGTCAGCAAGGTCTTCTCGGGAGGAGCCTTGTTGTTATCCATGATGGATGGCGAAGATTTTGCATCCCCGGTGAACGCGGACGTAGTTAAAAAATACTTTGCTTAAAGAATGACCCGCTGGAAAGAAAAAGAATATCCAGGCAAAAATGGGGCATCCCGGCGAACCATAAAAAAGGAAAAAGGTTCGGGCAAAAATTAGGGATATAAAAGAAAAGAATGTACACCCACAAAATCGAAAACCTGGAAAGGCGACTTTGGCAAAAAAGGGTATCCCGGTGAGTCGAAAACCCGAAAGGGCGATTCAGGCAAAAGTTAGGGATTTGAAAAAGCAAATGACTGCGTTCCGCGTGTGGACTTTCATTGTTTAGTGGTTTGGAACACCTGAGGGCCGTTTGTCTGAATCAATCTCTTCTGAAGCTGAAGCATCAGAGAAGTATCGAAGTCGAGTGGGTCATAGAGGGATCAACTCATGGTGTTCGTCTACGCCACATTGCCGACATTTGTGTATATACTGACGTATATTTATGTTATTATACCCGCGCAGCTTCCTCATTCCAGGAGCTTGCATCTGTTGTAAAACATTTTTACCCGTTCAGGGGTTCGTTATCAATAAAATGTATACTATTCAGCAATTCTGTTTGCTTGTTTAGCATTCATCTGTTTTGTTTGCGAAAAAGAACATCGATGTTTTCGATAAAATGTGCATACATAAACTTACTAGCCTAGGCCACTGATTGTTGAAACAATTAATTACATGAAATTGTCATAAGATGATAACCTTGATAGGTCCCTTTAAGAAGGGTATCTTGTTTGTTTGTTTGTGTTGTTGCAGGTATAGCATATTCCAGGCAGTACGCCGTATGTGGTCCCAAGCAGGATGATTCCTTCTTCTCCAGCAAGTTCAGCAGCATCTCCCCGCGGAGTCTGAACACGAGATCGTAAGCATTGATATGTCTCTCCAAAAAGAGAAGATTCTCTCCCCAATCAGATGTATCCTGAAGGATCGTCGTCTCCCCAGCTGAGTCATGCGCTGAAGTGTACGTTCGTGCAGTTTTCATAGAAGATTATCTGCAAGTGTGCAGCTTTCGATAGTTCAGACTGAAGTCTCCAGCGGAATTGAGATTCCCCACAGAGTTGTACTCTCCCCAGTAAGCAGGATGATTCCTTCTTCCCCAGCCGAGTTTGCAGTTCCCCAGGAGAGTTGAGTCCTTGGAAGCCGTTTAGGCCATGATTGGTTTTCCCCAGTAGAGTGTTGAATAGCTGATGATATATTTCCCCACCGGAGTCGTTATCTCCAGGAAAGTTTTGCCGCGAAGACCGCGCAGCTTATTTCTGCGATTGACATTGTTTTCCTCAGCAGTTGTGGTTTGAATACCTAGTTGAGCAGGTTTAGGTTCTTGTAGAACTTTGTTCCCCTGCAGTAGTCGGCTGAAGTTCGTTCCCCAGGCGGAATCCAATTGAGATTGGTGTGACTTCTTCTCCTCGGCAGGATGATTCCTTCTTCCACCAAAGTGGTTCTTTCTCCTTGACAGGGGGATTTTCCCTTCAGCATTTATTTTGCTGATGGGGTCGTAGCATTTTGCATGATTGCATAGCATTTACCCTAAACACGCGTAGCATTTCCACCGTGTGGAGCATTGCGCCATTGTCAAGCATATGCATATGAAACATGAGCTAGGTCGTTACCGTTCTTGTTTCGCAGGTGTTCCTACGCAGAATGGTTCACTCAAGATGATTCTTGAATTCCCCAGTAAAGTTGATGGCTTAAGATGATTTTTAAAATCCCCAGTGAAGTCGCCAGAGTTGGTTGCTCAAGCTGATGCTTGGAGTCCCCGACAGAGTGTTTGCTCAGGATGATTCTTGAAATCTCCAGCAGAGTTATTGGTTCAAGATGATTCTTGAAGTCCCCGGCGGAGTTATTTGTCCAAGACAATTCTTGAAGTCCTCAACAGAGTTGATTCACCCAGAATGATTTTTAGATCCCCGAGGTAAAGTTACTTGATAGTTCTCTAGAATTCCCAGCGGAAATGTGTCATCCCCAGCAGGTTGTTGAGCAGAGAAGATGAAGTTTCCCTTGAAGACTTGATGATTGAAGTCCGGCAGTAGTGCCGAATCTCCTGATCTACTAATGAAGTCCAGCTGCGAGGTTGAAGCAGTTCTCTCAGCTGATGCGGAGTGCCTGATAGCGGAAGTTTGGGTATCCCTATTTGGTTCATGATTGGCCGAGGATTCTATTTCGGACTCTCTGATGAAGTTCGGCTGACGCCCGAAAAAGTTCTTTGAATGCCCGACTGCGTGATTAACTTGATTGTTAAAAAGTTCCTAATGACCTGATGAGTCCCGAGGAATCCTTCTGCCGCAGTGTCGCAAAATGCCTGACAGCATAATCGACCATCCATTACCAGTTACCGTGTAACTGGTGATCCCTTGATGACTTGAGGACGAAGATCTACAGCAA
The DNA here is from genome assembly GCA_963859935.3 of Lathyrus sativus. Lineage (NCBI taxonomy): Eukaryota > Viridiplantae > Streptophyta > Magnoliopsida > Fabales > Fabaceae > Lathyrus > Lathyrus sativus. The sequence continues at coordinate 489,507,357 of OZ012735.1, read as the reverse complement.
AATCAGATGATCATTCTGACGGAGATTTGAAATCAGACTTTTCACTAGTTACCATGTGACCAATTCCCCAGCAGAGTTGTCGTGCAATTGGCATGCTCAGTTTTGAAGATGTTCCTACCAATCCAAGTATTGTTTACCTGTGCGGTTGGCAGATCGCCATTTACCATGTAACTGGTGACCCCTTGATGATTTGAGGATGCAATGATATCAGATAAATCAGAGAATCATCCTGACGGAGGTTCATACCATCATTTCTCTAGCTAGTTGTCGTGCAACTATCATTTCAGTTTCCGAAGATTTGCTCCCATCAGAGTACCGTATACTTGCGCAGTTGGCAAATTTCTGGGTTTATTGGTATTCAACCGTCTTTCACCTTGATTGTTTGAGAGCTGTTCGCTTCTCACCCAGTCAGGTCCAAACCGTTTGAATAGGGGCAGCTGTTGCACCCCAAAATTTTCCCAACATTTCTTTACCTAGCTTATGTTTGATTTCATTCACATTAGCATTATCATTTGCATTTCATTGACATGTATGCAGTAGATCAAGAGGTATGATTACCAATTAAGAGCTACACAAGACTTTGAAACTAGATAAGAAGTTTATTCAGATGCTCAAGGGTTGATATCCTTGTCAGAGAAGTTAAAGGATCCTCAGAGAGAGTGGTTGAAACCAGGTGTGTAGGCCTCCTAACTTAAGAGTTGTGGGAAGCCCTAAGATGATTCTGAAGCCATGAAGTTGGACTTGAGGTCTTGAGAGAGCTTATGAGAAGTGTTGAAGATCACTTTGAGGCCTAGACAGGTCATTGTGCAAGAATGAGAAGCCTCAGCCATGATTGGTGCAGTTAGGGTTTGACTGGGTCAACCCTAAGTCAACTGATGATTTGAAGAAGGTTGAGACCTAATTCAAGAGCCATGTGATCATGGATTGCTACATTGAGAGGTTATAAGGATGATTCCAAGGTTAACTCATCATGATTGAAGAGTTTGAGAAGTTTCAAGCTAGGGTTTCTAAGGCTTGATAGTGTAAAATCCCCTAGTTTGACCCCTATCTCCAGGGCAATTTAGCTCAAGATGTGATTGTCATCCCATCTTGCCCCCAACATGATTGTTGTATAGCATGGTCTTAGCTTTAATTTGAGTTCTAGAAGTCCTTGATAGGATTTGCAGAACTCAAGTTATGAGCCAAACAAGTTACAGGTCATCTGAGGCATGTGAATTTGGAGCTTGAAAGTTACCCAACTTGCATGACACTTTTGCCATATAAAGATGATTCCTATGAACTTTTGGTCAACATGAATGTTGTTCTTTATTCTCTTAGCTTTCTAAAGAGTACTAGAAGTCCATGATTGGATTTGTAGAACTCAAGTTATGGCTTTGACAAGTCAATGGTATTTTGGGAATTTGTGATTATAGGTCATTTATGATCATAGGTCATTTTCACCAACTTAGACACCTCAAATGAAATTTTTTCAACTTGAATGTTGCTCAAAATGGGGTTTTAACCTTGACCATGCATCAAAGAGACATTGAAATGGCTCAAGGAAGGAAGTGGTTCAAGGAATTTTGAAAAAAGAAGAATTAAAGGCATTTAATGACCAAAAAATTGAAATAATTCATTTTGTGTCCAAACGAGGCAAAATAATATGTCATTTTGAATGAAAAAATCATTTTAGAAACTTTGGCAATGCTAAAATTTTGGTTTGAGTCCATTTTCATACCATTTCATTTCATTTCTTCATGATGAAGCAACATAACCAACATAAACCATTGGCTTGCAAACAAGGAAATGATCATAACAAACTAATTCAATATCTCATGAGATGAACTTTCCAAGCATTTTTCATGCCCAAAGTGAGCCAGAATCGTGACTGGTGTGGGAGAGATGTTGGAGAGAAATTGAAATTGCAAAATCTCATTTGGGTGGTTACAGAGCTTTCTAGATGATTCTAATGAGTTCTGTATAAGATTTGGAGTGTGTTCAGCCATTTTTTTTGGAAGCATTTGAAGCAGGTAGCAGAGATAGCAAGTGAAAATTCAGAGATGCAACTCAAGATCGTGTTTTGAGATTGAAGAGGAATCAAGCCAAATTGAGGTGTGCATTAGCTTCAGAGGAAGATTTGGAGTGAGTCTGGATCATTGTCGAGGAGGAATCGAGCAAGAATTGCATCTGTTCTTCATCTGAAACCAGGTTGTACAAATTGAAATTGTGCTTAATCTATAGGGAGATAGCTAGAAATCTTTATGTGGTTAGGTTCTTATCATGACATAGATGGATTTTGGTACAAGAATTTGATGGATAGAGACACTCTAGGGTATGGACCATTTTCTGTTGAGCCTGATTTCTCAAGATTCTTGGTGATATATTCATGATTGGATAATGGAAATTGATCAGTGAGAAGTGTAGATTAATTTAGGATCATTATTTTGAGAATTGTGATGATCAAGATTTGGTGTATTTCTGAAAATCCTTTCGTGTTTGGAGTTGGAGAAGGAATTAATGAATTTGGAGATTGGATTCGTGTTCAGGACGAAAAATTGAGTAAGATGATGATTTGTTTTGTCATTTTTGACGACCTGAGACGAGCACCTCACTGGAGAAGATGGTGGCGCTGCAACTCAGGCCACCGTCTGGTTATTTCCCTCCATCAGTTTGAAATTGGGGACGATGAACATGAGCCATTGGATGAGGGTTTGACATTTGACTCAGGCAATGGATGGATGGCCACGATTGGCTCTCAAACTCTGAAGAGAGATCTTTGAATGAAACACACTGTTTCATTAATTGGAACGGTTTGGGCTTAGTGCACTGAGTGATATTCACACCCCCCAGTTGGCCCAATCTGTGAAATGAACTTGACATAATTGCTATTTGATACGCGTATTTTATTATTTCCATTGATTTTCTTTTATTTTGTGCATTTCATATAGTTTTGAAAATAATTCATAAAAATCCATTATGCATTTGTGATTTTAATTCCATTTGTGATTTTTTTCCAGATTTTTTCCCCCTGACTCATGAGTGAGTCTAGAATTTTAGGAAATTGAAAGATTAGGAATTCATGCATTTGTGATTTTAATTACATTTTTTGCATTTTAATTGATATTAAATCCATTATTGTTAACACCTTGGTTTGCTGATTTTTGTGTGAGCAATTGATGATGATTCTTAAGCTGATTTTTTGTGTGTGATTAGTTTAGATATGCATGCTCCCATAGTATTTTTCTCACATTTTTTTGATGGAATTAGATGAGGTTTTTAGGTTGAAACTTTAGCTGCTCTAGTTTTAGGGTTTAAGCTTAGTACCTTGTAGTTTGGATTTTATTTCTAGGACTTTTTGGATGATTCAACCTCTGGATTTTGTATGGTAGATTCATGATTGACTTAGGTTCCCATAGTTATTTTTGTAGGATTTTACAATTGGTTTTAGTATTTTAGTTAGGATTAACTTTAGTACTAGGTTTTAGGTGATCCTAACTTGCTAATTCAACTAGAATGATTTCTTTAGTTCCCTTAGATTAGGGTTTTGCCTCTCTTGCTCTTGGATGATGTTGAAGGCTTGTGTGGGCTGCTGAGGAATGCATGGTGGAGCTTGTACTTGAAGTTTTCTCTTCCTTTGGAGTAGTTTTGTTTAGGTGTTAAGATTAGGGTTTGTAAGTAGAGCTTCTAGATAGATTCTCTTCTTTCATAAACATGGAAGGTGTTGATCACTTCCATTATTCCCTATGATGTAAGGTCCCCTTGTGAAGACCTCATCCCTCCTTTGGTAGGATGTGTGGCTCTTCACAAGTTGGTAGAACCTTTGAGGGTTCCTTTCTTTGATGGTGGGGTGTTTAATGGTGACCTTTGGTCTTCACTTTGCTTTCCACTATCCAAACCTTGCTCTTGTTAGATGAATCTTTCTCCCTTGCTAGAGGATGGAGTTCCTTGCTGGAAGATTGAAGATTCTAGAGGTTGCACTTCCCCTTTGTTTGAAGACTTCCCTTGGAGCTGAAGCTTGAAGATCAAGAAGAACAAGTTGACACTTGTGAAGAAGAGCAAATTGAGATTGAAGGAAGAGCTGAAGCTTGAAGAAGATGGAGAACAAGTTGATACTTGTGTGTGATTCTTTGAAAGCTTGAAGAAGCAACTTGACACTTTCTATTGAAGATGAAAGCCTTGAAAAGTAGTTGAAGATTGAGGACTGAACTGCTGTCAGAGGAGAGCTTTGCTGTGAAGCTGTGGGGGGCTGTTGATCTGCTTTCTTTCCTGTCTGTTTTCTTCCTGTGCAACTGTATTGATGTGACTTGTTTGATTTGCTTGATGCATTAGAATAAGTTCATATTTAGATTGATTTAAGCTAGGAGCATGATTGCACTAGAGGTTGAGCTTCTCCCTCTGCTTGTATTGTTACTGTATGGCTTTGCTTGCGGGTATTCGGTAGAGCTCTGCTCCCTTGCCTATGTGGGTTGTTATTTTCTTGATGGCATTTTATTTCATTTCTTATGTATGATTACAATTATTCATATTTTGCTTGATAGCATGTTATTTCTTCTGTATGATTACAGTTATTCATATTTGGCTTGAGGTTGAGATGAGCTTGTGGAGGCTGATGCCCCACACACATTTCCTCCCTCACTTGCATTGCATGCATTTTACTGTATATCTGTTTACTGTTTAAGCTGATGCTTTATCTGTTTCTGTTTATCATTGACATGATCCCCTAGGAATCTCACTTTATTTGATAAGGAAGTGATGATTAGAACTTTAGGTTGAAACCTATGCATGATAACTTCTAGGAGTTCCCTGTTTCAAACCTCAACCATAGGATGAATCCTTGGCATGACAACATTAGGAATTGATAGTCTCCCCTTAGTTGAACCTGTTCGTTCTCTCTTCTTATCTCAAAATAAATTAAACTACAGTAATAAAGGTTAACGGATGTCGTACGTTACGAGCCTTAAGCAATCTGAGAAAGGGTTGTCGGAGAGTTTCTTTTCGACAGCTTGGATGTCTAGTATGGCACCCTTTGGGTGACATGCGATGCATTCACTCTCAGGTCATAGTCTCTAGTGCGATATTAGTTGCAGACAACCATAAAAATACTTCTTCCGTAAAAGACAGAAAACAAACTTCAAACCTTTTTGCCCCGTGGGCCCGTAATTCAAAGGAAAGCTTTTCTGAAGAAAAGAGTGACGTTAACTCCCCGTTCTACCGCAAACGGTAACGCCTAAGGCTCCAAGGGTCGAGCTGCGCACACCAAATTGCTGGAACTGTTTGTTAACCCTACTCGATAAAACAGATGAATCTGAATTCCCGTAATCCGTATTATCCCGAACTACGTAATCTCTAATCTCTCATACCTGTTGAGAGTACATAGGCACAATACTGATGTATTGGCGAGCCTCCTTCCCCGTAACCCGTAGTTAGTCGAACTACGTTGACTCTAATTTCTCATTCTCTGATGAGAATACGTAGGCATAAAGCGCGACGCTTTTCCGAGTCATTTTCTTTTCTTTTTAAGCCAACCTTGATAGGTAGATAGTTAAAACAAACCCGTCAGATAAACATAACAAGCGTGGATCCCATCGAGTATGATGGATGTGAAGGGTGCTAATACCTTCCCCTTGCGTAACCGACTCCCGAACCCAGACATTGGTTGCGATGACCTTGTCTTACACCTTTTCGTCAGGTTTTTCCGATCGTTTCCTTTCCCGTTCTGAGGGATAAATAACGAAAGGTGGCGACTCTTCTGTTTTGCCGGCACCTTATTTTCGCGGTAGCGACAATATGGTGATTCAACTTTGGTCATTAATCAGATCAAAAGAGAATGGGAGATTCGTCAGCTAACCTGATTCCTTACATGAATTATGCCAGAAGGTTGTTACCTTTCTTTGACAGAGTAGAGTTTCATCATGTGCCAAGGGCCGAGAATCAGATGGCAGATGCTTTGGCAACCTTATCCTCGATGTACAAGGTGAATTATTGGAATGATGCTCTGGGGATCGTCATCTCGCGCCTCGATAGGTTGGATTTCATTTTTGCAGTAAAGGAAGCATCTGATGGGAAGCCGTGGTATTATGATATCAAAAATTTTCTCAAGAATTAGGAGTATCCGCGTGGGGCATCGAGCTGGGATAAGAAGACCTTGAGAAGATTGTCTGGAAACTTTTACCTGAACAAAGACGATGTGCTTTACAGAAGAAACTTCGACTTGGTGTTGTTGAGATGTGTGGACGAAAAGGAAGCAGGTTTGCTAATGGAAGAAGTCCACGAGGGTACTTTTGGTACGCATGTAGGCGGACATGCAATGTCTCAGAAATTGTTAAGGGCAGGCTACTATTGGATGACCATGGAGTCTGATTGTTTCAAGTACGCCAAAAAGTGCTATAAATTTTAGATTTATGTTGACAAAATGCATGTACCCAAGTCCTCTGAATTTCATGGCGTCTCCTTGGCCCTTTGCTATGTGGGGCATTGATATGACCGGTAAGATTGAACCGACCGCTTCCAATGGACATCGCTTCATCATGGTGGCAATTGATTATTTCACCAAGTAGGTTGAATTCGCTTCTTTCGCCAACGTGACCAAGTAGGTTGTGGCTCGATTTATCAAGAAGGACATCATTTGTCGTTACAGAGTGCCTGAACGGATCATTACTGATAATGGTTTGAATTTGAACAACAAGATGATGAAGGAACTGTGCCAGAGTTTCAAGATCGAAAATCACAACTCTTCTCCTTATCGCCCGAAGATGAATGTTGATGTTGAGGCAGCTAATAAGAACATCAACAAGATTGTGCAAAAGATGGTTGTTACTTACAAAGATTGGCACGAGATGTTGCCCTTTGCTTTGCATGGATATCATACTTCGGTATGTACTTCAACTGGGGCAACACCTTTCTCGCTAGTGTATGGTATGGAAGTTGTCCTACCATTGGAAGTCGAGATTCCTTCCTTGAGAGTGTTGGTTGATGTTAACCTTGATGAGGCAGAATGGGTGAAAGCCAGATTGAATCAACTTAGTTTGATTGATGGTAAGAGATTGACAGCTATCGCCCATGGTCGATTATATAAGAGTAGGATGAAGAAAGCTTTCAATCAGAAGGTGCACCCTTGAAGCTTCCAGGCAGGTGATTTAGTGGTGAAGCGAATCCTCCCTCCACAAATAGATCACAGGGGCAAATGGAATCCCAACTACGAAGGTCCATATGTGGTAAGGAAAGTCTTCTCTGGAGGAGCTTTACTACTTTCAACTATGGATGGAAAAGATTTTACGTCCCCTGTGAACGCAGATGTAGTCAGAAAATACTTTGCTTAAAAGAGACTCGCTGGAATAAAAAGAAAATCCAAGCAAAAATGGGGCATCCCGGAGAACCATAAAAAGAATGGGTTCGAGTAAAAATTAGGGATAAAAAGAAAAAATGTAAACCCGTGAAGTTGAAAACCTGAAAAGGCGACTTCGGCAAAAATGGGTATCCCGGTGGATCGAAAATCCACAAGGGCGATTCAGGCAAAAGTTAGGGATTTAAAAGCAAACGATTGCGGTCTGTGTCTGATCCTATGAGCACAGTGGATTCTTAGAGGACCCGAGGGTTAACAAGTCAGTATTTTCAGAGGCCGAAGCACTGGAGAAGCATCAAATTTATGCGAGTCATAGTCGAATTGACACATGGTGGTTGTCTGTACCACATTGCCGACATTTGTATATATCTTTTGCATTTATGTACTTTTTGCGCAACTTTCTCTTTTCAGGAGTTGCATCTGATGTAAATCTGCCTATTTACAGGCCATTTTCAATCAATGAAGTATATTATCCAGAAAGATTTCTTTTCTTGTTTTAGCTTTTAATGTTTTGTTTGCAAAAGACGCTAGACATTTTGATAAAACTTTATATACATAAAATTTTAGGGTGTTGCTAATCATGATCGAAAGATTGATTTACTTGAATAATGTCATGGACGATGACCGAAATAGCCTTTATTGCATACAGGACACATTATTTGTTTATCATTTGCAGGGCTCTCATCATTGAGATTTATTTCAGAGGTGTATCCCCAGTGGAGTCATTATATCTCTATCCCCACAAGGTGTAGATGTCAAATAAAAAGTATCTCGCTGGCAATGATACGCAGGAAGAGACTAGTTTCTCCCCAACAGTTTAAGACTAGTTTTTCCCCAGCAGGTTGAGATTGCACTTATCCCCAGCGGGTTGAGATTGAGTTTCCCCGGCACTGGTATACACCTATCCCATGGCAGGTATATTTGGGATCATTTCCCCAGCAGTGGGACAAATTCAGTTTTATTTTCCCCATAGAGTCTAAGACTCAATTCCCCAAGCAGAAGTTGATGTTGATGATTCTCATTTCCCCAAGCAGATGTTGATATTGTTCAGTTTATTCTCATTTTCCCAAGTAGATGTTGATGTTGATTCCCTCGATGAGTATTCCCTAGTGAAGTTATCATCCCCAGCAGAATCCAGTGGTTACTGGTTTTCTTTGAAGCGAGATTTTTGGGATGATTTCCCAACGTTTATTTCTCTCAATCCCCTTCAGAGTAGATTTTATCCCCAATAGAAAGATTCTCTTTCTTAATTCCCCTCAGAGTGGACTTTCTTCCCCGCGGAGTGGGATTACCCCCAGAATGTTATTCTGGAAGGTCATTCAGGGCATTCTCTACAGCAAAATCCACTGTTTATTGGTATTCTTCAAAGCGAGTTGTTCGGGTGGATTCCCTAATTAATCTTTTTCCTAATCCCCGGTGAAGTCGCCAGAGCAGGTTTCTTCCCCGCAGAGTGGGATTATCCCCAAAGAGTGTTATTCTCGATCTCCAGCAGAGTGGTATCCCCGGCAGAGTGGATTTATTCCCCAGCAGTTTGCCTACTCCCCGGTAGAGTCGTATTCTCGAAGGCTGTTCAGGGCATTTTCTTCAGCAAAACTGGTTTGATCCCCAGCAGAGCAATTTTTGTTCTCAGCATAGCAGTTTTACCCAGGAGAGTTCTTTTCCAGGAGGCCATCCAGGGCTCGTTTTCCCCAACTTAAGTCCAATCGTACATGGCACCCGGTCATCCCTAGTGGAGTTGGCTTTATCTCTTCAGCATTTATTTTGCTAAAGTGGTTCCTTTGCATTTGCATTATGCACAGCATCCTCCCAAACACGTAGCATTTCCATTTCGTATGGAGCATTACGCCATTCTCAAACAGATGCATTCGAAGCATAATCCAGGTTATTACCTCTTGTTTTTAAGTGTATCTCCAGCAGATATCAGTGTATTTCATGAGCCTGTGCGGTATCCAGACCCCAACAAAAATCTTTGATTGATGTGTTCATCTTACTGTTTGTCATCTCCAGCAGATAATGGTGTTTTTTCATGAGCCTATGCGGTATCCAGACCCCAACAAAATCTTTGATGATTGTGTTCATCTTATCATTATCTCCCCAACAGAGTTTATTTGGTTAAGTTCATTCTTCCTCAGTGGAATTCTCCTTCAGATTGTGAATTCTATTACCGACTGCGTGTCGAGCCGACTTAGTGTCGTTGCCTGCTTTAATTAGCGGATGTTTTACCAGCGGATGTCGAGCCTACTTACGTAGCAGATGTTTTTACCAGTCGAGGCTGAGCCTGTTTTTTTTAAACAAATGCCTGATTGTGAAATCAGATGATGTTACCAACTTCGTGTTGAGCCGACCTTAGCGTTTGTTGCCTATTGTAATTAACAGATGACTGCTTTGGATAACAGGTGTTACTGACTGTATGTCGAGCCGACCTTAGGGATTGTTGCCTATTTTAATTAACAGATGCCTACTTTGGATAGCAGATGCTACCGACTTTGTGTCGAGCCGACCTTAGGATTCGTTGCATGGTTTGTTTAACAGATGCCTGCGTTTTAGCAGATTATTACCAGCGGATGCTGAGACTGCATTTTAGCAGATGTTCTTCCAACTACGTGTCGATGCTTTCTAATTAGTGGTGAGTTAGCTCAGTTTCCTCACAACTTTCAGATATGGTTTCTCCAGTGATTCTTTTCCCACTTCGGTGGACCATTCTATAGTTTGCTATTTTGTGGTTGGCAAATTTATGGGTTCTTTTGTATTCAACCACCTTTTACCTTGAATGTTTGAAATTCGTTCGCTTTTCATCCCTTCAAGTCCAAGCCATTTGAATAGGGGCAGCTGTTGTACCCCAAAATTTGACCAACCTTTTCTTTTAACTTGGCTTATGTTTCATTTCATTTTAGCATTTGCATTTGCATAACATTGTTTCTATACAGGGGATCAAGAGGTGTTGTTTACCATTCAAGAGGAGAGCTTATTTGTTCAAGCTCAAGCAAGGGTATCATTTTCAAGACATCAAGGGTTTATTACCATCAGATGTGGGTTTCAAGGCTCCTTGAGAGGAGAAGTTAGTGTATGGGTGTCACCTCCTACCTTGAGGATCATCAGAGGGTCAATTAAGGTTCATGAGGTCATCTATTTGAATAAAGCATGGGTCAAAAGCTCAATGTATACCTTGAGTTGTCTTTATGGAGTTTGTGTGGTCATTCAATTCATCTGCAAGAGCTTCAGTCAAAGGATATGGAGTTAGGGTTTCATCTGGTCAACCCAAAGTCAACTGTGGACTTGAGAGGGTTCAAGACTTGGTTCTAGGTCATTGAGACATGGTAAGTCATCCCAAGCCATCTAGAATGTTATGATGATATCAAATCAAGGAGATTCAATAGTTTAAGGAGTTACTAAATTAGGGTTTCAATTAATTTCAGTGTAAAATCCCCTTCTTTGGTGCCTAACTTCAAGGACAATTTTCACTATGATGCAAGGTCAATATCATTTTCCAACAAACATGGGACTTGTTCATCATCCTTCAAGATTTATTTTGAGTACAAGAACTCATCCATTTAGTTTGTACATCTCATGTTATGATGTCAACAAGTTGGTGCCATCAGATGAATGGATTTTTGAGGTACTCAAAGTCAACTCACTTCCAAGGCATTTTTCACATGGAATCAAGCTTCTCCTGACTTTTAGGTGAACATGAAAATTGTTCCTCATGATCTTATCTTTCCAAAAAAATCCTAGAAGTCACCATTATCATGAGTGAAGCTCAAGTTATGATCTCCATGAGGCAGGGGTATTTTTGGAAACTTCATTATAGGTCATTCTCTTCAATGACCATTTTCATACACTTCAAGGCCTCTAATCCAAATTCAATGAACATAAAAGTTGTGTAATATTATCCTAAATTCATGATGAACTTGATTTCCATAGCACTTGATGAATGGTATGATCTTTTGAGCCATTTTGAAAGTGAAAACATTGGCTTTTGGACATGATTGGTGTTTCTTGCATTTCAAGCTACTAAATGGTTTGATTTTTTATTTTTCACACCTTAACATCATCAAACCTTTATACCATAAAAATTCATGCACCAAAACCTTACACAAACTCATTCTAAATGATTCAAATCAACATGGTTCATTCCTACACCCCAATAGTGTGCATTTGCTTACCCAAAATGAAAGGAAAAGGTGAAAAACTGTGTGTATGTGCAAAAGGAAGTTTTTGGCCATTATTTTGAATCACTTGAAACAAGAATTATGGGCCTTCATGGAGTGTGAAATTCCACCACATTTAAGCTCTAAAGTTTCCCTAATACCTCCGAAGGAGCTGGCTGTGTGAGAGAGAAGAGAGTGAATCCAAATTTCATAAATTTTTCCCTTCTTCGAATCTGCTTGCTCTTTGGATGTTTCTCAAAACTTTTGCTCAAAACATCATCACTGATGATCAAAGAGGAGTTTAGAAGCTCGGAACTGAAGCTTGCAAACATTTTGAAGGGTCAAAGAAACCACTCAGTTTGGTAATTTTCACAACTCAAACCTCTCATTCTAGACAGGTAAATAGGATCATTTGGCTTGCATCTAAAGTCCTATCTAGTATAGGCAATGTTTGATTGGTTATTATGAGTGTTTGATGCATTTTTAGTTTATGCTTTCAAAAATCGTGGCCTTTTTTACCCTTTGTTTGAGAACCTTTTTCAAAAATGATTGATGGATTCATGATCCTTGTTGAAAGAGCTTTTGAATGGTACCACTATTTTCCATTTTTATTGACATTTGATCCCTGAGCTCCGACGAGTTGGCCGGAAAAGACGACCGAAGCCCTAGCTCCGGCGTCTGGTTCATCTCAGGTGGAAAGTTGAGCTGGCTTATTTTGACTTCTTGACCTTGTGATTTGTCATGCTCAGATTGGTTTGACCATGCCACGTATTGCGTTGAATCCACGTTGGATTAATGAAACGCAGAGTTTCATTAAAACTCTGAGTTCATGTGGTTTGGGCCTTTCCATATTAATTTCCACACTCTACTGTTGCATCGCTGCAAAGAATCGAGGCCGACAATGACAGAAGAGTCGCCGTCGTGCGTTATTTATCCTAAGAGAGGGAAAGGAAACGCTCAGAGAAAACCTAACGAAAAGAGGGATAAGATCGGTCATCGCAACCAAATCTCGGGTTCGGGAGTCGGTTACGCAATGGGAAGGTGTTAGCACCTCTCACGTCCGTCGTACTCGACAGGATCCACGCTTGTTGTCTATCTAAAAGGGTGATTGAAACTATCTAACTAAAGTCTCAAAGACAAAAGAAAAAGAAGTGACTCGGCAAAGCAAAGGCGCTTTATGCCTACGTATCTCATATGAAGTGAGAAGTCAGAGTCAACGTAGTTCGGCTAACTACGGGTGAAAAGGGGAAAGGTTGCTCGCCAAGACATCGCGTCTTGTGCCTACGTACTTTCATCTGGTATGAAAGATCAGAGCAAACGTAGTTCGGGCTAACAAGGGAACACAGGTCTGTTCAACTGTTTTACCCGAGTAGGGTTAACAATCAGTTCTAGCAGTTTGGTGTATGCAGCTCGACCATTGGAGACTTAGGCATTACCGTTTGTGATAGAACCAATAGTTAACAAAACTCTCCTTATGAAAATTATTTTCCAAGATTAAAGGCCCCAAGGGGCAAAAAGGGTTTGAATGATTTGTTTTTGTGTTTTTTAGAGAAGAAGTGTTTTTTTTGTTGTTTGCAATTCATATCGCACTAGAGACTATGACTTAGGAGTGAATGTGTTGCATATCACCCAAAGGGTGCTATACTAAAACATCCAAGCCATTGAAGAGAAACTCCTCAACAACCCTTTCCCAAGTGCTTAAGTCTTGTAACGAACAATAATCATCAACCTTTATTAGGTGTTTTATGTTTGTTTTGAGATGAGAAGAGAAAGGACACTAAAGGGGGACTAAACTCAAACCTAAAGTTGTCATGCAATGGTGATCCTAAGATTGAGCTAAGGGAATGCTACCTAATGTTATCATACATGGTTAAGATCCTAATGTTTATCATAATCTCCCTTAAACAAGAGAGATTAGAGATCCTAAGGGAAAGGAGACAGAAGAGAACAACATAAACATGCAAGAATGCAAACATGGAATGCAAGTGAGGGAAGAAATTGGTGTGGGGCAGTAGCCTCCACAAGATCATCTCAATCTCAAGCAGTAATATGACTGTTGCACCCCAAAATTTGACCAACTCTTCTTTACCTAGCTTATGTTTCATTTCATTCACATTAGCATTATCATTTGCATTTTCATTGACATGTATGCAGGAGATCAAGAGGTATGAGTACCAATCAAGAGCTACACAAGAGTTTGAAGCTAGCCAAAAGGGTTCAAGGGTTGATATCTTTGTCAGAGAAGTCAAAAGATCCTCAGAGAGAGTGGTTGAAACCAAGGTTGTGTGCCTCCTAACTTGAGAGTTGTGGGAAGCTCCTCAGATGATTCTGAGGCTATGAAGAAGGACTTGAAGCCTTGAGAGAGCTTATGAGATGTCTTGTAAGCCATCATGAAGCCTAGACAGGTCATTATGCAAGGATAAGAAGCCTCAGCCATGATTGGTGTAATTAGGGTTTGACTGGGTCAACCCTAGGTCAACTGATGATTTGGAGAGGGTTGAGGCCTAATCCAAGGGCCATGTGATCATGGATTTATGCATTGAGATGTTATAAGGATGATTACAAGGTCAACTCATCATGATTGAAGATTTTGAGAAGTTTCAAGCTAGGGTTTCTAAGGTTTGACAGTGTAAAATCCCCTAGTTTGACCCCTATCTTCAAGGCAGTTTAGCTCAAGATGTGATTGTCATCTCATCTTGCCCCTAACCTGAATGTTGTATACCTTGTTCTTAGCTTTAATTTGAGTACTAGAAGTCCTTGATAGGATTTCTAGAGCTCGAGTTATGACTTTGACAAGTTACAGGTCATCTGAGGTATGTGAATCTGGGGCCTTGAAAGTCACCCAACTTGCATCAAGCTTTTTCCCAAGAAGGATAATTCCTATGAACTCTTGGTCAACATGAATGTTGTTCCTTATCCTCTTAGCTTTCTATAGAGTCCTAGAAGTCCTTGACAGGATTTGTAGAACTCAAGTTATGGCTTTGACAAGTCAAAGGCATTTTGGTCATTTGGAGATTACAGGTCATTTCAAGCATAAGGCCATAACTCCTATTTCCAAGCTTCAAATGGAAAAATCTTCAACATCAAACTTGCTTAAAATGATTTTTTAAGGCTATTAAGGAGGTCATGAGATGTTGAAAAGGCTTGTAGCTCAAAGTTGTAAAAATGACCTAAAATAAGGGCATAAGTTAAATAAACCAAAGTTGGAAATTGATATTTTCAACCTACACATCCAAACCATGGCATGTAATATATCATTTTGACTCTAGAAAACATTTTAAAAACAATGGTTTAGCCACATTTTTGATTTGAGGTCTAAATTGTGGACTTGCTTTGAAAAGCACTTACTTGCATATTAAGCAACATTTGCAAAACTCAAAATCAAGGCATGGGTGTTGCGGTGAGAATCGGATATCAAGCTATTAAATTAACTTGAATCTTAATTCTTTTACAACCGAACTTTAATTTATCCAAAGGAAAGGTCTAAAGAAAGAAAGAACCTTTTGCGCGATGTAACAACAACGCTAAGAGATTCGGGGATCGGGGGTTGGTTATGCATAGGGTAGGTATTTCACATCCTAAACATCCGTAGTACCCTACGGGAACCTTTTGTTTGTTCGTATGCTAAGTTTGTTGAATATTTGCTAAGGTTTTGGATTGGGTAAAAGGTGTAGGTTAAAACCTAAAGATAGTTTCTAAGTTTGCTCGCAAAGACATCGCGTCCTCTGCCTACGTATCCTAACTAGGATAGAATCAGAGCAATCGTAGTTCATCTCACAAGGGATGAAGAACACTTGATTATGATCAAGGTTCAAAGGGGAACAAACATTTCAATGCTTGTGTAGAGTTTCACAAAACTCTCTAGATCTATGTGGAACTCTCAAGAAAGGGAAGTAAGTAATCATGTCCATGATTCTTACATAGAGTTAACCAAATTCTATCCTAAAGTTCTACGTGTGAGACCAATTGGTTCTATCCAGACCAAAAGGTGGGAGAAGGGGGAAGGTTTCTCGTCAAGATATCGCATCTTGTGCCTACGTATTCTCATTATTCAATGATAAATCAGAGCAGTCGTAGTTCGGGCACGAACTACAAAATAAGGATCAATTGCTTTTTTCCAGACCAAAAGAGGGTGAAGGTTCTATCCAGACTTGTGAGTTTAAATCCTATTGGTTCTATCCAGACCAAAAGGAGGGGAAGGTTCTATCCAGACCTATAAGGGTATCCTATTGGTTCTATCCAGACCAAAAGGGGGAAGGTTCTATCCAGACCTATGATGTTTAAATCCTATTGGTTCTATCCAGACCAAAAGGGGGAGAAGGTTCTATCCAGACCTATGAGTTTAATGAGTTATCTATGACCCAATGGTCAATAGAGAGACTTTCCTTTGGAAGGGAAAAGATGACGCAACTCGGATGAGAACTAAAGAGTTCCATCACTTGGGGAAAGTAAACTTAACAAAGCATAAACATTCACACATGATGAATATAAGGGATATGGTTACAACCAAGAATGATCAAGCATATTATAATAAGCAAGGATCTAAATCTGGATGAATGGTTACAACCAAAGCAAGCATTTAAGATATTACGATATTAATGATTTCAATCAAGATAGATGGTCATAACCAAAGCAAGTATTAAGATATTATAATATGATGAAATGGGGAAGTTCTTACAAGACTAAACACAAAGGGTGAAAACCACAGACATATCTTTACAAAGAATGGGGTACATCTTAATAAAGATGGAAGGGGATCTTAACAAAGATGCATCTTAACAAAGATGAGGCTTCAATAGGGCTTACAAGATGACGTGTATACTTACAGGCATCATGCCTAATCAAATAATGTCACAACAAATGTAAGTGAGAAGTTCAAAATTTCATGAGAGAAAACTTTCAAGTTTTAATGATGATTACACACAAATGCTTACAAGAAAGAGTTTTAGTCAAACTCAAGTACCCAAGGATGCTAACAAGCCAAAATCATAACTTTAAAATAAAACTCAGAAGAGAATGAAATTAAAATTTTGAAATGAATAAACGAGAGATAGGAAGGTGAAAACTCTAAAAACATTCATAGTAGCATGTGAAATGCAAGTAGAAAGTTCACATTTATGAGTTTTAGGTTACCTCTTGAAGCAAGCTTAAGCAATAATAAAATCAAAGATATTGTGAGCTCTTACAAGGTCTTCAAATGTTCCTAGGTTGATGAATAGATGCTCCAAACAACCTCCAAGCAAGCTAGTGGACGAAATGCCTTGTAAATGAAGGAAAAACTCTAAAATCCAAAGATTTCAAAGACCAACTCACTCAAACCTTATTAAATAAGTGTTAAAGTTATTTGGATAGCTTCAATACATCATATGTGATGTGTTTGAAGTGTTTCTTGAGTTGGAAAAAGTTTGGAAATGGTTTTGGAAGGTGTTTTGCAAAAATAGATTTTGAGGGATTTTGGAGACTTAGTGAGATTTTGCAAGGATTTGGTGATTGTGTAAGGGAGAGAGTTCTAGATGGTTTCTAGAATGGAGCTGGTGTATTTGTGATGTAGGAAGTGAGTTCTATTTATAGCCAAAGGCCTTGGATCAAGGTATGGGCAAAAGTGAAGCAAATTGCCAATTTTAACCTTCCATCATGAAAATCTTTGAGTTTTCCAATGCAATCTTCATACTTGTCTTTAAGCCACTCTACTAAGATATTCTCCATGCCCTATATATTTTTTTCATCATGCTTGATAGGTTAGGAGGTGACTTGTTGAAGTAAAGTTGATGATTTGACAAGGGTAGCCACCTTTTTTCTCTTTCTTCACTATTCACTTTTGCAACTTGCATTAAATAATGATTTCCTTTGATCTTTGTGCCATTTTCGTGGGAATTGATATTAAAAATGTTAATTATCAATAGAAACATCATAAATGAGGTTTAATCTTTGATTAGCATCGATTTGCAGAGGTTTTGGAATAAAAAAACTCATGCTGGCCTAGTTTTACGAATGCGGGTTTTTGCCAACTTGTGGATCTTGGTTCTCTCTAACCAGGAAGAGTTATGAAACCCACTTGTACTTTTTAAAAATTCTCAATTAGGTACTACAATATTTATTCTTGTGTTAGGAACTCATTCCCTTTGAAACTAGGTCAAAAACCCTTGTGTGGTTAAGGACTTATGACTTTGCCCTTTTCAAAACCTTAATTTCCCAACTTTTTGATTACTTATCAATTCTTGATCCAATGGTCACAAAAATTCATGAATAGATGTGATATACCATTAGGAACATAATTGCATTCAATTTTGGTTCAAAACCATATTGGTCAATGAGTTTACTTTTCAGTCAGACGAACCGATTGATTGAAGAACTCTGAATCGACTGTTGGTGTTCTGGGTCCTCTGAGGTCTTGAAACTTATTGAGTAGACTTTACTAAGCCATAGGAACTTCATGGACCATGATCCCACCATTGGAACACCTTTGAAATCAAAAGTCAAACTACAGTTGACTTTTCCTGATCGAAAACCCTAATCGGGCATCTTGAACTGCACTGTTCTCAATTCTTGGGTGACCACCTCAAATTGAATTCATACTTGATCCAATGGAGTATATTTGATCTTGTGGAGAATTATTTGAAGTTGAATCAATCCAAAACATTGATTGGTCAGACCATTGAAATCCCGATTTTGACGGTACGGAACCCTAATTCATCTGCATCTTAACAAAGATAAACTAGAAATGGGTTAAGGTTAGTTAATCAGCTGAATATGATCCTAAAATGATGATGAGGATCTAAGGGGTCAAAATTTGGGGTGCAACAATGGGCAAGGGTTTTTGCAAGCTAAACACCTCTAATATCTCACTAGGGGAGAAGTTAAGAGTGAATGGGATGAATTCCAAGCTGTTTGCAAGGGTTGTACATGTCATGATAAGTGATTCAAAATCTCATGACATGTGATGTGGAAAATCTCATTGGAAGGATCTAGAGGGTTCTAGATCATCCAAACTTCATCTATATATTGAGTAGAATGGATCCATGGCAGAGGTTGGTAATCATTGAAGGATTGACCATAGTTTGAGATTGAGTTTTCATAGATTGCAATTGAAATCGGTTTCATCAAATTCCTCAACTTCCATTCATTTTCTTGATTGATTCTTCTTCCATGAGTGCTAAGGAGTGATTTCAGATCATTTTCAAGAAGAATTGGTGGCTAGATCGTGTGGGAGCAAGTGGTTTTCAGCACCTGCAACTCATCATCGTGTTTCAAGATTGAAGCACTTTCCACTGAATCTTTTGCATCCAGAAGCAAGGAGGAGGTTCAGTGATCGTGTACAGAAGATTTGAGAGATTGAAGTGAAGATTTGGGGCATCTTTTATTCAAGAATTTCCAGGTTGGTAACCTTCTTCCTATAGCATGATGTAGGTAGAATTAGGTTGAATTAGGGTGCTAGATTAGTTGTAGAATGGCCTAGGATGGATTTCAGATGGTTAATTGATGAATTAGAGACAAAATAGGAAGATCACCATTTTCGGTTGAGATTGGGAGATGATGATTCTTGGGGTTTCAGAGGAAACTAGGCATGGTTGAATTCGTGGCAAGATTTGGAATGAGTTTCATGTTTTGACCTCTTGGATTGGAGGCCTCTAGGGAGAACTAGGGTTGAAAGGGACGATCGGAGCTCCACCGACGGTGGCCCGAGCTGGGCGCGAAGCTCAGGCATTTGAAATGGAGAAGATGAAGTTCTCACCATCAGATCATGTTTTGACCTTTGACTGGGAGAGGATCCAACGACTGCGTTTTATTGGTTTGTGAAGGACTCTGATGATGAAACGATGCGTTTCATTTATTCAGGCGTTTGATCTTAATGATTTAAGTGTTATCCACACCCCCCAGCGAGCCCAACCCATGTTTTTAACTGAAAATGATTACTTCTTGCACGTGTGTTTAATATTTTAATTGGATTTTCTTTTAATTTTCATTTTATTCATGATTCTTGTAAAAATCATATTTAATTGAATATTAATCCAATCAAACACATTCTTTTTGCATATTAATCATGATTGAGTCTATTATTATTTAGAGGAAAAATATTTTTATTTCATGTAATTTCTGATTTAATTGGAATTTTTCATTTTAATTGATATTAAATTGATTATGTTTGATGCATATTTTTGTGGAATTTTGTTTCATGTCATGATGATGATTTTGAGACTAATTTTTTGTGTGTGATTAGGTTAGACATGTATGATCCCATAGAATGTTTCTCACATTTTTGTGATGAAAATAGGTGTGCTTTCTAGATTGATATTTAGGTGCCTCCTTTTAGGGTTTAGGTTTGATACCTTGTAATGTAAGATTTAGTTCTAGGTCCAATTTGATGATTTGATATTTGAAATTAATGTGGTAGAGTCATGATTGACCTAGGTTCCCATAGATATTTTTGTAGGATTTTACAATTGATTTTACTATTTTAGTTAGGACTAACTTTAGTACTAGGTTTTAGGTGATCCTAACTTACTAATTCAACTAGTTTAACTTCTCTAGTTCCCTTAGATTAGGGTTTGTGCTTGGTTTGACTTTGGTTGAGATTGAAGACAATTTGAAGACAAGAGGAGGATGCTTGAAGTTGCTTGAAGTTTCTTGGAGCTTTGGATTTGTTTGAGCCTGAAGGTGTCTGATGAAGATTAGGAGATAGGACATAGGGAGAGCCTTGTAGTTAGAATGATTTCTTTCACAAACATGGAAGGCATCTTGTGCCTCCATTCCTCCCAATGACCAAAAGTCCTTCTCAGATATTCACATCCCTCCTTTGAAAGGATGAGTGGCTTTATCTGGGAAGTAGAACTTTGAGGGAACCAGTCTCTCATGATGATGAACCCTTACAGGCTTCCTTTGGTTGTCAGTAAGCTTGTTTATCATTTCCCCTCATCATGTTTCAT
This sequence comes from Lathyrus sativus, assembly GCA_963859935.3. Lineage (NCBI taxonomy): Eukaryota > Viridiplantae > Streptophyta > Magnoliopsida > Fabales > Fabaceae > Lathyrus > Lathyrus sativus. Next base: position 489,486,964 of record OZ012735.1, on the reverse strand, counting down.
CAATTATCTTCTGGTTTGAGTATCTTGAAAGATGTTGGGCTTGAGTCTGAAGATGAAGACTTCACTGAAGAGTGTGGAAGAGGATGATTCCTTGAGCATTGCCATTACAGCTGAAGCTTGAAGAGCAAGAAGAGCAGGTTGATACTTGAAGATCCAATAAAGATTGAGGGAAGAGCTGAGGCTTAGAAGATTGAAGGGTGAAGTTGACACTTCCATGTGATTGAAGATTATCCTGAGAAGCTGAAGCCTGTAGATGAAGAGAGAAGACCAAGTTGATACTGGTAAAGCAAAGAGAGCTGAAGCTTGAAGACTGAGTTGATACTTATGAGAAGGATTCAATTGAGATTGAGTGTAAAGCTGAAGCTGAGGAATAAAAGACAAGTTGATACTTGTACATTGAGACTTGAGAGCCTGAAGGAATCCAATTGATACTTGTGGTTAAGAGCAAAGCCTGAGGGTGGAGTTGACTGGACAGCTGAAGCTGGAAGAAGAAGATTAAGTTGAAACTTATGTTGCAGGGTTGAGACTCGGAGAAGCAAATTGATATTTGTCATGAGAGAGGATAGCCTTGAAGAGAGGTTGATGTCTGAAGACTGAGTTGCTGTTAGAAGAGCTGAGGCTTGGAATTGAGAGCTGTTGGTCTGCTTTCTTGTCTGTTTTCTTTTCTGTGCTGATGTACCTTGTTTGACTTGTTTGATGCATTAGAATAAGTCCATGATTAGACTGACTTTAATCTAGGAGCATGATTGCACTAAGGTTGAGTTGCTCCTTCTGCTTGTATTGTTACTATATGGCTTTGCTTGCGGGTATTTGGTAGAGCCCAACTCCCTTGCCCATGTGGTTTATTTTGCTTGATAGCATGATTTGATTTTATCTGTATGATTGCAGTTTACTGTATTTTTGCTTGATAGCATGTTTTATTTCTTCAGTATGATTACTGTTATTCATTTTGGCTTGAGGTTGAGATGAGCTTGTGGAAGCTGATGCCCCACACACATTTCCTCCCTCACTTGCATTGCATGCATTGTACAGTTGTTTACTGTTTACTGTTTACTGTTTAAGCTGACGCTTTATCTGTTTCTATTTATCATTGACATGATCCCTTAGGACTCTCACTCCCTTTGATAAGGAAGTGATGATAGAACTTTAGGTTGAAACCTATGCATGACAACTTCTAGGAGTTCCCTGTTTCAAACCTCAACCATAGGATGAATCCTTGGCATGACAACATTAGGACTTGATAGTCTCCCTTAGTTGAGTCCCTTCTCTTCTCATCTCAAAACAGCTTAAAATACAGTAATCATGAATGATTTCTTTCGTACGTTACGAGCCTTAGGCTATCTGAGAAAGGATTGTTGGAGAGTTTCTTTTCAACAGTCAGGATGTTTAGTATGGCACCCTTTGGGTGACATGCGACGCATTCACTCTCAGTTCATAGTCTTTAGTGCGATTGAAATTGCAAACACAATAAAAAACACTTCTTCCGTAAAAGACAAAAAACAAACTCCAAACCTTTTTGTGGGCCCATAATTCAAAGGAAAGTTTTTCTGAAGAAAAGAGTGTCGTTAAACTTCAGCGCCACCGCAAACAGGCTTTGTCCCTAACTGCTGGAACTGTTGTTTAACCCTACTCGATAAAACAGATGAATCTGAATTCTCGTAAGCCGTATTATCCCGAACTACGTAAGCTCTGATCTCTCATATCTGCTGGGAGTACGTAGGCACAATACTGATGTATTGGCGAGCAACCTTCCCCCATAACCCATAGTTAGCTGAACTACGTTGACTCTGATTTCTCATTCTCTGATGAGAATACGTAGGCATAAAGTGCGACGCTTTGCCGAGTCATTTTCTTTTCTTTTCAGACCAGCCTTGATAGGCCGATAGTTAAACAAACCCGTCAGATAAACACAAACAAGCATGGATCCCTTCGAGTACGATGGACGTGAGGGGTGCTAATACTTTCCCCTTGCGTAACCGACTCCCGAACCCAGACAATGGTTGCGACGACCTTGTCTTATACCCTTTTCGTCAGGTTTTTCCGATCGTTTCCTTTCCCGTTCTGAGGGATAAATAACGAAAGGTGGCGACTCTTCTGTTTTGCCGGCACCTTATTTTCGCGGAAGCGACAGCTGGCGACTCTGCTGGGGACTTCATAGTTTCTTGGGATCCAACGTCCTTTATGCGAATCAGTTTGGGGATCCAACGTCCCCTGCGAGAGTCAATCCTAGCGCTTGTATGATTACTTGTTGGGTTGTGTTTATTTATCGCATTTTATTTCTCGCACTTTATTTTCAGTATGATATGATTATCCGTGCTGTTGTGGGAGGGGCATTCTGATGAGTGAGAAGCCAGACCCAGGCTTGAGTAAACATAGCATTAGTTGTGGAAATTAGTGGGTGCGTGCTTGCTTGGCAGGCACTAGTGTCTCATGAAATCCACGCTCGGACGAGGTTCTCCCGGTTGGCTTCTTTTTCAACCCTTTGGGTTGAGGGGGTTGTTGGTTTGGAGGATTGTCGACTCTAGGGACCGATCATTTGTGATTCAGCCGAGTGAGGCCGCTTCATGAGCGGTGATGCCACACCTTCTGGGTATCGTATCACCCCTCTTGAATGTCTGTGACACTGATGAACGCATAGGATGCCGAGCTTGAGTCAGTTTAGGTCCATACCTGTGAGCAGGGTTGGGTTTATTGCAGGAAACTTTGACCTTCAGACTACCTGGTTTTCTTGACAGTGAATCAGTTTTGATTAGGATCAGAAGATCTCATCAGCAGATGTATGATTGTTCTTGACAGAGCAGGTTTATGACTGGGGTCTGAGGATCTCATTATCAGATGTTTGTTCTTGACAGAGCAGAGTTTTGGTCCTGTATCAGAGGTCCTTATTATTATCAGATGTTTGTTCTTGACAGAGCAGAGTTTTGGTCCTGTATCAGAGGTCCTTATTATTATCAGATGTTTGTTCTTGACAGAGCAGAGTTTTGGTCCTGTATCAGAGGTCCTCATTATTATCAGATGTTTGTTCTTGACAGAGCAGATTTTTTGGTCCTGTATCAGAGGTCCTTGTATCAGAGGTGTTCTTGACAGAGCAAAATTATGGTCTTATGTATGTGTGTTCTTGACAGAGCAGATTTGTGGTCCGGTACCGGGGTTTTCTTCTTATCAGAGATAGTGGTTGTTCTTGATAGAGCAGGATTATGGTTTTGTTGATACAGAATCCCCACAGCATAGTTGCCTTGATCTCCTGCTGCATGATTGCATTTTACATTGCTTTGCATACCCATTTGCATTTCATTAACGTGTGTCTGTGTTGCAGGTACTGTTTCCCCTGATTCAGGATTTCTTGCCTTCTATTGTTTTGTTATGGGTTCTCTGAGGAAGACTATGGCTTACAATCTCCCTGCCCCTGATGTGGTTCAGCTGACTGGTTTGGTTGCTTTAGCAGATGATTCTGTGAGAGATGAGTTCAGAAAGTCCTACGGCAAATTGCTCAGTTTGGTTCGTAAACCTTCTGCGTTCGAGTTGAATGGGTTGCACGCTCTGCTGCAGTTCTATGACCCTCCGTTGAGATGCTTTACTTTCCAGGATTTTGTTCTCGCGCCCACGCTAGAGGAATATGCTGATTTGTTAGGTGTGCCTATCAAGAGGCAGATGCCTTTTGTTCATATGGACGCTGAGCCTGATCTGGCTAGTCTAGCTCCCTCACTTCATCTGGATGCCTCCGAGTTGGTATTGTCTAGTTGGAACAAGGTTCCCGGTTTCTCCTTGCAGTTCTTAGTGGGAAAGGCTCAGCAGTGCGCCAAAGACGGATGTTGGGTCGTGTTCAACGCCATTCTCGCTCTGTGCATATATGGCATCATTCTGTTCCCCAATATGCCCGACTTTGTAGACTTCGACGCCTTTCGCATCTTTGCTTCAGGGAATCCAGTCCCTACTTTGATAGGAGATGTCTACCATTCCGTCCACTACAAAAACGAGAACAGAAGGGGCAAGAATGTCTCGTGCTATGTACCCCTGCTTTATAAATGGCTTGATAGTCACCTGCCCAAGAGGGGTCCCTTTGTTTCGTCTGCAGCCACAGCTGAGTGGTCCGAGCGGTTGATGAGTCTATCGGCGGAGGACATTGAGTGGTTTGACAGAGATAGGTTGGGTACCGAGATTATCTTTAGCTGCAGCGGGTTTCGAAACGTGCCTTTGATAGGCAGGAAGGGTTGTATAAACTACAATCCATCTTTGCTGGTCCGACAGTTCGCGTATGCTTTGAGAGCTCCGCCGAAGGATGAAGAGGTGCAGGAATCTCTGTACCTCACTGGTCTTCTAGAGGGGGATCTGTTATCTAAGCTTTAGCGCACTTGGAATGGCATCAGTAAGAAGGGAAAACCATTGTTGGGGAGAAGCAATAATCAAGCCTACCCTCCGTATGTGGCATGGATCAGAGCCAGAGCAGATGCTATAGGAATGTCGTTTCTTCCTGCCAAGCAAGAAAGCCCTCCAGTGATTGAAGAGGCTACCATTGTGCCCATTCAGCAGCATAATCAGGTGTTAGCTGAGAGAGATGAATTGAAGAGGGAAAATGAAGAATTGGAGAAAGAATTGGCTCAACTCCAAAGCGAGAGAAACGAAGTCGTTCATTCCTTCAAGAAGCAGACAGAGCTGGTGAATCGGCTAGGTACAGACTTGACTAAGCAGATAGCTGAGCGTGAGCGCATGGGTCAAGAATTCAAAGTTGTCAACGACGTACTGGCTACGAAGAAGCAGCACTTGGACGAAGCATATCGGAGGATATCCAAGTTCAACCAGCACTAGAAGGCCTCCCTAGCCACCAGGAAAGAGCGGGAGGATAAGCTGACGCAACAGATCTCCAAGCTGGAAGCCCTGGTGAAGGCTAGTGAGAAGAGGTTTGATGAAGAAACCGCTCGTAGATATGCCGCTGAAGGCCAGCTCAACAAAGCTCTTGCTAACCTGAAGGAGCGCAAGCTGATGTTTGAATCCAAGAAGCGGAAGTTAGAAGATTGTTTCGGCGAAGGAGCATGGGAAGACTCGGTTGAAGGTCTTCAGTACACTATTACGCAGAGGGAGTTACTCGTCGAAGGGTTGCTCACTCGGCCTGATCATCCAGAAACGAGGAATTTGTTAGAAGAGTATCGCGCCCGTGGCCGTGCTTGACTGTTTGTATTCCTTTTGTTTTGATCATTGTTGTATGCTGACCATCACCAGACTTGTTGGTCGAGGTCATGCTATTGATTCTGCTTGTACTCACTGACGTTGTGTACTGCCTTGATGGGCTTTCTTCATATATGAGATGGTTATTTTCATGATCGGACTCAGACTTCTTATTATCAGCACTGGCACTCAGGCACTAGGATTGGGGAAAATCTCCCTAACGCACAGACACACGCTTGCATATTGCATGAAGCATTTGCATAACTAGCACTTTGTCGTTTTTCCTAACCCTTTTGTGTTTCCAGGTTGTTTCAGGTTGTTCCAGGATTGATCAGAGACCAATTCACCGCTATCCGACCAGAGCTAATCAAACCAAAATCATGGAGCAAGTGCAAACTGATGTTCAGGAACTCCGTGAAAGAATGGATCGCTTCATGGAGCTCATGCAAGCGGTCGCCAATGGCTAGGATCAGCTCAGAACCTTGGTTCAGCCTCTGATTTCAAGGGTCGATAGCAATGGCGTACTCCATGGTGGGACCGTGCCTACCCCTCCACCAGTTGAAACTCCTTAGAATGGCGTCCCCGTGACTGGGGGGAAGGGCAGTGCCAACGGCAATGTAATAGCTAACATGAGACTCAACGGCAATACGACGGGCGTCGGTAATGGGAATTTTGAAGCCAATGTCAATGTTGGGCTGGGCAACGGCAATGCAGGTGTCGGGAATCTGTTTGGGCCTCAGCCGTGGTTAGAAGATCGTCAAGACGATGTGTTCTCTCAGAGAGGTGTTGAAGGGGAGCTGACTGCTGAAGCACGGCTTAGGTTCAAGGCGCTCGAGGATAAGATGAGGAATATCGAGAATCAGAACACCCTGGGCGTTGATATGTCCAAGTTGGGACTGATTTCTGATTTTAAGGTTCCTCCCAAGTTCAAGGTACCTGACTTTGAAAAGTATAAGGGCACCACTTGCCCTCGCGTTCACCTGAGATCATATTACAGGAAAATGTCAGCTCATTCTGAGGACGAGAAGTTGCTGATGCACTTCTTTCAGGACAGTCTGTCCGGGCCATCCCTCGAATGGTACATGAGTCTGGAGCCTACCAGTGTGCGCACGTGGAAGGACCTTGCTGAAGCATTTGTGCACCATTACCAATACAACAGTGACTTGGCCCCGAACCGAGTCCAACTGCAGAATCTGTCGCAGAGGAACAATGAAGGGTTTAAGGAATACGCCCAGCGATGGCGTGAATTGGCAGCCAGGGTTCAGCCGCCGATGGTTAAACGTGAACTTGTGCAGATGTTTGTAGCCACCCTCCCAGGGGTTTACTATGAGAAATTGGTCAGCGGCATGTTCGGAACCTTCTCAGATCTCATTATCACGGGTGAGCACATTGTAAATGGGATCAAACTCGAGAAATTTCAAGGTGAGTCATCCTCAGCTAGAGGAGGCGGCAAGAAACCTTATGCTGGCAAAAGACGGGAAGGAGAAACAAGCGCTGTGACTAACGCTCGAAGGAAGGGTAAAGGCCCTCACCAGCAAGTGGCCAGCATAACTATCCCGGCAGTTCAACAGCCACAGCAGCTGCAGCAGCAGCCGCAGCAGCCGAATCAACAAGGGTACCGAAAGTATCAGAATCGGGCACCTATGTCGAGTCGTCACCTCGAGACACCGCCCATGTCGTATGCGCAACTATTGCAGACTTTGCTTCAGCTACAGTTGATCCAGAAGAGAACCTTGGCTCCCTTGACAAGGGCACCTCCGCCAGGTTATGACGCGAATGCAACTTGTGAGTTTCACTCAGGGGCACCAGGCCACACAATAGAGAACTGCAAAGCCTTCAAGCATAAGGTGCAGGACATGGTGGACGCTAAGATTATCAACTTCTCCGATAATGTGCCAAACTTCACGAAGAATCCTATGCCGAATCATAGGGGAGGTGGAGTAAACGCCATTATTGAAGACGAGAGTTTGGATTTGTTGACTGACGTCAGGGATCTGAAGACGCCGCTTAGCTTCGTTAAAGCTAAGCTGATGAAAAGAGGTTTCTTTCCAGGTTGAGGAGAGTTGTGTATGGGCTGTGCGACACGTTCTGATGGATGTGAACAGTTGATAGAAGGAATTCAAAGTCTGATGACTGAAGGGATTTTACAGTTTAGCCGGAGGGCCGAGAGTGGATCAGGAGAGGTAGTGCTGAAGCAAGATGGTGAGGTTGCCACCATCACCATCCCTCGCCAGACGATAACTATTTCTGCACCCAGACCGCCTACGATTACTATCACCAAAGCTGGGCCGATACCCTTCGAAAGCACTAATGTTGTCCCATGGCATTATGGGGCAGAGGTCTACTGCAATGGACAGAAGTTGGAGCTAGAACCGTTTGGGTCGTCTGTGGAGAACCTAGCGGGCGTTAGCGGAATCACTCACAGCGGGAGAGTGTTTGCACCACCAGAGGTCGTGGCAGACAAGGCGGACAGAGCTGATGCAACTGATAAAGGGAAAAGTAAAGTCGTTGAAGAGATCCCGCGTGGGGCAGACAAAGACTTACTTGTTAAAGACGCCGAGGAGTTTATGCGGTTAATTAAAAAGAGTGACTACAAGATCGTGGATCACCTCCATCAAACACCCTCGAAAATTTCCATCCTGAATCTGTTGTTGTGTTCTGAAGCACATCGCAACGCGTTGCTGAAGGTTTTGAATGCCACGTACGTACCGCAGGAAATATCGGTAAACCAGTTGGAAGGGGTCGTAGCCCACGTGAATGCTGGAAATAGGCCAGGGTTCACTGACCTAGAGCTGACGCCGAAGGGGAGGAATCACAATAGCGCCCTGCACATCTCGATAGAGTGTAGGGGAACGATTATGTCTCATGTGTTGGTGGACACAGGGTCATCGCTCAATGTTCTTCCGAAGAAAGCATTGATGAAGTTAGATACTCGCGGAGTGATTTGCACACCCAGTGATCTGGTTGTGAAGGCGTTCGATGGAACTAAACGCCATGTTTTCGGGGAGGTGACCCTGCCAATTCAAGTCGGACCGGAAACGTTCGACGCAATATTTTACATTATGGACATCATGCCTGCCTACTGCTGTCTCTTGGGCCGGCCGTGGATCCATGTTGTTGGTGCCGTGACCTCCACGTTGCACCAGAAACTCAAATATGCTATCGGAGGTAGCATCGTGACCGTTTGTGGTGAGGAAGACATAATGGTGAGCCATTTGTCGTCCTTCAAGTATGTTAAGATGGATGGGGAAATACATGAAACTCTTTGCCAAGCGTTCGAAGCTGTCAAAGTGAGGGACGTAGCTCCTGTAGTCACTGAAAAGCCAGAGATGACTCTCTCTTCCTTCAAGGAAGCCCGGGCCGTTGTTCAAGCCGGATCTACCCCAGGCTGGGGGCGAATTTTAGAGATACCTAACAAGCAAGACAAGTTTGGGTTGGGGTATTCTCCTGGAGCTGAAGCCTCCTCTTCTAGCAGCGCGTCGCGAGGTAAAGGGCCGATCCATTTTACCAGTGGCGGGGTGATATTTGAAAGCATCAACGCGGTGTCTGAAGACAGCGGAGACAGCGACTGTGACCTCGACTCTTGGATCCAGCCAAGCAAGCCAGGCGAGGGCCTTACCAACTGGTCCATCAAGGATATCATCCCGATGACAAGCGAAGAGTAATGATTTACTTTTTCCAATCTTTGTACAACCCTATGTCCTACCCGGGGCATAGTGGTTTTATTGTCAGGGTCTTGTTGGATTATGTACATGCATTTTGTTAATAAATCAAAGGCGTTTTCTTCGTATTCAAATATTGTGATCTCTGTTATTCCTGTTTTATATTTGTTTTGAAAAACAATAAAATGGCAATGGGGTTTGTGCTAACCTGCATATCCTTGTTTTAAGCTTAACCCTTGTTATTGCAGGATCCACATAGCAGATGACATCAACTCTAGACCTTCTACGGCTCGCTTCGACTTCGATTGCCCGATCTATCAAGCCGAAGAAGAGATTGATGAAGACGAAGACCTTCCTGAAGAGTTGGCCCGCTTGTTGAAACAAGAAGAGAAAGTTATTCTGCCTCATGAAGAGGAGATCGAGATTGTGAATCTGGGTTCTGAAGAACTCGTCAGGAACGTCAGGATAGGGGCTGCATTGTAGAATGATGTCAAGCAGAGATTGGTCGAGATGTTGAGAGAGTATAGTGACGTCTTTGCTTGGTCATACGAAGATATGCCCGGACTTGACATTGACATCGTGGTCCACCACTTGCTGCTGCGAGAAGATTGTCCTCCCGTTAAGCAGAAGCTTAGGAGGACGAGACCAGATATGGCCGTTAAGATCAAAGAAGAAGTGCAAAAGCAGCTTGATGCTGGCTTCTTAGCGGTCACTACTTACCCTCCGTGTGTCGCCAACATAGTGCCTGTACCGAAGAAGCACGGTAAGGTACGAATGTGCGTCAATTATCGGGATTTGAATAGGGCGAGCCCTAAGGATGATTCCCCGGTGCCTCATATTAATGTGTTGGTCGACAATACAGCCCAGTTCTCCGTGTTTTCGTTCATGGATGGCTTCTTCGGTTACAATCAGATCAAGATGGCGTCGGAGGACATGGAGAAAACTACGTTTATTACTCCTTGGGGAACATTTTTCTACAAGGTAATGCCTTTCGGTCTGAAGAACGCAGGGGCCACTTACCAACGAGCAATGGTAACTTTGTTTCATGACATGATTCATCATGAGATTGAAGTCTATGTTGATGACATGATTGTGAAGTCCCAAACGGAGGAGGGACATCTGGTCAATTTGTTGAAGCTTTTTGAGAGGCTTAGGAAGTTCAGGTTGAGGCTGAATCCTAACAAGTGTACTATCGGAGTACGGTCTGGAAAACTACTGGGGTTTATCGTGAGTGAAAGAGGCATCGAGGTTGATCCTGCGAAGATAAAAGCGATACAAGAAATGCCAGTGCCAAAAACAGAAAAAGAAGTTCGTGGTTTCCTTGGCAGAATAAACTACATTGCAAGGTTTATTTATCAGCTTACGGCCACGTGTGAACCGATGTTCAAACTATTAAAGAAAGATCAGGCAATTATCTGGAACAAGGATTGCCAGAAGGCATTCGATAAGATAAAACAGTATCTGCAGGAACCTCCAATCTTGATACCCCCAGTGGCTGGACGGCCATTAATCATGTACTTGACAGTTCTTGAGAATAACATGGGGTGTGTTCTCGGTCAGCACGACGAGACAGGCAGAAAGGAGCATCCCATTTACTACTTGAGTAAAAAGTTCACTGATTGTGAATCTCGCTACTCGATGCTGGAGAAAACATGTTGTGCACTAGCCTGGGTTGCCAAACGTTTACGACAGTATATGCTCAATCACGCCACCATGCTAATTTCGAAGATGGATCCAATCAAGTACGTCTTCGAGAAGCAAGCGCTTTCGGGTAGGATTTCCAGATGGCAAATGGTGTTGACGGAATATGATATTCAGTATGTTTCCCAGAAGGCCATCAAGGGAAGCATATTGTCTGAATACCTGGACGAACAGCCGATCAAGGATTATCAGCCGATGAAATTTGAATTCCCTGATGAGGATATCATATTTCTTAAAGCGAAAGATTGCGATGAGTCGTTGCCTGACGAGAGGCCATATAGGAAATCCCAGTGGAAATTGATATTTGACGGGGCGGTTAACTCTTATGGAAGTGGCATTGGGGCGATCATCACGACTCTCCACGGATCCCATATCCCGTTCACTGCGAGACTGACGTTTCCAGTCACCAATAATGAGGCGGAGTACGAAGCGTGCATCATGGGTCTAGAAGAGGCAATTGATTTGAGAATCAAGAACCTAGACGTATATGGTGACTCGGCACTTGTGATCAACCAAATTAAAGGGGAGTGGGAGACTCGCCAATCGAATTTGGTGCCGTACATGAACTATGCCAGAAGGCTGCTTCCGTTCTTTGATCGAGTGGAACTCCATCATGTGCCCAGAGCAGAGAATCAGATGGCTGATGCCTTACCAACGTTGGCTTCGATGTATAAAGTCAATTTTTGGAATGAAGCTCCAAGAATTGTCCTTTCTCGTCTTGATAGACCTGCATTCGTCTTTGCGATCGAGGAAGCCGCTGACGGCAAGCCATGGTTCCACGACATCCAGACTTTCGTTATGACTAAGGAGTATCCTGCGGGTGCGTCAACCCAGGATAAGAAGACTCTAAGGAGGCTGTCTGCAAATTTTTATCTCAATCCTGATGGAGTTTTGTATAAAAGAAACCACGATCTCGTGCTACTCAGATGTGTAGATGAGAAAGAGGCGAGTATGCTCATGGAAGAAGTCCATGAAGGCGCATTTGGTACGCACGCCGGCGGGCATGCTATGACGAGAAAGATCCTGAGAGCAGAATACTACTGGCTGACGATGGAATCAGATTGCTTTAAATTTGCGAAGAGGTGTCATAAATTCCAGATTTATGCTGATAAAGTTCATGTGCCGTCGTGCCCTTTAAATGTCATGTCCTCCCCGTGGTCGTTCTCTATGTGGGGCATCGACATGATAGGCAAGATCGAGCCCACTGCATCCAACGGTCATCGCTTCATTCTAGTAGCTATCGACTACTTCACCAAGTGGGTGGAGGCAGCCTCATATGCTAATGTGACCAAGCAGGTGGTGGCTAAATTCATAAAGAGGGATATCATCTGTCGTTACGGAATTCCCGAGCGGATCATTACTGATAATGGTTCGAATCTGAATAACAAGATGATGAAGGAGCTGTGCCAGAGTTTCAAGATTGAACACCACAACTCATCTCCTTACCGGCCGAAGATGAATGGCGCCGTTGAAACGGCCAATAAGAACATCAAGAAGATTGTTCAGAAGATGGTTGTGACCTACAAAGATTGGCACGAGATGCTGCCATTTGCATTGCACGGTTATCGTACGACGGTACGTACATCAACCGGGGCAACTCCTTTCTCCTTAGTGTACGGTATGGAAGTTGTCCTACCATTAGAGGTGGAGATCCCTTCTTTGCGAGTTGTGGTTGACGTGAAACTCGACGAGGAAGAATGGATTAAGAGCCGACTAAACCAACTCAGCCTGATGGACGAGAAGAGGTTAGCATCGATTACGTACGGTCGTTTATGCCAAAGCCGAATGAAGAAAGCTTATGATAAGAAGGTGCGTCCTAGAAGCTTTCAGACGGGTGATCTCATCCTGAAGAAGATTCTTCCTCCACACTCCGATCACCGGGGCAAGTGGACTCCTAATTACGAAGGCCCGTATGTCGTCAGCAAGGTCTTCTCGGGAGGAGCTTTGTTGTTATCCACGATGGATGGTGAAGATTTTGCATCCTCGGTGAACGCGGACGCAGTTAAAAAATACTTTGCTTAAAAAACGACCCACTGGAAAGAAAAAGAATATCCAGGAAAAAAAGGGGCATCCCGGCGAACCATAAAAAAGGAAAAGGGTTCGGGAAAAAATTAGGGATATAAATTGAAAAATGTACACCCGTAAGGTCGAAAACCCGGATGGGCGACTTTGGCAAAAAAAGCGTATCCCGGTGAATCGAAAACCCTGAAAGGCGATTCACACAAAAGTTAGGGATTTGAAAAAGCAAATGACTGCGTTCCGCGTGTGGACTGTATGTGTTTAGTGGTTTGGAAGACCTGAGGGCCGGTCATCTGAATCAATCCCTTCTGAAGTTGAAGCGTCGGAGAAGTATCGAAGTCGAGTGGGCCATAGAGGGATCAACTCATGGTTTTCGTCTACGCCTCGTTGCCGACATGTGTATATACTGATGTATATTTATGTTTTATTTTTGCGCGGCTTCGTCATTTCAGGAGCTTGCATCTGTTGTAAAACATTTTTACCCATTCAGGGGTTCGTTATCAATAAAACGTATACTATTCAGCAATTATGTTTGTTCGTTTAGCATTTATCTGTTTTGTTTGCGAAAAAGAACGCCGATGTTTTTGACAAAATGCGCATACATAAACTTACTGGCCTAGGCCACTGATTGTTGAAACAATGAATTACTTAAAAATTGTCACAAGATGATAACCTTGATAGGTCCCTTTGAGAAGGGTATCTTGTCTGTTTGTTTGTGTTGTTACAGGTGTAGCATATTCCAGCCAGTACGTCGTACGCGTCCCAAGCAGGATGATTCCTCCTTCTCCAGCAAAGTTCAACAGCCTCTCCCCGCAGAGTCCGAGCATGAGATCATAAAGCATTGATATGTTCCCCCAGGCAGAGAAGATTCTCTCCCCAATCAGATGTATCCTGAAGGAGCGGAATCTTCCCAGCTGAGTCAGGCGCCGAAGCGTGTGTTCATCCCCCAGCACCGGGTCACAAGTGCAGGTCTCGTAGGAGACTATTCACTAAAGTGTGCTGCAATCGATAGTTCCAGACTGAAGTCCCCAGCGGAATTGAGATTCCCCACAGAGTCGTACTCTCCCCCGAAGCAGGATGATTTCTTCTTCCCCAGCCGAGTTTGCAGATCCCCAAGAGAGCCGAGTCTTTGGAGGTAGTTGGGGCCATGATTGGTTTTCCCCCAGTAGAGTGTTGAATAACTGATGCTGTATTTCCCCGCCGGAGTCGTTATCTCCAGGAAGGTTTAGCCGTGAAGGCCGCGCAGTTTATTTCTGCGATTGACATCGCTCTCCTCAGCAGGTCCAGGTTCACGTAGAACTCTGTTCCCCTGCAGCAGTCAACTGAAGTTTGTTTCCCCATGCAGAGTTCGATTGAGATCGGCGTGACCTTTTCTCCACCAGAGTGGTTCTTCCTCCTTGACATGAGGACTCTCCCTTCGGCATTTATTTTGCTGACAGGATCGCAGCATTTTGCATGATTGCATAGCATTTATCATAAACGCGTAGCATTTCCACCGTGTGGAGCATTGCACCGTCGTCAAAGCATATGCATATGAAACAGGAGCTAGGTTGTTACCGTTCTTATCTTGCAGGTGTTCCTCCACGGAGTCGCTTGCTCAAGATGATTCTTGAATTCTCCCCAGCAAGGTCATTTTCCCAAGATGATTCTTGAATTCTCCCCGGCAAGGTCGTTTGCCCAAGATGATTCTTGAATTCTCTAGCGAAGTCGTTTGCTTAAGATGATTCTTAAAGTCCCCAGTAAAGTCGAAAGAGTTGGCCGCTCAAGTTGATGCTTAGAGTCTCCGGTAGAGTGTTTGTTCAGGACGGTTCCTGAAATCTCCAGCAGAGTTATTGGTCCAGGATGATTCTTGAAATCCCTACGGAGTTATTCGTTCAAGATGATTCTTGATTTCCTCAGCAGAGTTTATTCACCCAGAATGATTTCTGAAGCCCCGAAGCAGAGTTACTTGATGGTTCTCCAGAAGTCCCCAGCGGAGATGCGTCATCCCCAACAGGTTTCTGAACAGCGAAGTTGAAACTTCCCTTGAAGACTTGATGATTGAATTCCAACCGTATTAACGAAGTAGTTCTCTCAGCTGATGCGGAGTACCTGATGGCAAAAGTTTGGATATCCCCGAGCGGTTCATGATTGACCGAGAATTCTATTCCCGACTTACTGATGAAGTCTGGCTGGTGCCCAAAAGTTTTCTGTGAATGCCCGACGGCATGATTAACGTGATTGTTGACCTGATGAGTCCTGAGAATCTTGATGCCTGACAGCATGATAGACCATGTATTACCGGTTACCGTGTGACCAATCCCCCAGCTAGTTGCCGTGCAGCTAATATTTCAGTTTTCGAAGATTTGTTCTCATCTGAGTACCGCGTACTTGTGCAGTTGGCAAATTTCTGGGTTTGTCGGTATTCAACCATCTCGCACCTTGATTGGTTGAGAGCCGTTCGCTTCTCACCCAGTCAGGTTCAATCCGTTTGAATAGGGACAGCTGTTGCCCCCCAAAATTTGACCAACTCTTCTTTACCTAGCTTATGTTTCATTTCATTCACATTAGCATTATCATTTGCATTTTCATTGACATGTATGCAGGAGATCAAGAGGTATGAGTACCAATAAAGATCTACACAAGAGTTTGAAGCTAGCCAAAAGGTTTCAAGGGTTGATATCTTTGTCAGAGAAGTCAAAAGATCCTCAGAGAGAGTGGTTGAAACCAAGGTTATGTGCCTCCTAACTTGAGAGTTGTGGGAAGCTCCTCAGATGATTCTGAGGCTATGAAGAAGGACTTGAAGCCTTTATAGAGCTTATGAGATGTCTTGGAAGCCATCATGAAGCCTAGACAGGTCATTATGCAAGGATAAGAAGCCTCAGCCATGATTGGTGTAATTAGGGTTTGATTGGGTGAACCCTAGGTCAACTGATGATTTGGAGAGGGTTGAGGCCTAATCCAAGGGCCATGTGATCATGGATTGATGCATTGAGATGTTATAAGGATGATTCCAAGGTCAACTCATCATGATTGAAGAGTTTGAGAAGTTTCAAGCTAGGGTTTCTAAGGTTTGACAGTGTAAAATCCCCTAATTTGACCCCTATCTTCAAGGCAGTTTAGCTCAAGATTTGATTGTCATATCATCTTTCCCCCAAAATTAATGTTTTAGAGCTTGTTCTTAGCTTTAATTTGAGTACTAGAAGTCCTTGATAGGATTTGTAGAGCTCAAGTTATGACTTTGACAAGTTACAGGTCATCTGAGGTATGTGAATCTGGGGCCTTGAAAGTCACCCAACTTGCATCAAACTTTTTCCCAAGAAGGATGATTCCTATGAACTCTTGGTCAACATGAATGTTGTTCCTTATCCTCTTAGCTTTCTATAGAGTCCTATAAGTCCTTGATAGGATTTGTAGAACTCAAGTTATGGCTTTGACAAGTCAAGGGCATTTTGGTCATTTGGAGATTACAGGTCATTTCAAGCATAAGGCCATAACTCCTATTTCCAAGCTTCAAATGGAAAAATCTTCAACATGAAACTTGCTTAAAATTATGTTTTAAGGCTAATAAGGAAGTCATGAGATGTTGAAAAGGCTTGTAGCTCAAAGTTGTAAAAATGACCTAAAATAAGGGCATAAGTTAAATAAACCAAAGTTGGAAATTGATATTTTCAACCTACACATCCAAACCATAGCATGTAATATATCATTTTGACTCTAGAAAACATTTTAAAAACAATGGTTTAGCCACATTTTTTATTTGAGGTCTAAATTGTGGACTTGCTTTGAAAAGCACTTACTTGCATATTAAGCAACATTTGCAAAACTCAAAATCAAGGCATGGGCAAGGGTTTTTGCAAGCTAAACACCTATAATATCTCACTAGGGGAGAAGTTAAGAGTGAATGGGATGAATTCTAAGCTGTTTGCAAGTGTTGTACATGTCATGATAAGTGATTCAAAATCTCATGACATGAGATGTGGAAAATCTCATTGGAAGGATCTAGAGGGTTCTAGATCATCCAAACTTCATCTATATATTGAGTAGAATGGATCCATGGAAGAGGTTGGTGATCATTGAAGGATTGAGCATAGTTTTAGATTGAGTTTTCATAGATTGCAATTGAAATCGGTTTCATCAAATTCCTCAACTTCCATTCATTTTCTTGATTGATTCTTCTTCCATGAGTGCCAAGGAGTGATTTCAGATCATTTTCAAGAAGAATTGGTGGCTAGATCGTGTGGGAGCAAGTGGTTTTCAGCACCTGCAACTCATCATCGTGTTTCAAGATTGAAGCACTTTCCACTGAATGTTTTGTATACAAAAGCAAGGAGGAGGTTCAGTGATCGTGTACAGATGATTTGAGAGATTGAAGTGAAGATTTGGTGCATCTGTTATTCAAGAATTTCCAGGTTGGTAACCTTCTTCCTATAACATGATGTAGGTAGAATTAGGTTGAATTAGGGTGCTATATTAGTTGTAGAATGGCCTAGGATGGATTTAAGATGGTTAATTGATGAATTAGAGACAAAATAGGAAGATCACCATTTTCGGTTGAGATGGGAGATGATGATTGTTGGGGTTTTAGAGGAAACTATGGGTATGGTTGAATTTGTGGCAAGATTTGGAATGAGTTTCATGTTTTGACCTCTTGGATTGGAGGCCTCTAGGGAGAACTAGGGTTGAAAGGGACGATCGGAGCTCCACCGGCGGTGGCCGGAGCTGGGCGCGAAGCTCTGGCGTTTGAAATGGAGAAGATGAAGTTCTCACCATCAGATCATGTTTTGACCTTTGACTGGGAGAGGATCCAACGACTGCGTTTTAAAATTGGTTTGTGAAGGACTCTGATGATGAAACGATGCGTTTCATTTATTCAGGACTTTGGGCTTAATGATTTAAGTGTTATCCACACACCCCAGCGAGCCCAACCCATGTTTTTAACTGAAAATGATTACTTCTTTCACCGTGTGTTTAATATTTTAATTGGATTTTCTTTTAATTTTCATTTTATTCATGATTCTTGTAAAAATCATAATTAATTGAATATTAATCCAATCAAACCCATTCTTTTTGCATATTAATCATGATTGAGTCTATTATTTTTTAGAGGAAAAATATTTTTATTTCATGTAATTTCTGATATAACTGGAATTTTGCATTTTAATTGATATTAAATTGATTATGTTTGATGCATATTTTTGTGGAATTTTGTTTGATCTCATGATGATGATTTTGAACCTAATTTTTTGTGTGTGATTAGGTTAGACATGTATGATCCCATAGAATTTTTCTCACATTTTTGTGATGAAAATAGGTGTGCTTTTTAGATTGATATTTAGGTGCCTCCTTTTAGGGTTTAGGTTTGATACCTTGTAATGTAAGATTTAGTTCTAGATCCAATTTGATGATTCGATCTTTAAAATTAATGTGGTAGAGTCATGATTGACCTAGGTTCCCATAGATATTTTTGTAGGATTTTACAATTGATTTTACTATTTTAGTTAGGACTAACTTTAGTACTAGGTTTTAGGTGATCCTAACTTACTAATTCAACTAGTTTAACTTCTCTAGTTCCCTTAGATTAGGGTTTGTGCTTGGTTTGCCTTTGGTTGAGATTGAAGACAAGTTGAAGACAAGAGGAGGATGTTTGAAGTTGCTTGAAGTTTCTTGGAGCTTTGGATTTGTTTGAGCCTGAAGGTGTCTGATGAAGATTAGGAGATAGGACATAGGGAGAGCCTTGTAGTTAGAATGATTTCTTTCACAAACATGGAAGGCATCTTGTGCCTCCATTCCTCCCAATGACCAAAAGTCCTTCTTAGATATTCACATCCCTCCTTTGGAAGGATGAGTGGCTTTATCTGGGAAGTAGAACTTTGAGGGAACCAGTCTCTCATGATGATGAACCCTTACAGGCTTCCTTTGGTTGTCAGTAGGCTTGTTTATCATTTCCCCTCATCATGTTTCATCAATTATCTTCTGGTTTGAGTATCTTGAAAGATGTTGGGCTTGAGTATGAAGATGAAGACTTCACTTAAGAGTGTGGAAGAGGATGATTCCTTGAGCATTGCCATTACAGCTGAAGCTTGAAGAGCAAGAAGAGCAGGTTGATACTTGAAGATCCAATAAAGATTGAGGGAAGAGCTGAAGCTTAGAAGATTGAAGGGTGAAGTTGACACTTCCATGTGATTGAATATTATCCTGAGAAGCTGAAGCCTGTAGATGAAGAGAGAAGACCAAGTTGATACTGATAAAGCAAAGAGAGCTGAAGCTTGAAGACTGAGTTGATACTTATGAGAAGGATTCAATTGAGATTGAGTGTAAAGCTGAAGCTGAGGAATAAAAGACAAGTTGATACTTGTACATTGAGACTTGAGAGCCTGAAGGAATCCAATTGATACTTGTGGTTAAGAGCAAAGCCTGAGGGTGGAGTTGACTGGACAGCTGAAGCTGGAAGAAGAAGATTAAGTTGAAACTTATGTTGCAGGGTTGAGACCCGGAGAAGCAAATTGATATTTGTCATGAGAGAGGATAGCCTTGAAGAGAGGTTGATGTCTGAAGACTGAGTTGCTGTTAGAAGAGCTGAGGCTTGGAATTGAGAGTTGTTGGTCTGCTTTCTTGTCTGTTTTCTTTTCTGTGCTGATGTACCTTGTTTGACTTGTTTGATGCATTAGAATAAGTCCATGATTAGACTGACTTTAATCTAGGAGCATGATTGCACTAGAGGTTGAGTTGCTCCTTCTGCTTGTATTGTTACTGTATGGCTTTCCTTGCGGGTATTCGGTAGAGCCCAGCTCCCATGCCCATGTGGTTTATTTTGCTTGATAGCATGATTTGATTTTATCTGTATGATTGCAGTTTACTGTATTTTTGCTTGATAACATGTTTTATTTCTTCAGTATGATTACTGTTATTCATTCTGGCTTGAGGTTGAGATGAGCTTGTGGAGACTGATGCCCCACACACATTTCCTCCCTCACTTGCATTGCATGCATTGTACAGTTGTTTACTGTTTACTGTTTACTGTTTAAGCTGACGCTTTATCTGTTTCTGTTTATCATTGACATGATCCCTTAGGACTCTCACTCCCTTTGATAAGGAAGTGATGATAGAACTTTAGGTTGAAACCTATGCATGACAACTTCTAGGAGTTCCCTGTTTCAAATCTCAACCATAGGATGAATCCTTGGCATGACAACATTAGGACTTGATAGTCTCCCTTAGTTGAGTCCCTTCTCTTCTCATCTCAAAACAGCTTAAAATACAGTAATCATGAATGATTTCTTTCGTACGTTACGAGCCTTAAGCTATCTGAGAAAGGATTGTTGGAGAGTTTCTTTTCAACAGTCAGGATGTTTAGTATGGCACCCTTTGGGTGACATGCGACGCATTCACTCTCAGGTCATAGTCTTTAGTGCGATTGAAATTGCAAACACAATAAAAAACACTTCTTCCGTAAAAGACAAAAAACAAACTCCAAACCTTTTTGCCCCGTGGGCCCATAATTCAAAGGAAAGCTTTTTTGAAGAAAAGAGTGTCGTTAAACTTCAGCGCCACCGCAAACAGGCTTTGTCCCTAACTGCTGGAACTGTTGTTTAACCCTACTCGATAAAACAGATGAATATGAATTCTCGTAAGCCGTATTATCCCGAACTACGTAAGCTCTGATCTCTCATATCTGTTGGGAGTACATAGGCACAATACTGATGTATTGGCGAGCAACCTTCCCCCATAACCCATAGTTAGCCGAACTACATTGGCTCTGATTTCTCATTCTCTGATGAGAATACGTAGGCATAAAGTGCGACGCTTCGCCGAGTCATTTTCTTTTCTTTGCAGACCAGCCTTGATAGGCCGATAGTTAAACAAACACGTCAGATAAACACAAACAAGCGTGGATCCCATCGGGTACGATGGATGTGAGGGGTGCTAATACCTTCCCCTTGCGTAACCGACTCCCAAACCCAGACAATGGTTGCGACGACCTTGTCTTATACCCTTTTCGTCAGGTTTTTCCGATCGTTTCCTTTCCCGTTCTGAGGGATAAATAACGAAAGGTGGCGACTCTTCTGTTTTGCCGGCACCTTATTTTCGCGGAAGCGACAATGACAAATGCAAGAGATGAATGGAAAAAGAAATACATCAAAAGAAACACACAAGAGCACTAAAATGGGACGAAATGGCCTAAGCCATTCAAACATCAACCATAATGCCAAAACCCAAACACAAATGAAAGGCAAAGAAGACCTAAAACAAAGTGAGGATGTGAGGCTATATGAGGACAGCAAGGAACTCATAATGTGCACTTAACCATGAGCATCACAAGAAAGGTGCAAAAGAAAGCACAAAGAAAGCCTCATGGACTCATCATTTTAGGCATGCTTCAAGTAATTCCAAAGGAGGGAGCAAGCTACCTTAATTGAGATTCCAAAGTCATTGGACAGAAAGGGAAATGAAATAAAAGTGCTCAAAAGCAAAAGCAAATAAACCACAAGGAAATGCAAGCAAATTCCCAAAGGAAAGCAAACATGTTTCACATAGAAACCCTGGTTGGGAGTTCAAAAGCAAACAATTAAATGAACAACCAAAACACAATATAATGACCTAAAAATGAGAAAACATCATCCTTAACATGTTAGCAACATGAATTAAAAGGCATTGAAGGCTCAAAGGATCCATAAATGTCATATCCAAAGCAAACTAGGTCAATGTGTTTGTATGAACCCCCCTTTAGAGTAACTTGACTTGCAAGTTACTCTAAAATTAGGAAAATGATTCAAAAATATCCAAATAAAATGCAAAAGGCACATAAACATGTTGGCAACCAGAGGGCAAGAGATTACAATCAAAGTCACTTCACAACATCACCATAGAAATTGATTCACAAGGGTGCTCCACTGTGAAGGAGGATTGTCGAGGGTCAAATAAAGTGCATCAAAAGTCAACTCAAAGTTCAACCAACAGGGGAAAAATGGTCTTCAAAACTTCATCAACCCATCATGGACATGAGGATGAATTTTGGGTCATTGGACCAAAAGGAAATGAGAGAAACAAAATGAAAACTAAAACATGTCAAGATTTAGGTTAAATAAAACACCTCTAATGTTAAATTCCATTTTTAATTGAAAAAAAATTAAAAAAAAATTAAATAAAAGACACTTCAAATTGTCTAAAACATATTTTTGGGGAATTTTGTAACCAATAGAGGTATTTTATTTTGAATTAAATCTAAACAGCAACAAAATAAATAAATATAAAGAAATTAAAATAAATAAAAGCTTGGTGCAAGCAGCAACCCAACAACGTTGAAAATCAAATGGGCTCACAAAGGGGGTGTCAATAGCAAGCCCAGTCCATCAGTAAAAATAAATAAAAAGAAACGTGTGTATTGGGTGTGGTGAGTCAACAGAGGACCATGGTGGAAAGCATTCAGGCGCGTTGGATCAAAAATTATGTCAATCCAAGGGCACACAACAACACCCGTGGATCAGGCCAAAGCTTAAATGAAACGGTGTGTTTTGGAGTGATTGTGTGCGTGCAGTCAAATAAGGCATACCATACGTCTTAATCTCAGCCATCAAATGAAAAAGTAATTAGATCAAACGGACAAAAACAACTCACGTGGCTGGGAGAGTATTCAAACTTGGTGGGAAAAACCAGACGGCCGAAACCACTGTTCCGGTCGTATTCTTCGGTGACCCAAGCAAACCAGTCACGGCCAAAAAATGCAGGTGCTTCAAAACTCAACCAAAACAAGCAAATAAATAGTCAAAATTGATCTCCAGGTCATGTAGATTTCAAATCCACTACCCATTTTCATTGATCATGTCTAAATAAGCCAAAACGAAAAGAAAAGGAAATGAGCTCAAAACTCAAAAGCTTACAAACAACCACAAAATCATACCAGAAATCATCTACACATCAAGAGGTTCATAAATATGTAAAAATGGCGTAACAGCAATACTTAAACAAAGAGAAAAATGGATTGAAAAGAAACCTAAATGAAAGCTTCCACAGAGCTTGGTTCTTTAGTGAAGCTTAAAATAAACCACCCAGAAACGTTCTATGAACCTCAAGGAACCTTTTCAAATGTTTGGTTTGGATTGAAACTCAGTAAAATGTGAAAAACGATTTTGACTTTTCTCTCACTTTTTCTCAATGTGTTCTTTTCCAATTCCACACCAAAATCAATTCTGAGGACTTGTGAACAAAGTTGAGAATATGTATGATGGATTCTGATACCAAGAAGGCCCAATTATATGCTCCTTAAGCCCAATTGAAATTCATTTTTTCTCTTCATGACCACTTCAAAAAAGTGCATGAAAGTCACCTTGCCAAGCTGTAAAAATGGTGAAATGGACCTATAATGAAAATGATCTGTAATCTTACTTTCCCAAAATACCCCTGCCTTGCAAGCCTCATAACTTGAGTTCTACAAATCAGATGAAGGACTTCTAGTACTC
Source organism: Lathyrus sativus (assembly GCA_963859935.3). Classification (NCBI taxonomy): domain Eukaryota; kingdom Viridiplantae; phylum Streptophyta; class Magnoliopsida; order Fabales; family Fabaceae; genus Lathyrus; species Lathyrus sativus. Next base: position 489,463,980 of record OZ012735.1, on the reverse strand, counting down.
TTTGAAAAGAAGAGATCATGAGGAACAACTTTCATGTTCATCAAAAGTTAAGGAGAAACATCCTTTTAGGTCAAAAGTGGCTTGGAAGTTGGTTGGCTTTTGTTGACCAAAATCACATTCATCTAAGGACCTGTAACTTGAGTTCTAGAAATCAGATGAATGACTTCTAGTACTCAAAATAAATCTAGAGACATTCCCTACAAGTTTCATGTTGGGGTCAAGATGAGATGAGACTTGTATCTTGAGATAGGTGGTCTTGAAGTTAGGCACTAAACAGGGGATTTTACACTGAGAACCCTAATTTAGTAACTTCTCACACTCTTGATTCTTCTTGATTTGATCTTGAAATGATATATTATGCATTTCAACACAATATTCCATGACCATAAAGACTTGGAATTGAGTCTTAATCTCTTTCAATTTCATAGTTGACTTAGGGTTGACTAGATGAAAACCCTAATTGCACCATCCTCAGCTGTAGCCATTTGCACTTGGTGTAAACACTTGAATGAACTACACAATGACCTACAAGGCTTCCAATGAGCTTAAATGATCATCTCCCTCCATAACCATGGGTTTGTGATCCTCAAATGACCTTCAAATGGCCTCTTAGACAGGAGGTGGACAACACACACATATCTGCCTATCCAAAAGGCTTTGACTTGTCTCTGATGATGATAACCCCCTTGTTGACTTGAATACAAACTCTTGATTAGTCTTAGAACCCTTGGCAAATTCCTCTTGTTATACATACATCTATTGATCCCCTATAAAATACAAAATTCTATGCAATGCAATATGCTGGAACAATGAAATGAAACATAAGCCAAGTAAAGAAAAGGTTGGGAAAATTTTGGGGTACAACAGCTACCCCTATTCAAACGACTTAGACCTGAATGAGTGAAAAGCTAACGGCTTTCACACCATCAAGGTAAAAGATTGTTGAATACCAAAGAACCCGGAAATTTGCCAACCGCAGAAAATAAAACTGCAAACAAGAATCTCCAGAGATAACTGCTCTGATTACAAACATGCCCCGCTGGGGGGGAAGAGAAACTTAACGAGTAACTCTGCTTGGGGAAAACTATAAAAAGGGGAAAATCTCAAATTGCCGGAATCTGGATATTCAACAAACAATGTGAATCAATGAAATCTGCCGGAGCCTAGATACTCAATAAGATGAGGAGCACATCAACAAATGAAAACTAGTCGGAGTACGAATACCCAACGAAGCAAACCAACCGGAGCCCGAACACTCAACGAAACAAATAAACCGGAGCCTAAACACTCAACGAAGCAAACCAACCGGAGCCTAAACACTCAACGAAGCAAACCAACTGGAGCCTAAACCCTCAACGAAACAAACCAACCGGAGCCTAAACATTCAACGAAGCAAACCAACTGGAGCCCGAACACTCAACGAAGCAAACCAACCGGAGCCTAAACACTCAACGAAGCAAACCAACCGGAGCCTAAACACTCAACGAAGCAAACCAACCGGAGCCTAAACACTCAACGAAGCAAGCCAACCGGAGCCTAAACACTCAATGAAGCAAACCAACCAGAGCCTAAACACTCAATGAAGCAAACCAACCGGAGCCTAAACACTCAACGCAGCAAACCAACCGGAGCCTAAACACTCAACGAAGCAAACCAACCGGAAACCAGAGTATTGATAAACAAAGGGAATATGTCATAAAATGAGCCTTCACTAGAACTTGGATATTCAACAGAGCAAGAGATACCATCACAAAACTTATCAGGATTAACATAACCAAATGGAGTATGGGCACTTCACGGTAAAGCAAAACGTCACAAATAGAAAATGTCAGAACCTAGATGTTCAACAGAGGAGTCAGAGTCTGAATGCTCGACGTAAAAAACCAAAGCCTGAAGATCACCTGTAGGGGATAACCACCACCTAAAAACAGAAAGGTAACGACCTGGTTTATGCTTTAAAATGCAAATGTTTGAAAATGGCGTAATGCTCCATACGAAATGGAATTGCTACACATTTGGGTAGATGCTATGCACGCATGCAGATGCAACAGAACCGAACCAACAAATTAAATCCTGGAAACAAACGATCCCTCCTGCTGGGAAAAGAAAACTACTCTGTCGGTGATAAACTTCGCATGCCAATAACAATTGGACTTAAACTGGGGAGATAGGACCTGGGCGGCTTTCGGGGAACCTATGATTCTGCGGGGAAATCAACTCGACTGGAGACCTCAGTCTGTCATCTTGATTCGCTGGGGAGTAAGTGAGCACCTGTACTCCGTGGGGATTAGAAACGTGTATCGATCAACTGCTTAGGGTAACTGTAGACCTACGCGCACACCACCATGCTGGGATGAAGAAACCCCTTTTAATTGCTGGGGAACAAACTCTAGCTGGGGAAAACAGCTCCATCCCTACCTTCTTAGAGAAATGACCCAAGGGCAACAAACCTGCAAAAACAACAGACAAGATACTACACAACAAAGGTTATCTTGGTCATCATCCATGACGTTGTTCAATTAAGTCAAGGTTTTAACAATTATTGGCCAAGGCCTGCAAGTTTATGTATGTGCAAATTCATCAAAAACATCGGGCATTTTTTCTTCAAACAAAAGTAAAAGCTAAAACCAAGCACACAAAGATTTTCTGAATAGCATGTTTTATTGATAAACGGCCTGAAAATAGGCAAATTTACAAAGAATGCAACTCTTGAAATGAGAAAGCTGCGCCACAGACAAATAAGAAATGCACAAAGATATACAAAATGTCGGCAATGTGGTACAAACAACCACCATGGGACGACTCATCTATGACTCGCATAACTCCGATGCTTTTCCGATGCTTCGTCTTCGGAAGAGATTGACTTGAACGGTTTCCCGCAGGTCCTCCCATAATCCACTATGTTCTAAAGACCAATACGCAAATCACAGTTGTTTGCTTTTTAAATCCCTAACTTTTGCCTGAATCGCCCTCGCGGGTTTTCGATTCACCGGGATACCCATTTTTGCCAAAGTCGCCTTTTCAGGTTTTCCACTTTGCAGGTTTACATCTTTTTTTTATCCCTAATTTTTGCCCGAACCTATCCTTTTATGGTTCACCGGGGTGCCCCATTTTTTCCTGGACTTTCTTTTTTCTTTCCAGCGGGTCTCTTTAAGCAAAGTATTTTTTGACTGCGTTTGTGTTCACAGGGGACGTGAAATCCTCACCATCCATAGTCGAAAGTAGTAAGGCTCCTTCGGATAAAACTTTCCTTACAACATACGGGCCTTCGTAATTGGGAGTCCATTTGCCCCTGTAACCGTTCTGTGGTGGGAGAATCCGCTTCAACACTAAATCACCTGCCTGAAAGCTTCGGGGACGTATCTTCTTATCGAAGGCTTTCTTCATTGTGCTTTGGTATAGACGACCATATGCGATGGACGCCAACCTTTTCTCATCCATCAAGCTGAGCTAATTCAACCTATTCTTGACCCATTCTGCTTCATCTAGTTTGACATCAGCCAGAACTCTTAAGGAAGGTATCTCGACTTCTAGTGGCAGGACAACTTCCATACCATATACCAGCGAGAAGGGAGTTGCCCCAGTTGAAGTACGCATCAAGTTGCGATATCCATGTAAAGCAAAGGGCAACATCTTGTGCCAATCTTTATAAGTCACAACCATCTTTTGCATTATCTTCTTGATATTTTTGTTGGTCGCCTCAACCGCGTCATTCATCTTCGGATGATAGGGAGACGAATTGTGATGCTCAATCTTGAAGTTCTGGCATAGCTCTTTCATCATCTTATTATTCAGGTTAGATCTATTATCAATAATGATCCTTTCAGGTATTCCATATCGGCAGATGATGTCCCTTTTTATGAACCGGGCCACAACTTGCTTGGTGACATTGGCATAAGAAGATGCTTCGACCAATTTGGTGAAATAGTCGATGGCTACTAGGATGAAACGATGTCCATTGGATGCAGTAGGCTCAATCTTTCCAATCATATCAATGCCCCACATGGAAAAGGGCCATGGAGATTACATGACATTCAAAGGACACGGCGGCACATGAATTTTGTCGGCATAGATCTGACATTTATGACATTTCTTTGCGAATTTGAAACAATCTGACTCCATCGTAAGCCAATAATACCCAGCTCACAACAACTTTCGAGACATGGCATGTCCGTCGGCATGCGTACCGAAAGTACCCTCGTGGACTTCCTCCATAAGCAGATTTGCTTCCTTTTCATCCCCGCATCTCAACAGCACCAAATCATGGTTTCTTCTATAAAGCACACCATCCTGATTTAGATAAAAATTGCCAGACAATCTCCTTAGAGTCTTCTTATCTCGACTGGATGCCCCAGTTGGATACTCCAGATTCTTAAGGAAATTATGGATGTCAAAATACCACGGCTTGCCATCGGAGGCCTCCTCAAGGGCGAATATGAAAGCGGGTCTATCAAGGCGGGAGATAACTATTCTGGGAGCTTTATTCCAAAAATTAACCTTATACATCAAAGACAGCATTGCTAGAGCGTCTGCCATCTGATTCTCCGCTCGCGGCACATGGTGGAACTCTACCCTGTCAAAGAAGGGTAACAACCTCCTTGCATAATTCATGTACGGAATCAAATTAGGTTGACGAGTTTCCCATTCTCTCTTGATTTGATTCACAACTAGCGCAAAATCGCCATATACATTGAGATTCTTGATCCTCAAATCAATAGCTTCTTCGAGACGCATGATACACGCTTCATACTCAGCCTCATTGTTAGTGACCAGAAATGTTAATCTGGAAGTAAATAGGATGTGAGACACATGGGGTGTTTTAATAATTGCCCCAATTCCACTTCCGTATGAGTTGACGGCACCGTCAAATATCAACTGCCATTGGGAGCCAAGTTCAGGACCTTCATCTGGTAGTGGTTCGTCACAATCCTTCATCTTGAGGAACATAATGTCTTCGTCAGGAAATTCAAACTTCATTGGCTGATAGTCTTCGATAGGTTGTTCAGCGACATACTCTGACAGAACACTTCCTTTGATGGCCTTCTGAGAAATATACTGAATGTCGTATTCTGTCAGTACCATTTGCCATCTGGCAATTCTTCCTAAAAGCGCTTGCTTTTCGAAGACATATTTGATCGGATCCATCTTCGAAATCAGCATGGTTGTATGGTTAAGCATATACAGTCTTAAACGTTTGGCAGCCCAAGCAAGTGCGCAACACGTTTTCTCAAGCATTGAGTAACAGGACTCACAATCTATGAACTTTTTACTCAGATATTAAATCACATGCTCTTTTCTTCCAGTCTCGTCGTGTTGACCGAGGATACAACCCATACTGTTCTCAAGAACCGTTAAGCACATAATCAATGGTCTTCCAGCTACTGGAGGTATCAATATCAGAGGTTCCTGCAAATACTCTTTTATTTTCTCAAATGCTTTCTGACAATTCTCATTCCAAACGACCGCCTGATCTTTCTTTAATAACTTAAATAATGGCTCACAAGTGGCTGTGAGGTGAGATATGAACCGAGCAATGTAGTTCAATCTACCTAAGAAACAACGAACTTGTTTCTCGGTCTTTGGTGCTGGCATTTCTTGAATTGCCTTGATCTTTGCAGGATCAACCTCGATTCCTTACTCACTGACAATAAACCCTAACAACTTTCCCGACCGTACGCCGAAATTACACTTGTTTGGATTCAGCCTTAGTTTGAACTTCCTTAATCTCTCAAACAGCTTTAGAAGATTCACCAGATGCCCCTCCTCCGTTTGGGACTTTGCGATCATCTCATCAACATAAACCTCAATCTCATGATGAATCATGTCGTGAAAAAGAGTTACCATAGCCCGCTAATAAGTTGCCCCTGCGTTCTTCAAACCAAAAGGCATTACTTTATAGCAGAACGTCCCTCATGGCGTGATAAAAGTCATTTTCTCCATATCCTCCAGTGCCATTTTAATCTGATTATAGCCCGAAAAACCGTCCATGAAGGAAAACACTGAGTATTGTGCGGTGTTATCAACAAGCACGTCAATATGAGGTAGCGGGAAATCATCCTTTAGGCTTGCTCTATTCAAGTCTCTATAGTCAATACATATCCTGACTTTTCCGTCCTTCTTAGGCACATGCACGATGTTGGCGACCCACGGAGGGTAGTTTGTCATGGCAAGAAATCTAGCGTTCAATTGCTTTTGGACTTCTTCCTTGATCTTCACTGCCATATCAAGCTTGGTTCTTCTCAATTTCTGTTTAACAGGAGGAAATTCTTCTCGGGGAGGCAGACGATGAACTACAATATTCGTGTCGAGTCCAGGGATATCTTCATATGACCAAGCAAAGACATCCTTATACTCTTGGAGTAACTCTACCAGTCTTTGCTTGACACTATCTTGTAGCGCGGCCCCTATTCTGACTTCCTTCTTATCCTCTTCAGTTCCTAGGTTGATGATTTCAACTTCCTCCTGATGAGGCAGGATGACCTTCTCCTCTTTTCTCAACAATCTAGCAAGCTCTTCAGGTAGGTCTTCGTCTTCGTCGATCTCTTCTTCTGCTTGAAAGATCGGATTGTCAAAGTCACACCGAGTCATAGACGAGTTTGAGTCGGTAGTATCTAAAATGTGTAACCTGCAATGATGACGATTTTATGCTTAAATGATATGCAAACAAAACAAACACAAACCACATTACCATTTTAATGTTAGAAAACAAAAAGAAGAAAAACAAGGATCGCAAATTTTGAATGAGAAAAACGCCTTTTGATTAATGATAAAAAGATTGTTCAAACATAAACAAGCATGCCCTGAATAGAATACCGCTATGCTCCAGGCAGAACATAGGGTTACACAATAACTGAGAAAACAAAGTATTACAGTTCACGTGTCACTTGGACAAATTCCTCAATGGACCAGTTGCATAGCATCCATGTCACAATCACTATCCCTGGCTTCATCATCAGAAATAACATTTATTTTCTCAAAAATGACACCCCCACTGGTGAACTTAACGGGCCCCTTATAGCGTGGCGCGCTCTGCGAAGATGATGGGCCGTACCCTAACCCAAACTTGTCCTGCTTCTGAGGTATGTCTAGCACCTTTCCCCATCCTTGTGATGCCCCAGCCTGTACTGCCGCTTGAGCCTCCTTGAAAGATGACATAGCCACTTCTGGTTCTTTGTTCACAACTGGAGATTTGTCCTTCACTTGCACAGTTTTGAAGGCCTGACACAAAGTCTCATGAATTTCTCTGTCTACCTCGACGTATTTGAAAGATGATAAGCGACTAATCATGATATCTTCCTCCCCACATACTGTCACAACACTGCCTCCGACCATATATTTCAGTTTTTGATGCAGAGTGGACGTAACAGCCCTAGCAGAATGTATCCATGGATGACCCAACAGATAGCTGTAAGCAGGCTGAATGTCCATGATATAAAATACCGCATCAAATACCTCTGGACCCACTTGGATAGGCAGAGTTATTTCCCCAAAAACAGATCTTCGGGTTCCATCAAAGGCTCGTACAACCAAATCACTTGGTGTACAATAAAGACCCTGATGATCTATCTTCATTAGTGCTTTCTTTAGAAGTACATTCAAGGACGACCCTGTATCAACAAGGACGTGTGACATCATTGTTCCCTAGCATTCAATTGAAATATGCAATGCCAAATTGTGGTTTCTGCCCTTTGGCGTCAAGTCCAAATCTGTAAACCCCAGACCGTTTCCTGCATTTACATGCGCCACCACTCCTTCGAGTTGGTTAACCGATATTTCTTGTGGTACATAAGCAGTGCTTAAAACCTTCAACAAAGCAATTCGATGCGCTTCTGAACACAACAGCAGTGATAGTATAGAAATCTTGGAAGGAGTTTGTTGCAGATGGTCGACTATCTTGTAGTCGCTTTTTCTAATCAATTTCATGAACTCTTCCATATCCTTTGCCAAAGATTCCTTCTTGCCCACTCGAGGAATTTCTTCTACCACTATCTTGCCTTTCCCTTTATCAGTTTTCTCATCCACCACTTCGGGCAACAAAAAGATTCTACCGCTTCTGGTAATTCCTCCAACTCCGACCAGATTATCCACCGAATCGACAGGAAAACTCTTCAATTCTACCTTCTTCCAGTTACAAAACACCTCGGCTTCGTAATTCCATGGGATAGCCTTGGTACTTTCGTATGGCATAGGGCCTGCTTTAGTGATGATGATTGTAGGTGGCCTTGGAGGTGCTGAAATAATAATAGTTTTATATGGGATTGAAATCGTTGCAATTTCATCCTGCTCCTCCTCTACTACTTCCACGGGTTTCCTTTTAGCGGTCTGATCAAATTATAACATTCCTTCATCCATAATGCTTTGAATACACTCTTTTAGATCATCACATCCCTCAGGATGTCTCAAACAGTTGACATATCCTTCACTACAGCCTGGGAACACTCCCCTTTTCTGTAGTTTCTCCTTCACGAAACTCAATGGCGTTTTTAGCCCATTCACGTCGGCTATCAGATCTAACCCTTCCTCTACTAGAACAGCACCAACCCTAGCCGGCCCATGATTCGGCATAGGGTTTTGCACAACATTCAGTGCGTTGTGTGAAAAATCTATTGCTTTGCTATCAATCAGATCTTGCAACTTATGTTTGAAAGCCTTGCAATTGTCAATAGTATGGTCGGGTGCCCCGGAGTGGAACTCGCATCGTGCATTCGCATCAAAGTCGGGCGGTGGTGGGCCTGTCAGAGGAGCCATAGTCCTCTTCTAGATCAACTGTAATTGCAACAAAGTTTAGAGCACTTGGGAATATGGCATCGGTGGCGGATCAAATACTCTATTTGCTGGCCGAACCGGATATCTTTGATAACCCTGCTGATTCTATTAGGGTGGCTGCTGCTGCCGTTGTTGTTGTTGTTGTTATTGTTGTGGTTGTTGTTGTTATGGTACAGGGATCGTAATGCTAGCGACCCGTTGTTGATGATATTGATTATGAGGCTGACTTCTCCATCTTCCTTGAAAAATAGATACTAAGTTGGTTTCTCCCTCGCACCTTTTGTTGCCAAAGACTTTCTCTCCTCCTCCTCCTGCTGAGGATCCTTCGCCTGCTTGAATCTTCCTAATTTTGATACCATTCTCTATGTGTTCCCCTGTGATTATCATGTCGGAAAAGCTTCCATACATACAGTTGATAAGTTTCTCATAATACATGCCAGATAAAGTAGCCACGAACATGTCGATCAGCTCACGCTCCACCATCGGAGGTTGAACTCTTGCGGCCAATTCGTGCCACCTTTGGGCGTACTCTTTGAAGCATTCATTATTCCTCTGGGTAAGATTTTGCAACTGAACCCTGTTTGGAGCAAGGTCACTATTGTATTGATAATGCTTCATGAACGCCTCAGCCAAATCCTTCTAGCTACGAACACTGGTAGGCTCCAACCCCATGTACCACTCAAGGGAAGGACATGACAAACTATCCTGAAAAAAGTGCATTAACAACTTTTCATCGTCTGAGTAGGCAGGCATTTTCCTATAATACGAGCGCAAGTGAACCCTAGGACATGTAGTACCCTTGTATTTATCAAAGTCAGGGACTTTGAATTTCTGCGGTACCCTTAGGTCAGGAATAAGTCCAAGGTTGACCATATCAAGGCCCATAGAGTTTTGACTCTCAAAGATCTTTATCCTATCTTCCAACCATTTGAATCTTCTATTAGTCTCAGAAGGCATTTCACCGCCAAAATCTCTCACCGAGAAGATCTCATCATGTCTGTCCTCAATCAACTGCTGATTCAGGTTGCCATGAATAGCACCGTTAGCTTTAAGCCCATACACATTGCCCTGACCAGTAATTCCAGCATTACCAACTCCAATGTTACCAAATCCAGTGTTACCATTGCCTCCACCAACATTTTCGTTGGTTTCAACATTTCCATTATCGTTCCCATTTGCGTTCCCATTTCCAGCACCATCGCCATTTCCATTCCCGCCAGTATTGGGAATAGTGTTATTAGCGTGCTGAGTCTCAACATGAGGTGGGTTGGTAGCAGTCCCTCCATGTAATACACCGTCATTATCAACCCGTGCAATCAAAGGCTGCACCAAGGTCCTGAGTTGGTCTTGTCCACTAGCTACAGTCTGCATTACTTCCATAAATTGAGCCATTCTATCTCTCATTTCCTGCATTTGCTCCTGCATCTGTTCCATGATCCTCTTCTGACTTCCTCTAGTCGCGTACCGGTGATTTGTTTTATCAGCTATTCTGAAACACACTAAATGAAGACAGGAGATAAGAAAACAGTTCCGATGCACCTGTAATGCGAAAAAAAATGCTAAATGCATACATGTATATATGTAATAGGGATATTTCCCCCTCGATTCTAGTTTCCAGAAGAAGAAGAAGCGACCATGGAAAACCCTACGAACAAGCAAACAGAACAATAACTCCTCATATAATAACAGGCCAACAGACAGTGTGCATACATCAACTGAGTACAAATAGAAATGACCTCAATCAACAAGCCTGGTGATGGTCAATACATAAGCAAAACAACAAGATACAAAGAAAGACAGTCAAGCTGAGTGCCGAGACTGGAAATCCTCTAGCAGCTTCCGCGTCTCAGGATGATCTGGTCTAGCGAGTAGACCCTGTATGAGTAGATCTCGCTGGCTATCAACATGGTCTTCCCAGGCTCCTTCCCCGAAGCACGCCTCAAGTCTGCGCCTCTTAGTGTCCGCTCTCAACCTACAATCCTCCAGGTTTGCAATAGCTTTGCTCAATCTGTGCTCACTATTATATCTGAGTGATTCTTCCGCTGAAATCTTCTCGTCCTTCGATTTGAGCTGAATCTTCAACTTGGCGATCTGCTATTTCAGATTGTCCTCGCGCTCTTTGTTGTTAGTGAGCGTGGCATTCCATACTGAGTCAAACTTAGAGATCTCCAAGTAAGCCTTGTCCACATCCTTCTTCTTGGTAGCAAGCACATTACTGACAGCATTCAAATCCCGGCCTGAGTGTTCTCTGGCGCTAGTCTCCTTCGTCAAGTCCGTACCTAGCTTGTTGACAAGTTCAATCTTCTTTTTGAAAGAATAGAAAGCATCAATCTTCTCGCTTCGGAGTTGAATGATTTCTTTCTTTAATTCTTCATTGGCTCTTTTCAACTCTATGCAACAGTTGGTTGTACTTCTGAATATCCACGGTAGTGGGTTCTTCAGTCATGATGGGGTACAAAGGTGCAACTGAGAGAAATGGCATCAGAGACTTAGCAACTCTATCTTTGATCCAAACCATGTAAGGGTCATAAGCTCGATTGTTACTCTTTCCTAGCAATGTCTTACCTCGCCTGTGAATGTTACTCCATGCATACTCTATTCTAACCAAAGTATCAGCTTCCAACAAGCCTGTGAGATATAGAGATTCCTGTATCTCTTATTCCTTAGGAGGACTCTTCAAAGCATATCCAAATTGTCTAATCAACAAAGAGGGATTATAGTTAATACAACCCTTCCTTCCGACCAACGGGACATTCGGAAAACCACTGCAACTATATATGATTTCAGCGCCAAGTATATCCTGATCAAACCATACAATGTTTTCTGCTGATAAACCCATTAGCCTAGCAGACCATTCTGAGGTGCCAGCAGTAGCAACAAATGGACCTACTTTCGGAAGGTGACTGAAGAACCACCTATACAGCATGGGTACAAAGCAAGACACACTTTTACCCCTCCGCTTCTCATTCTTGTAATGGGTAGAATGGAAAACATCCCCTAACAAGGTAGGCACTGGATTCCCTGAAGCAAGGATATAGAAGGCATCTGTATCCACAAAGTCTGGCAAGTTGGGAAACAAATGATACCATATACACATAGAGCGAGAATGGCATTGAATATAATCATACAACCGTCCTTTGCGAACTGTAAAGCCTTGTCAACCAGAAAAGGTAGAGGAAACCCATGCACTCCATTCAGCTTGGTCAATTTTCTTGAGAACTCTGAGGCATCAAGATGAAGAATTGCAGCAAGCCTAGCTAGATCAGGCTTAGCATCATCATGGTAAAAAGGCATCTGATCCAAAACTGGAACTCCTAGTAACACCAAACATGTTTCATCATGTACACATCCATAATTCTCGAATCAATTATTCATACACAACCGTTCTCTCCTATCACGAATCACTTCCACACCATGTGGTTTATACAACTCGTCACTCTCATAATTCTCTATTCAAGACTATGGTACATCGCTCGTACCCCACCAGGAACAACCTCTCGGTTATTCTACCCCGGTGTTTACGTTACTAGGAACGACACATAGTCATTCTACCTCAGTAACTACTCCACTAGGAACGATATCAAATCATTCTACCCCAGTGAGTTTCACATTCATACCTCATTAGGAACGACATCAAGTCATTCTACCCCAATGAGTCTCACACTAGGAATGACATCGCTAGCCATTCTACCCCAGTGCGCACCAACACTTGTAATGCATTAGGAACAACATCAAGTCATTCTACCCCAATGCATCCAAGCACTCATATCCCATTAGGAACGACATCAAGTCATTCTACCCCAATGAGTTTCTCACTAGGAACGATATCACATCATTCTACCCCAGTGAGTTTCACACTAGGAATGACATCATTAGCCATTCTACCCAAGTGCACCAATACTTACGCCTCATTAGGAACAACATCTAGTCATTCTACCCTAATGATCTCGCCACTAGGAATGATATCTCATCATTCTACCCTAATGCGTACCTCACCGACCTCACATCTATCACACAATGCACACATATTCGCAATATGTTCCCATGCATTCACAATATCGCGCCAATGGCAACGAATTCAATCATATTCCTCATGCATTTAATCAATTCAAATAATGCAACATAATCGCCAAACGGCCACAATTCATAATTCATCTCACCATCTAGGATTCACGCCATACGGCTACCTACAACACATCACAACAACATAACTATTCAATTCCAACAAGGATTGAATACAACCGAACCACACAATCAACATTGGATGGAACCACAAGAAAAACAAAATGTTGTCACGTTCGCTACTGGCTCGCCTAGCGAGTACCTAGCGAACATTTGCTACCTGTTCGCCTAGCGAACAGGCTAGCGAACACAAACAGAAGCCACTAGAAGGCTTCACTACCAGTTTGCCACAGCGAGGCCCTAGCGAGCAACTCGCTACCTCGCTTGCTACCAGCGAGGAAGTCCAAAATCCATTCTATCCCAAGTCTGGGACCATTCGCCACAGGCTCGCTAGGAGAGGACCTAGCGAACGTTCGCGAACAGCTCGCCTAGCGAACAGCTAGCGAGTGTCTGCGAACCAGAAATTCCTCACTGTTCAGAATTTCCCAACCTCTCCAAAACCGATCGATTCTCATCAAATCAGTTCCAATAGCCTTAGTCTATCATACCCTGACTATTCTACATCACTTACATCAGATTCTACCCAACAAAACATCTGTTCTACTGATTAAACTCATTTCGACCTAAAATGGAAAAATGGAGAAAATATCCAAACGACTCATGCAATCCATACACAATCATATACATTAACAAGATGATGATATTTCACACCCTTACCTTGATGAAATCGATAGCCAAGAGTTGTTCTTGATGAATCCAAGCTTTTCCTCTTTTCTTCTCTTTTTCTCCTCTTCCACTTTCTTTCTCTTCTTTCCTCTTATGTTTCTATCTTTCTCTTTTCTTTCCAAATTCCTTATATGTCTTTCCACTCTATTTCCATTATCATATTCTCAAATATCTACCAATTTCATTAAATAATAATCCAATAACTAAATAACTCAAATAAATAAATTATTTAATGTGAATAATTAATTATTGAAAATTGGGCTGTTACAACCCTCCCCCACTTAGGAATTTTCTTCCTCGAAAATGTTACCTGATTCAAACAACTCTGGATATGACTCTCTCATCTTGCTCTCAAGTTCCCAAGTAACATTCCCACCAGCCAGTCCTCCCCAAGCGACCTTCACCAAAGCAATCTCTTTACCTCTAAGTTGCTTCAACTCCCGATCCTCTATCCGCATAGGTGATGTCTCCACAGTAAAGTTATCTCTCACCTGCACATCATCTACTTGGACTACATGAGACGGATCCGCAATGTATTTCCTTAACTGAGATACATGGAACACATCATGGAGATTAGAAAGCGATGGCGGTAAATCAACTCGATATGCTACCTCTCCTATCCTCTGCAAAATTCGATAAGGACCAATGAAACGCGGCGTCAACTTGCGCGACTTCAATGCCCTACCAACACCAGTCATCGGAGTGACTCGAAGAAACACATGATCTCCCTCTTGAAATTCAAGTGCTTTTCTCCTCTTGTCATGATAACTCTTCTGACGACTCTGAGAAATCCTCATCTTCTCTTGAATCATCTTAATCTTATCTGTAGTCTGCTGGACTATCTCTGGTCCAACTACAAGACTCTCTCCCGACTCATACCAACACAATGGCATCCTACACCGTCTACCATACAAAGCCTCAAACGGTGCCATACCAATACTCGAATGAAAACTGTTGTTGTAAGTAAATTCAATCAAAGGTAAGTAGCTATCCTAAGCTCCACCCTTCTCTAACACACAAGCTCTCAAAAGATCCTCAAGTGACTGAATCGTCCTCTCAGTCTGACCATCGGTCTGCAGATGATAAGCTGAACTCAAACGCAACATTGTACCCAAAGCACTTTGCAAACTTTCCTAAAATCTCAAAGTAAACCTCGGATCTCTATCCGACACAATACTAAACGGAATACCATGCAAACTAACAATCCTCTCAATGTACATCTTCGCCAATCTCTCCAACGGGTAATCCATTCGCATAGGAATAAAGTGAGCAGATTTAGTCAATCTATCCACAATAACCCAAATAGCCTCAAAATTACTTGGCGTCCTCGGTAAACCAGATACAAAATCCATAGAGATGTTATCCCATTTCCACTCAAGAATAAACAATGGTCTCATCAAACCTGACGGTTTCTGATGTTCAACTTTTGACTTCTGACAAGTCAAACAAGAATACACAAACTCAGCAATATCCTTCTTCATATGAGGCCACCAAAATACTTTCCTCAAATCTTGGTACATCTTAGTAGCACCCGGATGAATACTTAATCCGCTACGATGCCCTTCCTCAAGAATACTCTTCTTCAGTTCAACAACATCAGGAACACAAACTCTATCAAGACATCTCATGATACCATTCTTATCAATCCGAAAATCACCACCTTGGCCTTGATTGATCAAAGTCAACCGATCAACTAAACTCAAATCAGATTTCTGCCCTTCTTTAATCTCATCCAAAATACCACTCGTAAGCTTCAACATACCAAGCTTAACTCCAACAGAAGTCTTCTCACACACCAAACTCAAATCAAGAAATTGCTCAACCAATTCCAACTCTTTTACCATCATCATCGACATATGCAATGATTTCCTACTCAATGCATCAGCCACCACATTCGCTTTACCCGGATGGTAATTCAAACCAAAATCATAATCCTTTAGAAGTTCTAACCATCTTCTTTGCCTTGCATTCAATTATTTCTGATCAAAGAGATACTTCAAACTCTTATGATCACTAAATACCTCAAATCTCGAACCGAACAAATAATGCCTCCAAAGTTTCAACACAAATACAATGGCAGCCAACTCTAAGTCATGCGTCGAATAATTCTTCTCATGCACTTTGAGTTGCCTCGAAGCATAAGCTACCACTTGTTTATATTTCATCAACACACCGCCTAAACCCATCAAGGAAGCATCACAATACATAACAAACGGTTCTGTCGGATTCGGCAAAATCAAAACAGGAGCCGTCGTCAACCTTCTCTTAAGTTCTTGAAAACTTTCTTCATCCTTTGCATCCCAAACAAAATCTTGACCTTTCCTAGTCAACTGCGTCAACGGCAAAGATAACTTAGCAAATCCTTCAATAAATTTCTGATAATAACCGGCTAACCCAAGAAAACTTCTAATCTCAAAAACTGATTTCAGAGTCTCCCATTGCGACACCGCTTCAACCTTTGACGGATCAACCGCAATACCTCTACTAAAAATCACATGACCAAGGAAACTCACCTCCTTCAACCAAAATTCACACTTAGAAAGTTTCGCATACAACTGCTTCTCTTTCAACACAGATAACACAATCCTCAGATGCTCAACGTGCTCTTCCTCACTCTTCGAATAAATCAGAATATCGTCAATGAACACAACCACAAACTTGTCCAAATAAGGATGAAAAATCCTATTCATGTACTCCATAAATACACCTGGTGCATTAGTCACACCAAATGGCATCACAGAATATTCATAGTGTCCATACCTCGTCCTAAATGCAGTCTTCTGAATATCTTCAGCCTTCACACGAATTTGATGATACCCAGACCTCAAATCTATCTTACTGAACACACTCGTACCAACCAACTAATCCATCAGATCATCAATCCTCAGAAGTGGATACTTATTCTTGATAGTTACCTTGTTCAATTGTCTATAGTCCATACAGAGCCTCATAGAACCTTCTTTCTTCTTAACCAACAACACTGGTGCACCCCACGACTACACACTCGGACAAATAAACCTCTTCTCAAGCAGATCTTCAAGTTGACTCTTCAACTCTTTCAATTCCTATGCGGACATACGATATGGAGCCATCGATATCGGATTAGTTCCAGGAATTAAATCTAGCGTAAACTCCACTTCTCGTTCCGGCGGTAAATCTCTTATCTCCTCAGGAAATACTTCTGGAAAATCACGAACAATTGGTAAAGCATCAATTGTTCCACTTTCCCCAACGCTCAAGGTTTCCAACAACATAAACACCTTATCACCGTCATGCACTGATTCCTTTACTTGTTTAGCGGACAAAAACAAATCTCCTTCATCACCAGATTCAGGAAAAATAATCGTTTTGTCAAAACAGTTAATATAGACCCGATTGAATTCTAACCAATTCATCCCAAGAATAACATCGAGTTGATCTAAGGGAAGACACACTAAATCAACTCCAAAGTCTTTACCAAAGATACTCAACGGACAATTCAAACACACATACGAAGTAGTAACCGAACCCATCGCAGGAGTATCAATAACCATACCACCACTCATAACCGACAACTCAAGATTCAACCTCTTAACACAGTCAAAAGAAATAAAAGAATGTGTAGCTCCATTATCAATTATAGCGATCAAAGGTATACCGTTTATGAAACACGTACCTCGGATCAATCGATCTTCACTAGCAGTCTCAGACCTTGACAGAGCAAACACTTTCCCATTCCCTTGAGTCTTCTTCGGTTTGTCACACTTGGTACTAATGTGTCCTTGCTCACCACAGATGTAGCAAGTCACACCCGCACCGCTTCTGCACTCGGAAGCCTTGTGGCCAGGCTTGCCACACTTGAAACATTTCTGCTCAACATTCATGCACTCAAAAGAATGATGTCTAACAACACCACATCTAAAACACTTCACCGGAGTGGAAGCTCCTCCCCCACTCGGCTTCTTGCCGTAACCAGCTTTTTGTTTCCCCTTATCGGTAGGAGTCACATACGGCTTTCCTCGGAATTGACCTTTTCCCTTCTTATCACTTAAACTCTTGTAGTGACTAGGCCGGGCCCTACTATCTTCATCATAGATCCTACTCTTATTCACCAACTCAGAAAATCGCCTAATTTCCTGATAAGTAACAACTTGCTTAACTTCCGGCCTCAAACCATTCACAAACTTGAGACACTTGGATCTCTCAGCATTAGAAGTGTTGTAATGAGGACAAAACTTAATCAATTCCTCAAATCTTGCCGCATACTCGGCTACAGTTGAGTTACCCTGCTTTATCTCAAGGAATTCAATTTCCTTCTTACCACGCACATCTTCCGTTCTCCAGAAATGTCTCTCTAAAGATTTCCCAAGTAACCACAATCTCATCCTCTTCCAACCTTTGGTGAGTATTACCCCACCAATCCTCATCTTCCTCTTCGAGCATATGAGTGCCAAACTGCACCTTCTGTGCATCTGAACAATTCATAACCCGAAAGATCTTCTCAATTGCTTTCAGCCAAACTTGTGCTTTATCAGGTTCATGGGTTCCCTTGAAAATTGGTGGATTGTTCCTTTGGAACCTCCCCAAAGCACAAAACTCATCTTCGGCATTGTTTCCAGCATTCACATTGGCTTGAGGATTCTGCCCAATCACTCCAGCCAACATCGCCAAAGCCTCAGCAATCGCTTCGTCATTCTTCCCTGCAACCATTGTTCTTGATGTCCACAACAAATTCTCGTTAGAACAACCATATTGATAGTGCTACACACACCTACCAAATGCATAAGGGAATGAACATACATAACAACTTGGTCAACATGACCAACCTGTTCTGATACCACTAATGTAAGACCCCCTTCTATACCCCCAAATAATCAACATAAAAACAATTTCGCACATATAAAATTTTTCATCAAAGTTTAAGAAAATATGGTATAAAGAGGTATGTCACATCATCGCCAAATAAAACATACAACACCTGCTCAAATGACATGTAGCAGTGGGGTAGTTTTGAAAATAGAGGAACTTAGTCCTTACACCCACATCATCATAAATATATTTATCAAATCAGTTTGTTCATCACATCATTCAGGATTTTACAACATATATGTCATCAGATACATATACAATGTATCTCAAAAGAATGTTATACAACCTATCTACCTGGTGCTACATATCAGAGCGACCCGACAAAAGAATAAAGATATACTTCACAAAAAGGGCCTCCAGCAACCTAATCTGCAATGCCTCATAGAGCATTATAAAACAGCAGAAGGGTGAGAAATATTATCATAATAATCAATGCATATAATCATATATATATAGTACATATATTTCACATTCTCACCACTCCTCATCACAATCATCATATGCATCAAAATATACGCATAAACCAATAATCGATAATCGCCAAACATGTTTCATCATGTACACATCCATAACTCTCGAATCAATCATTCATACACAATTGTTCTCTCCTATCACGAATCACTTCCATACCATGTGGTTTATACAACTCGTCTCTCTCATAATTCTCTATTCTAGACTATGGTACATTGCTCGTACCCCACCAGGAACAACCTCTCGGTTATTCTACCCCGGTGTTTACGTTACTAGGAACGACACATAGTCATTCTACCCCAGTAACTACTCCACTAGGAACGATATCAAATCATTCTACCCCAGTGAGTTTCACATTCATACCTCATTAGGAACGACATCAAGTCATTCTACCCCAATGAGTCTCACACTAGGAATGACATCACTAGCCATTCTACCCCATTGCGCACCAACACTTGTACTGCATTAGGAACAACATCAAGTCATTCTACCCCAATGCATCCAAGCACTCATATCCCATTAGGAACGACATCAAGTCATTCTACCCCAATGAGTTTCTCACTAGGAACGATATCACATCATTCTACCCTAGTGAGTTTCACACTAGGAATGACATCATTAGCCATTCTACCCAAGTGCACCAATACTTACGCCTCATTAGGAATAACATCTAGTCA
This sequence comes from Lathyrus sativus, assembly GCA_963859935.3. Taxonomy (NCBI): domain Eukaryota; kingdom Viridiplantae; phylum Streptophyta; class Magnoliopsida; order Fabales; family Fabaceae; genus Lathyrus; species Lathyrus sativus. The sequence goes on along the minus strand of OZ012735.1, from coordinate 489,444,370 downwards.
TTCTACCCTAATGATCTCGCCACTAGGAATGATATCTCATCATTCTACCTTAATGCGTACCTCACCGATCTGACATCTATCACACAATGCACACATATTCGCAATATGTTCCCATGCATTCACAATATCGCGCCGATGGCAACGAATTCAATCATATTCCTCATGCATTTAATCAATTCAAATAATGCAACATAATCTCCAAACATCCACAATTTATAATTCATCTCACCATCTAGGATTCACGCCATACGGCTACCCACAACACATCACAACAGCATAACTATTCAATTCCAACAAGGATTGAATACAACCGAACCACACAATCAACATTGGATGGAACCACAAGAAAAACAAAATGTTGTGACTTTCGCTACTGGCTCACCTAGCGAGTACCTAGCAAACATTTGCTACCTGTTCGCCTAGCGAACAAGCTAGCGAACATAAACAGAAGCCACTGGAAGGCTTCGCTACCAGTTCGCCATAGCGAGGCCCTAGCGAGCAACTAGCTACCTCGCTTGCTACCAGCGAGGAAGTCCAAAATCTATTCTGTCCTAAGTCTGGGACCGTTCGCCACAGGCTCGCTAGGCGAGGACCTAGCGAACGTTCGCGACCAGCTCGCCTAGCGAACAACTAGCGAGTGTCTGCGAACCAGAAATTCCTCACTGTTCAGAATTTCCCAACCTCTCTAAAACAGACCGATTCTCATCAAATCAGTTCCAATAGCCTTAGTCTATCATACCCTGACTATTCTACATCACTTACATCAGATTCTACCCGATAAAAATCCGTTCTACCGATTAAAGTCAGTTCGACCTAAAATGGAAAAATGGAGAAAACATCCAAACAACTCATGCAATCCATACACAATCATATACATTAACAAAATGATGATATTTCACACCCTTACCTTGATGAAATCGATAGTCAAGAGTTGTTCTTGATGAATCCAAGCTTTTCCTCTTTTCTTCTCTTTTTCTCCTCTTCCACTTTCTTTCTCTTCTTTCCTCTTATGTTTCTATCTTTCTCTTTTCTTTCCAATGTCCTTATATGTCTTTCCACTCTATTTCCATCATCATATTCTCAAATATCTACCAATTTCATTAAATAATAATCCAATAACTAAATAACTCAAATAAATAAATTATTTAATGTGAATAATTAATTATTGAAAATTGGGCTGTTACAGTCAGGACATCATCTTCTCCAATGAGAAGTCAACCAAAACCATAGAAAACCGACGGTGGCCGGAGATCCCTTTCGGTCATCTTCTCCGGCCACCCAGCCACCGTGAACAGTTCCAAGAAAAACACAGTTACCAAAACTCCACCAAAATTAACAAACTAATAGTGCAAAAACATCCTCTCATCACGAGGAACTCAAATCCAACCTTGCTTTTCATGTTTGAGCAACATACAAAGCAAATCGAAGACAAATATAAAATGTGCATAAACTGTGAAACTCAAAATCAGCCAACCAAAACGTTCGGAATTCATCTACACTTCACAAGGAGTTCAAATCCACAATCCATTTGCTCTAAAAACTCAAGAACAAGCCAAAATACAAACAACAAGATTTATGCTCCAGACAGAAATCAAACCAAATGCCAGTTCATTTTACATATTAATGGTCTACATGATTCCTATGTCTCAAATATGCAAGAATGGCACATAACCGTGTGCTCCACTGGGTCTTGTCTTTGGCTGAACCTTCAAGCAAATCACCCAGAATCGTTCCAAACACTTGAATGAAGCTTTTGGTGTGCTCAATTTCACTTGATAATGGCCAAAACTCCAAAACCGATTCTCACTGTTCTCTTGCTTTTTCAAGTTTCTATTTCTGCAATTCTAACAACAATTCGAGCTTTGAGGGTTTGGGAAGCTTGCCAAATCAAATTTTTCTCACTTTTTCACTTGCCATACTCGTGTTTTCTCCACTGCACCAGCCTCAATTTTGTTCCAAATCAATTGCACATGGCCTGAGTTGATCAAAGGGCCAAGAATTGAGCCTTGTTTTGATTCTATGGTGGATTTCCCATTTGTTACTTCATGGTGAAGAAACCATGGAAATGACCAACCAAATGACCTCTAATTGCAATTGTAAAATTGGCATTGTATTTAGAACATCATTTTCACTCAAAATATGCATAAATTTGCCTTGAAAAAGTTCCAAATCATTTAATTCCAATTTCCTCATTTTAAGCCTTCTTTATGGAAAATTCAAACACCAATTCTTCAATCCAAGCTCCAACCATGACAAGAGATGATTTGGTAATGCAAATGGCCCTATTTGTAGCAAGTTTCATGTTGAAAATATTTTCATTTGAAGTGTGCAAGTTGGTGAAATGGACCTATAATTTTATGACCTATAATCTCACTTTCCCAAAATACCCCTGACTTATAAACCTCATAACGTGAGTTCTACAAATCAGATGAATGACTTCTAGTACTCTTTGGAAAGATATGACCATTCTCTAAAACTTTAATTTTGGACAAAAGTTGAGGAGAAACATCCTTCTAGGTCAAAAATGGCTTGGAAGTTGGTTGACTTTTGTTGACCAAAATCACATTCATCTGAGGACCTGTAACTTGTCTGCATCATAACTTGAGTTCTATAAATCCAATAAAAGACTTCTAGTACTCAAAAGAAAGCTAAGAACGTGCTCTACAGGTTGCATGTTGGTCAAAAGTTGAGATGAGACTTGTAGCTTGAGATAGGTGGTCTTGAAGTTAGGCACTAAATAAGGGATTTTACATTAAGAACCCTAATTTAGTAACTTCTCACACTCTTGATCCTTGATGAATTGATCTTGAAATTATATATTAGACATCTCAACACAACATCCCATGACCATAGAGACTTGGAATTAAGTTGTAACCTCCTTCAACTTCACAGTTAACTAAGGATTTACTAGATGAAAACCCTAGATGCAACATTCTTGACTGGGGCTTGTTCCACTTCACACAATAACTTGAATAAGCTCCAAATGGCTCTCAAATCACTCAATGAGCTCTCTCAACATCTTATATCCATAATCATGCATTCACAAACCTCTGGTGCTCTTCAGTTGGCTTCCAAGTTAGGAGCTGACCCACATACATCCATCCATCCTTTCACAAGACTATTGACCACTTCAAGATGGATTGATAACCATTAAAACTTGAGTAACACCCCTTGCTTAGGCTCAACACTCTGAGAAGACTTCTCTTGCTATGCACAACCTCTTGATCCCCTGTAAAATGAAACATGCTATGCAATGCAAATGCTAGAACAAAATGAAATGAAATGAAACATAAACCAAGTTAAGAAAAGGTTGGGCAAATTTTGGGGTACAACAACGACCACTGGTTGATTCAAGTGTTTTAATGAGTAAGGTTAAATATCCGTTCTAGAAGTTAGGGACGATGCCTGTTTGTGGTAGAACCAAGACTTAACACACTCTTCCTAAAAATGAGTTTGAAAACAATCCCAAAGGATAAAAAGGTTTGGTTTTGTTTGTGTTTTTTATGAGAAGAAGTGAATTGAGTTAGATTTGAAACTCATGTGGCACTAAAGACTATGACTTGAGAGCCAATGCGTCACATATCGCCCAAAGGGCATACGCTAAACACTCTAGACAGTGTGAGAGGAGTCCCCTACCCATCATTCCTCAAGAGGCTCGTAGCGTACAACAGATGTTAACCTTTATTAAGTGTCTTAAGAAGTTATGAGATGAGAAGAGAAGACACAAGACTAACGGGAACTAATCAACCCTAATGTTATCATGCAATGTAGTCCTAAAGTTGGGATAAAAAAGGAGACTACCTAATGTTATCATGCAAATTATTGAAAGCCTAATGTCTCTCCTACTCCCATCTTAAACAGAGGGACTAGGAATCCTAAGGGATCATGGCAAAAGAGCACAAGTAAACACATAGAAATTCAATCACAGATGAAAATGACTTAAAGAAGTCAATGCAATATGAAGTGCAAACACAAATGCAAGTATGAAATGGTGCAACAAGAATCAAAAACATAGGAGACTCAAACACAAGAGATGAATTGAACAAGTCAAGAAGGATGAGATAAAATGGGAGAAGTAAACTCCTACAACCATCTACCATCAATCATCAAGAGAAGAAAGTGCTATCCATAAAGCAAAAGCAAAGAAGCATGATCAAAGAAATGTTGGGAGAAAGAGGATAGGGAAGCAACCACATTAAGGTTATTTTAACCAAACATTCACTTAAAGATCAAGTAAAACAATGCAATAAAACAGTGCAAAAGGATCACCAATGTTCATGACAAATTCAAAGTGTAAACATTAACACCAAATCATCATGAACAAGTGTTAAACCAACTAGGGCAGAAGTAAACCACAAATGGAATGATCCAAATTCAAAGTCAAAATTAAATGCAAGCACAAGGAAGATCAAATCACATTGAAGAACCAAAGTTCAAACAATTATTTCACATTTCAAACAAATGGAAAGATGTGATCAAAAGATAACTTGTGATGCAAGTTACACATGCCATTGACCTATAAACAAGCAAAACAACATCTTAAGCATATTAACAAGAGTTAACAAGGCTTAAAAGATGCTTAAGGGATCACTCATGATCATATCCCAAAGACTAGGTCAAGACTAGTATGTGTAAACAACTTTAAAATGACTTGAACTTGTAAAATCCATCAAAAATAGAAGGAAACCTCAATAAATCTCAAATAAAATACTCAAGGTAATATGGATCAAGTGCAAAACATAATGCAAAACCTCATGATCAATTTCAACTCAAAGCACCATCAACTAAGTTCAAGAAGGCATGATGTTCCACTTTATCGAGTGTATGTTGAGGGTCAACAAAAGGCAAAGGAAAACCGAATGTAAAATGATCATTGACAACTCAAATCACCCTAAAAACTTCCCCAATCCATCACCTAAGTGGGAGAGAAAGTTTGGTCCTAGGGGATTTAAAATTGAGGTTCAAATGATCAATTCAAAACCATGTATACACCATAAAACACATTGAATCTTAAATTCCATAAAAAATATTAAAATAAATGGAAAATAAAAATAAAAATATTGAAAAATTAAATGACATCTTGAAAGGTCAGAAAACATTTTTTGGGGATTTTTTTAGAACTAAGGAACTACTTTAAAACAATTAAAATGGAAAATGGAAATAAAAGAAAATAAAATAAAAAGAACTAGCAAGAGGGGGTATGATCAGCAATTACAAAATGAACTGGAACCCTTTGATAGCACGCATGGGCCCGTGAATGGTGGGTGTTGTACCCCAAAATTTGCCCAACCTTTTCTTTACTTGGTTTATGTTTCATTTCATTGTTCTATCATATTGCATTGCATAGCATTTTGCATTTTACAGGGGGATCAAGAAATGTGTGTATAACAAAAGGAATTTGCCGAGGGTTCTAAGCCTAATCAAGAGTTTGTATTCAAGTCAACAGGGGAGTTATCATCATCAGATACAAGTCAAATCCTTTTGGATAGGCAGATAAGTGTGTGTGGTCCACCTCCTATCTTGGAGGCCATTTGAAGGTCATCTGAGGATCACAAGCCCATGGTTATGGAAGGAGATGATCATTTAAGATCATTAGAGGACTTGTAGGTCATTGTGGAGTTCATTCAAGTGTTTACACCAAGTGCAAATGGCTACAGTTGAGGATGGTGCAATTAGGGTTTTCATCTGGTCAACCCTAAGTCAACTGTGAAATTGAAGGAGATTAAGACTCAATTCCAAGTCTTTATGGTCATGTAATGTTGTGTTGAGATGCATAATATATTGTTTCAAGATCAAATCAAGAAGAATCAAGAGTGTGAGAAGTTACTAAATTAGGGTTCTTAGTGTAAAATCCCCTGTTTAGTGTCTAACTTCAAGACCACCTATCTCAAGATACAAATCTCATCTCATCTTGACCCTAACATGAAACTTGTAGAGCATGTTTCTAGCTTTCTTTTGAGTACTAGAAGTCATTCATCTGATTTCTAGAACTCAAGGTATGATGCTGGCAAGTTACAAGTCCTTAGATGAATGTGAATTTGGTCAACAAAAGTCAACCAACTTCCATGCCACTTTTTACCTAGAAGTATGTTTCTCCTTAACTAATGATGAACATGAAAGTTGTTCTCCATGATCTTAGCTTTCCAAAGAGTACTAGAAGTCCTTCATCTGATTTGTAGAACTCAAGTTATGAGGCTTGCAAGGCAGAGGTATTTTGAGAAAGTAAGATTACAGGTCATTTCCATTATAGGTCCATTTCACCACTTTGCACACTTCAAATGGAAATCTTTCCAACATGAAACTTGCTCCAAATAGGGTCATATGCTCAACCAAACATCAAGGCATCAAAGGTTTGGCTTGGATTGAAGAATCCCTAAAGAAATTTCCATGAAAAAGGTCTTAAAAGGAAAAAATCAAATTAAATTCATTTGGGATCATTTTGTACCAACCTTATGCGTTTTTGAGTGCCAAATACATTTCAAGCACAATGACAATTTTGGATTTGAGATTTGAGCTCAATTTGGTGGCCATTTTCATGCTTACTTCAAGTTTAAGTAACATATACAAACCATGCCATAGGATTAAATTAAGGAGCCATTTTCAGCCCTTAGATCAATTTACCTCAGGTGCAAGGTAACTGAGCCATTTTTACAGCTTGGCAAGGTGACTTTCATGCACTTTTTTGAAGTGGTCATGAAGAGAAAAAGTGAATTTCAATTGGGCTTAAGGAGCATATAATTGGGCCTTCTTGGTATCAGAATCCATCATACATATTCTCAGCTTTGTTCACAAGTCCTCAGAATTGATTTTGGTGTGGAATTGGACAAGAACACATTGAGAAAAAGTGAGAGAAAAGTCAAAATTGTTTTTCACATTTTATTGAGTTTCAATCCAAACCAAACATTTGAAAAGGTTCCTTGAGGTTCATAGAACGTTTCTGGGTGGTTTATTTTAAGATTCACTAATGAACCAAGCTCTGTGGAAGATTTCATTTAGGTTTATTTTCAATCCATTTTTCTCTCTGTTTAAGCATTGTTGTTACGCCATTTTTACATATTTGTGAACCTCTTGATGTTTAGATGATTTCTGGTATGATTTTGTGGTTATTTGTAAGCTTTTGAGTTTTGAGCTCATTTCCTTTTCTTTTCGTTTTGACTTATTTAGACATGATCAATGAAAATGGGCAGTGGATTTGAAATCTACATGACCTGGAGATCAATTTTGACTATTTATTTGCTTGTTTTGGTTGATTTTTGAAGCACCTGCATTTTTTGGCCGTGACTGGTTTGCTTGGGTCGCCGGAGAAGACGACCGGAACAGTGGTTCCGGCCGTCTGGTTTTCCCCCCAAGTTTGAATACTCTCCCAGCCACGTGTGTTGTTTCTGTCCGTTTGATCTAATTACTTTTTTCATTTGATGGTTGAGATTAAGACGTATGGTATGCCTTGTTTGATTGCACGCACACAATCACTCCAAAACACACCGCTTCATTTAAGCTTTGGCCTGATCCACGTGTGTTGCTGTGTGCCCTTAGATTGGCATACTTTTTGATCTAACGCGCCTGAATGCTTTCCACCATGGTCCTCTGTTGACTCACCACACCCAATACACACGTTTCTTTTTATTTATTTTTATTGATAGACTGGGCTTGCTATTGACACCCCCTTTGTGAGCCCATTTGTTTTTCAACGTTGGTGGGTTGTTGTTTGCACCAAGCTTTTATTTATTTTAATTTCTTTTTCTTTCTTTATTATTTTATTTTTTTGCTGTTTAGATTTAATTCAAAATAAAATACCTCTATTGGTCACAAAATTCTCCAAAAATAATATTTAGAAAATTTGAAGTGTCTCTTATTTTATGAAATTTTTATTTTATTTTATAATTATTTTTCAATTAAAAATGGAATTTAACATTAGAGGTGTTTTATTTGACCTAAATCTTGACATGTTTTAGTTTTCATTTTGTTTCTCTCATTTCCTTTTGGTCCAATGATCCAAAATTCATCCTCATGTCCATGATGGGTTGATGAATTTTTTAGGACCATTTTGCTCCTGTTGGTTGACTTTTGAGTTGACTTTTGATGCACTTCATTTGACCCTCGACAATCCTCCTTCACAATGGAGCATCCTTGTGAATCAATTTCTATGGTGATGTTGTGAAGTGACTTTGATTGTAATCTCTTGGCCTCTGGTTGCCAACATGTTTATGTGCATTTTGCATTTTATTTGGCTATTTTTGAATCATTTTCTTAATTTTAGAGTAACTTGCAAGTCAAGTTACCCTAAAGGGAGGTTCATACAAACACATTGACCTAGTTTACTTTGGATATGACATTTATGGATCCTTTGTGTAACACCCCCTTTCTATACCCCCAAATAATCAATTAAATCATTTAGGCACATATTAAAAATTTATTTCCATCAGAGTATAATTAAAACATGGTATAAAAGAGGTATGTCACATTATACATGAAATTAAAACATACAACATCTGCTCAACAAGATATGCAACGTAGGGGTAACTTTCAAAACAGAGGAACTTAGTCCTTACACCCACATCTCAATATTTAGAATAAAAGCGGAAAATCTAAACATTGAATCACTTCAAATATATATATATATATATATATATATATATATATATATATATATATATATATATATATATATATATATATATATATATATATATATATATATATATATATATATATATATATATATATATATATATATATATATATATATATATATATATATATATATATATATATATATATATATATATATATATATATATATATATATATGCATATATATATATATGTATATCATTTAGTTTGATTCACATCATTATTCAACATGTTTTTGAAAACATTCATTAGTAGATACATATACAAATGTATCACAAAAGAATTCTATACAATCCTAGCTACCCGGTGCTACATATCAGAGCCAACCGACCAAAAAGAATGAAGCCACCCTTCACAAAAAGACCTCCAACAATCCTACTCTGCAATGCCTCATAGAGCATCATAAAACAGCAGAAGGGTGAGAAATATTATCATAATAATCAATGCATAAAATTATATATCTATATACATTCATAGAATACACATATTCCACATTCTCACCATAAATCATCACAATTCAATCATATATATATATATACATATATATATATATATATATATATATATATATATATATATATATATATATATATATATAATTCACCAAGCATATTCATCATGCATATATTCACCATTCATTCATATACATCACAATGTATATATTCACACTAAACATATTCATCACTCCACATAAACATTTAAAATTATGTTTATTTACCAATACACAATTCATGATGATAAATGCAACTCATAGAGACCGACTCACGACTATATGCAGATGCACATGCGGTACCGACTCAATCAGCAGGTTCAATTGAAGAACCAAATGGAACCATCGTTCATTACCGACGTAACTCCCCGTCGGGCCTACGATATTCACCCATCGCTTACACCCCACATGGGCACACGATGTTTCAGGATTGATCACACTCCACATGGCCACACAATTGTTCAGCAGATTCTACGCGGAATCAATCAGCACAAGAATGTATATTATGATGCTTCACATGCAAAATGACTCCATACACTTCTTGAAATGCATACATATTCATAATGTTTTCATGCATTTCATCTCATCTAATCTCATACAATCATCATACATTCACAATGCATATTTCATATTGTATTCATCATTTATCACATTCTATCGCATACAATCAATTATGCATTCGCAATATCATGCCAACGGCAACAAACTCTATCACAATCACCATGCATTTTTAATCAATTTAAATAATGCACATATATATGCCAAAAGGCCGCATTCACAATCGATTCCATAATCTAGGATTCACGCCATACGGCTACCCACATCATATCATATAACAGCACACAGCTATACGTTATAAACATATATATCGGAATCGTCAAGATTAGATGGTAACAGCAAAATAAAATAAGTTGCTGTCACGTTCGCTGGCCTACTCGCTTAGCGAGGCCCTAGCGAACATTCGCTACCTGTTTGCCTAGCGAACAAGCTCGCGAAGGCAAATAGAAGCTACTGTAAGGCTTCGCTACCTACTCGCTAGGGCTTCACTACAGTGAACCCCTCACTACCTCTCTCGCTGCCAGCGAAGAGGATCATTTCCATTCTTCCTAAGTCTGGGACCGTTCGCAACTAGCTCGCTACAGCGAACACTCGCGACCTGCTCGCCTAGCGAAGGTGCTAGCGAACGTCTGCGATGTTCAAAACCCCAACTGTCCAAAATCATTAAATCAACACAAAATCAACCGATTCAATTCCAACGACTTCCAGTAGTCTTAGCCTAACATTCCTCGACTAAACTACGCCATTCATTCCAGATTTTATCCGTTAAAATATCGATTCTACCGATTAAACCAACTTCTGCCGTAAAATGGAAAATGAGCAAAAACTCTCCAACAATCCAAACTAATTCCACAAACACATACATAATCATAAACATTGATAAGATAATAACATTTCATACCCTTACCTGATTAAATCAAAGCCTAGATGTTGTTCTTGATGATTCTCCAAGCTTTCCTCTCTTTCTCCTCTTCTCTCTTTCTTTTCTCTTTCTATTTCTATCTCTTTTCTCTCCTCTTTCCACTTATATTCCTTTCTATTCTATTTCCCTCAAAACATCTATTAAATCCATTTTCTCACAAAATATTCAACTTAACATTAAATACTAAATGTCTAAAATACCCTCCAATCTATTTTCCCCGAAACTCTCAAAATCGGTAAAATAACATAATATGCAAACATAACATATTAACATATAAATTCCACAATTAAAATAATAATCACCCAATTAGACCAAAAGACTCAACAAAATGGGAAATCTGAATCGGGGCGTTACACTTTGAGCCTTCAATGCCTTTTGATTCATGTTTCTAACATGTTAAGGATGATGTTTGCTCATTTTTAGGTCATTATATTGTGTTTTGGTTGTTCATTTGATTGTTTGCTTTTGAACTCCCAACCAGGGTTTCTATGTGAAACATGTTTGCTTTCCTTTGGGAATTTGCTTGCATTTCCTTGTGGTTTATTTACTTTTGCTTTTGAGCACTTTTATTTCATTTCCCTTGCTGTCCAATAACTTTGGAATCTCAATTAAGGTAGCTTGGTCCCTCCTTTGGAAGTACTTGAAGCATGCCTAAAATGATGAATCCATGAGGCTTTCTTTATGCTTTCTTTTGCACCTTACTTGTGATGCTCATGGTTGAGTGCACATTATGAGTTCCTTGCAGTCCTCATATAACCTCCCATCCTCACTTTGTTTTAGGTCTTCTTTTCCTTTCATTTGTGTTTGGGTTTTGGCATTATGGTCGATGTTTGAATGGCTTAGGCCATTTCATCCCATTTTAGTGCTCTTGTGTGTTTCTTTTGATGTATTTATTTTTCCCTTCATCTCTTGCATTTGTCATATTGTTGCTTGAGGTTGAGATGAACTTGTGGAGGCTACTGCCGCACACCAATTTCCTCCTTCACTTGATTCCATGTTTGCATTCTTGCATGTTTATGTTGTTCTCTTCTGTCTCCTTTCCCTTAGGATCTCTAATATCTCTTGTTCAAGGGAGATTATGATAGATATTAGGATCTTAACCATGTATGATAACATTAGGTAGCATTCCCTTACCTCAATCTTAGGATCACCATTGCATGACAACTTTAGGTTTGAGTTTAGTCCCCCTTTAGTGTCCTTTCTCTTCTCATCTCAAAACAAACATAAAACACCTAATAAAGATTGATGATTATTGTGCGTTACGAGCCTTAAGCACTTGGGAAAGGGTTGTTAAGGAGTTTCTCTTAAATGGCTTGGATTTTTAGTATAGCACCCTTTGGGTGATATGCGACACATTCACTCCTAAGTCATAGTCTCTAGTGCGATATGAATTGCAAACAACTAAAAAAACACTTCTTCTCTAAAAAACACAAAAACAAATCATTCAAACCCTTTTTGCCCCTTGGGGCCTTTAATCTTGGAAAATAATTTTCATAAGGAGAGTTTTGTTAACTCTTGGTTCTATCGCAAACGGTAACGCCTAAGTCTCCAATGGTCGAGCTGCATACACCAAACTGCTAGAACTGATTGTTAACCCTACTCGGGTAAAACAGTTGAACAAACCTGTGTTCCCTTGTTAGCCCGAACTACGTTTGCTCTGATCTTTCATACCAGATGAAAGTATGTAGGCACAAGACGCGGTCTCTTGGAGAGCAACCTTCCCCCTTTTCACCCGTAGTTAGCCGAACTACGTTGACTCTGACTTCTCATTTCAGATGAGATACGTAGGCACAAAGCATTGTTGCTTTTCCGAGTCACTTCTTTTTCTTTTGTACTTGAGCCTTTAGTTAGATAGTTTCAATCACCCTTTTAGATAGACAACAAGCGTGGATCCTGTCGAGTACGACGGTCGTGAGGGGTGCTAACACCTTCCCCTTGCGTTACCGACCCCCGAACCCGAGATTTGGTTGTGATGACCGATCTTATCCCTCTTTTCATTAGGTTTTCTATGAGCGTTTCCTTTCCCTCTCTTGGGATAAATAATGCAAGGTGGCGACTCTTCTGTCATTGCCGGCCTCGATTCTTCGCAGCGATGCGACAACTGACGACTCTGCTGGGGACTAGAATATCCCCTATGCGAGTCAATCCTAGCGCTTGTTTGTTTATTTTTGGGTGTGTGCATATGTGCTTTATCTTTATTTGCTTTCCGCATTTTACTTTCCGCATGATTCATTATTGTTGTGCTGTGGGGAGGGATTGTTCCATTGAGAGATAAGCCAGACCCAGACTTGAGTATAGACTTAGCATTAGAAGTGGAGATTAGTGGTGAGCCTGTATGCTTTGCATGCACCAGCTAGCCATGAAATTCGCGCTCATACGAGATTCTCTTTGACGATTTTCTTTCTCGCCCTTTGGGCTCGAAGAGATTTTGGATATGAGGATTGTCGACTCTGGGAGTCGATCATTTAGGATTCAGTTAAGTGAGGCCTCTTCGGGAGGTGATGATGCCAAACCAGAAATGGTGAACGTATCATCATTTCTTGAAAGTCTGTGACGCTGATGAACGCTTAGGATGCCAAACCTTGTCATTGGATAGGTCTTTACCTGTGAGAGGGATGGGGTTGTGCAGAAAACTCTAGCTTTCAGATTACCCGGTTCTTTACAGTTTGGATTCTTGATATCAAGGGGGCTCTAATATCGGTGTTTGGTTATGACTAAAGTGGAGCGCCGGTCTTATCAAACTACAACACAACAATTTTAATCTCCTGTTTGGATGTGCATTTTACATTTTCATTTACATTTCATTAACATGTATCTGTGTTGCAGGTGCATATTTCCTCCCCGATTCTAGTGATCTTGTTCCTTTTCTGACATAGAGTCTTTGAAGAAGACAGTTGCCTACAAGCTCCCTTCTCCTGATATCAGCTCCCTATTGAGTCTGGTTGTTTTAAAAGATCAGAAAGTGAAAGGAGAGTTCAAGGAATCTTATGGGAAGCTGCTTAGTATGGTGTGCAAACCTTCAGTGTTCGAGTTGAATGGCTTATATGCTCTGCTATAGTTTTATGACCCTCAGTTGAGATGTTTTGTTTTTCCTGACTATGTCCTGGCATTTGGTAGGTGTGTGTAGCACTATCAATATGGTTGTTCTAACGAGAATTTGTTGTGGACATCAAGAACAATGGTTGCAGGGAAGAATGACGAAGCGATTGCTGAGGCTTTGGCGATGTTGGCTGGAGTGATTGGGCAGAATCCTCAAGCCAATGTGAATGTTGGAAACAATGCCGAAGATGAGTTTCGTGCTTTGGGGAGGTTCCAAAGGAACAATCCACCGATTTTCAAGGGAACCCATGAACCTGATAAAGCACAAGTTTGGCTGAAAGCAATTGAGAAGATCTTTCGGGTTATGAATTGTTCAGATGCACAGAAGGTGCAGTTTGGCACTCATATGCTCGAAGAGGAAGCTGAGGATTGGTGGGGTAATACTCACCAAAGGTTAGAAGAGGATGAGATTGTGGTTACTTGGGAAATCTTTAGAGAGACATTTCTGGAGAAGTATTTTCCGGAAGATGTGCGTGGTAAGAAGGAAATTGAATTCCTTGAGCTAAAGTAGGGTAACTCAACTGTAGCCGAGTATGCGGCAAGATTTGAGGAATTGATTAAGTTTTGTCCTCATTACAACACTTCTAATGCTGAGAGATCCAAGTGTCTCAAGTTTTTGAATGGTTTGAGGCCGGAAGTTAAGCAAGTTGTTGCTTATCAGAAAATTAGGCGATTTTCTGAGTTGGTGAATAAGAGTAGGATCTATGATGAAGATAGTAGGGCCCGGCCTAGTCACTACAAGAGTTTAAGTGATAAGAAGGGAAAAGGTCAATTCCGAGGAAAGCCGTATGTGACTCCAACCGATAAGGGGAAACAAAAAGCTGGTTACGGCAAGAAGCCGAGTGGGGGAGGAGCTTCCACTCCGGTGAAGTGTTTTAGATGTGGTGTTGTTAGACATCATTCTTTTGAGTGCATGAATGTTGAGCAGAAATGTTTCAAGTGTGGCAAGCCAGGCCACAAGGCTTCCGAGTGCAAAAGTGGTGCGGGTGTGACTTGCTACATCTGTGGTGAGCAAGGACACATTAGTATCAAGTGTGACAAACCGAAGAAGACTCAAGGGAATGGGAAAGTGTTTGCTCTGTCAAGGTCTGAGACTGCTAGTGAAGATCGATTGATCTGAGGTACGTGTTTCATAAACGGTATACCTTTGATCGCTATAATTGATAATGGAGCTACACATTCTTTTATTTCTTTTAACTGTGTTAAGAGGTTGAATCTTGAGTTGTCGGTTATGAGTGGTGGTATGGTTATTGATACTCCTGCGATGGGTTCGGTTACTACTTCGTATGTGTGTTTGAATTGTCCGTTGAGTATCTTTGGTAAAGACTTTGGAGTTGATTTAGTGTGTCTTCCCTTAGATCAACTCGATGTTATTCTTGGGATGAATTGGTTAGAATTCAATCGGGTCTATATTAACTGTTTTGACAAAACGGTTATTTTTCCTGAATCTGGTGATGAAGGAGATTTGTTTTTGTCCGCTAAGCAAGTAAAGGAATCAGTGCATGACGGTGTTAAGGTGTTTATGTTGTTGGCAACCTTGAGCGTTGGGGAAAGTGGAACAATTGATGCTTTACCAATTGTTCGTGATTTTCCATAAGTATTTCCTGAGGAGATAAGAGATTTACCGCCGGAACGAGAAGTGGAGTTTACGCTAGATTTAATTCCTGGAACTAATCCGATATCGATGGCTCCATATCGTATGTCCGCATAGGAATTGAAAGAGTTGAAGAGTCAACTTGAAGATCTGCTTGAGAAGAGGTTTATTCGTCCGAGTGTGTCGTCGTGGGGTGCACCAGTGTTGTTGGTTAAGAAGAAAGAAGATTCTATGAGGCTCTGTATGGACTATAGACAATTGAACAAGGTAACTATCAAGAATAAGTATCCACTTTCGAGGATTGATGATCTGATGGATTAGTTGGTTGGTGCAAGTGTGTTCAGTAAGATAGATTTGAGGTCTGGGTATCATCAGATTCGTGTGAAGGCTGAGGATATTCAGAAGACTGCATTTAAGACGAGGTATGGACACTATGAACATTCTGTGATGCCATTTGGTGTGACTAATGCACCAGGTGTATTTATGGAGTACATGAATAGGATTTTTCATCCTTATTTGGACAAGTTTGTGGTTGTGTTCATTGACGACATTTTGATTTATTCGAAGAGGGAGGAAGAGCATGTTGAGCATCTGAGGATTGTGTTATCTGTAACAGCCCAAATTTCATTAAATAATTAATTGTAGTAATTAATTGATTTAGTGGGATTTTTATTAATGTTGGAAATTAATTTTTATTAATTGGAATTAATAGAGAATTGAGAAGGAAATTGGAAGGAAGGAAAATAAAGGAATATATAAGTGAGGAAGAAAAGAAAAGAAAGTTAGAAACATTTGGAAACAAAGAGGAAAGAAAGAAGAAAGAAGAGAAAGAGAGGAGAAGAAGAGGAAAGTGGAAATCATCAAGAACCAACATCAAAGCTCCGATTAATCGAGGTAAGGGTGAGAAATGTTTCTATTTGATCATTGCATGATGTTATGTATGTTGGGTTGGGGTTTTGGTAGAGTTTTCATCACTTTCCAATTAGGGCAAATGTTGGATTAATCGGTAGATTGGTGATTTAATCGGTTGAAACTGAGCAATAATGCCGTAGAATAGTCGGGTAACATGTATTGATGTTATTTGTACTGATTTGGATGTTTGAGGTTTGGTTGATGATGGATTGATGAAGGAGAGGCAGAATAGGGTTCTGTTCTGCGCAGGTTCGCTGGCTCTCGCCAGGCAAGCGAAGGCGAAGCTTCGCCAAGCGAAGCCTAGCGAATGCTGGCGAGTAATTATGATTAAGTCCCAGTGGACTTCGCTGGCGAGTTCTCCAAGCGAAGTTGGATAGCGAAGGTTCGCCCAGCGAAGGTGCTGGTGAATGGTGGCGAATGAAGTCAGTAGCTACTGACTTGGGCTCGCTGTGAAGTCTTGCCAGGCAAAGCCTAGCGAGTGTTCGCTGAGAGAGTTCGCCAGGAGAAGGTTCGCTGCGAGGGTTCGCCAGGCGAATGAAGGCGAATGTGACAGCATTTTGCTTTTGCTGTGTTGCTCATGTGGTGATTGTTTGATTGATTCACATAGGTTAATACCTCTATGATATGATATAGATATGATTTATTGTGATGATGTGTGTTGTGGGTAGCCTACGGGCGTGAATCCTAGTTGATGTGCGATGCGTGTTAATTGTGATAAATAGAAATACATGTGAATACAATGATGAATGTATGTGTATTGTCTAATGAACTTGCGAATGCTTAATGGGTATACAATTATGTGATGAGTATGCATGAGAACATTGTGGATACGTGTGCATGACTTATAATTGTATAAATGGTATTGTGATGTGAATACCTTAATTGTGTGATATATGTTGTATGTGCAATCATTGTGTAATTCTTGAAGAGATGAATTATGTAAATGCATGAGATTAAGATGTCGGTCTTAAGTGCATTTGTTGTGGTTGATTGTACATGCATCATTTAGTCAAGAGGCAATGTATGTTAGTTTCGTGGAAACTAGTGGCTTGTCCCAAACCTAGAAGTGTGGGTTTGAAGGCTTAGAGGACGGGCCTTTGTGGTTATCGGTCTAGAAGTGTGGACCCGGTTTAATGTAAAAACCGATAAAAGATAACGGGTTATCGGTCTAGAAGTGTGGACCCGGTTTAATGTAAAAACCGAAAAAAAGATAACGAGAGTCGGTACCGCATTGCATGAGTTGCATTGAGTTGTTGAGTCACATTAATATATGACATATGCATGAAGAGATGCTTATGTGTGAATGATAAGATTGTGAAATTGTGAGAGTATGCATGATGTGGAAATGCTTTACAAATATTCTTGTTGTCATTATATGTGTGGCAAATATATATGACTAAGAAATTGAATTGTGGTGAGAAATACGGAGAGGAACTTGTATTGATTACCTATATATATATAATCTTATGCTTTGATTATTATGGTTATATTTCTCACCCTTCTGCTGTTTTATAATGCTCTACGAGGCATTGCAGATTAGGATGCTGGAGTCCCTTTTGTGAAGTATTCTTCATTCTTTTGAGTCTGCTGCTCTGATATGTAACACCGGGTAGTTAGACTAGTATAGTCATTCTTTTGTGATACATTGCGATGTATCAGTTGATGTGATTGTGTAATCTAACTGATATGATGTATTAATTTGGATTAACTTGTGTGTACGTGGATTAATATTTTGAAAATGATTAAATGATTTGATCTTCCGCTTAATTTTGAAATTGTTACATATCTTATGGAGAAAAATGTGAAAGTGTTTTATTGGTGAAATTGTGGCATTCTTCTTTTATACCTTATTATAAAACCTTTTTACTCTGATAATTTGTATGTGCTTAATTGTTTTATATGCATTTATTTGGGGTATATAAGGGGGTGTTACAATAGTGGTATCAAAGCAGGTCGTCTGGCCAAGTTGTTAGAGTGTTTTTCCCTGTGTGTTATTGATATGCGTGTGATGCATTATCAATATTGGTTGTTCTTACGTAGTTCTGTTGTTGGAATTAGTAAGATGGTTGCAGGGAGGAACGACGAAGCGATTGCAGAGGCATTGACGAGATTGGCGGGGGCAATTGGGAAGAATCCTCCGGCCAATGTGAATGTGAGGAATCATGCTTATGATGGATTCCGTGCTTTGAGGAAATTCCAAAAGAATAACCCTCCGGTTTTCAAGGGAACTCATGAACCGGACAGGGCACAAATTTGGTTGAAAGCTGTGGAAAAGATTTTTCGAGTTATGAATTGCTCGGATGCACAGAAGGTGCAGTTTGGGGCTCATATGCTCGAAGAAGAAGCTGAAGATTGGTGGGGTAATACTCGCCAAAGATTTGAGGAAGATGATATTGTGATTACGTGGGATTTGTTTAGAGAAACTTTTCTGGAGAAGTATTTTCCAGAGGATGTGCGGGGGAAGAAAGAGATCGAATTTCTTGAGTTGAAGCAAGGTAATTCGACGGTTGCTGAGTATGCGGCGAAATTTGAAGAGTTGATCAAATTTTGTCCTCACTATAATACTGGTAATGCTGAGAGGTCTAAGTGCCTCAAGTTTGTGAACGGTTTGAGACTCGAGATTAGACAAGCTATTGGGTACCAAGAAATCAGACGGTTTTCTGAGTTGGTTAACAATAGCAGAATTTATGACGAAGACAGTAGGGCTAGGTCTAGCCACTACAAGAGCCTAAGTGATAAGAAAGGAAAAGGACAATTCAGAGGAAAACCTTACGTAACTCCTGCCGATAAGGGGAAACAAAATGTTGGTTTTGGTAAGAAGCCAAGTGGGGGAGTTTCTACCCCGGTTAGGTGTTACACTTGTGGTGAAGCGGGGCATCATGCTCCGGAGTTCAAAAGTGTTGAACAGAAGTGTTTTAAGTGTGGCAAGCCAGGCCACAAGGCTCTAGAGTGTAGAAGCGGTGCGGGTGTTACTTGCTATAACTGTGGTGAGCGAGGGCACATCAGTACCAAGTGCGATAAGCCGAAGAAGAATCAAGGGAGCGGGAAAGTGTTCGCTCTATCTGGATCTGAGACTGCTAGCGACGATCGATTGATCCGAGGTACGTGCTTCATTAATGGTACACCTTTGATCGCTATAATTGATACCGGAGCTACGCATTCTTTTATTTCTTTGGATTGTGTTAGAAGGTTGAATCTTGAGTTGTCTGTGATTGGTGGCGGTATGGTTATTGATACTCCTGCTATGGGTTCGGTAACTACACCGTATGTTTGCTTGAATTGCCCGTTGAGTATTTTCGGTAGAGATTTTGGGATTGATTTAGTGTGTCTTCATTTAGATCAACTGGATGTCATTCTTGGAATGAATTGGTTAAAATTCAATCGTGTGTATATTAACTGTTTTGACAAAACGGTTATTTTTCCCGACTCGGATGTTGAAAGGGAATTGTTTATGACGAGGAAACAAGTGAAGGAATCGGTACAAGATGGGGCTAAGGTATTTATGCTTATGGCAACTTTGAGGACTAGTGAAAGTGAAGAGATTGATGCTTTGCCCATTGTTAGAGATTTTCCGGAAGTATTCCCTGAAGAGATAAAGGATTTACCGTCGGAGCGAGAAGTGGAGTTTTCGATAGATTTGATTCCTGGAACTAGTCTGATATCGATGGCTCCATATCGTATGTCGGCCTCGGAGTTAAAAGAGTTGAAGAGTCAACTTGAGGATTTGCTTGAAAAGAGGTTTATTCGTCCGAGCGTGTCACCGTGGGGTGCACCGGTGTTGTTGGTTAAGAAGAAAGAGGGTTCTATGAGGCTCTGTGTGGATTACAGACAGTTGAACAAGGTGACTATTAAGAATAAGTATCCACTTCCGAGGATTGATGATCTAATGGATCAGTTGGTTGGTGCAAGTGTGTTCAGCAAGATTGATTTGAGATCTGGGTATCATCAAATTCGTGTGAAAGCTGAGGATATTCAGAAGACGGCCTTTCGGACGAGGTATGGACACTATGAGTATTCCGTGATGCCATTTGGTGTGACTAATGCACCAGGTGTATTTATGGAGTACATGAATAGGATTTTCCATTCTTATTTGGATAAGTTTGTGGTTGTGTTTATCGACGACATCTTGGTTTATTCGAAGAGCGAAGAAGAGCATGCCGAGCATCTAAAGATTGTGTTATCTGTGTTGAGGGAGAAGCAGTTGTTTGCGAAGCTTTCTAAGTGTGAGTTTTGGTTGAAGGAAGTTAGTTTCCTTGGTCCTGTGATTTCGAGTAATGGTATTGCGGTTGATCCGTCGAAGGTTGAAGCGGTATCACAATGGGAGACTCCGAAGTCAATTTTTGAGATAAGAAGTTTTCTTGGTTTAGCCGGTTATTATCGGAAGTTTATTGAAGGATTCGCTAAGTTATCGTTGCCGTTGACGCAGTTGACTAGGAAGGGTCAAGCTTTTATTTGGGATTCCAAGTGTGAAGCGAGTTTCCAAGAACTTAAGAGAAAGTTGACAACAACCCCTGTTTTGATTTTGCCAAATCCGGATGAACCGTTCGTTGTGTATTGTGATGCTTCTTTGATGGGTTTAGGAGGTGTGTTGATGCAGAATAACCAAGTTGTGGCTTATGCTTCGAGGCAACTCAAAGTGCATGAGAAGAATTATCCGACGCATGACTTAGAGTTGGCCGCCGTTGTGTTCGTGTTGAAACTCTGGAGGCATTATTTATTTGGCGCAAGATTTGAAGTGTTTAGTGACCACAAGAGTTTGAGATATCTTTTTGATCAAAAGGAATTGAATGTGAGACAAAGAAGATGGCTTGAACTTTTGAAGGATTTTGATTTTGGCTTGAACTACCATCCGGGTAAAGCGAATGTAGTAGCGGATGCATTAAGTCGGAAATCATTGCATATGTCGGCGTTGATGGTGAAAGAGTTAGAATTGGTCGAGCAATTTCGAGATTTGAGTTTGGTATGTGAGAGAACTTCTTTTGGATTTAAGTTGGGTATATTAAAGCTTACAAGTGGTATTTTGGATGAAATTCGAGAAGGACAGAAATCGGATTTGAGCTTAGCTGATCGGTTGACTTTAATCAACCAAGGCCAAGGTGGTGATTTTCGGATTGATGAGAATGGTATTATGAGATGTCGGGATCGAGTTTGTGTTCCGAACATGGTTGAGCTTAAGAAGAGCATCCTTGAGGAAGGACATCGTAGCGGATTGAGTATTCATCCGGGTGCTACTAAGATGTATCAGGATTTGAGGAAAGTATTTTGGTGGCCTAGTATGAAGAAGGATATCACGGAATTTGTATATTCTTGTTTGACTTGCCAGAAGTCAAAGATTGAGCATCAGAAGCGATCGGGTTTGATGAAGCCGTTGTTTATTCCTGAGTGGAAATAGGATAGTATCTCCATGGATTTTGTATCGGGATTGCCGAGGACGCCGAGTAATTTTGAGGCTATTTGGGTTATCGTGGATAGGTTGACTAAATCTGCTCACTTTATTCCTATGCGTATGGATTACCCTTTGGAGAAGTTGGCTAAGTTGTATATTGAGAGGATTGTGTGTCTGCATGGTATTCCGTTAAGTATTGTTTCGGATAGAGATCCGCGGTTTACTTCGAGATTTTGGGAGAGCCTGGAGAGTGTTTTGGGTACTAAGTTGCGTTTGAGTTCAGTGTATCATCCTCAGACTGATGGTCAGACGGAGAGGATGATTCAGTCGCTTGAAGATCTTTTGAGAGCTTGTGTATTGGAAAAAGGAGGAGCTTGGGATAGCTACTTGCCTTTGATTGAGTTTACCTACAACAACAGTTTCCATTCGAGTATTGGTATGGCACCATTTGAGGCGTTGTATGGTAGGAGGTGTAGGACACCATTGTGTTGGTTCGAGTCCGGAGAGAGTTCTGTTGTTGGACCCGAGTTAGTTCAACAGACTACTGATAAGATCAAGATGATTCAAGAGAAGATGAGAATTACTCAGAGTCGTCAGAAGAGTTATTATGACAAGAGGAGGAAGGCACTTGAATTTCAAGAGGGAGATCATGTGTTTCTTCGAGTCACTCCGATGACAGGTGTTGGTAGGGCACTGAAGTCGCGCAAGTTGTCGCCGCGTTTCATTGGTCCTTATCAGATTTTGCAAAGGATAGGAGAAGTGGCCTATCGTGTGGCTTTACCACCGTCGCTTGCTAATATTCACGACGTATTCCATGTATCTCAGTTGAGGAAATACATTGCGGATCCGTCTCATGTAGTCCAAATAGATGATGTGCAGGTAAGAGATAACCTGACTGTTGAGACATCACCTATGCGGATTGAGGATCGGAAATTGAAGCAGCTTCGAGGTAAAGAGATTGCCTTAGTGAAGGTCGCTTGGGGAGGACCGGCTGGTGGAAATGTTACTTGGGAGCTTGAGAGTCGGATGAAAGAGTCTTATCTAGAGCTGTTTGAATCAGGTAACATTTTCGAGGACGAAAATTCCTAAAGTGGGGGAGAGTTGTAACAGCCCAAATTTCATTAAATAATTAATTGTAGTAATTAATTGATTTAGTGGGATTTTTATTAATGTTGGAAGTTAATTTTTATTAATTGGAATTAATAGAAAATTGAGAAGGAAATTGGAAGGAAGGAAAATAAAGGAATATATAAGTGAGGAAGAAAAGAAAAGAAAGTTAGAAACATTTGGAAAGAAAAAGGAAAGAAAGAAGAAAGAAGAGAAAGAGAGGAGAAGAAGAGGAAAGTGGAAATCATCAAGAACCAACATCAAAGCTCCGATTAATCGAGGTAAGGGTGAGAAATGTTTCTATTTGATCATTGCATGATGTTATGTATGTTGGGTTGGGGTTTTGGTAGAGTTTTCATCACTTTCCAATTAGGGAAAATGTTGGATTAATCGGTAGATTGATGATTTAATCGGTTGAAACTGAGCAATAATGCCATAGAATAGTCGGGTAACATGTATTGATGTTATTTCTACTGATTTGGATGTTTGAGGTTTAGTTGATGATGGATTGATGAAGGAGAGGCATAATAGGGTTCTGTTCTGCGCAGGTTCGCTGGCTCTCGCCAGGCAAGCGAAGGTGAAGCTTCGCCAGGCGAATCCTAGCGAATGCTGGCGAGTAATTATGATTAAGTCCCAGTGGACTTCGCTGGCGAGTTCGCCAAGCGAAGTTGGATAGCGAAGGTTCGCCCAGCGAAGGTGCTGGCGAATGGTGGCGAATGAAGTCAGTAGCTACTGACTTGGGCTCGCTGGGAAGTCTTGCCAGGCGAAGCCTAGCGAGTGTTCGCTGAGAGAGTTCTCCAGGCGAAGGCCAGGCGAAGGTTCGCTGCGAGGGTTCGCCAGGCGAATGAAGGCGAATGTGACAGCATTTTTCTTTTGCTGTGTTGCTCATGTGGTGATTGTTTGATTGATTCACATAGGTTAATACCTCTATGATATGATATAGATATGATCTATTGTGATGATGTGTGTTGTGGGTAGCCTACGGGCGTGAATCCTAGTTGATGTGCGATGCGTGTTAATTGTGATAAATAGAAATACATGTGAATACAATGATGAATGTATGTGTATTGTCTAATGAACTTGCGAATGCTTAATGGGTATACAATTATGTGATGAGTATGCATGAGAACATTGTGGATATGTGTGCATGACTTATAATTGTATAAATGGTATTGTGATGTGAATACATTGATTGTGTGATATATGTTGTATGTGCAATCATTGTGTAATTCTTGAAGAGATGAATTATGTAAATGCATGAGATTAAGATGTCGGTCTTAAGTGCATTTGTTATGGTTGATTGTACATGCATCATTTAGTCAAGAGGCAATGTATGTTAGTTTCGTGGAAACTAGTGGCTTGTCCCAAACCTAGAAGTGTGGGTTTGAAGGCTTAGAGGACGGGCCTTTGTGGTTATCGGTCTAGAAGTGTGGACCCGGTTTAATGTAAAAACCGAAAAAAGATAACGGGTTATCGGTCTAGAAGTGTGGACCCGGTTTAATGTAAAAACTGAAAAAAAAGATAACGAGAGTCGGTACCGCATTGCATGAGTTGCATTGAGTTGTTGAGTCACATTAATATATGACATGCATGAAGAGATGCTTATGTGTGAATGATGAGATTGTGAAATTGTGAGAGTATGCATGATGTGGAAATGCTTTACAAATATTCTTGTTGTCATTATATGTGTGGAAAATATATATGACTAAGAAATTGAATTGTGGTGAGAAATACGGAGAGGAACTTGTATTGATTACCTATATATATATAATCTTATGCTTTGATTATTATGGTTATATTTCTCACCCTTCTGCTGTTTTATAATGCTCTACGAGGCATTGCAGATTAGGATGCTGGAGTCCCTTTTGTGAAGTATTCTTCATTCTTTTGAGTCTGCTGCTCTGATATGTAACACTGGGTAGTTAGACTAGTATAGTCATTCTTTTGTGATACATTGCGATGTATCAGTTGATGTGATTGTGTAATCTAACTGATATGATGTATTAATTTGGATTAACTTGTGTGTACGTGGATTAATATTTTGAAAACGATTAAATGATTTGATCTTCCGCTTAATTTTGAAATGGTTACATATCTTATGGAGAAAAATGTGAAAGTGTTTTATTGGTGAAATTGTGGCATTCTTCTTTTATACCTTATTATAAAACCTTTTTACTCTGATAATTTGTATGTGCTTAATTGTTTTATATGCATTTATTTGGGGTATATAAGGGGGTGTTACATTATCTGTGTTGAAAGAGAAGCAGTTGTATGCGAAACTTTCTAAGTGTGAATTTTGGTTGAAGGAGGTGAGTTTCCTTAGTCATGTGATTTCTAGTAGAGGTATTGCGGTTGATCTATCAAAGGTTGAAGCGGTGTCGCAATGGGAGACTCTGAAATCAGTTTTTGAGATTAGAAGTTTTCTTGGGTTAGCCGGTTATTATCATAAATTTATTGAAGGATTTGCTAAGTTATCTTTGCCGTTGACGCAGTTGACTAGGAAAGGTCAAGATTTTGTTTGGGATGCAAAGTATGAAGAAAGTTTTCAAGAACATAAGAGAAGGTTGACGACGGCTCCTGTTTTGATTTTGCCGAATCCGACAGAACCGTTTGTTGTGTATTGTGATGCTTCCTTGATGGGTTTAGGCTGTGTGTTGATGCAATATAAACAAGTGGTAGCTTATGCTTCGAGGCAACTCAAAGTGCATGAGAAGAATTATTCGACGAATGACTTAGAGTTGGTCGCCGTTGTATTTGTGTTGAAACTTTGGAGGCATTATTTGTTCGGTTCGAGATTTGAGGTATTTAGTGATCATAAGAGTTTGAAGTATCTCTTTGATCAGAAAGAATTGAATGCAAGGCAAAGAAGATGGTTAGAACTTCTAAAGGATTATGATTTTGGTTTGAATTACCATCCGGGTAAAGCGAATGTGGTGGCTGATGCATTGAGTAGGAAATCATTGCATATGTCGATGATGATGGTAAAAGAGTTGGAATTGGTTGAGCAATTTCTTGATTTGAGTTTGGTGTGTGAGAAGACTTCTGTTGGAGTTAAGCTTGGTATGTTGAAGCTTACGAGTGGTATTTTGGATGAGATTAAAGAAGGGCAGAAATCTGATTTGAGTTTAGTTGATCGGTTGACTTTGATCAATCAAGGCCAAGGTGGTGATTTTCGGATTGATAAGAATGGTATCATGAGATGTCTTGATAGAGTTTGTGTTCCTGATGTTGTTGAACTGAAGAAGAGTATTCTTGAGGAAGGGCATCGTAGCGGATTAAGTATTCATCCGGGTGCTACTAAGATGTACCAAGATTTGAGGAAAGTATTTTGGTGGCCTCATATGAAGAAGGATATTGCTGAGTTTGTGTATTCTTGTTTGACTTATCAGAAGTCAAAAGTTGAACATCAGAAACCGTCAGGTTTGATGAAACCATTGTTTATTCCTAAGTGGAAATGGGATAGCATTTCTATGGATTTTGTATCTGGTTTACCGAGGACGCCAAGTAATTTTGAGGCTATTTGGGTTATTGTGGATAGATTGACTAAATCTGCTCACTTTATTCCTATGCGAATGGATTACCCGTTGGAGAGATTGGCGAAGATGTACATTGAGAGGATTGTTAGTTTGTATGGTATTCCGTTTAGTATTGTGTCGGATAGAGATCTGAGGTTTACTTCGAGATTTTAGGAAAGTTTGCAAAGTGCTTTGGGTACAATGTTGCGTTTGAGTTCAGCTTATCATCCGTAGACCGATGGTCAGACTGAGAGGACGATTCAGTCACTTGAGGATCTTTTGAGAGCTTGTGTGTTAGAGAAGGGTGGAGCTTGGGATAGCTACTTACCTTTGATTGAATTTACTTACAACAACAGTTTTCATTCGAGTATTGGTATGGCACTGTTTGAGGCTTTGTATGGTAGACGGTGTAGGATGCCATTGTGTTGGTATGAGTCGGGAGAGAGTCTTGTAGTTGGACCAGAGATAGTCCAGCAGACTACAGATAAGATTAAGATGATTCAAGAGAAGATGAGGATTTCTCAGAGTCGTCAGAAGAGTTATCATGACAAGAGGAGAAAAGCACTTGAATTTCAAGAGGGAGATCATGTGTTTCTTCGAGTCACTCCGATGACTGGTGTTGGTAGGGCATTGAAGTCGCGCAAGTTGATGCCGCGTTTCATTGGTCCTTATCAAATTTTGCAAAGGATAGGAGAGGTAGCATATCGAGTTGCTTTACCGCCGTCGCTTTCTAATCTCCATGATGTGTTCCATGTATCTCAGTTAAGGAAATACATTGCGGATCCGTCTCATGTAGTCCAAGTAGATGATGTGCAGGTGAGAGATAACTTGACTATGGAGACATCACCTATGCGGATAGAGGATCGGGAGTTGAAGCAACTTAGAGGTAAAGAGATTGCTTTGGTGAAGGTCGCTTGGGGAGGACTGGCTGGTGGGAATGTTACTTGGGAACTTGAGAGCAAGATGAGAGAGTCATATCCAGAGTTGTTTGAATCAGGTAACATTTTCGAGGAAGAAAATTCCTAAGTAGGGGAGGGTTGTAACAGCCCAATTTTCAATAATTAATTATTCACATTAAATAATTTATTTATTTGAGTTATTTAGTTATTAGATTATTATTTAATGAAATTGGTAGATATTTGAGAATATGATAATGGAAATAGAGTGGAAAGACATATAAGGAATTTGGAAAGAAAAGAGAAAGATAGAAACATAAGAGGAAAGAAGAGAAAGAAAGTGGAAGAGGAGAAAAAGAGAAGAAAAGAGGAAAAGCCTGGATTCATCAAGAACAACTCTTGGCTATCGATTTCATCAAGGTAAGGGTGTGAAATATCATCATCTTGTTAATGTATATGATTGTGTATGGATTGCATGAGTCGTTTGGATGTTTTCTCCATTTTTCCATTTTAGGTCGAAATGAGTTTAATCAGTAGAACGGATGTTTTGTTGGGTAGAATCTGATGTAAGAGATGTAGAATAGTCAGGGTATGATAGACTAAGGCTATTGGAACTGATTTGATGAGAATCAATCGGTTTTGGAGAGGTTGGGAAATTCTGAACAGTGAGGAATTTTTGGTTCGCAGACACTCGCTAGCTGTTCGCTAGGCGAGCTGTTCGCGAACGTTCGCTAGGTCCTCGCCTAGCGAGCCTGTGGCGAACAGTCCCAGACTTGGGATAAAATGGATTTTGGACTTCCTCGCTGGTAGCAAGCGAGGTAGCGAGTTGCTCGCTAGGGCCTCGCTGTGGCAAACTGGTAGCGAAACCTTCTAGTGGCTTCTGTTTGTGTTCACTAGCCTGTTCGCTAAGCGAACAGGTAGCAAATGTTCGCTAGGTACTCGCTAGGCGAGCCAGTAGCGAACGTGACAACATTTTGTTTTTCTTGTGGTTCCATCCAATGTTGATTGTATGGTTCGGTTGTATTCAATCCTTGTAGGAATTGAATAGTTATGCTGTTGTGATGTGTTGTAGGTAGCCGTATGGCGTGAATCCTAGATGGTGAGATGAATTATGAATTGTGGCTGTTTGGCGATTATGTTGCATTATTTGAATTGATTAAATGCATGAGGAATATGATTGAATTCGTTGCCATTGGCGCGATATTGTGAATGCATGGGAGCATATTGCGAATATGTGTGCATTGTGTGATAGATGTGAGGTCGGTGAGGTACGCATTAGGGTAGAATGATGAGATATCATTCCTAGTGGCGAGATCATTAGGGTAGAATGACTAGATGTTGTTCCTAATGAGGCGTAAGTATTGGTGCACTTGGGTAGAATGGCTAATGATCTCATTCCTAGTGTGAAACTCACTGGGGTACAATGATGTGATATCGTTCCTAGTGAGAAACTCATTGGGGTAGAATGACTTGATGTCGTTCCTAATGGGATATGAGTGCTTGGATGCATTGGGGTAGAATGACTTGATGTTGTTCCTAATGCAGTACAAGTGTTGGTGCGCACTGGGGTAGAATGGCTAGCGATGTCATTCCTAGTGTGAGACTCATTGGGGTAGAATGACTTGATGTCGTTCCTAATGAGGTATGAATGTGAAACTCACTGGGGTAGAATGATTTGATATCGTTCCTAGTGGAGTAGTTACTGGGGTAGAATGACTATGTGTCGTTCCTAGTAACGTAAACACCGGGGTAGAATAACTGAGAGGTTGTTCCTGGTGGGGTACGAGCGATGTACCATAGTCTCGAATAGAGAATTATGAGAGTGACGAGTTGTATAAACCACATGGTGTGGAAGTGATTCGTGATAGGAGAGAACGGTTGTGTATGAATGATTGATTCGAGAATTATGGATGTGTACATGATGAAACATGTTTGGCGATTATCCATTATTAGTTTATGCATATATTTTGATGCATATGATGATTGTGGTGAGGAGTGGTGAGAATGTGAAATATATGTATTATTATGTTTACGAATATATATATATATATATATATATATATATATATATATATATATATATATATATATATATATATATATATATATATATATATATATATATATATGATTATATGCATTGATTATTATGATAATATTTCTCACCCTTCTGCTGTTTTATAATGCTCTATGAGCAATTGTAGATTAGGTTGCTGGAGGCCCTTTTTGTGAAGTTTATCTTCATTCTTTTGTCGGGTCGCTCTGATATGTAGCACCGGGTAGATAGGTTGTATAGCATTCTTTTGAGATACATTGTATATGTATCTGATGACATATATGTTGTAAAATCGTGAATGATGTGATGAACAAACTGATTTGATAAATATATTTATGATGATGTGTCTTAAATGATTTAATGTTTTAATCTTCCGCTAAATTTCGAAAGTTGAAATGTGGGTGTAAGGACTAAGTTCCTCTATTTTCAAAACTACCCCACTGCTACATGTCATTTGAGCAGGTGTTGTATGTTTTATTTGGCGATGATGTGGCATACCTCTTTATACCATATTTTCTTAAACTCTGATGAAAAATTTTATATGTGCGAAATTGTTTTTATGTTGATTATTTGGGGGTATAGAAGGGGGTGTTACACTAACCACACGATGAGTTTACTTTTCACACGAACGTTCATGATTAAGACACAGCCTACACCTCTTTGACCATGCCACACTCAATCTCATTTAAATTTCTCATTAATGTGTTGGCATTTTCTTGTCCACGTGATGTGCTTACCAGATGATAAGATGGCCTTGGTTGCATCCCACGCTAGTCACTCTGTTGACTAGTTGCATTGGATTTGTTTGGAAACCCTGAACTTTGTTTGGGCGCATTGGGCCTCAGATGCTGTTTGCGCCCCCCTTGGGCCCAGCCTGGCTTTTGAACTATTTTTTCTTACTTATTGCACAACCTGTTTATTTATTTTATTTTTATTTCCATTTTATTTTTGTTTAAAATCTATTTGCATTTAAATCATTTTTAATTACTTTCAATTATCCAAAAAAATCACAAAAATACTTTTTAGACACTTTGAGATGTCTTTTAATTTTAGAAAATTTTTATTTTATTTTTTGGTTTATTTTTCAATTAAAATTGGATTTTAATATTGGAAGTGTATTAATTGATTTAAATTGAGACATTGTGTGATCCTTTATTTATTTCTTCCATTTCCTTTGGGTCTAATGAATGAAAATTGATCCTCATACACTTGATGAGTTGAACAATTTTTTAGGACTATTTTGCCCCTGATTGGTTGACTTTAGGGTTGACTTTGGTGGCTTTTCTTTTGACCCTCGATTCTCCCATTTCAAAGTGGTACATCTTGAATTTAATTTTCTTTTGATGGTACTTTGAGGGGATATTGGCCTTGTGCTTTTGGCTTCTGATTGCTAACTTGTTTAGCTTTCTTGTGCATTTTATTTGGTAATTTTTGAACCATTTTCCTAATTTTGAGGTAACTTGCAAGTGAAGTTACCTCTAAGGGAAGTTCATACATGCACCTTGACCTAGTTTGATTTGGATATGACATTTTTGGATCCTTTGAGCTTTCAATTCCTTTTGTTTCATGTTGCTAGCATGTTAAGGATGATGTTTGTTCAATTTTAGGTCATGATATTGTTTCTTCCTTATTCATTTGTTTGTTTGCTTTTGAGCTTTCAAGTAGGGTTTCATTGTGTTTGTTTGCTTGCATTTCTTTGTGTTCTAGCTTGCATTTCTTTCTGTGATGATTTGCTTTTGCTTTTGAGCTCTCTTCTTCCATCTTCTCTTCTGTCCTATGACTTTGGAATGTTATTTAAGGTAGCTTGGTCCCTCCTTAGGAGGAACTTGAAGCTTACCTAAAGTAATGAATCCATGAGGACTTTTCTTGGTGACTTTGTCACATTTGTTTGCTTGCTTTTGATGCATCTCTCTCTCTCTTTTCTCTTTGCATCCTCATATGCATGCTTGGTTGAGATGGGGTTATGGTGGCTACTGCCCCACACATATTTTCCTCCCACTTTCATCCTACTTGTGCATTCCATGTATGCATTCTTTCATTTGCATGTTTCCATTGTTCTTTCTTCTTCTTCTTTTGTCTTCCTTCCCTTAGAATTTATAATCTCTCTTGTTCAAGAGAGGTTATGATAGACATTAGGGTTCCAACCATGCCTGATAACATTAGGTAGATGTTTCCCTTTTGTAATCCCAACTTTAGGTGCACTTTGCATGATAACTTCTAGGGTTTGGTCTAGTTCCCCTTTAGTTTGTCCCTTTCTTTCTCATCTTCAAACAACTTCAATCCACTTAATAAAGATAATGAATGTTGTGCCATGAGCCTTATACTTGGGAAATGGTGATTGAGTGGTTACCTCTCAATTTCCTAGAGTGTTTAGTATACGTCCTTAGGACGATATGCGACGCATTTGATCCTAGGTTTTAGAATTTGTTACAACACACATTATGAACACTCAAATTCAAAACACTTCTTCTCTAAAAAGCACAAAAATACTTCAAACCTTTTTCATCCTTCAGGATTCTTAATCAAGAAAACCTTTTTCATAAGCAAGAGTGTTGTTAACTTTCAGTCCAATCGCAAACGGTAACGCCTAAGTCTCCAATGGTCGAGCTGCATACACCAAACTGCTAGAACTGTTTGTTAACCCTACTCGGGTAAAACTTTTGAGCAACCTGTGTTCTCTTAAGCCCGAACTACATTTTCTCTGATCTTTCATACCAGATGAAAGTACGTAGGCCCAAGACGCGATGTCTTAGCGAGCAACCTTCCCCCCTTCTTTAGCCGTAGTTTGTCGAACTACGTTGACTCTGACTTTCCCATTGCACGAGGGAGTACGTAATCACAGAGCGGCGAGGCTCTGCTGAGTCAGTCCTTTTTCTTTTCTTTTGTCCATAAGCCTTTACTGTAGATAGTTTACACACCTTTTAGATAACACATGCATGGATCCCGTCGAGTACGACGGACGTGAGGGGTGCTCATACCCCCTTGCGTAACCGACTCCCGAACCTAGGACTTGGTTGTGATGAACTCGTCTTTTCCCATTTTCGTCAGGTTTTTTCCGATCGTTTCCTTTCCCCTCTTTGGGATAAATATCGATAGGTGGCGACTCTGTTAGTCATTGCGGCCTCCTTTTTTCGCAGTAGCGACAGTTGTGTCTGCCCGAACTATGTTTGCTCTTATTTCTCATACCAGATGAGGATACATAGGCACAAGATGGCGATGTCTTGGCGAGCAACCTTCCCCCCATCACCCGTAGTTTTCCAAACTACGTTTACTTTGACTTTCCTATTGCACGAGGGAATACGTAGGCATAGGGTGGCGATGTCCTATCGAGTCTCTTTTCTTTTCTTTCACCCTCGTTCCCAGCCTTTAGATAGTTTTTCACCCATAGATTAGATAACAAGCATGGATTCCATTGAGTACAACGAACGTGAGGGGTGCTCATACCTTCCTGTTACGGTGAGAATAGGATATCAAACTATTAAGTAGTTTAAATCGCAAATCTTTGATTCGCAAACGACTTTGATTTATCCGAAGGAAAATGTCAAAAGATGGGAAACCTAATTTTTTCATCGTAAACAATGCGGGGAGAGACCTAGGTAAGGGGTTGGTTAAGCTTAGGGAAGGTACTAGCACCCTAAACTTCTATAGTACTCTACAGGAACCTTTTGTTTACTTTTTACTACTTTGCTTTATTATTTGCTTGAGAGTATATTGCTAAGGATTAAAAAGTGAAAGAAAGTCCTAAGGGTTAGTCCTAAGTTTACTCGGCAAGATTTGCATCCTGTGCCTATGTATCTGAGGTAGGGGATGGAATCAGAGTAATCGTAGTTCCCCTAGAAAAGGAGGTTAGAAACGTCTTGACTGTGGTCAAGGTTTCAATGGGGAATAAGCGTTCTTAGGGAAGCGCTTACGTGGAGTGCGGCGACTCCTATTTCTACATTGTAAAGAGTTAAAATTAGGGTTAGTTAGGTATTCTACAGCAGGAAACCCTAAAACGGAGTGCGGCGACTCCTTGACCTAACGCTAGGGTAAAGGGTATTTTCGTCCACGGCGGGACACCTAGGCAATTAGGGTTTTGAAGGTGTCAAGGGAGATGACTATTGACTCGGCGGTTAAACTGTTAGACCTAATCCTTCGGAGGGACGTTAACGGTAAACTATTACATGGCAGAATTTGAAACATGGTGAAAATAATGAAAGCAGTAAAAAATGCAAAGTGACGATCACTCGCGTAAATTACAACCATGAAAAAAAATGACGGGATGAACGCGACGATAACCTTGCATAAAGTTACAACCATAGAGAACGAAAACACGACCCAATGTGAGATTAGTAACCAAATACAAATATGAGATATGGAAGTCAAATGATAATTAGCGGGGATGTTAAGCCGTTTTATGGTTTTTAAAAGATGATTTTAATTTAAAACCTCTTCAAAGGACGGTTTGACTAAATTCTAAATTAAAACAAAGGTTAATTTTAATTTGGAAAATTAGTTTTAAGTTTTTATTAAAAAAATATTAAGTTTTAGTAAAAAAATTCAATTAAGTATTTAAAAAAAAGTTTTAGTTAAATGTTTTAATTTAAATGTTTTAATAAAAACAGACGACCTTAAATTTTTCATGTTTTTAATTTTAAATCTGAAAAAAAGTTTAATTTTAATTTAAGAAAAGATTTAATTTTAATTAAAAAAATGATTTAATTTTAATAAGAAAAAAATATTTAATTTTAATAAGAAAAAAGATTTAATTTTAATGTTCATTAATAATTTACACACCAACATAATTAATATAAATTAAATAAATAAATAAAATAAAATAAAATAAAAGTGAAAACAAAAGGGGGAAGGGCGTGCGGCTGTTGGAGAAACCCATTTGGGTTTTCATTTTCTTCTTCTTCTTCCCCAAAGCGCTTCACCTCCATTGATGAGCTTCCTGGAGCTTTTCCTCTTATTTTTCTTGTGTGCATGGCGTTTTCACCCTTTCCGGTACCTGCACAAACAAACAAAAAAACGGCATTTGATAATTGCTCACCCTCTGATGAGGGTTGGAAGCGGTTGAAACGCCCGTGGTTTGCGATGCCGGATGAACGATGATGAGGGACTTTCGTCTGTCTGAGTCCGGCTGGATTCCGTTTTGAATCGATCTCTCCTCCTTCTGATGGTGGCGCGTTCGCTGACGGCGTTCTTCCCCTATATCTGGCCAATGATGAAACTCAGGCCGGATCTCGATCTTTTAATGACGGTGGTGGCTTCGCGGCGGCTTTCATTCGCTGACGGCATTCTTCTTTGATGAGCGATGATGATAAATAATCTTCGTCTGAGTTCGCGGGGAACTGTTGATGTTTGGCAGTTTTCCGATCCTTGATGCTCTGATGAACAACTCTGTTTTATATTGAGGGGTTTCTTTGATTTCTTTGGGCTTGGGCGATTTTGTGATGTTGTTATGAGTTTTCACACTTTTGTTGCTTATGTTTTGACCGGGTTTCATTTGTTGTGATTTCCTCAGGATTTTCGGTTTTGTTCTTGTTGGCCTTTGGAGATTTTCGCGGTTGAGGATTCGTTGTGGGCTCTGTGATTTTCATGATGCTTTGGCCTTAGCTTTCGGTGATTTGTTGCTGGAACTTTCTTTTTTCCCGAAAATGAGTTTGATCTGTTTTAGTTCAGACTTCGTTTGGAAACTTGTTTGTGGGCTGTTTGGCTAAAAAGCATTTTTGGATAAGCTGCTTTTCAAAAGTGCTTATTCTAAAAATCACTTTTTTTGGAAAATTACTTTTAAATCAGCTTTCTCTCTCTTTCTCGAAAAAGAACAGATATTACCGGATTTACCGAGGTCGAGAAAAATAAGTCGGGCGTTGGCTTTGACTTTTTCGTTGCCCTCCCGACGTACCCGATGATGAAACCAAACAGAGGGTATCGGAGTACGAAAAAACCGACTTTAACTAACCGTTAAAACTGCTGCTCTGTTTGTTGGTTTTCTTGCAGGTTCGGAAAAAACAAAGTCGGAACACGAAGAATCGGCCTTGAAGGGTAGTTTAGGAATTTAGAATTTAGGAACAATGTAATTTCAATTTTGTAATTCTTTTATTATTTGGATATTGTAACAAAATTATGAAATAAAAATTTCATTTTTCTATTAATTCATTTCTTGATTAAACCCTCCAATTAATTCATCCGACTCAATTTCTCCACATAAACTCAACCAACTAAATTTAACTTAATTAAATTTAATTGATTAAATTCCTCTAATTAAACTCGTTCTACTGAAATCATCTGCTTAAATTCATACAAACCAATTCACCCGATTCAATTTAACTTACTAAACTCGTTCGATTGAATTTCTCAATAATTCCTCTTCTTAAACTTAACCGGATAAATCCACTTAATTAATTTGACCCGACTAAATTATTCCAAATAGACTTAAACAATTAAACTTTTTTAATTAAATTTAATTGATCAAGCTTCTCCAGATAAATTCGATCGAATAAGCTTGCCCAACCACATCCGTGCCAGTAACTCACCTGACTTCATTTCCCCGACTACGTTCATCCGGTCGACCTCATCCAATTAAATCAACCTGACTAACTTCCAACAATTCGAACCTCTCTAATTAAAATCCACCTGAGCCAGTTTCTCTAATCGAATTCAACCAATTTAAAAGTCAACTGCTTGAATTTATCAAGTGAATTTATCAAGTGACCGCTGATACTCTAGGATAAAAGGTAAAAACTGGATCTGCACGGCTGTAGGACCAAGTAAATAGAATGTTGGAGCATTGAGCAAAGAATAACATCCAAGCTTCTGGGAACTTTCCTCGTGACAGGATCGAACGGAATTTTCGGGAATCCGTAGAAAATATACAGGGTAAAATCGGCTATATGCCAAAATAAATGGACTTTAATGGGAAATGCCCTGATACGTTTTCTCGAAAGAGGACTGCCACTTATCGTTGGAAGGGACTTAAATGCCAAAATGAATAAGCTCTCAAATAAAGAGATTGTTGCTTATTTGGGTATAATATATGAATAGATTGATAAGCTCCACTGGAGGGATTGTCGCTCATCTGATAAAATAAGCTTCCATGATCAAAACATGATTCAGCTTCTTCTTTTACTAAAGGATAAACTAAACTTCTCCCATACTTCAAGGTCTGCACGCCATGAACGGGTCTCGGTTCCTTCTTTTACTAAAGGATAAACTAAACTTCCCCCATACTTCAAGGTCTCCACGCCATGAACGGGTCTCGATTCCTTTTTTTACTAAAGGATAAAATAAACTTCCCCCATACTTCACGGTCTGCACGCCATGAACGGGTCTCGGTTCCTTTTTTACTAAAGGATAAAATAAACTTCCCCCATACTTCACGGTCTGCACGCCATAAACGGGTCTCGGTTCCTTTTTTTACTAAAGGATAAAATAAACTTCCCTCATACTTCACGGTCTGCACGCCATAAACGGGTCTCGGTTTAAACCTCCCCGCTCTTTAGGATGAGAGAGCAATGGGAACCAGCTGCTCGATGGAGTTGGCCACTTGCTGCAGGTTATGATGAAGATAGGATAAGCTTCTCAGGCGAGAAATACCGCTTTTTTGCAATAGTAGCAATGATAAGCTTCTTGGATGAGAAATTCTTGTAGAGGTTGTAAAATGTAAATTTTAAGTTTGTAATGAAGGTTGTAATATGATGATAAGCTTCTCAGGCGAGAACGATCGCATACCGGTTGTTGTAAAATGTAATGATATAATGATAGGCTTTTCGGGTGAGAACAGTCGCATACCGCTATCGAAAGATGGAATGATAGGCTTCTCAGGTGAGAACAGTCGCTGATCGGTTGTAAAACGTAACAATGAGCTTCTCGGCAGAGAACAGTAGCTTATCGGTAAAGGCGTTGTAAGAGGCTCTTTTTGAAAGATAGTGCAAAATAAATGCACGTCCAGGTAGGTTCGACGACCGACAGGACCGATGTGCAATATAGAATCGAGCTAGAAATACACTGTCGAACAAGACTCCATTGAGGAAATGAACTCGAATGGGGATTATCTTATCCTAGAATGGAAAGATAACTGAAATAACCATTGTCCACGAGGTTCGAACTCTATGGGGAAATTGGAAAAGAGTAGGTATTTTATGCTTAGGCTGACGATCTACTTGGAGAGAATCGACAA
Source organism: Lathyrus sativus (assembly GCA_963859935.3). Classification (NCBI taxonomy): domain Eukaryota; kingdom Viridiplantae; phylum Streptophyta; class Magnoliopsida; order Fabales; family Fabaceae; genus Lathyrus; species Lathyrus sativus. The sequence continues at coordinate 489,407,043 of OZ012735.1, read as the reverse complement.
ACTCGGTTATGCAGCGGTAACGACAAAGGATGGCAACAAATAGAAAACAAACAGATGCTAATGCGTATGTTAATGTGTATGAAAATGTAATGAACATGCAATTCTTAGGCTTATGTACATGCTGACAAAATAGACGAGAGAGGAAACGGGAGATGAAATAAACATCTTGACGGGAATACCCGGCGACCTCTGCAACAATACATCTATCACAGGATAGGAAAAGTTGATGGTAGAACCGAATCTGGCTTCAAAGTTCTAACTTCCCTGGGGAGAAAATAATCCATTTTGGGATACGGTATCATGACTTCCTTATGGGGATATGATACGACCTTGCTGGAGAGTATGATATCATGACTTCACTGGAGGGATTGCTATCATGAATCATAATTAGCCAAGGAAAATCTCAGGACTAGAGAATTTCGGGGATAAAATAAATATTCACTTCATGAGGAAGATGAGGAGCTAGGCATCTTCATGGAGAGAAGTGTAGCGACTTCCTGGGAATAATACATCAGCTTCCTAGGAGAAAGGTGCATCCAACTTCCCTGGGGATAAAATATATCAGACTTCCCTGAGGAGAGTTCATCAGACTTACTGGGGAGAAATCAGAAGACATCTCTGGGGAACATATCTTGACTTCTTGGGGAGATAATGGCAATCTCCTGGGGAATATTCTTGAGGAAGGTAAGGCAATTTCACTGAGGAACAGATAATTCCACTGAGAATGGGTCTTCCCGAACATATATCACTTGGAGGATACCGGGGATATCTCTACAGTCTTGAGAGTCACTAGGGATAACCGGATTTGTCCAGAAGTGTGGTCAGCTTAAAGTCTCGCTGGGGACTGTTTCCTGAGGAAAGCATGGCAGCTTCGGTGCGGAAAAGATGGTTCCACTGGGCGTGGGTCCTCAAATAAAATGTGCATCACTGGGAAGATACTAGTATGATCTCTGCAGTCTTGAAAGTTACTGGAGATTATCAAATTAATCCAAGGGGTTGTCAACTTAAAGTCTCACTGGGGACTGCGTCATCTTAAAGTCTCGTTGGGGACTGTGTCAGCTTAAAGTCTCGCTGGGGACTGTCACTGGGAAGATGCTGGTAAAATCTCTGCTGTCTTGGAGATCATCGGCTCGGTCCAAAGTGTTGTCAGCTTATAGTCTCGCTGGGGACTGCGTCAGCTTAAAGTCTCCCTGGGACTGCTCTGAGGCGAAGGTTTAGACGTGTTTCTGCAAAGATGAGATTTACTGGGGAATGAAGACCGCCGGGAGTAAAATCCATCGGGTGCATGAAGAATGTTGTGAAAACACAGTAGTTTTGATCTTAATGGACTTGGTCGTATTCACCATTTTGAAAAATATAACATGCCCCAGAGTACCTGCTTTATGAGAGAGTCATCTTGAGAGGATTTTACAGAGAACGTGGAGACAGGTTTCCCCATTGTTCTCAAACTCTTGAAGAGATTTGTCGGATCTCGACGTAACTGGCACGGATCAACCGTGTTACGATTGATCCTTCAAGAAATAGCTCGAATGTTAGGCTCAAATCAGGAATGGATTTGGTAACCAATTGCCCCTGTTTAGCAGGATCTTCAAGCTTCCTTGTTGACGTCTATGTGTAAATTTTCAAGATATCAAGCAAAATCAACACGCATGAAATGCTAATCTTGAAATTGTTAATGCACATATATATTTGTCTTGAAGTTTTGTTTTTGTTTTGAAAAATATCACCATAACTCATGACTGAAATCACTAGTTAGGATATGAATGTAATTTGTAATGCCAACGTTAAATTGAGCATAGCTCGTAGGAGTCAGGAAACGTTATCTCGTCGAGTATGCTTTCAAAAGAACTCCTGCTTCAATTAGGTCTTTTAATGGTTGTATCGTAGCTTGGTTCACGGTTTAAGAAACAAAGGATAAAGGCTCAAGTTATTTGTACCCACCCATTCTTCGTGATATTCTCTAATCCTACTTCATATATCTGGATATGAGCACTCATATCTCAATCGGATTTGATATGGTCGAGAACTCATCAAGGCTTTGGACATGGCAGTCACTCACCTAGTTTCTTTTGTGTTTGATCAACACGACTTTGTTTTTTATTAGGGATTCTATATTGTAATCCCTTGTTTTTTCTTTTATTTCTTAACTTTTTCCTGGACGGCGTCTTTGGATTTGACATTGGAGTCCAGCGGGATGCCCTAGTTTTGCCTAAGTCTCCTTTATAGGTTCTGAATTAGTGGGCTATATTTTTTATTTTTGTTGTCGTGTGACTCTTTTGAAAGGCTTGTGACTGCCCCACTCTTTAGGTAGTTGAGTGATAGTCATTGACTTCTAACTTCCTAAGATGCTAGGAATAGAATGGATCCTCGAAGGTTCGCTCCTCCTTTTGAGAGTCTGAGCGCTCGATCAGTTTAACTGAAAAACTACCCCGCCCCAGGTTAAAATGAGGGTTTTAATTTGGAAAAGAAGAAAACTCCTACTTCAAGGCTTAAAAGGGGGTAAACAGGGACTATCTACCTTATATCTCCATTGTTTTTGAGATTTGAAACAATGCCTTACATCCTCAGCAAGTTTCAATCGAAAGCGTACGACAGGAGATCTGACGTTTTTGGTTCATCATCCTCCTCCCAACTCTCTATCAATGCAAGAGATTGGGCAAAGTTGGCATTATAGTTTATGAAAAATAATTTTGTGAGTGAATACGAATGGATTTATTCAAGACAAGCATATGCATCACATTAATTAAACAAAATAACAAGTTCGTACATGCTAACTATGCTTAATCAAAGAAACAGAATATAAATAAACAAAATGAACTGTTAAAAGGAGTTTATGAAGTCTTCGTATTCAAGACCGGCACACACCAATGGTCGAGCTGCATACACCAAACTGCTAGAACTGTTTGTTAACCCTACTCGGGTAAAACTTTTGAACAACTTGTGTTCTCTTAAGCCCGAACTACGTTTGCTTTGATCTTTCATACCAGATAAAAGTATGTAGGCACAAGACACGATGTCTTAGCGAGCAACCTTCCCCCCTTCTTTAGCCGTAGTTGGTCGAACTAGGTTGACTCTGACTTTCCCATTGCACGAGGGAGTACGTAGGCACAGAGCGGCGAGGCTCTGCCGAGTCAGTCCTTTTTCTTTTCTTTTGACCATAAGCCTTTAGCGTAGATAGTTTACACACCTTTTAGATAACACATGCATGGATCCCGTCGAGTACGACGGACGTGAGGGGTGCTCATACCATCCCCTTGCATAACCGACTCCCGAACCTAGGACTTGGTTGCGATGACCTCGTCTGTTCCCGTTTTCATCAGGTTTTTTCCGATCGTTTCCTTTCCCCTCTTTGGGATAAATAACGATAGGTGGTGACTCTGTTAGTCATTGTCGGCCTCCTTTTTTCGCAGTAGCGACAGCTGGCGACTCTGCTGGGGACAGGAATATCCCCTATGCGAGTCAATCCTAGCGCTTGTGTGTTTTCTTCTGGGTGTGTGTATATATGTGCTTTATCTTTATTTACTTCCACATTTTACTTTCCGCATTGTATCATACTTGATGTGTTGTAGGGAGGGAAGTTCCATTGAGAGATAAGTCGGACCCGGGCTTGAGCATAAACCTAGCATTAGTAGTGGAGACTAGTGGGTGGACCTGTTTGCTTAGCAGACACAGTTCCCCGTGAAATTCACGCTCAGACGAGATTCTCTTTGACGATTTCCTTTCCAATCCTTAGGATTCGACTGGAATTTGGATTTGAGGGTTGTCGACTCTGGGGACCGATCATTTGGGATTCAGCTAAGTGAGGCCTCTGCGAGAGATGATGATGCCAAACCAGAAATGGTGAACGTATCATCATTTCTCGAAAGTCTGTGACGCTGATGAACGCATAGGATGCCAAACCTTGTCAATGGATAGGTCCATACCTGTGAGTGGGTGGGTTATGCAGGAAACTTTGACCTTCAGACTACCCGGTTCTTTACAGTGTGAACCTGTGTTCATGGTACAAAGGGGTCCTAATGTCAGTGGTTTGTCAGTACTAAAGCGAAGCGCTGGTTCTTCTCAAGTTACAGCACAACAAGCTTGATCCTCTGTTTGCATTTGCATTTGCATTTGCATCTTCATTTGCATCTCTTCATTAACATGTATTTATGTTGCAGGTGCATATTTCCCTCCTGATTCTAGTGGTTCTGTTCTTCTTCCTTGACATGGAGCCCTTAAAAAGGACAGTTGCTTACAGGTTTCCTACCTCAAATGTCATTTCTTTGAGAAGTCTGATTGTTATGGCTGAAGGGAATGTGATGGAACAATTTAGACAAGATTATGGGAGACTGGCCAGATGTGTCTGCAAACCTTCATCCTTTGAGATCAGTGGTGTCTACAGCAAGTTTCCAGTGTTACTATTCCTGTACCACAACAACCATAACAACAACAACAGCAAAGACAGTACCAGCCACAACAACAAAATCAGCAAGGTTATAGGAGGTTTCCTGATAGGGCCAGGCCGAATAGAGTATTTGACACCCCACTGATGCCATAGTCTCAAGTGCTTCAGACTTTATTACAGCTGCAATTGATTCAGAAAAGGACTCTAGCTCCTTTGACAGGTCCTCTCCCACCTGGCTATGACGCAAATGCTCGTTGCGAGTTTCACTCTGGGGCGCCTGGTCACTCTATTGATGATTGCAAGGCTTTTAAACACAAGCTGCAAGATCTCATTGACAGCAAAGTAATAAATTTTTCTCATGATGCACCTACGTTGTGCAAAACCCTATGCCAAACCATGGGCAGGCTAGGGTTGGGGCTATCTTGGTGGAGGAGAATTTAGACTTGATAATGGATGTGAATGAACTGAAAACTCCATTGAAGTTTGTGAAAGACAAATTACTGGGAGGAGGTGTATTCTCAGGCTGTAATGAGGACTGTGTTGATTGTTTAAGTTATCCTGAGGGATGCGTTGATTTGAGAAAGTGTATCCAAGGAATGATAGATGAGGGGACGTTGCAGTTTGAACGGACCGCAGAAAAGAAACCTGTTGAGGTAGTGGATGAAGAGAGGGATGAGGTTGCTACGATCTCGATCCCATATAAGACTATAACTATCTCAGCGCCTCCTAGGCCACCAACAATCACTATCACCAAAGCAGGACCTATGCCATATGAGAGTACCAAGGCTATTATGTGGAACTACGGAGCCGAGGTGTATTGTAATGGTCAGAAGATAGACTTGAAAAGTTTTCCTGTTGAGTCAACAGAAAATGTTGTAGGAGCAGGAGCAATCACCTGAAGCGGCAGAGTCTTTTCATCACCCGAAGTGGTGGCTGAAAAAGCAGATAAGGGGAAAGGTAAGATGGTAATGGAAGAAACTTCCCAGCCTGGCGAGAGGAAATCTTTGGAGAATGATGTGGAGGAAGTCATGAGGTTGATTTGCAAAAGCGACTACAAGATAGTCGAACACTTACAGCAGACACCTTCCAAAATTTCAATTTTATCACTATTGTTGAGTTCCGAAGCGCACAGGAATGCGTTGATGAAGTTGTTGAGTACCGCTTTCGTGCCTCAAGAAATATCAGTGAGTCAACTTGAAGGGGTTGTTGGGCATGTAAACGCGGGAAATGGTCTTGGATTTACAGATTTAGACTTAACGCCAAGGGGCAGAAACCACAATTGTGCCCTGCACATTTCTGTTGAATGTAGAGGAGTGGTTATGTCTCATGTCCTTGTTGACACAGGGTCATCTTTGAATGTGCTACCAAAGAAGGCACTTATGAAGCTAGATACTCGGGGCAGTACCTGTACACCAAGTGACTTGGTTGTACGTGCTTTCGAAGGTACCCGGAGGTCTGTCTTTGGTGAGCTGACTTTGCCTATCCAAGTGGACCCAGAAGTTTTTGACGCTATATTTTACATCATGGACATTCAGCCTGCTTATAGCTGTTTGTTGGGCAGACCATGGATCCACTCGGCTGGGGCTGTTACATCGGCTCTGCACCAGAAGCTGAAATATATGGTTGGTGGCAGTGTTGTGACAGTGTGTGGAGAAGAGGACATAATGGTTAGTCACCTGTCTTCCTTCAAGTATGTCAAAGTAGATGGGGAAATTCATTAGACCCTGTGTCAAGCTTTTGAAACCGTTCAGTTGAAGGAGAAGTCTCTGGTGGTGAGAAAATAGGCTGAAGTGGCTATGTCTTCTTTCAAAGAAGCGCAGGCTGTGGTGCAAGCTGGTTCAGCCCAAGGCTGGGGGCAGGTGATTGATATACCTCAGAGGCAAGACAAGTTCAGTCTGGGGTACCACCCATCATCTTCACAAAGCACACCGAAGTTCAAGGGGCCGATCAGGTTTACTAGCGGGGGTGTCTTCTTTGAGCAGATTAATGCAATTTCTGATGATGAAGCTGGAAACATCGACTATGATATGGATGCTTGGATCAAGCCATGCATTCCAAGACAGCGTCTATGTAACTGGTCCATTAAGGAATTTGTCCAAGTTACCAATGAATAGTAATGCTTCGTTTTTTCAATTATTGTACAACCCTATGTTCTACTCGGAGCATAGCGGTTTGTTATTTCAGGGCTTGTTTGTTTATGTTTGAATATTGTTTCATCTATTAATCAAAGGGCATTTTTCCATTCAAATTTTGAGATCTCTATTTTTCTTGTTTTTATCTTTAACAATAAAATGGTAATGTGTTTGTTTGAATATCATTTGAAGCACTTAACCACTTTCATTGCAGGACTCACATCATTGCAGATGACACCAATCAAGAATCTTCTATAACTTGCTTCGACTTTAATATCCCAATTTTTCAAGCTGAAGAAGAGATTGATGAGGATGAAGACTTGCCCGAAGAGCTAGCTAGACTCTTGAGACAGGAAGAGAAGATCATTCTGCCTCATGAAGAAGAGATTGAGGTCGTCAACTTGGGTTCTGAAGAGGTTGTCAGAAATGTCAGAATAGGGGCTGCATTGCAAGATGACATCAAGCAAAGGTTGATAGAGATGCTTCGAGAGTACAGTGATATCTTTGCTTGGTCTTACGAAGATATGCCCAGGCTTGACACTGACATTGTGGTTCATTGATTACCACTTCGGGAAGAATGTCCACCCGTCAAGCAGAAGCTTAGAAGGACGAGACCATACATGGTTGTAAAAATCAAAGAAGAAGTCCAAAAGCAGTTGGACGCAGGATTTTTAGCCGTGAAAACTTATCCTCTGTGGGTCACCAACATCGTGCCAGTACCAAAGAAGGACGGTAAGGTACGGATGTGCGTTGATTATAGAGATTTGAATAAGGCGAGCCCAAAGGATGATTTTCCGCTCCCTCATATTGACGTATTGGTCGACAATACGGCTCAATTTTCAGTGTTTTCCTTCATGGATGGCTTCTCCGGTTATAATCAGATAAAAATGGCACCGGAAGACATGGAGAAAACAACATTCATCACACCGTGGGGAACATTTTGCTATAAGGTGATGTCGTTTAGGTTGAAAAACGCAGGGGCAACTTATCAGCGGGCGATGGTGACTTTGTTTCATGATATAATTCATCATGAGATCGAGGTCTATGTTGATGACATGATTGCGAAGGCCCAAATGGAGGAAGAGCATCTGGTCAACTTTTTGAAGCTGTTTGAGAGGTTGAGGAAGTTCAAATTGAGGTTGAATCCAAATAAGTGCACTTTCGGAGTTCGGTCCGGAAAGTTATTGGGGTTTATCGTCGGCAGAAAAGGAATCGAGGTAGATCCTGCAAAAATAAGAGCTATTCAAGAAATGCCAGCGCCGAAGACTGAAAAAGAGGTTTGTGGCTTCTTAGGGAGGTTGAACTACATCGCTCGGTTCATATCTCATCTAACAGCCACGTGTGAACCAATGTTTAAACTGTTAAAGAAAGATCAGGCAGTTGTCTAGAATGAAAATTGTCAAAAAGCATTCGATAAAATAAAAGAGTATTTGCAGGAGCCTCCGATACTGATACCCCTAGTAGCTGGAAGACCATTAATCATGTATTTAACAGTTCTTGAGAATAGTATGGGTTGTGTTCTTGGTCAACACAACGAGACAGGAAGAAAAGAGCATGCGATTTATTATCTGGGTAAAAAGTTCACAGATTGTGAGTCCCGTTACTCAATGCTTGAAAAAACGTGTTGCGCACTCGCTTGGGCAGCCAAACGTTTAAGACAATACATGCTCAATCATACAACCATGCTAATTTCGAAGATGGATCCGATTAAATATATCTTTGAAAAACGGGCGCTTTCAGGAAGGATTGCCATATGGCAAATGGTACTGACAGAGTATGACATCCAGTACGTTTCCCAAAAAGCCATTAAAGGGGGTGTTCTGTCAGAATACCTTGTTGAACAACCAGTTGATGATTACCAACCAATGAGATTTGAATTTCTTGATAAGGACATTATGTACTTGAAAGCGAAAGATTGTGATGAGCCGTTACCCACTGAAGGTTCGGAGAAAGGTTCTCAATGGCAGATGATATTTGATGGCGCAATTAATTCATATGGTAGTGGAATAGGGGCAATTATCATGACTCCTCATGGAAATCATATCCCCTTCACTGCCAGATTAACTTTTCCTTGCACCAACAATGAAGCTGAGTACGAAGCATGTATCATGGGTTTGGAAGAAGCTATTGATCTGAGGATTAAGAATCTCGTTGTATATGGCGATTCAGCGCTAGTTGTTAACCAGATCGAAGGAGAGTAGGAAACTCCTCATCCCAATCTGATCCCTTACAAGGATTATGCAAGAAGACTGTTACCATTTTTCGATTGTATAGACTTCCACCATGTGCCAAGAGCGGAGAATCAAATGGCAGACGCTTTGGCTACACTATCTTCAATGTACAAGGTCAATTTTTGGAATGAAGCTCCAAGAATTGTCATCTTACGCCTTGACAGGCCCGCTTTCATATTTGCCATTGAGGGAGCTTCCAATGGTAAGCCGTGGTTCCATGACATCCAGAATTTCCTTAAGAACCAAGAGTATCTGCCAGGGGCTTCGACCCAGGATAAGAAGACTCTTAGGAGATTGTCTGGCTACTTTTACCTCAACCCAGATGGTGTGCTTTATAGAAGGAACCATGATCTAGTGCTACTCAGGTGTGTGGACGAAAAAGAAGCGAGCTTGCTTATGGAAGAGGTCCACAAGGGTACTTTTGGCACGCATGCTGGCGGACATGCCATGACTCGGAAAATACTGCGAGCTGGGTATTTTTGGCTAACAATGGAGTCGGATTGTTTCAAATTCGCGAAGAGATGCCATAAATGCCAGATTTATGCTGATAAGATTCATGTGCCGCCGTGCCCGTTGAATGTTATGTCATCCCCTTGGTCGTTCTCCATGTGAGGCATTGATATGATTGGAAAGATCGAGCCCACTGCTTCTAACGGACACCGTTTTATCCTGGTAGCTATCGATTACTTCACCAAGTGGGTGGAGGCAGCCTTGTACGCTAATGTGACCAAGCAAGTGGTAGCAAGATTCATAAAGAAGGACATCATCTGCAGATATGGAATTCCCGAGAGAATCATTACTGACAATGGTTCGAATCTGAATAATAAGATGATGAAGGAGTTATGCCAGAACTTCAAGATTGAACATCACAACTCATCTCCCTTTCGGCCGAAGATGAATGGCGTTGTTGAAGCAGCCACCAAGAACATCAAAAAGATAGTGCAAAAGATGGTTGTTACTTACAAAGATTGGCATGTAATGTTGCCTTTCGCCTTGCACGGTTATCGTGCGACGGTAAGCACATCAACCGGGGCAACTCCTTTCTCGCTAGTGTACAGTATGGAAATTGTCCTACCGCTAGAAGTCGAGATTCCTTCTTTAAGAGTTTTGGTTAACGTGAAGCTCGATGAGGCGGAATGGATCAGGAACAGATTGAATTAGCTTAGTCTGATGGATGAAAAGAGGCTAGAATCTATCGCATATGGTCGGTTATATCAGAGTCGGATGAAGAAAGCTTATGATAAGAAGGTGCACCCTCGAAGCTTTCAGACGGGCGATCTTGTGCTGAAAAAGATTCTCCCACCACACTCAGATCACAGGGGAAAATGGACTCCCAATTATGAAGGTCCATATGTTGTACGAAATGTTTTCTCTGGAGGAGCCTTAGTGCTATCCACCATGGATGGTGAGGATTTTGCATCCCCTGTGAACGCAGACGCAGTTAAAGAATACTTTGCTTAAAGAGACCCGTTGGACACAAAAAGAGAAGTCTATACAAAAATGTGGCATCCTGGCGAACCATAAAAAAGGAAAATAGGTTCAGGAAAAAATTAGGGATAAAAATGAAAAGATGTAAACCCACAAAGTCGAAAACCTGAAAAGGCGACTTTGGAAAAAATGGGTATCCCGGTGAATCAAAAACTAGAAAGGGCGGTTCAGGCAAAAGTTAGGGATTGAAAAGCAAATGATTGCGGTCTGCGTATGAACTTCATTGCTTAGTGGATTGGGAGAACCTGAGGGCCGTTTATCCGAATCAATCTCTTCTGAAGACGAAGCGTCGGGAAAGCGTCAGGGTCAGGCGAGTAATAGAGGAATCAGCTCATGGTGTTTGTCTGCGCCACGTTGCCGACATTGTTGTACTTTTTGCTTAAAATGTACACTTTTTATTTTGCTTTTATGCATACTTGTAGTTTTGCGCAGCTTCCTCTTTTCAGGAGTTACATCTGTTGTAAAATTTTGCCTATTTACAGGCCGTTTATCAATAAACATATATTATTCAGTACTTGTCTGTGTGCTTTGTTTTAGCTTTTACTGTTTTGTTTGTGAAAAACGCCCGATGTTTTTGATGAACTTGCATACATAAACTTGTAGGCCTTGGCCAATAATTGTTAAAACTTTGATATTAATTGAACAATGTCACGGATGATGGCCAAAATAGCCCTGTTGTATAGGATGTCTTGCATGTTTGCCTTTTGCAGAGTTGTTACTCTTGGGGCAAGGTTTTATGAATACGGATGGATTCATAGGTTCCCTAAACAGTGTTGTTCTCTAGCAGTTGAGATGGCATCTCTATCCCAGTAGAGTTATGTGTAGTGTATTAGCATGTCCCTGGCAGTTTGCCGGTGCGCTTTTAATCCTACGCAGAGTACGAGTATGTGCTTATTCCCCAGCGAGTCGAGATTTAGGTATATCCCCGTGGAGTAGGCGCAGAGTTTCCTCCAGTAGTGGTCTGGCATTCTTCGCTCTCCATCAGCTTGATTGTAGGTACTCAACTTTCAGCAGTGCAGACCGAGGTCTCCGGCAGAGTTGATTTCCCCACAGGGTCATTTATCCCCTAGCAGGAAAGGTGTAATCTCAGTGTTGGCTATCTTTTCTCAGTTAGATCTTCATTCCCCAAGAGAGTTATATCTTGGAAGGCCGTTCAGGGCATTGTTGTTCTCTATCAGGTAAGTTAGGTTGTTTAGCCTAGATGTTTTAAGTACTTGGTGAGTTGTCTGTTACTCAGAAAGTTTGTATTTCGGAGAGTCAGCCCGGGCATTTTCCCCAGCAAGTGGTGATCTGCATCCTAAGTTAAGTTTGAATTTCCCATTCTTGTTTGAATTTTATTCCCGGTAGATGAGCTCTTAGAGCCCCTTTTGCTTTAGCATAAGTCCAATCGTTATTGGTATGGGTAAGTCGTTCCCTGCAGGGTTGTTTGATGTTCCTGACAGGATGGTTTCTATTTCTCTAGCATTTATTTTTCTATTTTAGTTTTGTTGCATCTGCATGCGTGCATAGAATCTACCCAAACGCATAGCATTTCCATTTCGTATGGAGAATTACGCCATTTTCAAACATTTTGCATGTGAAAACATGGACCAGGTTGTTACCTCTTTGTTTGCAGGAATGTATCCGACAGATGATTGATTAATATTCGTGCCCGTGTGGTGTCCAGACCATGGCAAGTTGAAGAATATCTTCGCCCGAATGGTATCCAGACCATAATCTTTTCCGTCAGCCCGCATGGTATCCAGACCCCAACTTGCGTTTCTCCCTAGTAGTGTCATCGAACTTCGGTTGATGGTGTTGTCTTTAGCCCTATATGGTATCCAGACCATGGCGAGTTAAATATCTTTGTGTATATGGTATCTAGACCATAGCAAGTTGTCAAGTCTATGTTAGCCCGCAAGGTATCCAGACTTCAGCTTTTGTATTTCCCGATAGTTGGTTATTTTCTCCTACGTGGTATCCAGACCATGGCAGTTACCGATATGTTTGTCCCGTCGAGTATCCAGACTCCGGTTGAATTCCCTTGTGATGTCCAGATCACGGCAGGTGTATTTGTGTTCTTTCAACTTATGGTATCCAGACCATGGCTTATGCTCGTGTTTTATGCTTTCTCCGTTGAGTATCCAGACTCCAGTAAAGTCAGTTGGGTATCCAGACCCTGATGAATTTTTGTTTATGCTTTCTCCGTTGAGTATCCAGACTCCGGTAAAGTCAGTTGGGTATCCAGACCCTGATGAAATCCTGTTTGTACTTTATCCGTTGAGTATCCAGATTCTGGTAAAGGTAGTTATGGTGTCCAGACCATGGTAGTTTACCTGATGTTCCGTGATATCCAGGTCAAAGTAATTGTTGTTATCTCCTATCGCCGTGTGGTATCCAAACCTTGGCACCTAATGTTTTTCTCAACCCATGTGGTATCCAGACCACAGCTCATTTTGTTTCCCAGCAATGTCGTTTGACTTGAACTCGTAGGATATCCAGATCCTGATGAATATATTCCTTTTGCATCGAGCATCCAGGCTCCAGTTATTGAGTATCTAGACTCAGATTTATTAACCGGGTATCTAGACTCAGGTTTCTTGCATAGAGCATCTAGGCTCAGATTGCGTCGAGCATCCAAGCTCCAGTTATTGAGTATCCAAACTCAGATTTATTAACCGAGTATCCAGACTCAGGTTATTTGCATAGAGCGTTCAGGCTCAGATTGCATCGAGCATCCAGGCTCCAGTTATTGAGTATCCAGATTCAGATTTATTCCCGAGCATCCAGGCTCCGGTTATTGAGTATCCAGAATCAGATTTATACTCGAGCATCCAGGCTCCGGTTATTGAGTATCTAGACTCAGATTTATTAACCGGGTATCCAGACTCAGGTTATTTACATAGAGCGTCCAGGCTCAGATTGCATCAAGCATCCAGGCTCCAGTTATTGAGTATCCAGACTTAGATTTATTAACCGGGTATCCAGACTAAGGTTATTTGCATAGAGCGTCCAGGCTCAGATTGCATCGAGCATCTAGGCTCCAGTTATTGAGTATTCAGACTCATATTTATTCCCGAGCATCCAGGCTCCGGTTATTGAGTATCCAGACTCAGATTTATTACCGAGCATCCAGGCTCCGATCACTTTGAGCATCCAGGCTTCAGTTTGTTTCTTCGATCATTCAGGCTCTAGTTTGTATCTTTGAGCATCCAGGCTCCGATGTGTTTCTTTGAGCATCCAGGCTCCGATTTCTATGGAGTACCCAGACTCCGGTAATTTGGTTTGTTACTTTTCACCAATATGGTATCCAGACCATGGCGCCGCTTTTGATGTTTGTATTCTTTGTCCCCAACCGAGTGTTTTGAGATTAGTACGGTTTTATTCATTTTTTCTGCGGTTGGCAAATTTTCGGGTTCTTTGGTATTCAACCGTCTTTTACCTTGATTGTGTGAAAGCCGTTCGCTTTTCACTCATTCAGGTCCAAGTCGCTTGAATAGGGGCAGCTGTTGTACCCCAAAATTTGCCCAACCTTTTCTTAACTTGGTTTATGTTTCATTTCATTTCATTTTATTCTAGCATTTGCATTGCATAGCATGTTTCATTTTACAGGGGATCAAGAGGTTATGCATAGCAAGAGAAGTCTTCTCAGAGTGTTGAGCCTAAGCAAGGGGTGTTACTCAAGTTTGAATGGTCATCAATCCATCCTGAAGTGGTCAATAGTCTTGTGAAAGGATGGATGGATGTATGTGGGTTAGCTCCTAACTTAGAAGCCAACTAAAGAGCACCAGAGGTTTGTGAATGTATGATTATAGATATAAGATGTTGAGAGAGCTCATTGAGTGCTTTGAGAGCCATTTGGAGCTTATTCAAGTTGTTGTGTGAAGTGGAACAAGCCCCAGTCAAGAATGTTGCATCTAGGGTTTTCATATGGTAAATCCTCGGTTAACTGTGAAGTTGAAGGAGGTTACAACTCAATTCCAAGTCAATATGGTCATGGGATGTTGTGTTGAGATGTATAATATATCATTTCAAGATCAATTTATCAAGGATCAAGAGTGTGAGAAGTTACTAAATTAGGGTTCTCAGTGTAAAATCCCCTATTTAGTGCCTAACTTCAAGACCACCTATCTCAAGCTACAAGTCTCATCTCAACTTTTGACCAACATGGAACTTGTATAGCATGTTCTTAGCTTTCTTTTGAGTACTAGAAGTCCTTGATTGGATTTATAGAACTCAAGTTATGATGCAGACAAGTTACAGGTCCTCGGATGAATGTGATTTTGGTCAACAAAAGTCAACCAACTTCCAAGCAATTTTTGAACTAGAAGGATGTTTCTCCTCAACATTTGGCTAACATGAAAGTTGTAGAGCATGATCTTAGATTTCCAAAGAGTACTAGAAGTCATTAATATGATTTGTAGAACTCAAGTTATGAGGTTTACAAGTTAGGGGTATTTTGGGAAAGTGAGATTATAGGTCATAAAATTATAGGTCCATTTCACCAACTTGCACACTTCAAATAAAAATCTTTTCAACATTAAACTTGATCCAAATAGGACCATTTGCATTATCAAATCATCTCTTTTCATGGTTGAAGCTTGGATTGAAGAATTGGTGTTTGAATTTTCCATAAAGAAGGCTTAAAATGAGGAAATTGGAATTAAATGATTTGGAACTTTTTCAAGGCAAATTTATGCATACTTTGAGTGCAAAATGATGTTCTAAATACAATGCCAATTTTACATTTGCAATTAGAGGTCATTTGGTTGGTCATTTCCATGGTTTCTTCACCATGAAGTAACAAATGGGAAATCCACCATAGAATCAAAACAAGGCTCAATTCTTGGCCCTTTGATCAACTCAGGCCATGTGCAATTGATTTGGAACAAAATTGAGGCTGGTGCAGTGGAGAAAACACGAGTATGGCAAGTGAAAAAGTGAGAAAAAATTGATTTGGAAATTGGGCTTTAGGGCATGAATTAAAGCTCCATTCTCATCTGAACCCAACATATAAAAGGTTACCAAGCTTCCCAAACCCTCAGAGCTCGAATTGGTGTTGGAATTGCATAAATAGAAACTTGAAAAAGCAAGAGAAAAATGAGAATCAGTTTTGGAGTTTTGGCCATTATCAAGTGAAATTGAGCACACCAAAAGCTTCATTCAAGTGTTTGGAACGATTCTGGGTGGTTTGCTTGAAAGTTCAGCCAAAGACAAGACCCAGTGGAGGTTCTCCACTAGGTAATTTCAAAATCACAATATCTCTTCATTTAAGCCACGATTATGTGCCATTATTGCATATTTGAGACATAGGAATCATGTAGACCATTAATATGTAAAATGAACTGGCATTTGGTTTGATTTCTATCTGGAGCACAAATCTTGTTGTTTGTATTTTGGCTTGTTCTTGAGTTTTTAGAGCAAATGGATTGTGGATTTGAACTCCTTGTGAAGTGTAGATGAATTTTGGACGTTTTGGTTGGCTGATTTTGAGTTTCACAGTTTATGCATATTTTATATTTGTCTTCGATTTGCTTTGTATGTTGCTCAAACATGAAAACCAAGGTTGGATTTGAGTTCCTCGTGATGAGAGGATATTTTTGCACTATTAGTTTGTTAATTTTGGTGGAGTTTTGGTAACTGTGTTTTTCTTGGAACTGTTCACGGTGGCTGGGTGGCCGGAGAAGATGACCGGAAGGGATCTCTGGCCACCGTCGGTTTTCTATGGTTTTGGTTGACTTCTCATTAGAGAAGATGATGTCCTGACCACACGATGCGTTTACTTTTCACACGGACGTTCATGATTAAGACACAGCCTACACCCCTTTGACCATGCCACACTCAATCTCATTTAAATTTCTCATTAATGTGCTGGCATTTTCTTGTCCATGTGATGTGCTTACCAGATGATCAGATGGCCTTGGTTGCATCCCACGCTAGTCACTCTATTGACTAGTTGCATTGGATTTGTTTGGAAACCCTGAACTTTGTTTGGGCGCATTGGGCCTCAGATGTTGTTTGCTCCCCCCCCCCCCTTAGGCCCAGCCTGGCTTTTGAATAGTTTTTTCTTACTTATTGCACCGCCTGTTTATTTATTTTATTTTTATTTCCATTTTATTTTTGTTTAAAATCTGTTTCCATTTAAATCATTTTTAATTACTTCCAATTATCCAAAAAAAACACAAAAATACTTTTTAGACACTTTGAGATGTCTTTTAATTTTAGAAAATTTTTATTTTATTTTTTGGTTTATTTTTCAATTAAAATTGGATTTTAATATTGGAAGTGTATTAATTGATTTAAATTGTGACATTGTGTGATCCTTTATTTATTTCTTCCATTTCCTTTGGGTTCAATGAATGAAAATTGATCATCATACACTTGATGAGTTGAACAATTTTTTAGGACCATTTTGCCCCTGATTGGTTGACTTTAGGATTGACTTTGGTGGCTTTTCTTTTGACCCTCGATTCTCCCATTTCATAGTGCTACATCTTGAATTTAATTTTCTTTTGATGGTACTTTGAGGGGATATTGGCCTTGTGCTTTTGGCTTTTGTTTGCCAACTTGCTTAGCTTTCTTGTGCATTTTATTTTTTAATTTTTGAACCATTTTCCTAATTTTGAGGTAACTTGCAAGTCAAGTTACCTCTAAGGGAAGTTCATACATGCACCTTGACCTAGTTTGATTTGGATATGACATTTTTGGATCCTTTGAGCTTTCAATTCCTTTTGTTTCATGTTGCTAACATGTTAAGGATGATGTTTGTTCAATTTTAGGTCATGATATTGTTTCTTCCTTATTCATTTGTTTGTTTGCTTTTGAGCTTTCAAGTAGGGTTTCATTGTGTTTGTTTGCTTGCATTTCTTTGTGTTCTAGCTTGCATTTCTTTCTGTGATGATTTGATTTTTCTTTTGAGCTCTCTTCTTCCATCTTCTCTTTTGTCCTATGACTTTAGAATGTTATTTAAGGTAGCTTGGTCCCTCCTTAGGAGGAACTTGAAGCTTACCTAAAGTAATGAATCCATGAGGACTTTTCTTGGTGACTTTGCCACATTTGTTTGTTTGCTTTTGATGCATCTCTCTCTCTCTTTTCTCTTTGCGTCCTCATATGCATGCTTGGTTGAGATGGGCTTGTGGTGGCTACTGCCCCACACATATTTTCCTCCCACTTTCGTCCTACTTGTGCATTCCATGTATGCATTCTTTCATTTGCATGTTTCCATTGTTCTTTCTTCTTCTTCTTTTGTCTTCCTTCCCTTAGGATTTCTAATCTCTCTTGTTCAAGAGAGGTTATGATAGACATTAGGGTTCTAACCATGCATGATAACATTAGGTAGATGTTTCCCTTTTGTAATCCCAACTTTAGGTGCACTTTGCATGATAACTTCTAGGGTTTGGTCTAGTTCCCCTTTAGTTTGTCCCTTTCTCTTCTCATCTTCAAACAACTTTAATCCACTTAATAAAGATAATGAATGTTGTGCCATGAGCCTTATACTTGGGAAATGGTGATTGAGTGGTTACCTCTCAATTTCCTAGAGTGTTTAGTATACGTCCTTAGGACGATATGCGATGCATTCGATCCTAGGTTTTAGACTTTGTTACAACACACATTATGAACACTCAAATTCAAAACATTTCTTCTCTAAAAAAACACAAAAACACTTCAAACCTTTTTCATCCTTCGGGATTCTTAATCAGGAAAACCTTTTTCATAAGCAAGAGTGTTGTTAACTTTCAGTCCTATCACAAACGGTAACGCCTAAGTCTCCAATGGTCGAGCTGCATACACCAAACTGCTAGAACTGTTTGTTAACCCTACGCGGGTAAAACTTTTGAACAACCTGTGTTCTCTTAAGCCCGAACTATGTTTGCTCTGATCTTTCATACCAGATGAAAGTATGTAGGCACAAGACACGATGTATTAGCGAGCAACCTTACCCCCTTCTATAGCCGTAGTTGTTCGAACTACGTTGACTCTGACTTTCCCATTGCACGAGGAAGTACATAGGCACAGAGCGGCGAGGCTCTGCCGAGCCAGTCCTTTTTCTTTTCTTTTGTCCATAAGCCTTTAGCGTAGATAGTTTACACACCTTTTAGATAACACATGCGTGGATCCAGTCGAGTACGACGGACGTGAGGGGTGCTCATACCTTCCCCTTGCGTAACCGACTCCCGAACCTAGGACTTGGTAGCGATGACCTCGTCTTTTCCCGTTTTCGTCAGGTTTTTTCTGATCGTTTCCTTTCCCCTCTTTGGGATAAATAATGATAGGTGGAGACTATGTTAGTCATTGTCGGCCTCCTTTTTCGCAGTAGCGACAGTCGTGTCTGCCCGAACTATGTTTGCTCTTGTTTCTCATACCAGATGAGGATACATAGGCACAAGATGGTGATGTCTTGGCGGAAACCTTCCCCCCATCACCTGTAGTTTTCAAAACTACGTTGACTTTGACTTTCCTATTGCTCGAGGGAATATGTAGGCATAGGGCAGCGATGTCCTATCGATTCTCTTTTCTTTTCTTTCACCCTCGTTCCCAGCCTTTAGATAGTTTTTCACCCATAGATTAGATAACAAACATGGATCCCACTGAGTACAACGGACGTGAGGGGTGCTCATACCTTCCTGTTGCGGTGAGAATAGGATATCAAACTATTAATTAGTTTGAATCGCAAATCTTTGATTCGCAACTGACTTTGATTTATCCGAAGGAAAAGGTCAAAAGATGGAAAACCTATTTTTTGCATCGTAAACAATACGGGGAGAGACCTAGGTAAGGGGTTGGTTAAGCTTAGGAAAGGTACTAGCACCCTAAACTTCTGTAGTACTCTACATGAACCTTTTGTTTACTTTTTACTATTTTGCTTTATTATTTGCTTGAGAGTATATTGCTAAGGATTAGAAAGTGAAAGAAAGTCCTAAGGGTTAGTCTTAAATTTACTCGGAAAGATTCGCATCTTGTGCCTACGTATCCGAGGTAGGGGATGGAATCAGAGTAATCGTAGTTCCCCTAGAAAGGGAGGTTAGAAACGTCTTGACTGTGGTCAAGGTTTCAATGGGGAATAAGCGTTCTTAGGGAAGTGCTTACGTGGAGTGCGGTGACTCCTATTTCTACATTGTAAAGAGTTAAAATTAGGGTTAGCTAGGTATTCCACGGCCAGAAACCCTAAAACTGAGTGCGGCGACTCCTTGACCTAACGCTAGGGTAAAGGGTATTTTCGTCCACGGCGGGACACCTAGGCAATTAGGGTTTTGAAGGTGTCAAAGGAGAGGACTATTTGAAACATAGTGAAAATAATGAAAGCAGTAAAAAATGCAAAGTGACGATCACTCGCGTAAATTAAAACCGTGAAAAAAATAAAAATGACGGGATGAACGCGACGATAACCTCGCATAAAGTTACAACCATAGAGAACGAAAACACGACCCAATGTGAGAATAGTAACCAAATACAAACATGAGATATGGAAGTCAAATGTATAATTAGCGGGGATGTTAAGCTGTTTTATGGTTTTTAAAAGATGATTTTAATTTAAAACCTCTTCAAAGGACGGTTTGACTAAATTCTACATTAAAACAAAGGTTAATTTTAATTTGGAAAATTAGTTTTAAGTTTTTATTAAAAAAACATTAAGTTTTAGTAAAAAAATTCAATTAAGTGTTTTAAAAAAAGTTTTAGTTAAATGTTTTAATAAAAACAGACGACCTTAAATTTTTCATGTTTTTAAGAGAGGGTTTTAAATTTTAAATCTGAAAAAAAGTTTAATTTTAATTTAAGAAAAGATTTAATTTTAATTAAAAAAATATTTAATTTTAATAAGAAAAAATATTTAATTTTAATAAGAAAAAAGATTTAATTTTAATGTTCATTAATAATTTACACACCAACATAAGTAATATAATTAAAAAAAATAAATAAAAGAAAATAAAATAAAAGTGAAAACAAAAAGGGGAAGGGCGTGCGGTTGTTGGAGAAACCCATTTGGGTTTTCATTTTCTTCTTCTTCTTCCCCAAAGCGCTTCACCTCCATTGATGAGCTTCCTGGAGCTTTTCCTCTCATTTTTCTTGTGTGCATGGCGTTTTCACCCTTTCCGGTACCTGCACAAACAAAGAAAAACAAACGGCATTTGATAATTGCTCACCCTCTGATGAGGGTTGCAAGCGGTTGAAACGCCGGTGGTTTGCGATGTCGGATGAACGATGATGAGGGACATCTGTCCGTCTGAGTCCGGCTGGATTCCATTTTGAATCGATCCCTCCTCCTTCTGATGGTGGCGCGTTCGCTGACGGCGTTCTTCCCCTTTTTCTGGCCAATGATGGAAATTGAGGCCGGGTATCGATCTTTTAAAGGCGGTGGTGGCTTCGCGGCGGCTTTCGTTCGCTGACGGAGTTCGTTCTTTGATGAAAGATGATGACGAATAATCTTCGTCTGAGTTCGCGGGGAACTGTTGATGTTTGGCAGTTTTCCGATCCTTGATGCTCTGATGAACAACTCTTTTTTATATTGAGGGGTTTCTTTGATTTCTTTGGGCTTGGGAGATTTTGTGATGTTGTTCTGAGTTTTCACACTTTTGTTGCTTATGTTTTGACTCGGTTTCATTTGTTGTGATTTCCTCAGGATTTTCGGTTTTATTGTTGTTGGCCTTAGGAGATTTTCACGGATGAGGATTCGTTGCTTTGGCCTTAGCTTTCGGTGATTCGTTGCTGGAACTTGCTTTTTTCCAGGAAATGAGTTTGATTTGTTTTAGTTCAGACTTCGTTGGAAACTTGTTTGTGGGCTGTTTGGATAAAAAGCATTTGTGGATAATCTTCTTTTCAAACGTGCTTATTCTAAAAATCACTTTTCTGGAAAATCACTTTTCTCTCTCTCTCTCTCTCTCTCTCTCTCTCTCTCTCTCTCGTAAAAGAACAGATATTACCGGATTTACCGAGGTCGAGAAAAATAAGTCGGGAGTTGGCTTCAACTTTGTCGTTGCCCTCCCGACGTACCCGATGATGAAACCAAACTGAGGGTATCGGAGTCCGAAAAAAAATCGACTTTAACTAACCGTTAAAACTGTTGCTCTGTTTGTTGGTTTTCTTGTAGGTTCGGAAAAAACAAAGTCGGAACTCGAAGAATCGGCCTTGAAGGGTAGTTTAGGAATTTAGAATTTAGGAACAATGTAATTTCAATTTTGTAATTCTTTTTATTATTTGGATATTTTAACAAAATAATGAAATAAAAATTTCATTTTTCTATTAATTCATTTTTTGATTAAACCCTCCAATTAATTCATCCGACTCAATTTCTCCACATAAACTCAACCAAATAAATTTAACTTAATTAAATTTAATCGATTAAATTCCTCCAATTAAACTTGTTCTACTGAAATCATATGCTTAAATTCATACAAACCAATTCACCCGATTCAATTTAACTTACTAAACTCGTTCAATTGAATTTCCTAATAATTCCTCTGCTTAAACTTAACCGGATAAATCCACTTAATTAATTTGACCCGACTAAATTATTCCCAATAGACTTAAACAATTAAACTCTTTTAATTAAATTTAATTGATCAAGCTTCTCCAGACAAATTCGATCGAATAAGCTTGCCCAACCACATCCGTGCCAGCAATTCACCTGACTTCATTTCCCCGACTACGTTCATCCGGCCGACCTCATCCAATTAAATAAACCTGACTAACTTCCAACGATTCGAACCTGTCTAATTAAAATCCACCTAACCCAGTTTCTTTGATCGAATTCAACCAATTTAAAAGTCAACTGCTTGAATTTATCAAGTGAATTTAGCTAATGAAACTTGTCTGATTACCACCACGTTTGACCATTAACCACTGAGCTCAACCAACCTCTTGCAAGTCAATTTGCATCTGATATTAAAAGTGAATATGGCCTTGACCCGATAAGCAGAGAAACCCAATTTAAACGGTAAAACGAAACTGCCTTCCGTATTGAAAACTTCGGATCGAGTTTCAACTAAATAAATCACAGGACTCGAAGATGGAAACTCTAATCACTTTAGGAACCCCTAATGACGACTCAGGCTCATGAATTGTCGCCAGATTTCCAGTTAATGACCATTTCGCCCTTCACCAATTAAACTGCACACAGTGTGATTTTTCCTGCGAAACCAACGGACTGAGTGAACTGGTTAGCGGTTAGTTACAATGCAATGCAAAATGGGATGGAATGCAAAATGAGCCGACCAATCTAAGGGTCAAAATTTAGGGTATTACACTTCCCCTTGCGTAACCGACTCCCGAACCCACGATTTGGTTGTGATGACCTTGTCTTTTCCCTTTTCCTAGGTTTTCTTCGATCGTTTCCTTTCCCTCTCTTTGGGATAAATAAAGTTCGGTGGCGACTCTTCTTTCTAGTTTGTCGGCCCTTTTTTGCAGTGATGCGACAGGTGGGCTGTGTGGTCGGCCTCGATACGCAATTTGACGATCATGTCGTCCATGTAGACTTCGAGCATGTTGCCAATCTCTCCCCTAAAAACCTTGTTCATCATCCGTTTATAGGTGGCGCCGGTGTTCTTTATGTCAAAGGGCATTACATTGTAGTAATAGTTGCCCAACTCGGTCATGAAGGTCGTGCTCTATTTGCCGACTTCGGTCATGGGGATCTGGTTGTACCCCAAGTAGGCGTCCATGAAGGACAATAATTTGAAGCCCGTCGAGTTGTCGACGAGCTTGTCAATATTGGGGGAGATAGGTGCCTTGGGACATGCCCGGTTGAGATCGGTGTAATCAACGCACATTCTCCATTTCCATTAAATTTTTTGACTAGTACGACGTTGGACAACCAGGTTGAATACCCGGCTTCTGAAATAAAATTTGCCTCTAGGAGGTTTTTTACAGCTTTTTCAGCATCTGCCAACTTTTTGAGGGACTGCCTACGCCTATGTTGTACTACGGCCTTCGCGGTTGGGTTGATGGAGATCTAGTGGCAGGCGACCTCGGGGTCGAGGCCGGGCATCTCGGCGGCGCTCCAGGCGAAGAAGTCGGCATTCTCACAGAGGCAGGCTTTCAGCTGCTTCTTCGCTAGGTCGGACAGTCCAGCTCCTGGCCGTATCATCACCGAGGGCTACTAGATCGAAGTCCCCGTCCGGAATGGGGCGCGTTGGGTGGAATGGCTGCCCGTTGGTCGCTGGAGGAGCGTGCTCGGCTTCGTTTTTGTGGTCATGTTCACCAGGGAAGTGTAACAACCCCTTTTCTATACCCCCAAATAATCACATAATCATTTAGTCACATATTAAAATTTTCGCCAGAGTATAATTATAAACATAGTATAAAAGAGGCGCGTCACATTATGCTTGAAATTAAAACATACAACACCTGCTCAACAAAAGATATGCAACAGTGGGGTAACTTGGAAACATAGGAACTTAGTCCTTACACCCACATCTCAAAATTTAGAATAAAAGCGGAAAATCTAAACATTGATAACGTCAAACATATATATATCATCTAGTATGATTCAACAACATAAGTCATCTTTACATAAACATTCATCAACAAGATACATATACAAATGTATCACAAAAGAATCATGTATATCCTACCTACTCGATGCTACATATTAGAGTCAACCGACAAAAAGAATGAAGACACGCTTCACAAAAAGACCACCAGTATACCTACTCTGCAATGCCTTATAAAGCATCGTAAAACAGCAGAAGGGTGAGAAATATCATCATAACAACAATGCATATAATTATATATCTTAGCATAAAAATACACATATTCTACATTGTCACCACAATTCATCACAACTCACTCATATACATCACAATATGTGTGTGTGTGTGTGTATATATATATATATATATATATATATATATATATATATATATATATATATATATATATATATATATATATATATATATATATATATATATATAAAACCAAGCATATTCATCATGCATACTTTCACAATTCTTATCATTCCACATAAACATACACATTTATGTTTATTCACCAATGCACAATTATAAAGATAATAAACACAAATCATAGAGACTGACTCACGACTCTATGCAAATACAATGTGGTACCGACTCAATCATCTCAAGTTCACTCAAGAACTTATTGGAACCATCGCTCGTTACCAATGTAACTCCCCGTCGGGCCTACGATGTTCACCCATTACTCACACCTCACATGGGCACACAATGTTTTTAGATTGCTCACACCTCACATAGGCACACAATCCTATTACTCACACCTCACCTAGGCACACAATCGTTTGTAATCATCGCTCACACCTCACATAGGCACACGACGTTACAACGGATTCTCATTAGAATCACACAACACTAGAATTTACGTCATTATGCTTCACATACAAAATGACTCAAGACACTCTTGAAATGCATACATATTTACAATATATTCATGCATTCATCTCATTCTATCACATACAATCTATATACATTCACAATATATTCCACAATCTAGGATTCACGTCATACGGCTACCCACATCATATCATATAACAGCACACAAGCTACACGTTATATATCGAAAGCATACAGTATGATAACACACCAAACGCACCCGTTCACGACGGTAAAAGTTGACAAAATGACACGTCTTGAATTTTGCTATAATTGGATCATACACTAACATCAAAACCATTTATCCTAGAAAGAACATCTCTTTATCTTTCCAACACTTTGAACGGGGACTAAAACTGACTTACGAATCAAAAGATATGAATTTTCTAAGTTTTCCGAAAAACCAGAATTTTGCCTAAAAACTGCTACGGGATTTTGCATTTTGGCCCAAAAATCCGACCGATTTAATCCTTTCCTTCAAAAAAAACACATACTCATACTCACCTAACATATAGCAGTGAATTAGAACCATTAAACATGATTTCTACGACGTCCAATTTCCACTCAAATCTCAAACCCTCAATTATCCACAAATGTCAAAAGTTACGAAATCACTCGAATTTAATCAAACAAGTTTCAATAGTCACGGCCTAACATTCCTCGACTAAACTACGCAATTTATTTTGAATTCTAACCGTGAAAACATCGGTTTCTATCGATTTTACCAATTCGACCTAAAATGGAAATATGTGGAAAAACAACCAAAACAATCCAAACAAAACCATACATAATCATACACAATGATAAGATAACAATATTTCATACCCTTACCTGATCAAATCGATTCCTAGAAGTGTTCTTGATGATTTTCCAAACTTTCTCTCTTTTCTTCTTTCTTTCTCTTCTCTTTCTTTTATTTCTCTTTTCTCTCCTTTTTCTCTCTTATATCTTTCTATTCTATTTCTTTTCTATTACTTTTTCTCTCAAAATGTATAATAAATCATTTTATCACAAAATATCTAATAATTCATTTTCTCACATAAAAGTTATAACTTAACATTAATTAAGAAATATCTAAAATACCCTCCAACCTAATTTCCCCGAAAACTCTCAAAAACGATAAAATAACACAATATGTGAACATAACATATTAACACACCAATTCCACAAATAAAATAATAATCACTCAAATAAAATAAAAGACTCAACAAAAATGGGAAATCAAAATCGGGGCGTTACAACTCTCCCCCGCTATAGAAATTTTCGGCCTCGAAAATATTACCTGATTCAAACAACTCCAGATACGACTATCACGTCCCACTCTCTAGTTTCCAAGTCATATTGCCTTTCGAAGCGCCTCCCCACGCTACTTTCACAAGCGCAATATCCTCACCTCCTAGCTTCTTAACTTCACGGTCCAAAATCCTAATCGGTAAAGCTTCAACTGTAAGGTTATCTCTCACTTCAACCTCGTCCATAGGAATAACATGTGATGGATCCGGAACATACTTCTGAAGTTGCGTGTTGCACCCCAAAATTTGCCTAACCTTTTGCTTTACCTAGCTTGTGTTTCATTGCATTCATTTTAGCATTATCATATATATTGCATTGACATGTGTCCAGGAGATCAAGAAGTATGACTACCAGCAAATGGCTACACAAGGTTATGAAGCTATCTAGGAGGTTTATTCAAGTGTTCAAGGGTTGATATCCTCATCAGTGAAGTTAAAGATTCTCAGAGAGGGTGGTTGAAGCCAAGTGTGTACATCTCCTAATTTGAGAGTTGCGGGAAGTCATCTGATGATGTTGAATCCATGAAGTTGGACTTGAAGCCTTGAGAGAGCTCATGAGGAGCATTGAAAATCACTTTGAAGCCTAGACAGGTCATTATAAGAAGGATAAGAAGCTACTACCAAGATTGGTGCAACTAGGGTTTCATCTGGTCAACCCTAGGTCAACAGATGATTTGAAGAAGGTTGAGACCTAATTGCAAGGCCATGTGATCATGTATTGATGTATTAAGATGCCCAAGGGATGATTTCAAGGTCAAATCATTATGAATCAAGAGTGTGAGGAGTTCCTAGGCTAGGGTTTCTAAGCTTGACAGTGTAAAACCCCCTGGTTTAGTGCCTAACTTCAAGACCACATAACTCAAGATGTGATTTTCATCTCACCTTGACCCCAACATGATTGTTGTAGATCGTGATCATAGCTTTAATTTGAGTACTAGAAGTCCTTGATAGAGTTTATAGAATTCATGTTATGAGTCAGACAAGTTACAGGTCATCAGATGGATGTGAATTTGGAGCTTGAAAGTTAACCAACTTGCATGACACGTTTTCCCTAGAAGGAAGTTTCACATGAACTTTTTGCCAACATTAATGTTGTTCCTTATCTTCTTAACTTTCTAAAAAGTACTAGAAGTCCATGATTTGATTTGTGGAACTCAAGATATGAGCTTTACAAGACAAGGGTATTTTGGGAAGTTGAGATTATAGGCCATTTTTTATTATGGGTCAATTTCACCATCTTACACACCTCAAATGACATTTTGTTCAACTTGAAAGTTGTTCAAAATGGTGTTATTTGTTTAACCATAACCCAATAATTCATTGATATGGATTAGATTGAGAAGTGTATGAAGAAATTTTCATGAAGGAAGCATTAAAAGGCATAAAATGAGAAAATTGCAAAAATATTCATTTTGGTTCAAAACATTACAAGTTTGTGCATTTTTTTAAGGTAAAGGACATTTGGAATAGATTGGAATTTTTACATTTCCAAGTTGAAGTTTGGTTCATGGCAAAATGCAAAGTTTCTTAAGAATGAAGTTACATAATAAAGATCCACCATTGATTGGATTCAAGGAAGTAATCTTGACCCTTCACCCTCACTAACACACCAACTATTCATTTGAGCTAAATTGAAGGCCAAACAGAGGTGAATTCATGCTCTGCCATGAAGGAATTTTGAAGGGAATTGAAAAATGGAAATTGGACTTAGAGCAAGTTTGGGCCCCCATTTTCAGCCCAGAACAGTCCTATATAACTTCATGATTGAGTTCAGATCGTTTTTTTTTTGGTGATGGAATGAGCTTGGAAAGGTAAGAAGCAGTTACAAAAGTTAGTTACAATTGAAAATCGAATTTCACCATTGGAGGGATTTCTGAAGAAATTGAGAGTTGAGGAAGCTTCTACCATCATCAAGGATTGATTCTGCACGATTTTGGATAGAGATTGGAGGCTGTATCACTCTCTGTTGAAGCTCAAAACCAGGTTCCTATCTTTCATCCATAAGCTCTGTTCTTGATGAATTGCTATGTTATTTTCACATGATTGTGATCCTTAGAGTGTGTAGAACGTTTTAGGATTAGAACGGTTAAGTTTCATGACAATTCCTGACAGAGCACCTTAGGTTGTAGTTTGGATTTCTCCTTATTTATTGCCCAAGAACGAAAAAGAACATGATATTTGTGATCTAGGAAGTGAGAGGAAGAGAATGGTATAAAAAATTTGAGTTTTTGTGAGGGTTTGAAAAATAGCACTATTCATTACCGCCAGATCTTCTCCAGATGCCAACGCGTGCAGCTCACTCCGTTTTACTATTTTAAATGGCCAGTTCGCATAACAATCGTCTGATTGCGCTGAGGCATGGACTTTGTAATTCCATCGTGCGGTTGGAATTTGATTTCGCGTGTCACTATTCCCTTGGATGCAAAACACTTAGTTTCATTTAGAAACTCAGCTGGGCTTAAGCAACGCGCTATCCCCACCCCCCATCTTGCAGGCCCAATGCAATTATACGTGGATCAACTACTTCCGGCACCCCTTGTAGTTTTTTAATTTAATTTCATTTTCTTTTGTTTTTTAATTGATGGTTGTTTGATTTTAATTCAGAAAAAATAGTAATTGTTGCCAATAAATCTTGAAATAAATCCTGTAGGTAGTTTGACATGTCTAGAATTTTGTCATATTTTTTAATTTTAGTTTTCATGCATTTTTCATTTAATTTCATTTTTTCCATTTTAATATGTTTTTAATGATTGAAAAATTACATGCCATGCTTTGTGATTTTCTTTCTCTTTCAATAATCCATATTAATTTCTGATTTTTTGTATAGCGAATGTTGATACATGGAATAATATTGTAGTATTTTTCTTACATTTTTTATATTCGCTTTGAATAGGGTTTAGAGCACATCTTTAGAGCCTTCCCCATTTGAATCCCCCATAGCCTACATCTTGGTTTATCTTTCTGTTAGTGCCCTTAGGCATAGAGATTTGATTTGAAACTTTAACCATAGATTCTTAACACATCTAGGATCATCTAGGATTTTGCTTAGGATTTTTAGAATTGATTTCCTATTTTTCCCATATTTTACATTCTGACTAAGTTTGTGTATTCCTAATTGCACCTTCTCATAGTTTGGCATCATAAATGAACTTTTAGCCAACTTTAAGCATCCAATCTTCCCATTAACCCTTAGTACCTAGGTTGACACCTTTTTAGGTCCATTTTCAAGTCCTTAACATACCTTTAAGTTCCCTTAGGATGAAATTTCCTTTAGAGCTTAACCATTAGGATTTCTTTAGAAGTTTTTTGGATGATTGCTTTTCCTTGTGTGGCTTCTTTGATTGAGTTTGCCTTGTCACTCCAATCTACCATAGTCCTATCTTTAGGATCCTTCTTAGGAGAGATTAATCCTTCCATTGGTTGGATTTTGTGCATTCCTTAAGAGGTTGAGCCTTGGATAGACATTCATGGCATAGTATATTCCTTTTGTTTATACTAGCTTCTTTCTCCAAGTCCCTTTCTTAGGATCCCTCTTGGGAGAGCCTAATCCTTCCTTTGGTTGGATTTTGTGCATTCCTTAACAGGTTGTGCCTTAGATGTACATTCTGTGTTGATAGACCTTATCCAGATACCTTAAATTGAAATCTAGGACCAACACCCAGTTTCTCTGTCCTATTGACATAGGATCCCTCTTGGGAGAGCCTAATCCTTCCCTTGGTTGGATTCTGTGCATTCCTCAGGAGATTGAGCCCATGATGGACTCTTGTGTTAACACACCTCTAAACCTGATGTAACCTGGGATGACTTCCCTGTTGCTCATCTTGTTTACACTTCTCCCTCCTATTTGATTGATTTGCTTGCTGCATTAGGATAGAACTGCATGAGTAGATTCTTTTGTTTAGGAGCATGACTGCATTGAAAGGTTGAGCTAGTCTCCCTTTGCTTGTTTGCATGAAAGGTTGAGCCTGTCTCCCTATGCTTGTGTGCTTTCTCTGTGCATCTCTGTTTGCATCCCATGTTTGCGTTAGAAGTTGAGACCTCCTCCTTCTGCTTGTACTGTTGCATTGCATATGCATTTGTTTATATTCTTATCTCATCTACTTAATGATTTTAGTTGTGTTTCTGTTTCCCCTTTTTGCATGTTCCCTTAGGATTCTCACCTCCTTGTTCAAGGATGGTGATGATAGACATTAGGTTTACTCCATGCATGACAACACATAGGATAGTTTCCCTTTCAAACTCAACCATAGGATGAATCCATTGCATGACAACATTAGGGCGTGATAGTTTCCCCTATAGAGTCTTCTCTCTTCTCTCCTCAAAACACCAGTAAAACATCTAATAAAGGCTAGTGAGTACAGTGCGTTACGACCCTTAAGCCACTTGGGAAATGAAAATTAAGCGGTTTCCTCTCAATGGTCTAGAGTGTTTAGTATACGTCCTTTGAACGATATGCGACGCATTCGTTCCAAAGTCATAGTCTCTAGTGCAGTACGAATTACAGACATTCATAAAAAACCCTTCTCTCGTAAAAGACAAAAACAGACTTTCAAACCCTTTTTTGCCCCGTGGACTCCTTTAATCAGGAAAACATTTTCAGAAAAAGAGTGTCGTTAACTGTCAGTTCTATCGCAAACGGTAACGCACGAGCCTCCGATGAGCAAGCTGCATACACCAAACTGCTGGAACTGTTTGTTAACCCTACTCGGATAAAAACAGATGAATCGACCCGTGTTTCGTTATCCTGAACTACGTAAGCTCTGATCTCTCACGCCTGTTGAGAGTATGTAAGCACAATACTGACGTATTGGTGAGCAACCTTCCCTTCACCCGTAGTAAGCCAAACTACATTGACTCTGATTTCTCGTTCTCTGACGAGAATACGTAGGCACGAAGCGCGATGCTTTGCCGAGTCATTTTTCTTTTCTTTTTTAGCCAGCCTTGATAAATAGATAGTTAAACCAACCCATCAGATAAACACAACAAGCATGGATCCCATCGAGTACGATGGACGTGAGTGGTGCTAATACCTTCCCCTTGCGTAACCGACTCCCGAACCCAAACATGGTTGCGATGACCTTGTCTTATACCCTTTCGTCAGGTTTTTCTGATCGTTTCCTTTCCCTTTCTGTGGGATAAATAACGAAAGGTGGCGACTCTTATATTTTGTCGGCACCTTATTTTCGCAGTAGCGACAGCTGGCGACTCTGCTAGGGACTCTGGTTCCCTATGCAAGTCAATCCTAGCGCTTGCGTGTTTATCTATTGGGTTTGCATTTATTTATCGCACTTTACTTTCAGTATAATATGATTATTTGATGTGATGTTGTGGGAGGGACTGATTCTGATGAGTGAGAAGCCAAACCCAGGCTTGAGAGAAATCATAGCATTAGAGTGGATTAGTGGTGGACTTGCTTGCTTTGCTCGCACCAGTTCCCATATAATCCACACTCAGACGAGGTTCTCTTTGATGACTTCCTATCGGTCCTTTGGACTCGAGAGGATTTTGGATCTGAGGATTGTCGACTCTAGGGACCGATCATTTGTGACTCGGCTAAGTGAGGCCTCTTCAGGGGGTGATGATGCCAAACCAGAGATGGTGAATGTATCATCATTTCTTCAAAGTTTGTGACGCTGAGGAACGCATAGGATGACATACCTGTGTCAGTGGATTAGGTCCATACCTGTGAGCATGGCTGGGCTATGCAGGAAACTTTTACCTTCAGACAACTTGGTTTTCTCTTGACAGTTTAAATCAGTGACATTGATATCAGTTGGTTCCTATCAGAGCAGTGCTATGTTCTTAACAAGGCAGAACTTTGGTTATTCTTAGTCAACAAGCACAACACTCTTGATCCCTTGCTGCATTTTCGCATTTGCATTTGCATCATCCTAGCATGCTTGCATTTTGACATACATGTTTTGGTATTTCCAAGGATCTGGACCTCGAAACTCGCTGTTGAGCGTTAAATATTTTCCTTGTGGTTTGTCTGTGAAAAGCATGAAGCGAAGCAGACAGATTCCTTGGAAATACCCGAACATGAAATTCGCATTCCATGTGCATAACACGTGTTCGAGGCTGGGATTTATTTTCCTGATCCGGTTTTATTAACATAATTTCAGACATGAAGTAGCTAAACATGCAACAGGTTCAAGAAGAGATGAAGGACGTTCAGAGCCAGATGGGACAATTCGTGTTGGAGATGCAGGCGTTGCGCTTGAATCAGGATGCGCTCAAAAGGGAGAACAATCAGTTGAAAACTCAGGTGGATTTGATGGCAGAAGTGTTGAAGAATGTACTCAGAAAAGATGTGAGCAAATGCCCAAAGCTGCGGCCAGCGCGCTTGCTCCATTGGCGTCTGTGGAACCTATACCCAGGAATGATAGGCCACCGAGACCCTCTGCACAACTTGAAGCTCAAAACGTTTCCCGTCACCGGCCACGTCAGGTTTCTCAGGACAGCCCTAGAAGACATGGTCAAAAGATGAAACTATCTGACAGAATCCTCGATCTAATCCCTTTGGATTATGACCAGTTGGTGCAACTCTTGCTCCAACTTCAGTTGGTTAAACCCCAACTTATGGTTCTATTGACTGAGGAACTACCACCTGGCTGGGACGTAAACCCCCATTGCAAGTTCCATTCTGGATCACCGGGGCACGACGTAACGAACTGTAAAGCTTTTAAGCATAAGGTTCAAGACTTGATTGATTCAAGAGCAATCAAATTCGTGTCGGGCGGCATGAAAGCATCAGGAAAATTCATCCCTTATCATGCAAAAGAGATGGATGTTCCCATCACCTCACCTGAAGTTGAGAAAGATCAGGAGTATATCCTGCGGTCTTTAAAGTCTGAATCGCCTTGCCCGCAATTTCTGCCTATTCCGGGATCGAGCTTAAGGATGAAAGCGCCTGAACAGATAGAGTCTTCATTAGTTCAGACCTCGTCTCCCAATGTCTCTGTTGATCAACGCAGACAACCTCTTGATCTGTTGCAGCAAAACTATCGGAGCCCGAATCAGAGTTAACCTCACAACAACCGCTCTTCTGATCGAGTATGAAGACTTCAAGGGTCGCTCCCCTCAGCAGCAAATCAGTGTGAAAGCCCAGTTTCCTGAAGGCTGGCAATTTTTGTTTTATTCTGTTATTTCTTTGCATTTGTAGTTTCTTTTCTATCTATATGCAATTTTCGTTTGTAAAACTTGTTGTTTTTCAATTGATATTGATAAATGAAATAAATATGCATGTTTTGAACTAATCCATTCGTGTTCACTCTATTGCTTTCTTTTATTTCAAACGCTTGTTTAAGTGGAATTCAGGGAGGATGACGAAATCTAACGATGTGTAAGCTTCCGATGCTATGCTTTTGAATAAAAACCTGTTGATGATGTACAATAATTGTTTCAATCCACAAACACCGGAGATATAAGGAAGATAATCCCTTGTTAACCCCTTTGAGCCGAGTAGTAGGAGTTTCTTTCTGAAAACGAAAAAAAACTCAATCTTAACCGGGGGCAGGGTAGGTGTTAGTTGATTTGATCAAGCGTTCAAATTACAAAAGGAGTGTTCGTTCGAGGATCAATCACACCGCTATAGGTCGTACCTAAAAAACCATTATGGTTAAACCTGGCCGATCAGGAGTGAAACAGTCACGTTATTCCCCAAAGAGTCAGACGAGCCATTGTCATACGATTTGTTCAAAAAAAAAAGAATCAAAAGGAAAAAACCCACTAAGTCGAATCTTGAGAACAAGCGACTTAGGCAAAAATTAGGGTATCCCGCTGGACTTCAAAATCGAATAAACTCAAAGGAGTTAGTCCAGGAAAAAGTTAGGGGAAAACGAAAAACGAGAAACGAAAAAACGAAAAGGAAGAAGGATTATGAAAGAAAAATCCTCAAAGAACGAAATCGTGTGGCTCCGGACGCCGAAAGACGAAAAGAGAGTGGTTGTCACTTCGAAAAAGGGTGATCTCTTGAACTATCACTCAAACTTTGAAAGGTGAACGCTAAGGTCGAATTAGCTGAACGTAGGATCAGAGAACATCAAGGAGAATGGGTGGTTTAGAATGAATTTTGAGCCTATATCCTTTCTTCTTTAAACAGTGAACCTGACCACGTTACAACCTTTAAAAGTCCTAATTGAAATAGGTTTGTTTCGAAAGCAATCTTCAGTAAAGATCGCATCGAAACTGACTCCTAGAAAGGATTCCCTTTACAGCGTTGTATTAATATTGACATGTTGATGAATGATTTCATACACTTTATGTCATAAAATTTTTTCCAATGAACAGGAATGGATTTCCAAAACTGCCATATGCATTGCATTTGATATGACTTTTATGCAGAACAACTTGTTTTACTAGCGAGTAAGCGCTTGACAGCGAGAAAGTTTCCACGATGGAAAGATTTGATCAGGACAGAATGCAGAACGCCTGAATTCCGGTGAACCGAGGCAAGCTATATCAAATGATCATGGCATGAGAGTCAACTATTCCAGAAATTAGTTAATCCGGGGCAATCAAGTCGAGATTTGATGAATCTCTCGCGGCCAAAGGCACTGCTCCCCACAAATCTGCCCATGAGGGGCAAAGTCACGACAAGGCTGGGGCAGGCCACCCCGAGAGCGTCGAAGCTATCCTTATCCTGAAGATGATTAATATGAAGCACCTCTTCGAGGTTCAAGATGCTGAGGCAGATCAGGTTGCCAAGATTGCAGATTCCCCTTCGAGGAACATCCCACAGAAATCCCACAGGCTGGGGAAAAATATGGAAACAAAGGAATCGTTCCTCTCCGTATCGTCAGAGCTACTCAAGCAGGTTTGATCAACCTTCAAGTTCAAGACGAATGTCGGGAAGCCGTGCTACTTTCCCTCGACCCTTCAACCAAAACCTTTGAATCTAGATAGGATATTTTCCAGCGTCAGTCGTACCTTACCCATCGCGGATAATCTACAGATCAAGGCCTATTGGTGATTGTCAGGAAGCCCAATCCAGAATCCAATCGCCACTGGCACGCAAGAAAGCTTCGTTTGTTTTCCCCAGCAAAGCCCAATCATCATTGGCACGCGCAAGCTATCCCCAGGAGAGTCCAATCATACCTGGCACCTTCTGTTATTCCCTAGGGGAGTTGGCTTCACCCTTCCAGCATTTATTTTGCTGGAATGGCCCTTCTGTGTACAGCTTTTCTCCAGCAGCCCGAGCCTGCATTTGCATCTTTGCATATATCATCATATTTGCATCATATTTGCATTTCATCCCTAAATGCATAGCATTTCCATGTTGTATGGAGCAATACGCCATTCAAACATACGCATATGCATACGAAGCATAAGCCAGGTTTCTGTCAGTCTCCTGGGCAGCGCGAACCACCCTGCGATCCATGCAGGGACATTTATCCAGCAGCTTTGTTCAGACAACTCATCATTTTACTTTCTCTCGGGTTTCAAATCATACGTCGGTTATATTTTGTCCATGAGTCCTCTGATGATGACATCCCCAAGCACAGATAGGTTCTCCCCAAAGCAGAGTTACTTGTTCAAGTTCTCTCTCTTCCCAACGGCATATTCTTGTGATTCGTCAAGATAGATGTTATCAACTTCGGTTAATCAGGCCCTATGGTTCGATGCTCGCTTTTATTTAGCGATTGCCTGCGCATTAGCAGATTGATGCTATCAACTTCGGTTGATCCGGCCCTACGGTTTGATGCTCGCTTTTATTTAGCGATTGCCTGCCCGTTAGCAGATTCATGTTATCAACTTCGATTGATCCGACCTTATGGTTCGATGCTCGCTTTTATTTAGCGATTGCCTGCCCGTAAGCAGATTGATGTTATCAACTTCGATTGATCCGACCTTCTGGTTCGATGCTCGCTTTTATTTAGCGAATGCCTGCCCTTAGCAAATTGATGTTATCAACTTCGGTTGATCCGACCTTCTGGTTCGATGCTCGCTTTTATTTAGCGATTGCCTGCGCGTTAGCAGATTGATGTTATCAACTTCGGTTGATCCGACCCTATGGTTCGATGCTCGCTTATATTTAGCGATTGCCTGCGCATTAGCAGATTGATGATATCAACATTGGTTGATCCGAACTTATGGTTTGATGCACGCTTTATTTTAGCGATTGCCTGCCGTTAGCAGATTGATGTTATCAACTTCGGTTGATCCATCCCTATGGTTCGATGCTCGCTTTTATTTAGCGATTGTATGCCATTTAGCAGATAGATGTTATCAACTTTGGTTGATCCGGCCCTATAGTTCGATGCTTGCTTTTATTTAGCGATTGCCTGCCAGTTAGCTGATTGATGTTATCAACTTCGGTTGATCCGGCCTTATGGTTCGATGCTCGCCTTTATTTAGCGATTGCCTACCCGTTAGCAGATTGATGTTATCAACTTCGGTTGATATGATCCTATGGTTTGATGCTCGCTTTTATTTAACGATTGTCGGCCCGTTAGCAGATTGATGTTATCAACTTCGGTTGATCCGGCCCTATGGTTCGATGCTCGCTTTTATTTAGAGATTTCCTGCCCGTTAGCAGATTGATGTAATAAACTTCGGTTGATCCGACCCTATGGTTCGATGCTCGCTTTTATTTAGCGATTGCCTGCGTGTTAGCAAATAGTTGTTATCAACTTCGGTTGATCTGACCCTATTGTTCGATGCTCGCTTTTATTTAGCAATTGCCTACCCATTAGCATATTGATGTTATCAACTTCGGTTGATCCAGCCTTATGGTTCGATGCTCGCTTTTATTTAGCGATTGTCTGCCAGTTAGCAAATTGATTTTATCAACTTCGGTTGATCCGACCTTCTGGTTCGATGCTCGCTTTTATTTAGTGATTGCCTGCCCGTTAACAGAATGATGTTATCAACTTCGGTTGATCCGGCCCTATGGTTTGATGCTCGCTTTTATTTAGCGATTGTCTGCTCGTTAGTAGATTGATGTTATCAACTTCGGTTGATCCGGCCTTATGGTTCGATGCTCGCTTTTATTTAGCGATTATCTGCCAGTTAACAGATTGATATTATCAACTTTGGTTGATCCGACCTTCTGGTTCGATGCTCGCTTTTATTTATCGATTTCCTGCCCGTTAGCAGATTGATGTTATCAACTTCGGTTGATCCGACCCTATGGTTCGATGATCGCTTTTATTTAGCGATTGCCTGCGTGTTAGCAGATTGTTGTTATCAACTTCGGTTGATCCGGCCCTATGGTTCGATCCTCGCATTTATTTAGCGATTGTCTGCACGTTAGCAAATTGATGTTATCAACTTCGTTTGATCCGGTCTTATGGTTCGATGCTCGCTTTTATTTAGCGATTGTCTACCAGTTAGCAGATTGATGTTATATACTTTGGTTGATCCGACCTTCTGGTTTGATGCTCGCTTTTATTTAGCGATTCCCTGCCCGTTAGCAGATTAATGTTATCAACTTCGGTTGATCCGGCCTTATAGTTCGATGCTCGCTATTATTTAGCGATTGCCTGCTAGTTAGCAGATTGATGTTATCAATTTCGGTTTATCCGGCCTTATGGTTCGATGTTCGCTTTTTTTTAGCGATTGTCTGCCAGTTAGCAGATTGATGTTATCAACTTCGGTTGTTCCAACCTTCTGGTTCGATGCTAGCTTTTATTTAGCGATTGCCTACCCGTTAGCAAATTGATGTTATCAACTTCGGTTGATCCAACCCTATGGTTCGATGCTCGTTTTTATTTAGCGATTGCATGCGTGTTAGCAGATTCATGTTATCAACTTCGGTTAATCCGGCCTTATGGTTCGATGCTCACTTTTATTTAGCAATTGCCTACCCGTTAGTAGATTGATGTTATCAACTTTGATTGATCCGGCCCTATGGTTCGATGCTCGCTTTTATTTAGCGATTGTCTGCCCGTTAGCATATTGGTGTTATCAACTTCAGGTGATCCGGCTTTATGGTTCGATGCTTGTTTTTATTTAGCGATTGTCTACCAGTTAGCAGATTGATGTTATCAACTTCGGTTGATCCGACCTTATGGTTCGATGCTCGCTTTTATTTAGAGATTGCTTGCCAGTTAGCAGAATGATGTTATGAACTTTGGTTGATCCGACCTTCTGGTTCGACGCTCGCTTTTATTTAGCGTTTGTCTGCCCGTTAGCATATTGATGTTATCAACTTCGGTTGATCCAGACTTATGGTTCGATGCTCGATTTTATTTAGCGATTGTCGTCGTGTTAGCAGATTGATGTTATCAACTTCGGTTGATCCGGCCTTATGGTTCGATGCCCGCTTTTATTTAACGATTACCTGCCCATTAGCAGATTGATGTTATCAACTTCGGTTGATCCGGCCCTATGGTTAGATGCTCGCTTTTTTTTAGCGATTGTCTGCCAGTTAGCATATTGATGTTATCAACTTCGGTTCATCCGGCCTTATGTTTTGATCCTCGATTATTTTTAGCGATTGCCTGCCGTTAGCAGATTGATGTTATCAACTTCGGTTGATCCGACCTTTTGGTTCGATGCTCGCTTTTATTTAGCGATTGCCTGCCCGTTAGCACATTGATGTTATCAATTTCGGTTGATCCGACCCTATGGTTCGATGCTCACTTTTATTTAGCGATTGCCTGCATGTTAGCAGATTGATGTTATCAACTTCGGTTGATCCGGCCTTATGGTTCGATGCCCGCTTTTATTTAGCGATTGCCCGCCCGTTAGCAGATTGATGTTATCAACTTCGGTTGATCCGGCCCTATGGTTCGATGCTCGCTTTTATTTAGCGATTGCCTGCCCGTTAGCAGATTGATGTTATCAACTTCGGTTGATCCGACCTTATGGTTCGATGCTCGCTTTTATTTAGCGATTGCCTGCCAGTTAGCAGATTGATGTTATCAACTTCGGTTGATCCGGCCTTATGGTTCGATGCTTGCTTTTATTTAGCGATTGCCTGCCCGTTAGCAGATTGATGTTATCAACTTCGATTGATCCGGCCCTATGGTTCGATGCTTGCTTTTATTTAGCTATTGCATGTGTGTTGGCAGATTGATGTTATCAACTTCGGTTGATCCGGCCTTATGGTTCGATGCTCGCTTTTATTTAACGATTTCCTTCCCATTAACAGATTGATGTTATCAACTTCGGTTGATACGGCCCTATGGTTCGATGCTCGATTTTATTTAGCATATCCCTGCCCGTTAGCAGATTGATGTTATCAACTTCGGATGATCCGGCTCTATGGTTCGATGCTCGCTTTTATTTAGCGATTGCCTGCCCGTTAGCAGATTGATGTTATCAACTTCGGTTGATCCGGCTTTATGGTTCGATGCTCGCTTTTATTTAGCGATTGCCTGCCAGTTAGCAGATTGATGTTATCAACTTCGGTTGATCCGACCTTCTGGTTCGTTGTTCGCTTTTATTTAGCGATTTCCTGCCCGTTAGCAGATTGATGTTATCAACTTCGGTTGATCCGACCCTATGGTTCGATCATCGCTTTTACTTAGCGATTGCCTGCGTGTTAGCAGATTGTTGTAATCAACTTCGGTTGATCCGGCCCTATGGTTCGATGCTCGCTTTTATTTAGCGATTGACTGCCCGTTAGGAGATTGATGTTATCAACTTCGTTTGATCCGGCCTTATGGTTCGATGCTCGCTTATTTTTATCGATTGCCTGCCCGTTAGCAGATTGATATTATCAACTTCGGTTGATCCGGCTCTATGGTTTGATGCTCGCTTTTATTTAGCGATTGCCGACCCGTTAGCATATTGATGTTATCAACTTCGGTTGATCCGACCCTATGGTTCGATGCTCGCTTTTATTTAGCGATTGCCTGCGTGTTAGTAGATTCATGTTATCAACTTCGGTTGATCCGGCATTATGGTTCGATGCTCACTTTTATTTAGCGATTGCCTAGCCGTTAGTAGATTGATGTTATCAACTTTGATTGCTCTGGCTCTATTGTTCGATGCTCCCTTTTATTTAGCGATTGCCTGCTCGTTAGCATATTGATGTTATCAACTTTGGGTGATCCGGTTTTATGGTTCGATGCTCGCTTTTATTTAGCGATTGCTTGCCAATTAGCAGATTGATGTTTTCAACTTCGGTTGATCCGACCTTACGGTTCGATGCTCGCTTTTATTTAGCGATGGCTTGCCAGTTAGCAGATTGATGTCATGAACTTTGATTGATCCGACCTTCTGGTTTGATGCTCGCTTTTTTTAGCGATTGTCTGCCGGTTAGCATATCGATGTTATCAACTTCGGTTGATCCGGCCTTATGGTTCGATGCTCGCTTATTTTTAGCGATTGCCTGCCGTTAGCAGATTGATGTTATCAACATCGGTTGATCCGACCTTTTGGTTCGATGCTTGCTTTTATTTAGCGAATGTCTGCCCGTTAGCAGATTGATGTTATCAATTTCGCTTAATCCGGCCCTATGCTTCGATGCTCACTTTTATTTAGCGATTACCTGCGTGTTAGCAGATTGATGTTATCAACTTCGGTTGATCCGGCCTTATGGTTCGATGCTCGCTTTTATTTAGCGATTGCTCGCCCGTTAGCAGATTGATGTTATCAACTTCGGTTGATCCGACCTGCTGGTTCGACGCTCGCTTTTATTTAGCGATTGCCTGCCAGTTAGCAGATTGATGTTATCAACTTCGGTTGATCCGGCCTTATGGTTCGATGCTCTATTTTATTTAGCGATTGTCATCGTGTTAGCAGATTGATGTTATCAACTTCGGTTGATCCGGCCTTATGGTTCGATGCCCGCTTTTATTTAACGATTACCTGTCCATTAGCAGATTGATGTTATCAACTTCGGTTGGTCCGGCCCTATGGTTAGATGCTCGCTTTTTTTTAGCGATTGTCTGCCAGTTAGCATATTAATGTTATCATCTTCGGTTCATCCGGCCTTATGGTTTGATCCTCGATTATTTTTAGCGATTGCCTGCCGTTAGCAGATTGATGTTATCAACTTCGGATGATCCGACCTTTTGGTTCGATGCTCGCTTTTATTTAGCGATTGCCTGCCCGTTAGCACATTGATGTTATCAATTTCGGTTTATCCGACCCTATGGTTCGATGCTCGCTTTTATTTAGCGATTGCCTGCGTGTTAGCAGATTGATGTTATCAACTTTGGTTGATCCGGCCTTATGGTTCGATACCCACTTTTATTTAGGGATTGCCCGCCCGTTAGCAGATTGATGTTATCAACTTCGGTTGATCCGGCCCTATGGTTCGATGCTCGCTTTTATTTAGCGATTGCCTGCCCGTTAGCAGATTGATGTTATCAACTTCGGTTGATCCGACCTTATGGTTCGATGCTCGCTTTTATTTAGCGATTGCCTGCCAGTTAGCAGATTGATGTTATCAACTTCGGTTGATCCGGCCTTATGGTTCGATGCTTGCTTTTATTTAGCGATTGCCTGCCCGTTAGCAGATTGATGTTATCAACTTCGATTGATCCGGCCCTATGGTTCGATGCTTGCTTTTATTTAGCTATTGCATGTGTGTTGGCAGATTGATGTTATCAACTTCAGTTGATCCGGCCTTATGGTTCGATGCTCGCTTTTATTTAGCGATTTCCTGCCCATTAACAGATTGATGTTATCAACTTCGGTTGATACGGCCCTATGGTTCGATGCTCGCTTTTATTTAGCATATCCCTGCCCGTTAGCAGATTGATGTTATCAACTTCGGATGATCTGGCCCTATGGTTCGATGCTCGCTTTTATTTAGCGATTGCCTGCCCGTTAGCAGATTGATGTTATCATCTTCGGTTGATCCGGCTTTATGGTTCGATGCTCGCTTTTATTTAGCGATTGCCTCCCAGTTAGCAGATTGATGTTATCAACTTCAGTTGATCCGACCTTCTGGTTCG
Source organism: Lathyrus sativus (assembly GCA_963859935.3). NCBI lineage: Eukaryota > Viridiplantae > Streptophyta > Magnoliopsida > Fabales > Fabaceae > Lathyrus > Lathyrus sativus. The sequence continues at coordinate 489,365,338 of OZ012735.1, read as the reverse complement.
TTGTTCGCTTTTATTTAGCGATTTCCTGCCCGTTAGCAGATTGATGTTATCAACTTCGGTTGATCCGACCCTATGGTTCGATGATCGCTTTTACTTAGCGATTGCCTGCGTGTTAACAGATTGTTGTAATCAACTTCGGTTGATCCGGCCCTATGGTTCGATGCTCGCTTTTATTTAGCGATTGACTGCCCGTTAGGAGATTGATGTTATCAACTTCGTTTGATCCGGCCTTATGGTTCGATGCTCGCTTATTTTTATCGATTGCCTGCCCGTTAGCAGATTGATATTATCAACTTCAGTTGATCCGGCTCTATGGTTTGATGCTCGCTTTTATTTAGCGATTGCCGGCCCGTTAGCAGATTGATGTTATCAACTTCGGTTGATCCGACCCTATGGTTCGATGCTCTCTTTTATTTAGCGATTGCCTGCGTGTTAGCAGATTCATGTTATCAACTTCGGTTGATCCGGCATTATGGTTAGATGCTCACTTTTATTTAGCGATTGCCTAGCCGTTAGTAGATTGATGTTATCAACTTTGATTGATCTGGCCCTATGGTTCGATGCTCCCTTTTATTTAGCGATTGCCTGCTCGTTAGCATATTGATGTTATCAACTTTGGGTGATCCGGTTTTATGGTTCGATGCTCGCTTTTATTTAGCGATTGCTTGCCAATTAGCAGATTGATGTTTTCAACTTCGGTTGATCCGACCTTACGGTTCGATGCTCGCTTTTATTTAGCGATGGCTTGCCAGTTAGCAGATTGATGTCATGAACTTTGATTGATCCGACCTTCTGGTTCGATGCTCGCTTTTTTTAGCGATTGTCTGCCGGTTAGCATATTGATGTTGTCAACTTCGGTTGATCCGGCCTTATGGTTCGATGCTCGCTTATTTTTAGCGATTGCCTGCCGTTAGCAGATTGATGTTATCAACTTCGGTTGATCCGACCTTTTGGTTCGATGCTTGCTTTTATTTAGCGAATGTCTGCCCGTTAGCAGATTGATGTTATCAATTTCGCTTAATCCGGCCCTATGCTTCGACGCTCACTTTTATTTAGCGATTACCTGCGTGTTAGAAGATTGATGTTATCAACTTCGGTTGATCCGGCCTTATGGTTCGATGCTCGCTTTTATTTAGCGATTGCTCGCCCGTTAGCAGATTGATGTTATCAACTTCGGTTGATCCGACCTGCTGGTTCGATGCTCGCTTTTATTTAGCGATTGCCTATCAGTTAGCAGATTGATGTTATCAACTTCGGTTGATCCGGCCTTATGGTTCGATGCTCGATTTTATTTAGCGATTGTCGTCGTGTTAGCAGATTGATGTTATCAACTTCAGTTGATCCGGCCTTATGGTTCGATGCCCGCTTTTATTTAACGATTACCTGTCCATTAGCAGATTGATGTTATCAATTTCGGTTGATCCGGCCCTATGGTTAGATTCTCGCTTTTTTTTAGCGATTGTCTTCCAGTTAGCATATTGATGTTATCAATTTCGGTTCATCCGGCCTTATGGTTTGATCCTCGATTATTTTTAGCGATTGCCTGCCGTTAGCAGATTGATGTTATCAACTTCGGATGATCCGACCTTTTGGTTCGATGCTCGCTTTTATTTAGCGATTGCCTGCCCGTTAGCACATTGATGTTATCAATTTCGGTTTATCCGACCCTATGGTTCGATGCTCGCTTTTATTTAGCGATTGCCTGCGTGTTAGCAGATTGATGTTATCAACTTTGGTTGATCCGGCCTTATGGTTCGATGCCCTCTTTTATTTAGGGATTACCCGCCCGTTAGCAGATTGATGTTATTAACTTCGGTTGATCCGGCCCTATGGTTCGATGCTCGCTTTTATTTAGCGATTGCCTGCCCGTTAGCAGATTGATGTTATCAACTTCGGTTGATCCGACCTTATGGTTCGATGCTCGCTTTTATTTAGCGATTGCCTGTCAGTTAGCAGATTGATGTTATCAACTTCGGTTGATCCGACCTTATGGTTCGATGCTTGCTTTTATTTAGCGATTGCCTGCCCGTTAGCATATTGATGTTATCAACTTCGATTGATCCGGCCCTATGGTTCGATGCTTGCTTTTATTTAGCGATTGCATGTGTGTTGGCAGATTGATGTTATCAACTTCGGTTGATCCGGCCTTATGGTTCGATGCTCGCTTTTATTTAGCGATTTCCTGCCCATTAACAGATTGATGTTATCAACTTCGGTTGATACGGCCCTATGGTTCGATGCTCGCTTTTATTTAGTGAATCCCTGCCCGTTAGCAGATTGATGTTATCAACTTCGGTTGATCCGGCCTTATGGTTCGATGCTTGCTTTTATTTAGCGATTGCCTGCCCGTTAGCATATTGATGTTATCAACTTCGATTGATCCGGCCCTATGGTTCGATGCTTGCTTTTATTTAGCGATTGCATGTGTGTTGGCAGATTGATGTTATCAACTTCGGTTGATCCGGCCTTATGGTTCGATGCTCGCTTTTATTTAGCGATTTCCTGCCCATTAACAGATTGATGTTATCAACTTCGGTTGATACGGCCCTATGGTTCGATGCTCGCTTTTATTTAGTGAATCCCTGCCCGTTAGCAGATTGATGTTATCAACTTCGGTTGATCTGACCCTATGGTTCGATACTCGCTTTTATTTAGCGATTGCCTGCCTGTTAGCAGATTGATGTTATCAACTTCGGGTGATCCGGATTTATGGTTCGATGCTCGCTTTTATTTAGCGATTGCCTGCCAGTTAGCAGATTGATGTTATCAACTTCGGTTGATCCGACCTTCTGGTTCGTTGTTCGCTTTTATTTTGCGATTTCCTGCCCGTTAGCAGATTGATGTTATCAACTTCGGTTGATCCGACCCTATGGTTCGATGATCGCTTTTACTTAGCGATTGCCTGCGTGTTAGCAGATTGTTGTTATCAACTTCGGTTGATCCGTCCCTATGGTTCGATGCTCGCTTTTATTTAGCGATTGACTGCCCGTTAGGAGATTGATGTTATCAACTTCGTTTGATCCGACCTTATGGTTCGATGCTCGCTTATTTTTATCGAATGCCTACCCGTTAGCAGATTGATATTATCAACTTCGGTTGATCCGGCTCTATGGTTTGATGCTCACTTTTATTTAGCGATTGCCGGCCCGTTAGCAGATTGATGTTATCAACTTCGGTTGATCCGACCCTATGGTTCGATGCTCGCTTTTATTTAGCGATTGCCTGCGTGTTAGCAGATTCATGTTATAAACTTCGGTTGATCCGGCATTATGGTTCGATGCTCACTTTTATTTAGCGATTGCCTAGCCGTTAGTAGATTGATGTTATCAACTTTGATTGATCTGGCCCTATGGTTCGATGCTCCCTTTTATTTAGCGATTGCCTGCTCGTTAGCATATTGATGTTATCAACTTTGGGTGATCCGGTTTTATGGTTCGATGCTCGCTTTTATTTAGCGATTGCTTGCCAATTAGCAGATTGATGTTTTCAACTTCGGTTGATCCGACCTTACGGTTCGCTGCTCGCTTTTATTTAGCGATGGCTTGCCAGTTAGCAGATTGATGTCATGAACTTTGGTTGATCCGACCTTTTGGTTCGATGCTCGCTTTTTTTAGCGATTGTCTTCCGGTTAGTATATTGATGTTATCAACTTCGGTTGATCCGGCCTTATGGTTCGATGCTCGCTTTTTTTTAGCGATTGCCTGCCGTTAGCAGATTGATGTTATCAACTTCGGTTGATCCAACCTTTTGGTTCGATGCTCACTTTTATTTAGCGAATGTCTGCCCGTTAGCAGATTGATGTTATCAATTTCGGTTAATCCGGCCCTATGCTTCGATGCTCACTTTTATTTAGCGATTGCCTGCGTGTTAGCAGATTGATGTTATCAACTTCGGTTGATCCGGCCTTATGGTTCGATGCTCGCTTTTATTTAGCGATTTCTCGCCCGTTAGCAGATTGATGTAATCAACTTCGGTTGATCCGACCTGCTGGTTCGATGCTCGCTTTTATTTAGCGATTGCCTGCCAGTTAGCAGATTGATGTTATCAACTTCAGTTGATTCGGCCTTATGGTTCGATGCTTGCTTTTATTTAGCGATTGCCTGCCCGTTAGTAGATTGATGTTATCAACTTTGGTTGATCCTACCCTTTGGTTCGATGATCGATTTTATTTAGCGATTGCTTGCGTGTTAGCAGATTGATGTTATCAACTTCGGTTGATCCGGCCTTATGGTTCGATGCTCGCTTTTATTTAGCGATTTCCTGCCCATTAACAGATTGATGTTATCAACTTCGGTTGATACGGCCCTATGATTCGATGCTCGCTTTTAATTAGCGAATCCCTGCCCGTTAGCAGATTGATGTTATCAACTTCGGTTGATCCGGCCATATGGTTCGATGCTCGCTTTTATTTAGCGATTGCCTGCCAGTTAGCAGATTGATGTTATCAACTTCGGTTGATCCGACCTTCTGGTTCGATGCTCGCTTTTATTTAGCGATTTCCTGCCCGTTAGCAGATTGATGTTATCAACTTCGGTTGATCCGACCCTATGGTTCGATGATCGCTTTTATTTAGCGATTGCCTGCGTTTAGCAGATTGTTGTTATCAGCTCCGGTTGATCCGGCCCTATGGTTCGATGCTCGCTTTTATTTAGCGATTGACTACCCGTTAGCATATTGATGCTATCAACTTCGGTTGATCCGGCCTTATGGTTCGGTGGTCGCTTTTATTTAGCGATTGCCTACCAGTTAGCAGATTGATGTTATAAACTTCGGTTGACCCGACCTTCTGGTTCGATGCTCGCTTTTATTTAGCGATTTCCTGCCCGTTAGCAGATTAATGTTATCAACTTCGGTTGATCCGGCCCTATGTTTCGATGCTCGCTTTTCTTTAGCGATTGCCTTCCCGTTAGCAAATTGATGTTATCAACTTCGGTTGATCCGACCTTATGGTTCAATGCTCGCTTTTATTTAGCGATTGCCTGCCAGTTAGCAGATTGATGTTATCAACTTCGGTTGATCCGGCCTTATGTTTCGATGCTTGCTTTTATTTAGCGATTGTCTGCCCATTAGGAGATTGATGTTTTCAACTTCGGTTGATTCGGCCTTATGGTTCATTGCTCGCTTATTTTTAGCGATTGCCTACTGTCGCTACTGCGAAAATCGGCGCCGGCTGAACAGAAGAGTCGCCACCGTGCGTTATTTATCCCACGGGAGGGAAAGGAAACGCTCGAGGTAAACCTACCGCAAATACGGGAAAGGAATGGTCATCGCAACCAAATCCTGGGTTCGGGAGTAGGTTACGCAAGGGGAAGGTATTAGCACCCCTCACGTCCGTCGTACTCGACGGGATCCGCGCTTGTTTTCGGGTATGGATTGTTATTGCTATCTAAACTAAAGGTCAGGGGTTAAAAGAAAATAAAATGACTCGGCAAAGCATCGCACTTTATGCCTACGTATTCCCGTCTGGAACGAGAAATCAGAGTCAACGTAGTTCGCCTACCTACGGGAAAGGAGGGGAAGGTTGCTCGCTAGGATATCGCATCCTATGCCTACGTACTTTCATACAACATGAAAGATCCGAGCAAACGTAGTTCGGGCCACGTACGACACAAGTCTGTCTTGATTGATTTTATTCCTTCTGAAAAAAGGTTTTTTTCTGATTAACAGTCCAAGCGGACAAAAAATGACGTTTTGATGAGTTCACATTCTTTTACGGAAGAAGTGTCTTTTATTGTGTTTGAAATCTTTATTGTGTTTTTCTGTTTGTTTTGAGAAAGGAGAGACAGAACTCTAACCTATGGTTGAAAAGGGAATCAAACTAACCTAATGTTATCATGCATGGGTTAAGACCTAATGTCTATCATGCTCCTCTCCTGCACAGAGAGAAACAGAGATCCTAAGGGAATAGACGGAAACAGAAACAATAACAGATATATAGTAAAGCGGTAAAATGCATGGATGCAACAATACAAGCGAGGCAAGGGAGTCCCACTCAACCTCGAACCTAGAAAACAATAGGCAAAAGTGAACAGGATTCACTTTCAACCCAACAGGTTAAACAGCAAACAATACAGCCAGGGAAAACCAATCAATACATCAAATATCAAAAACAACAAAAATAAACAGCCACAGCAGCTCTGCATCAACATCTGTCTTCAAGTCATCACCAATCAACTACAAGCTTCAGCAAGCCTCAGTCTCCATCATCATAGCCTTCAAGCAAGGTCTTTGTCATCAGTCTGCAATGGCTTTTCTTCAAGTCTCAATCTCCAAGATGAACATCAGTCAACAAGATAAAAGTGAATGTTAAACAGTAGACTGCCTACCAAGGGTGGCTCATCAACTGTTAACATTATACAGACAATTTTCTCTCAAAAGTTCTATCTTTCAAATACATTCACTGATCCTTCCAAAGGAAGGAGGTGGATATTTGAAAGAGACTTTGAATCATAGAGAAAGGATGGATGCAGACAAGGCATTCCATGTTTGAGAAACAAGCTTTCTAATCTAGAGCTCTGCCTAGCTCCTAAACCCTAGACTCCTCAACAGCTGCCAGCACAGAATCTCCTCATCAACTCTGGAAGTTGGACTTCAATCTCTGGATCTCCAGTGGCTTCATCATCACAAGCCTTCATCTCTCCCAATCCCCAAGCAATCCCAATACCCACACAGACAAATCATAATCCCCAGAGAGGGCACACCACACCAATCAAGCAAATACAGACAGTATACTAATAGCAGTAGGGGAATCCTAACATTTTCTAAGGGATCTAATAACTACCCCTAATCCCTATAGTCCCATACCCCAAAAATTCAATTTCTAACTCCTAAGGGAAATGAACTAATTCACCTATATTATCTCCTAAACCCTAGTTTTTTTCATGTTATTCATACCTAAACAAATCTCCTAAAATTAAGTCCTAACAATATGAACTAAATTTTATATACAAGATAAATGTCTAAACTAACCAACCTAAAAAGAATGGATTAAATATATTGAAGCATCTATTCAAACTAAAATTACCAAATTCATGGATCAAACAAAATGATATTTACACCTATTTAAAAGAAAAATATGCCAAAAATATTAAAATAAAATGAAATTGGAATTTTTTTGTATGATATTTTTCTTGACAAAAATATGAACAATATGAAAAAACAACCAATTAAAAACTAGCATTTTTCTATTTTTTATGAATTTTCAAAGAATTAATATTTTTGAAAGAAAATAAAATGAGAAATAGTTGAAAGGGGTGCATCTAGTAAAGAAAACCAGTTAAAAGAATAAACTGGGCCCAGACTGAGGGCGCGCATAGCAAGCGCGTCTAGGCCCATCACCATCAGAAAACAATGACAAAAAATAAAAAAACTGCAAACGGTGCAAATAGCGAATATTTCAGTTAAAATCATATTGGGCCTGCATCTGGGGGTGTCATTAGCATGAGAATCCAAAGCCCACCAGAAACCTTTAAGTGAAACGGTGCGTTGCACCATTTAAATCTCCCTCCGAATTTCTTTTAATCGTGGCCGTTGGATGTGAAGCCAAGTCAAGGGTCAATGCCTGATCGTGTGGCCAGAAGGTTGTCTTCAACCTTAGAAACCCTAGGGTTTCTGAAACTCCCTTCACCATGAACGAATCTTCGAGCTCTCTGTTCTCTCTTGTCTCTCCATGGATTCATTCGATGTTAAAAGCAAAATTGCTCCCCTTCTTCCCCTCTTCACAGCCATACCAATAGTTCTTCCTAAAACTCACTCAAGAGACAAACCCGATAGGTGCAATAATTCTGGTCCACCATTATCACCTGTGATCAAACCTCCCAATTCTCTCTAATTCTTGCCCTAGACTGATCTATGTTCCATGCTGATCATTATGAGCTAATTATCTAAGATTTTCATGCATTGAACCATGAGTTACAAGTCTTAACAGTTTTGACACACCATTAACAACCTCCATAAAACTTCTCCAAACTCACCAAAATCAGTCATCAATCCTACCTTAACCTTTCTATGCTAACAAATCCCTATAAGTCTAACTAAAACATGCAATTCGAAGGAGAAACCTACCTGGTGTAAAATGGAGAAAACAGCTATGAAACTCCTTGATCCAATGCTTGCAATGATTGGAACTTGATCCACACTACCAATTCTTGATTCTGTATGCAGAAATCCTGACTCAAACTTCTTGGATCTTGTGATTGAAGAATTCTTGCTTCTTGGATGATTCACTTGTATGGCACGAGTTCTACTCCAATCAACCAAATACTTGTATGAATTATGATCTATGAATGATGGTGATGAAAATCAGATCAAGAATTGTGAAAATTGGTGAAGATTTGAGGTAGTTTGAATTGATTTTGCAAAATGGAAGAAAGGTGTGAAACTTGAGGTTATGAGCAATGTGATTCACCAACAATGGCATGAAGCCACTCAATGCAATATATACATGAACTTAGAAAGCCCTAGAAGTTTGTAGAACCTTCTCATGCACAATTTCCCTTGGATTTGGATTATGTAACTTCATGTGTAAGTAACCATGCATAACTCCTAAATCTTGAACCAAACTCAAAATTCTACTTTTTCCAATGTTCTCAAAATGATTTTTCCAATCAAAATGACCTATAATTTCACCTCATTTGGCCAAAGTATGAAAAATCTCATTTTTAGGTCATTTTTTATTCATTAAATTCACCAATTTTGAAACCTTGTGCTATGAGTCTTTTCAATCTCTCATGGTCACTTTTATAGACTCAAAATGTCATTTGGAGCAAGTTTGATGTTGTGAAGTTTTTTATTTGAAGCTTCCTTGTATGGGTTTTGGGCATAGGCTTGAAATGACCTGTAATTCTCAGATGACCAAAATACCCTTTGCTTGCCAAGACCATACGTAGAGTTCCACAAATCATATGAAGGCATACCATACCATTATAGAAAGCTAAGACAATGAGGAAAAACTCTTATGTTTACCAGAAATTCATTTGAAATCTCCTTGAGGGGTAAAAATTGCTTGGAAGTCAAGTCACTTTCATAGACAAAATTTCAGATACCTCAGATGACCTGTAACTTGCAAGGACCATAACTTGAGTTATATAAATCTCCTTAATGTCTTCCACCACTCAAATTAAAGGTCTTGATATCCTCTACAAGTTTCATGTTGGCCAAGGATCCATTTGAATCTTGCATTTTGACTTATCTTGCTTGGAAATTTGACCTAAACTAGGGGATTTCACATAGAAACCCTAATTTAGAAACTCCTCTTCTCCTTGATTTCTCTTGAATTCTTCTTAACATATCACCATATCCTTCATTTACATGTCAAATGATGAACCCCACATCTCTCCAATAGCCCTTAATGCCTCTCAATCAGTCAATTGACCTAGAGTTGACCCCAGATGAAACCCTAGTTGACTGTCTTCAACTGCACTTCTTGTGATCACACCAATGACTTGTCTCCTTCTCCAAATGACTTTCTAAATCTTCTATGATGGCTAGATACTCTCCATGCTCAATCCACAACTCACAATTTCTTTGATGGTCCTCAGATACCCTCAGATAGGAGATAGATGCACTGATTGATCCATTGACTTCCTAGCTTTCAAATTCTTTCTGATGACTTGAATGAGATTGAATTAGAATAATAACCTCTTGATAGGCTCATAGAGATGAGAATAATGCCTGGTCCCCTGTTGGATGACTTGTTATGCTATGCTATGCAGATGATTAGACTATGTACATGACCCTATATGCAAATGCTAATGGTATTGAAACATAAACCAAGTGAATAAAGGTTGAGCAAATTTTAGGGTGCAACAGCTGCCCCTATTCAAGCGACTTGGACCCGATTGGGTGAAGAGCCCGGAGCCTTCAGACATTCGCGGTACGAGACGGTTGAATACTATGAACCCAGAAATTTGCCAACTGCAGAAATGAACCACACCACTGCTTGGGGAACGATATTCATCAACTGAATCTGACTGCTTACAGCAGCCCACTGATCTCGTGCTGGGGATTATTTTCATCAGCCTGAAAAAGACTTTATCATCGCAGAGATAGAATTTTGTCCACGTTAGGACTCCTCCTGCCGTCAACTCGAAAAAACTTCAACAACTTCGTTGGGGATGGCTCGTCTGCCTTCTCGTCAGAAATAAATCGTCCACGTTAGGAATAACACCGTCCACGTAAGGACTAAGACTTCGTCTGGATCTGTCCACGTCAGGACTACATCTTCTTTCCACGTAAGGAACCAACTTCTTTTATGAATCTGTCCGCGTCAGGACTAAACTTTCCACGTAAAGAATACATCGTTCTTCCACGTAAGGAATCAAACTTTCCACGTCAGGAATGCTATCTTGCCACGTAAGGAATCACATTTTGATTCGTCCACGTAAGGACTCCAACTTGTTCCACGTAAGGAATCATATCTTTCCACGTAAGGAAACCCCCATCTTTCCCCGTAAGGAAACCACTCTTTCTGATTTGTCCACGTAAGGACTCCCACCTTTCCACGTAAGGAATCCATCTCCTTTCCACGTAAGGAAACCAATATTCTTCCACGTAAGGAATAAAATTATTGATTTGTCCACGTAAGGACTCCAAGCTTTCCACGTAAGGAACACAATTTTACTCGATCTGTCCACGTCAGGACCACATCATTCCACGTAAGGAATAAACTTGTCCACGTTAGGACTACATCGTCCACGTTAGGACCCACTTTTCCACGTAAGGACTACATCATTCCACGTAAGGAACACTCCTTTATCTGTCCACGTAAGGACTCCAATCTTTCCACGTAAGGAAACGCTTTTCGTCTTGATTTATCCACGTCAGGACCCACCTCTTGACTCGTTGAGGAAATAACTTGTCCACGTCAGGACTCATGTACCTTTGACCCACTGGGGAAGTGAGACTTGTCCACGTCAGGACTCACATCTCAACCTGCTGAAGTAATAGAACTTGTCCACGTTAGGACTTGCGCGTCTCCGAATTGCTGGGGAAATAAAACTCGTCCACGTCAGGACACACACTTTGCCAACAACACGAAGGAGGATAAATTTGTCCACGTCAGGACTCTCGTATCTTGTCATCACAAAGAACTACAAACTTGTCCACGTCAGGACGCACATTTCACCATTACGAATAAAGCTATCTGCTGGAAATAAATGGTCCACGTCAGGACACCAACACGAAGAGTAACCAATTTCGTCCACGTCAGGACTTCACACTCAATCAATACCGAGAACTCGAATCAGTCCACGTCAGGACTAACACATATCGTCACCTGGAAGAAATGTCCACGTCAGGACTCCACGTTCCATCAATTCTGCGAAATCGAACCTGTCCATGCTAGGACTAGCACCTCTTATCAACCATGAGGAAATAAATCTGTCCACGTTAGGACCCCCACTTTTCTAGCACAAAGAAAACCTGTCAAGAAAATTGTCCACGTCAGGACTCATCCTTCCGTTGGTCCCAAACCACAAAACTTCTTAGCACTGATGTGACAGCGATTTTGAAGCGGACTCTACTGGGGATATTTGGAAACCAAACTACCTGACGCACGTTCTGATACCTGGCGGCAGCCTCCGAAATTCTGATTCATGAAACCCTCTGAGGGCAAATAACTCTGCTTGAGGAGACTTTTTCGCCTACTCACTCTGGCGGGGAAAACACGAGAAACTCACAAATAACTCAGTTCGGAGACAAAGAGAACTTCATCATGATAATTCTGTGGGGAATAACGCCGAAGCTGGCCCTTCATTGAATGTCTCCCGTCGAGGCCTCGAATGTTTGGTGATTCATCTGAGCAAGAGCTCTCTCTACCTGCAAGAGAAACAATACTTGAAACAAACGGTTAGCCAACCTAGTTTATGTTTCAAAAGTGCGTATGTTTGACAATGATGCAATGCTCCATTCGTCACGGAAATGCTACGCTTTTACTTGGGTGGATGCAAGTATGACACTATATGCCGATGCCAATGCAGACTCGAACTGCTGAGCTACAGGAACTGCCCCAGCAAAATAAATGTTGAAGACAATGCTGACTCCGCTGGGGATATTCAGATGCTACAGAATTATTCCCGCAAAATAAATGCTGGAAGAGTGAAGTCGACTCAGCTGGGACGTTGGGGACTTAAACCAAACACCTCATTGCAGTAACACCCTGCTGGGGAATATAACTCTGCTGGAGAATAGAAGATGCGCCTGGTATGATTAAACTTCTGCTGGAAAGTGAACGGATATCACACGGGATTCTGACAAAATAAATGCTGGGACACACGGCTAACTCTGCCGGGGAGAGTCTTAATCTTCGAGTTCCTCTAAGAAGAATGAAAATACTTGCTGAAAAGAGAACTCCGTCGGGGATGGAACGATTCTCTTGGGGAAAATCTACTGACTCCGCTGGGGGAGAGAAACTGACCCTGCGGAGAAGGGTAAACTGTCTAAATACAGCTCACCAATATTAATTTTCTGCGGCTAAACCACTCTGCTTGAGATGGAGGAATCCTTCTGGGGGGACACCACACTGTCTGAACACAGCCTACAATCTTGGAATCGCCAAGCTTTGCTAAGGATAAACGATTTTGCTGGAGAACGCCCTTTGGAATACGCTACGACTAGCCGGGGAATTCGATCCTTCTTTAGTGAGGAACATTGCTGTCTTAGAATCGCGACCTGCGTGGGGATTAAGTCTTTCGTTACTGCAATCTTTTGATCGTCCTCTTCATACGGCTATGAATCCTACAACAACACAAACAAGACAAGACAAGCCTATGTAACCAAACCTGTTCAGGTTAGCGTTAGTGACCTTATTTTCAGTTAATTCAAAGTTTTAACAATTGTTGGCAAGGGGCCAGTGACGTTATACACATGCTAGCTTCATTAACCCTAGGCGTTTTATCATGCACAAAACAGTAAGGAACCAACATCGAGTACTGAATAACATATTTTATTGATTAGGCCCCTGAATGGGCGGAGTTTTTTTTTTGTACACGGGATGTAACTCCTGAAAAGAGGAAGCTACGCACAACAAATATACAAATATGCACAAGAAGCATAAATATGTTGACAAATTAAATTTGTACACATGTCGGCAAAGGGATGCAGATGAACACCACGAATCGATCCTCCTATGACTCGTCCGACTCTAATGCTTCCCCGGTATCCACACTTCCGAAGAGATTGTATCCGATAATAGACCCCTCAGGTATATTCTCCCGCACCAATGCTCAATGCAGTATCAAATCGGACAGCAGTCATTTGCTTTTTCAATCCCTAACTTTTGCGTGAACCGCCCTTTACGGGTTTTCAGTTCACCGGGATACCCTTTTTTTCCGAAGCCGCCCAGTGTAGGTTTTCAACTTCGCGGGTGTACATTTTTCCGTTTTATCCCTAACTTTTACCCGAACCTTTCATTCTGTTTTTGGTTCGCCAGGATGCCCCATTTTTGCCTGGACTCTCTTTTTTTTTGTCCAGCGGGTCAAATTTAAGCAAAGTATTTTTTAACTGCGTCCGAATTCACAGGCGACATAAAGTCTTCACCGTCCATGGTGGACAACAATAAAGCACCTCCTGAAAAGACTTTTCTAACAACGTATGGCCCTTCGTAGTTGGGGGTCCACTTGCCCCTGTGATCTGCCTGCGGCGGGAGAATCCTTTTCAACACAAGGTCGCCCGTCTGAAAGCTCCGCGGATGTATCTTCTTATCGTATGCTTTCTTCATTCGGCTCTGGTACAAACGACCGTATGCTAGAGAAGCTAGCCTCTTCTCATCCATCAAACTCAGTTGGTTCAACCTGTCTTTCACCCATTCTGCCTCATCTAGTTGAACATCTCGCAATACCCTCAGAGAAGGGATCTCAACTTCCAATGGTAGTACTGCTTCCATTCCGTATACCAACGAGAACGGGGTTGCCCCGGTTGATGTGCGTACCGTCGTACGATAACCGTGCAAAGCAAAAGGTAGCATCTCATGCCAGTCCTTATAGGTCACCACCATCTTCTGAACGATTTTCTTGATATTCTTATTGGCCGCTTCAACAGCGCCATTCATCTTGGGTCGGTAAGGGGAGGAGTTGTGATGTTCAATCTTGAAATTCTGACAGAGCTCCTTCATCATTTTGTTATTCAAGTTTGAACCGTTGTCAGTGATTATTCGCTCGGGGATCCCATATCGGCAGATGATATCTCTCTTGATGAATCTGGCCACCACCTGCTTCGTTACATTTGCGTAAGACGCCGCCTCCACCCACTTGGTGAAATAATCGATTGCTACTAGAATGAACCGGTGCCCATTAGAAGCTGTCGGCTCGATCTTTCCAATCATATCGATTCCCCACATCGAGAATGGCCATGGCGATGACATCACATTCAGAGGACTCAGAGGCACATGGATCTTATTTGCATAAATCTGGCACTTGTGGCACTTCCTCGCAAACTTGAAACAATCGGTTTCCATAGTCAGCCAAAAATAACCTGCCCGCAGCAGTTTTCTCGTCATAGCATGCCCACCAGCATGTGTACCAAATGTACCTTCATGTATTTCCTCCATGAGCAGCTTTGCCTCTTTCTCATCCACGCAACACAACAGCACCAAATCGTGATTTCTTCTGTATAAGACACCATCCGGATTCAAATAGAAATTACCCGCTAATCTCCTGAGAGTCTTCTGATCTTGACTGGATGCCCCAGCCGGATACTCTTTGCTCTTCCGGAAATTAAGGATATCAAAATACCACGGTTTGTCGTCGGATGCTTCATCAATAGCAAATACGAATGCAGGTCTGTCAAGCCGAGAGATAATAATTCTGGGAGCCTCGTTCCAGAAATTGACTTTGTACATGGAAGACAAAGTGGCCAGGGCGTCAGCCATCTGATTTTCTGCTCTCGGTACATGATGCAATTCAACCTTGTCAAAGAAAGGCAACAATCTCCTTGCATAATTCATGTAATGTATCAAGTTGGGCCGACGTGTCTCCCATTCCCCTTTGATCTGATTCACCACCAGAGCTGAGTCTCCGTATACGTCCAGATTCTTGATTCGCAAATCAATGGCTTCTTCAAGCCCCATTATACAAGCTTCGTATTTGGCCTCATTATTGGTAACTGCAAAGGTCAATCGAGCAGTAAACGGGATGTGCGACCCGTGTGGAGTAGTGATGATCCCCCCTATTCCGCTACCGTAAGCGTTCACAGCTCCGTCAAATATCATCTTCCATTTGGAACCCAATTCTGGTCCCTCGTCTGGCAACGGTTCTTCACAATCTTTCATCTTTAGGTACATGATATCCTCGTCAGGAAAATCAAACCTCATCGATTGGTAATCTTTAATAGGCTGCTCTGCCAAGTACTCAGACAATACACTCCCCTTTATAGCCTTTTGCGAGACGTATTGGATGTCGTATTCGGTCAAGACCATCTGCCAACGGGCAATTCTTCCTGATAACGCCTGCTTTTCGAATACATATTTGATAGGATCCATTTTCGAGATAAGCATGGTTGTATGACTCAGCATGTATTGCCTCAAACGCTTAGCGGCCCAGGCTAGCGCGCAACAAGTTTTCTCCAGCATTGAATATCGAGATTCACAGTCTGTAAATTTCTTACTCAAGTAATAGATCGCATGCTCTTTTCTTCCCGTCTCGTCGTGTTGACCGAGAACACAACCCATGCTTCCCTCAAGAACTGTCAAATACATAATCAAGGGTCTCCCTGCCACCGGGGGTATCAAAATAGGAGGCTCCTACAAATACTGCTTTATTTTATCGAACGCCTTTTGACAATTTTCGTTCCACGTTACAGCTTGATCTTTCTTCAACAGCTTGAATAATGGTTCACACGTAGCAGTTAGGTGAGATATGAACCGGGCGATGTAGTTCAACCTCCCTAAAAACCCGCGCACCTCTTTCTCTGTTTTAGGCGTCGGCATTTCTTGAATTGCTTTTATTTTAGCAGGATCAACCTCTATTCCTCTTTCACTTACGATAAACCCCAGCAGTTTACCCGATCTCACCCCGAAGGTGCATTTGTTAGGGTTCAGTCTCAGCCTGAACTTTCTAAGCCTTTTAAACAACTTCAGCAGATTCACCAGATGCTCATCCTCTGTCTGGGATTTAGCAATCATATCGTCAACATAAACTTCGATCTCCTTATGCATCATGTCATGAAAGAGAGTCGTCATTGCACGCTGATACGTTGCCCCAGCATTCTTCAAACCGAAGGGTATCACTTTATAACAAAATGTTCCCCAAGGCGTTATGAAAGTAGTCTTCTCCATATCCTCTGGCACCATTTTAATCTGATTATAGCCTGAGAAGCCATCCATGAAGGAGAATACGGAGTATTGAGCAGTATTATCAACTAGCACATCGATATGCGGCAGTGGGAAATCGTCTTTTGGGCTTGCTTTATTTAAGTCACGGTAATCTACACACATTCGAACCTTGCCATCTTTCTTTGGCACTGGTACGATGTTAGCAACCCATGAGGGATAATTTGTCACAGCCAGGAAACCAGCATCCCACTGTTTTTGAACCTCTTCCTTGATCTTCACTGCCATATCTGGTCTAGTTCTGCGAAGCTTTTGTTTGACCGGCGGGCATTCTTCTTTCAATGGCAGACGGTGCACAACCATATCTGTATCGAGCCCCGGCATATCTTCATACGACCAAGCGAACACATCATTATACTCTCGGAGCATTTCAACCAGTCTTCGCTTGATATCGCTCTGCAGCGCGGCTCCGATACGAATATTCTTCTCAACCCCTTCCGACCCCAAGTTGATAATTTCGATGACCTCTTCGTGAGGCAGAATGACTCTTTCCTCTTGTTTCACCAACCAAGATAATTCTTCCGGAACGTCACTATCTTCGACAACCTCTTCTTCGGCCTGAAATACCGGGTGCTCGAAGTCGGGACGAGTCATAGGTGGTTCAAGGATGTCATCTGAAAATGTTATCCTGCAAAAGAATGGTTAAATGCTTCAAAATGCTTATAAAGCGAATAACCACGTTGCCATTTTATTGAAAAATACAAAACAAGAAAAACAGGGGTCGCAATATTTGCACATGAAAAACGCCTTTTATTTAATGATTAACACGCAATGTTCATAACAACACAGCCCTAAGCAAATCATGATGCCCCGGGCAAGACACCAGATTGTTCAACAATTAATAAACAAAGCATTACTGTTTAAGAGTCACAGGAATAAGCTCCTGAATAGACCAGTTGCACAGTCCTTGCCCTGGCGTGCTTGGCTGAATCCAGGCATCCATATCACAGTCGCTGTCTCCTTCATCAGACTCTGAAGCAGCGTTGACGGTTTCATGACATACTCCACTGGCAGAGATGGTTATTGGCCCTCTGAAACGGGGTGCCCCCACAGCAGGTGTTGATGACGACGGTTGATACCCTAGCCCGAACCGGTCCATCTTTACAGGAATATCCAGTACTTTGCCCCAGCCCTTGGTCTCACCAGTCTCTACTAGAGCTTGAGCTTCTTTGTATGACGAAACGGCTATCTCCGACGCTTTGCTCGGCCCGGGACCTTTGTCCTTGATGCGCAACCCTTCAAATGCTTGGCAGGGTGTTTCGTGAATTTCTCCATCGACCTCCACATATTTAAATGACGACAGATGGCTGACCAGGATGTCTTCTTCTCCGCATACAGTGACTACGCTGTCTCCCACCATATATTTCAACTTCTGATGCAGGGTAGACGTGACTGCCCCAGCCCCATGAATCCAGGGTCTTCCGAGCAGGCAGCTATATGCAGGCTGGATATCCATGATATAAAATTCAGTTGCGGACACCTCCGGCCCCACCTGTAGAGGCAATGTTATCGATCCGAAGACTGTTCTTCGCGTGCTATCAAACGCTCTGACTACCAAGTCACTGGGCGTGCACAGGATCCCTCTGACATCTAGCTTCATCATCGCTTTCTTGGGCATTACATTCAAAGACGATCCAGTGTCGACCAATACATGCGACATTACCGATCCTCTACACTCGACAGATACGTGCAGCGCCATATTATGATCTCTCCCCTTCGGGGTCAAATCGAAGTCAGTAAAGCCCAAGCTGTGGCCTGCATTCACGTGTGCTAACACTCCCTCTAGCTGATTTACGGAGACGTCTTGGGGTACGAAGGAAGTATCCAGGACTTTCAACAAAGCATTTCTGTGAGCTTCTAAGCAAAATAGCAACGACAGTATAGATATCTTGGACGGCGTCTGTTGCAGATGCTCCACAATCTTATAATCACTTTTTCGAATCAAGCGCATGAACTCTTCTACATCTTTCGATGCCGATGCTTTTTTGCTTGCCTGCACTGGGACATTTTCAACCATCTTTCCTTTCCCCTTTGCCAGTCTTTCGGCCTCCACCTCAGGCGATATGAAGATCCTACCACTCCTTGTCATACCTCCGGTACCAACAACATTATCTACAGTCTCGGCTGGCTGCTGATTAACATCAATCTTTATTCTGTCACAATACGCTTCCAACCCATATGACCATGGGACTGCTTTTGTGCTCTCGTACGGGACTGGTCCGGCCTTAGTGATAGTAATCGGTGGTCGCTGAACCGGTGCGGTTATAGTGATTGTCTTCCGAGGAATCGTCACAGTGGCCACATCACTCTGATTATCTGCTAATGCCCCTGCAGGCTCTTCAATTGCTGCTCGGTCAAACTGCAACGTGCCGCTATCGATTAAGGCCTGAATACCTTTCTTTAAATCATCACACCCCCCAGCTAGGGTCCAGCATTCTAAACAATACTCGTCACACCCTGGGTAGACCCCACCTTGCAACAACCTGCTCTTTATCTCGTTCAGCGGCGTCTTTAAATCATCGACATTCATAATCAGATTCAAACCCTCCTCAGTCAGAATGGCGTTTGCCCCATGATTAGGCATGGGCTTCTGCACTATATTCGGACCTGCCGTTCCGAAATTGATAGCCTTATTGTCCAAAAGATCCTGCACAACATGCTTAAAAGCATGGCAACCTTCTACATCGTAGCCCGGATCCCCAGAATGAAACTCACAGTGCCTGCTTGCATCATAACCATACGGGGGAGTTCCCGTTATCGGTGCCAGAGTTCTCTTCTCTACGAAGTTCAAACCCAACAATGTCTGCAACAAATCAGCATACGTTGAGGGAGGATTTTCAAACACTCTCCTTGGCTTACCACCCTGGAACCTTCGCTGAGCAGGCTGTGCCCCCTGCTGTGGCTGCTGTTGCTGTTGTTGTTGCATTGGCTGTTGCTGAAACGGTTGTTGTTGAAACAGGATAGTAACACTCGCCACCTGCTGCGGCTGATGATACTGATTTCGACCTCTGCCTCGGCCTCCAAACACTGCGCTTGCATCGCCCTGACGGTGCCCACCAAAAGCCTTCCTGTTACTACTAGATGCAGTTGACTCCTCAGCCTGGAATCTACCCTGTTTAATGTTGTTTTCAATCTTTTCTCCCATCAGAATTAAGTCTGAGAAACTGGCCAAAGATGTGTGAAACAACTTGTCATAAAACATGCCTGTGAATGTTCCGATGAACATGTCATTCATTTCCTTGTCTTCTAAAGTAGGACGGACCCTAGCAGCCATGTCGCGCCATCTTTGCGCATACTCTTTAAAGCTCTCACCTTTCTTCTGAGACAGCCCTTGCAATTGGACCCGGTTGGGTGCCAAGTCGCTGTTATACTTATAGTGAGCTACAAATGCCTCTGCTAGCTGCTTCCATGTCTTTATATTAGTTGGCTCCAATCCCATATACCACTCTAGGGAAGGGCCTGACAAACTATCTTGAAAGAAATGCATTAGCATTCTCTCATCAATTGAGTACGCAGACATTTTTCTGTAATAAGCCTGCACGTGCACTTTCGGACAGGTGTCCCCTTTATACTTATCAAACGTGGGAGCTTTGAATTTGATTGGCACCCTCAAGCCAGGTACCAGACCCATTGTTGACATGTCTAAGCCCACAGCACTTTGGTTCAGGACCCCCCTCATCTTCTCTTCTAGCATTCTGATCTTCTGGGAGTCATCTATCGGTCCCTCGAAACCTCCGCCGGAGAAAGCGTCCTCCTGCTGATCCTCCTGCCACATACCATTCCCAGCTCCATACCCCTCGTATCCATTGTTACGGCCAGCCCTCATCTGGTTCATCACCGGGCCTCGCCCTCTGTTACCGTATCCTGGAACAACTCCAGCAGGTCCAACAGTCATCAACCCAGCGCCATTGCCATTTCCGAATCCTCCGTAACCTTGATTGATCGTACCATAACCATCTTGCCCAAAGCCTTGAGCATTGAAACCATATTTCCCAGCATTATAGAAATCCTGATCATTGAATCCGAATCCAGCATTACCAAAGCCGTTGCCTCCCATATTATCACCCAAGTTGATATCACCAAGCCCAACGTTATGGACAGCAGTCTCGTTCCCAACTCCGACGTTACCGTTCCCAGCAGCGGTAGCGTTATTGACATTAGCAGCAGGCATATTGACTACAGGTGGAGCCACTGGTGTGGGAGTGCCATCCCCATGAACAGTGTCGACTCGCACAGACTGATGATCCTCATTACTGTGACCAGCATTTCTGACCAATAGAGGCTGCACCATGGCTTGCAAATTCTCCTGACCTTTTGCAATAGTCTCCATGGTCTGCATGAAGAGTGCTAGCTTCTCGCGCATATCTTGCATCTCGTTCTGCATTTGATCCATGATTCTTCGACAGTTGGTGCGAGTGGAATATCTGTGCGGGCGCTGATCTGCAATCCTGAAAATACCTGGTACAGAGCAGGAAGTAAGATACCATCCAACGCTTACCTGTAATGCAATATGAATATGAATGCAATGCAATGTGTGTGCCTGTGCATTAGGGAAGTTCATTCCCCCGATTCTAGTGTGAAGGTGCCAGTGCAGTGACAGTGCTAGCAATATGAAGATTGGAGCTGAATCACAGAAAGCCTCATATATTGCAGAGAAAACCAATGAGCCAAGAATACAATATCACTGGGTACAATAAGAAGGCATGACCCCAACCAACAATCCTGGTGATGGTCAGCACTATGCAAATAAAGCATCTAGATAATACATGAAGTGATCAAGTACTACCGTAAGCCTGATACTCTTCTAGCAACTTCTTGGTCTCTGGATGACCTGGTCGGGTAAGCAGCCCTTCAACAAGTTGGTTGTCGCACGTCTCCAGCAGTTTCCTCCCATGCCCCTTCTCCGAAGCGATCCTCTAGTTTACGCTTCTGAGACACAGCTTCATCCCTGCCTTTGATGACCTTGTTCAATGCATTCTGGAGACTGTACCGGGTCATCACTTCTTCTTCATACTTCTTGATGCTAGCTTTCAACTGCTCTTCGAGGTCAGAAATTTGCTGCTTCAACTTATCTTCCCTCTTCTTATTGTTGGTGAGCGTAGCATTCCAAGTCTTATTGCAAGAAGAGATTTCTCGGTGTGCTGCGTCGAGTGCTTTCTTTTTGGATTCAAGCATGTCATGGGAGCTTCTGAACTCTTGCCCCAGACGTTCGCGCTTCTTTTTCTCCTCAGTCAACTCAGCCCCTAGTCTGTTTACTAGCTCGATCTGCTGTTGGAAAGCATGCACGGCCTTGTTTTTCTCACTGCGTATCTGAGCTAGCTCTTGCTCTAACCCTTCATTGATCTTCATCAAGGCTTCTTTTTCCTTCACCACTTGCTCATAGGCTTCCCTAGTAACAGTAGTTGGCTCTTCCACCGGAGTAGGAACAAGGATTGGCGCATCTGAAAATGGCATCCGCAACTGACTTGCTCTCTCTTGGATCCAAACTCTGTAGGGTGCATAAGCCTGACAGTCATTCTTCCCTAACAGTGGCTTCCCCCTTCTGTTAATGCGCGTCCAGGCATGCTGCAGCTTGGCTAACAACTCTCCACTCAAATCCCCGGTGAAGTACAGAGATTCCTGTACTTCTTCCTCCTTTGGTGGGTTCTTCAGCGCATATCCAAACTGGCGAATGAACAGAGAAGGGTTGTAATTGATACACCCTTTTCTTCCTATCAACGGAACATTAGGGTACCCAGAACAACTGAAGATAAGTTCAGACCCCAGCAAGTCTTGATCAAACCACTTTATGTCTTCAGAAGATAGCCTCATCAGGCGCTCTGACCAGCTAGCGGTAGTTGCACTCTCCACAAAAGGTCCCTTCGGGGGAAGATGGCTCTTAAACCACATGCTCAATAGGGGCGCACAGCAGTAAACAACCTTTCCCCTTCTGTTCTCATTCTTGTAGTGCAAGGAGTGGTAGAAGTCTCCGATCAACGTAGGCACTGGGTTGCCAGCAGCAAACAGATGGAAAGCGTCCAAGTCTACGAAATTGGGCAAGTTAGGAAACAGCACAATTCCATAAATGCATAGAGCCAGAATAGCATTGAAAACCACCCAACATCCGCTCTTGGCATACTCCTGAGCCTTGCCAACCAGAAAATCAAGAGAGAAACCTGAAACCCCAAGCCAAGAAGTCACTAACAGCTCTGCAGCGTTCATGTGCAAGGCTTTAGCTAAGTCCTCCAACTTGGGCTCAGCAGCAGAGTGAATAAAGGGAACCTTGTTCTGCACTGGTATCTCGGTAAACTCCACATACTCCTCAATGGTAGGTCCCAGAATGAAGTCAGCAAACGTGAAACATCTCAATGCGGGGTCATAGAACTGCATCAAGGTGTACAGCCCATTCATCTCATCAGCTGTGGGCTTGCAGACTAATCTCAGTAACCTTCCATGACTCATTCTGAAGCTTCTCCTAACCTCCTCATCAGCAAGAGATATCAGACCAAGCAAAGGAGTAATATCAGGTGTGGGTAGCTTATACGCAACCGTCTTCCTCAAACCAGCCATGATCAAAACTCAGAAGTCTGGGCACTAGAATCGGAGGATATGCAAATGCACCTGCAGCACGGACACACGTTAATGGGATGCAATGATAATGAGTATGCAAACAATGCAATGCAAGTAACATGCAGCAAGGACCAAATGCCGTAGCTGGATAGCCTGAACCATATCAAGAAGTCTCAGATAGACTCTCCAGAAGTCCTCAAACCTTGGTCTCAGATAGACCTCAAACAAAGCTCCAAGACTGGTCTCTGACAGACCCACAACATAACTCTAACTGGTCTCTGATAGACCTCCCATCATATCTCCAACTGGTCTCTGTCAGACCTCAAATCATATCTCCAACTGGTCTCTGTCAGACCTCAAATCATATCTCCAACTGGTCTCTGACAGACCTTAGAACTCTCCATAAATATCCAGGATCTCTGATCAAGAAACAAACCGGTATCTGAAGGTCTAGTTACCTGCATAACCCCAAACCCTCTCACAGGTGGATGTCCTAGTAACTGACACAAGGTACGACATCCTATGCGGTCGTCGGCGTCACAGACTTTCAGGGTTGATGATACGATTCCCAGGAGGAGTGGCATCATCAAATCCTGAAGAGGCCTCACTTAGCCAACTTCCAAATGATCGGTTCCCGGAGTCGACAATTCAGCTGACCAACAACCCCTTCGACCCAAAGGGTAGAAAAAGAAGTCAACCAGAAGAACCTCATCCGAGTGTAGATTTCATGAGACACTAATGCAAGCAAAGCCGGCACGCGCCCACTACTTTCTACTCTAATTCTAGGTGCACTCAAGCCCAGGTCCGGCTTATCTCTCCATCATAGAACACCCGTCACACCCCAATACAGCAATAATAATCAATATATATAATGCTGAAAATAAAGGTCAGAAATATAAATCCATACAAAATCCTCGACGGGAAAACAAGCGCTAGGATTGACTCTCTTAAGGGACGTTGGATCCCAAATGCATAAGGAACTATCGCAGTCCTTAGCAGCCAGGGGACGGTGGATCCCCAGCAGAGTCGCCAGCTGTCGCTACTGCGAAAATCGGCGCCGGCTGAACAGAAGAGTCGCCACTGTCGCTACTGCGAAAATCGGCGCCGGCTGACAGAAGAGTCGCCACCGTGCGTTATTTATCCCTCAGAGCGGGAAAGGAAACGCTCGAAGTAAACCTCGCAAAAAACGGGGAAAAGGTATGGTCATCGCAACCAAAACCTGGGTTCGGGAGTCGGTTACGCAAGGGGAAGGTATTAGCACCCCTCACGTCCATCGTACTCGACGGGATCCACGCTTGCTTGGGTTGTCTACTGGATGCAAAAACAATCTATCTACGGCTGCTAAATCTAAACGGAAGGGAATTGACTCGATAGAGCGTCGCACTCTATGCCTACGTATTCTCAAGGGAGAAAGTCAGAGTCAACGTAGTTCGGGACTACACGGAACATTGGCTCGCCAAGACCTCGCGTCTTGTGCCTACGTACTTCCACTGCATGGAAGATCAGAGCTTTACGTAGTTCAGACTAACTACGGCTAAACAAACATTCTCACACAGCAGTGAGAAAAACAAATGGCTTCACAGGGTCGGGAACCTATGGGCAAAACTACGGCTCGGTCTCAAATGCACTCGGGAAAGAGAGAAAAGGGGTATCAATTAGTCGTCAGCGGGAAAGTCTCGATCGCACAGCCGCGAGAGAACAGAAGTCAGTCGTTAGTGTGCTCGCTAGGATATCGCCTCCCATGCCTACATATCCTTGTCTGGTACAAGGAATCAGAGCAGCTGTAGTTCGGCTAACTACGGGACCACAGCTCAAATCTCGTTTTATTGACATTCTGAAAAATGATTACAATGGGTGAATACTGAAACATAAATCTCCTAGGAAATACTATTCTGTCCTATCCTGAAAAATCGAATGAAAAATAGCCCCCTAACAAATGGGCTTCTAAACTATCCTAAAATCGTAAAATAATTTCTATGACAATACACTCTAAAAAGAAAATGTACTTAAAAAATATTAAACCTACTTTAATATTTTTTCCTTCTTTTCCAATCATTTTCTCACATATTTTTCTCTTTATTTCTTCATATTTTTTCTATTGTTTTTCACTTTTCTTTTCTTAACATTTCTTTTCTTTTCTTTTTCTATTATTTTTTTTCTGCATATTTTCATTAATATCTTTTTTTCTTTTTCTTTCCTTTTTTCCAATATATTTTTCTATTTATTTTTTCATATGAAATAATATATACAAAAAAATATAAGAGAAAAGAAAAATAAGGGGAGAGGGGTACTGCTGTTCACAGGGGGGTTAATCAAGCAAAAAAAAAACTGCAATGCATTGGGCCCAGCCCAAGTCCTCAAAGACATTACAGACCCAGGGGGTGCGGATGTGATCAGGGTGTGTGTTAGCAATTGGCTTCATTGGGCCCAGCCCACTCTCCTCAGAAAAAAATGTGAGGTGTGTGTATCAAAAAAAAATGGAATTGGGCCTGACCCAGCCCAATCTCTTCCTTTCCTTCCTTCACTCTCAGAACGACCAAACCCTAGGCTCTTTTCTCTCCTTCCCCGCCGCCGTCAACCAACTGTTCCCTAAACTCTCTTCTTCTCCGTTTGGTTCAACTCATCACAAACCCTCTACCATAAACATCCTTTTAATCTTCCCCAAATGAAACGCCATTGAAAAGGATGAAGATGGAGGCGAGGAGCTTATCTGGAAACGTGGTGAAGTTCTTCACTGACGAAGATTGGAATTCGTGATGATGGTCTTGGATCTGGAAACCTGTTTGTAGAAATTGCAGATCGATGATGAATCTGGGGATTGCTTGCAGAACATTGAAGCTTCTGAGGACTGGTTTGATGATGTTCGTTGAAGCTTCGTCCTGGAGATTGGAAGAAGATGAAGACGGTGAAGAACCTGGATTTTGTTCTGAAGAACCTTGAAGAACTTTCTGGGTTTTAGGTGAAGATTGGTGTTTGTTGCTTGCGTGTTGGACTTTTTTGGAGATGGAATTTATATGGTGTTGAAGAATCGTGGTTGGATCTGAAGTTGCATGAAGCTTGATGAACAAATCGTTGATGGTGAACGTTTCTGGGAATGAAGGTTGATGTTGAAAGTTTTCTGGGAATGATGAAGGTTTGTGAAGGTTCTTGCTGAAGATCCATGTCTGGATGAAGCTTGTAGATCGGAGTTCTCGATGAACGCATGGTTTGGATGTTGATCGGAAGTGAACACTCGAAGGTGTTCTTGATCTAGGTTTGAACAAAGTTCTTGGAGGATGTTGATGATCATCTGGGAATGATGATGATTGTTGCTCTGAAGTTCATTGATGATGATGAATATGGACCGGAGATCTGGAGATTTGG
This sequence comes from Lathyrus sativus, assembly GCA_963859935.3. Lineage (NCBI taxonomy): Eukaryota > Viridiplantae > Streptophyta > Magnoliopsida > Fabales > Fabaceae > Lathyrus > Lathyrus sativus. The sequence continues at coordinate 489,339,102 of OZ012735.1, read as the reverse complement.
GGTTTTTTCTGGTGTTTCTGGGGAGATTCACGGTGGTGATGAGAGGAGGACGATGAATGTTGTTGAGATCTGGGGAGAAGATGAAGATCGGATTCTGGGGATTTGGTGGGTGTTTGTGGGTTTCTGGTGAGGGGGCGGTGGCCGCCGGCCATGCAGGCCGGCCGGTGGGTGCTTTCCGGTGAAGAATGGTAGTGATGACGCGTGGGGACGTTAGTGGAGGCAGGGGCTGCATGCCCTCCACGTGGCAGAGAGAGATGAAACGGATTTGTGAGGTGGCGTGATGGCGATGATGGAGCGTGGGCCAGCCTTCGAAGCTACACGTGGCGCTGAGCTTATAAAGCACTGAGAACATCTGGCACGTTCTGGAAGATTCTGGAGTGTGCTAGAGAGTGCTGGACTTTTCTGGACCATTGGACTAAAATTCTGGACAAAAAATGTATTCTGGGCCTGCGAATTTGAACTGAAGCCCACACGAAAATGACTAAAAAAAACTCACAAAAAGCTGCATGAAAATGGATTAGTATATAAAAAAAAATGGATTAAAAAGCTGATCAAGACTAACCAATGATTAACTAATTAACCCTAATTAACTTCTAAACTAATACTGTTCTAATAATTCCACTAAGAAAAAAATCCTAATAAACCCTATATTAAAATTTTATTAAAAGAAAATCTATTATACTAATAAAACTATTAAAAGAAAATTCTATTTAAAAATGAGAAATCTATATTATTCTATATCTAAAATTAAAAACAATTAATTTTCTATTAACAAAAACTCATTTATTTAATAAGAAAAACTATATTAAAAGATTAAAAAAAAGCTATTAACTATTAAAAAATCCTATTAATATTCTAAAAAATGCTAGAAAATCTATTTAAAATCTAAAATGTCTAAATTCTTATTAAACTAATTAAAAGAAAATCTAAACCAAAATAAAATCTATAATATTCTAAAAAATGCTATTTATTTCTATAAAATTCTAAAAAGGATTAAAACTATTAAAAATATCTAAAATGATTAAAAATCTATTTAAAAAAAATCCTATTAAATCCTACAAATGATTAAAAATCTATTAAATCCTAAAAATACCAACAAAATCCAGAAAAATCACCATAATTCCCGAACGACACAAAAATAATCGATAAAAATAAACGGGCACCGAAATATCCCAAAAATCGATTCTACCTATTAAACTGATTAAAAACACCCGAAACACGAGACGAGAGCTGTGATCCCTGATAAAATCAATACAAATGAAAAATGCAATGTATGCGATATGCAGATGCGAATGCGGTTATGCGTCGAAACATCGAGCCAGATACGAGACCCGGTTGGTCAAATTTTGGGGTGCAACAGCTGCCCCTATTCAAGCGGCTTCGACCTGAATGGGTGAAGAGCGCTCAGCCTTCAAACATTCAAGGTAGATGACGGTTGAATACAAATGGAACCCTGAAATTTGCCAACCGCGGGAATATACTGCAAAACTGCTTGAGGAATAGCTTCCAATAAACTGAAGTCTGGTTGTCACGGCAACACCTGGTCAATTTTCTGATAAATTTTCTTCTCCTTTTCCACACCTGTGTAACGCCACAAGTATTGAAATAATGCTTCAGAAAAGCAAACGACTCGATTCCCATCTCTCTCATGGGATCAAATCTGGTCAACTCACAGTTCACTGCGAACTTGACGAAGGCAGCAGCTTCAGAAAAGCTTGATATATGTCAATCTCCGTTGTTGTTGTTTTTTTCCGATGCTGAGGTAACAACCAAATAAAGAATCACTCCGCTGGGGGAGACGAGAAGCTTAACCACACCACTCTGCAGGTGAACAAATTCGAAATCCAATAGGCAACCATTCTGGTCTATGTTTCGACATGCGTATGCTTGATAATGATGCAATGTCCTATATGACATGTAAATGCTATACATTCTGTTTGAAAATGTGATGCCCAGACGGCATGGATATGCTATATGCTTGTATAAACGCAATGACTATATATGCGAATGCTAATGCAGGCTCGAGCTGCCAGAGAACACCAGATCTGAAAACCACTTGGCAAAATAAATGTCGAAGGCAACGCCCACTCTACTGGGGATGAACTGAAGTCACAGAATCGTCTCAGCAAAATAAATGCTGGAAACGAGAAATCAAATCCGCTGGGGATAACCGTTCTGCTGGAGAAATGAAAAGGCAACCCTGCTTGGCGACTTCACTGGGGGAAGAAAACAACTCTGCTCGGGGATGCTCTCTTCAAACCATTGGCAACTGATTGTACTCTGCGGGGATTGACCCAAACTGAGGTTGATTACGCGCAACACACTGCTGGAAATGCTCCTACTACCAAGGATATCAATCTTAATCTGCTGAAGATACTCCTGATCCTACTCTGATACGGGGTAAAATACGATCTCGACTCTTCCGGGGATAATAAGCAACTTTCATCTGCTGAAGAGTGGCAATTCTGATTTAACAACATCCACGAGGAATTCAAACATTAATCGGAGCACTGGCATCCGTCGAGCTTCGTATCGGGGAACATGACAACATGCGGGTCATTGGGAAATACTGTGTCAGATACCTTTAGGTTTTTTTGTTTGTTTTTCTGGTTTAGGATAAACATGGACTATGTACACAGTGGAAGATATGGAAAATACTAGACGAGAACTAGCATTCAAAGGTAGACTACCAGGCGAGAACTGATAGGAAAATAGATTAGGAAAATTGATTTTTGTGTTTTTGAACATCAGACGGGGCTATAGACAACCAGGCGAGAACTGGCTGAAAGATGACGTACACCAGGCGAGAACTGGCATAACACATAGGTTAAAACATACGATGACCAGGCGAGAACTGGTTATGCAACGACATGTACCAGGCGAGAACTGATACAACACTTGAAGAAACGGTAACCAGACGAGAACTGGTTACAATAAACTGCACCAGACGGGAACTGCTGCTTACAATAAACTGCACCAGACGGGAACTGATGCTTACGAAAGGGTGGGCCAGACGAGAACTGGTTACCGGTTTGCCAGGCGAGAACTGGACTTTGGAAACGATTGGTTACTGACACGCAACAGGTTTAAACTGCAGGATAATGATCCAACGACAACAAGGCCTTTTATTCTGAAAGGTTCAGGTTTTTGATAAGGGTATTGACATGATTTCCCGATACTTAGCTCTGGCTGGGGATAAACAGGCTAGCTTGAACAACTTGCCCCAGTACAATCAGCTGGGGATAAAAAGACTGGCTTACACAACTTGCCCCAGTGCAATCAACTTGCCCCAATCTAACTCTTGGGAGTACTTGCTCTGAACAGCTTGCCACGAGATGACTTCGATATTACTTGCCCCGGTATCTGCACGATAAAAGAATTCAATCTCCAATTAAACACCTAACAACCCCGTTCATTTCAGCATTCTCTGCGATGACTTGCCCCTGAATGAGCGTTCTAGCGACTTAACCCGATCTGATTATCCACTGGCAGTATCTCTTTCAAATCTCAGTGCTCTGCACCATTGCCCCTGATTGGCTCTCGAGAAGACTCTCTTCTGATCAACTGCTTCTCAAATAAACTGCCCCTGCTCAACTGAAGCTGCGGGACTTGTCCTCAGACTAACTGATCCTGAACTCACCGGTAGTCAATGCCCCGGATTCATCGGGCTTTCACAACATTCACCATTCTGATTCAGACTGCTGAATTACTCAGTCCTGCTTGATCATTCCCTGTTGGAATTCCTTCTATGCCAACTACTAACCTGCAATTAGAATCGTCTGTTCACGAATGGTAATCTTAATGCAGTGGTTATGCAGATTTTGAAAAAAAATTTGAGCTGTCACTCATTTACATGCATGATTGTGAGTGACGAATGAACCGAAGTTCAAACGTAGTGCTTACGTGGTCAGTGAAAAATACAACAAGGATGTGACTAGCAAGTCAAGAAGGAGTCAGGTTACTCAACCTTATCGTAATGCGCCTCAGACTAACCCTACCTCAATTAGGTCTTTTGAGGGTTGTATCGTGGTCGGGTTCACGGTTCGTGAAACAAAGGATATTTGGCTCAAATTTTTGATTTGTACCCACCCCTTCTACGTGATGATCTCCGATCCTAAGGTTCAGTCAACCTGGCACAAGCGCTCGCCTCTTCGAGAGGTATGCTGAATGGTAAGACCTACAGTTAAGGAATTCACAATGCTTTCTTCTAGAGTGACAGTTACTCCTTCTTTGCTTTCGGTGTCTGTGTACACGACTTTGTGATTTGCTGGGGAAAATTTTCTTTTTAATCCCTCTTTTCATTCTTTTGATTCCCTAATTTTTTCCTGGACTGACTCATTTTGAGTTCTTTTCGATTTTTCGATTTCTTTTGAAGTCCAGCGGGATGCCCTGATTTTTGCCTAAGTATTAGCTTTCCAGCTTTTCTTTCTTTTTACTTAGCGGGCTTTCTTTCTTTCTCTCTTTTGGAACAAAGTCGTGTGACACTGGTTGTCTTGATTGCTCCGAAAGGATTGTAACTGTTTCACTCCTGATTGGTGAGATTTGACCTTTTGAAAGGTATAAACTGATTGGTCCTCGAAAGACAACACTCCTCTGTAAGACTTGAACGCTCGGTCAAGCTAACTGACAACTACCCTGCCCCGGGTTAAGATGTGAGGGTTTATAAGTCCGAAAAAACTTCTACCTCCTGGCTCGAAGTGGTTAACAAGGGACTAACTCCTTATATCTCCAGTGTTTGGGGGATTTGAAACAATGCCTTGTACGTCATCGGTACGGTCTTATCTGAAAGCATACGATCATCGGTTATGAGTTTCAGTTTCATCATCCTCCCTCCAATCTTTGCTAGTCACAGGGATAAAGTGGAATGAAAAAATGCAAGTGTTAATGCAATGCAATAAATGAGCGACAGCGACATGACTAATTCAGAAAAATGCATAGTCACTTTATTATTATCACCATTCAAAACATACAATGTTTAAAAGCAGGTAGTAACTAACAGAAAAAGAAACTACAAATGCAAATGATGAAAAGTCCGAGGACTGCCAATGCTGAGGCGCCTGCCTGTCTGAACCACTGGCTTATGCTGGGGAACACCCTCCAAGTCTACGAGCTTAGACAGCTGAGCGGTTGGGATGAACAAATAGAAATCCTTCTCGAAAGGAAATGAGATCCTGATCAATCAACTGTTGTACCTTCGCCTGAAATGCTTTACAATCTTCCGTTGAATGCCCTGGAGAGCCACCATGATAACCACACTGAACGTGGGGATTATACCCAGGAGGGTAAGGTTCTGGAACGGGCTTAAGAGCTTTAGGCTCTACCAAAGACTTCTGGATCAAAGATGGTAGCAACTGGCTATACGGCATCGGCACTGGGTGAAAAGGACCATTCCTTCGTTCCAAATTGTTGCGAGGCTGATTCTGATTCTGACGCTGACTCTGATAACCTCGGCCACGGGCTCGCTGCTTTGCAATGGAAGCGACATAAGGTTCCTGATAGGGTGCCCCCGGCACGGCTGTCTGCTCAGAATAACGAGACACAGAAGATACTGACCGCTGAGAAGACGGAGAACCAACAGATTTCACCGATTCGACTTGAGGATATCCAACATCTGTCAGAACTGCATTGATCATAGTTTCATCTTCAGATTGAGAGCTATAGAGAGATTCAGTTTCACTGGCCTGACCTCTTGAAACATACGGGATTCTTCCAGTCTTTACACCATACTCGATGTGCTCTCCCGTCCTTACCAACTCAGAGAAATTTGGTGCGGTTCCAAGCATTCTTTCGAAGTACGGGCTCTGCAAGGAGTTTACGAACATGCCTTTCAGCTCTTGGTCTAGGAGCGGTGGTTGCACTCTAGCAGCAAATTCTCTCCATCTCTGAGCATACTTCCTGATAGGTTCATTATTCTCTTGAGACAGTTCTTGCAGCTGCATGCGAATAGGAGCTTCGTCAAGATTATAGTCGTACTGCTTCAGAAAAGCTCTGGCTAAATCCATCCATGATCGGATCTGATCACGCTCTAACTGCATATACCAACTCAGAGGTGCCCCAGTCAGACTATCTTGAAAGCAATGAATCATCAGCTTGTCGTTGTGCACAAATGAAGTCATTCTTCGGAAGAACATCACCAAATGTTGCTTCGGGCAACTATTTCCTTTGTACCTTTCAAACCTCGGCATTCTGAACTTCGGAGGTAACACTAGGCCAGGAACCAGACACATATCTGCAGCACTAGGAGTAACAGCGTCTTTACCTTTCAAGGCTTTGAATCTCTCTTCTAATGCACGAAACCTTTCAGCATACACGGGAGCCAATGGGTCTTCATTCTTTGCTGTCGGGACCTCTCTTCGGGGCTTTGGCACAGGGAAGGCAAAACCCTGGTAGTCTGAGACATCAACAGAAGGAGAACGTTCATCTCGGGCAACAAACTGCTCACGCAGACCTTGGCCTTCAACAGATGGATGCACAAGCTGAGCTGCAGTAAGGTTGTTCACTTGCGGAAAGTCTTCGTCGCGCGGAGATCCATACAGAGGATTGGGCGTCACGGTGAAACCTGACAAGGTATCAATGAACTGGAAGTTGCTCTCTGACATAGCTACCAATGGTCTTCAGCTGACTTCGATGCTCGATTCTGCTCAAATCTGCTTTAAATCTGCTTCAACCCCTTAGTCGTCTTCAATATTCACCTTCAGAATCAAAATAACGGCTGGATAAGATCTCTGACTAGCTGGCGAACGGTATGCAATATGATGCGAAGATGCCTATGCAAATGCAATGCAATGCAACAAACACGGGATCACAGCTCCCACACAATCTAAATACTGTTGCACTGCTGGCGGAGTACGGTTGCTCTGAAGAGAAGACCAGAATAACGGGTAGGTTGGAAGTCAAGTTTCCTGCACAAAAAAAACCCCCCCACTCACAGGTGTGGACCTATATCTGACAAGATACGGCATCCTATGCGGTCGTCAGCGTCACAGACTTTCAAGACTGACGATACGATTCCCAGAAGGAGTGGCATCATCAAGTCCTGAAGAGGCCTCACTTAGCTAACTTCCAAATGATCGGTTCCCAGAGTCGACAATTCACCAAACCAGCAACCGTCTCAACCCAAAGGGTTGAAAGTGAAGCCAACCGGATGAACCTCGTCTGAGCGTGGATTTCATGAGACACTAGTGCCTGCAAAGCAAGCACGCGCCCACTAATTTCCACTCTAAGTCTATGGTGCACTCAAGCCCAGGTCCGGCTTCTCTCAATATCATAGAACACCCGTAACACCCCAACAGCAACAGATAATATCGATAAATAAATACCCAAATAGACAAGCAAACAAACGCTAGGATTGACTCTCTCTTAGGGGACGTTGGATCCCACATGCATAAGGACTATCGCAGTCCCCAGCAGAGTCGCCAGCTGTCGCTACTGCGAAAATCGGCGCCGGCTGACAGAAGAGTCGCCACCGTGCGTTATTTATCCCTCAGAGCGGGAAAGGAAACGCTCGAAGTAAACCTCGCAAAAAACGGGGAAAAGGTATGGTCATCGCAACCAAAACCTGGGTTCGGGAGTCGGTTACGCAAGGGGAAGGTATTAGCACCCCTCACGTCCATCGTACTCGACGGGATCCACGCTTGCTTGGGTTGTCTACTGGATGCAAAAACAATCTATCTACGGCTGCTAAATCTAAACGGAAGGGAATTGACTCGATAGAGCATCGCACTCTATGCCTACGTATTCTCAAGGGAGAAAGTCAGAGTCAACGTAGTTCGGGACTACAGGGAACATTGGCTCGCCAAGACCTCGCGTCTTGTGCCTACGTACTTCCACTGCATGGAAGATCAGAGCTTTACGTAGTTCAGACTAACTACGGCTAAACAAACATTCTCACACAGTAGTGAGAAAAACAACTGGCTTCACAGGGTCGGGAACCTATGGGCAAAACTACGGCTCGGTCTCAAATGCACTCGGGCAAGAGAGAAAAAGGGTATCAATTAGTCGTCAGTGGGAAAGTCTCGATCGCACAGCCGCGAGAGAACAGAAGTCAGTCATTAGTGTGCTCGCTAGGATATCGCCTCCCATGCCTACATATCCTTGTCTGGTACAAGGAATCAGAGCAGCTGTAGTTCGGCTAACTACGGGACCACAACTCAAATCTCGTTTTATTGACATTCTGAAAAATGATTACAATGGGTGAATACTGAAACATAAATCTCCTAGGAAATACTATTCTGTCCTATCCTGAAAAATCGAATGAAAAATAGCCCCCTAACAAATGGGCTTCTAAACTATCCTAAAATCGTAAAATAATTTCTATGACAATACACTCTAAAAAGAAAATGTACTTAAAAAATATTAAACCTACTTTAATATTTTTTCCTTCTTTTCCAATCATTTTCTCACATATTTTTCTCTTTATTTCTTCATATTTTTTCTATTGTTTTTCACTTTTCTTTTCTTAACATTTCTTTTCTTTTCTTTTTCTATTATTTTTTTCTGCATATTTTCATTAATATCTTTTTTTCTTTTTCTTTCCTTTTTTCCAATATATTTTTCTATTTATTTTTTCATATGAAATAATATATACAAAAATATATAAGAGAAAAGAAAAATAAGGGGAGAGGGGTACTGCTGTTTACAGGGGGGTTAATCAAGCAAAAAAAAAAAAAAAAAAAACTGCAATGCATTGGGCCCATCCCAAGTCCTCAAAGACATTACAGACCCAGGGGGTGCGGATGTGATCAGGGTGTGTGTTAGCAATTGGCTTCATTGGGCCCAGCCCACTCTCCTCAGAAAAAAAACGTGAGGTGTGTGTATCAAAAAAAAATGGAATTGGGCCTGACCCAGCCCAATCTCTTCCTCTCCTTCCTTCACTCTCAGAACGACCAAACCCTAGGCTCTTTTCTCTCCTTCCCCGCCACCGTCAACCAACCGTTCCCTGAACTCTCTTCTTCTCCGTTTGGTTCAACTCATCACAAACCCTCTACCATAAACATCCTTTTAATCTTCCCCAAATGAAACGCCATTGAAAAGGATGAAGATGGAGGCGAGGAGCTTATCTGGAAACGTGGTGAAGTTCTTCACTGACGAAGATTGGAATTCGTGATGATGGTCTTGGATCTGGAAACCTGTTTGTAGAAATTGCAGATCAATGATGAATCTGGGGATTGCTTGCAGAACATTGAAGCTTCTGAGGACTGGTTTGATGACGTTCGTTGAAGCTTCGTCCTGGAGATTGGAAGAAGATGAAGACGGTGAAGAACCTGGATTTTGTTCTGAAGAACCTTGAAGAACTTTCTGGGTTTTAGGTGAAGATTGGTGTTTGTTGCTTGCGTGTTGGACCTTTTTGGAGATGGAATTTATATGGTGTTGAAGAATCGTGGTTGGATCTGAAGTTGCATGAAGCTTGATGAACAAATCGTTGATGGTGAACGTTTCTGGGAATGAAGGTTGATGTTGAAAGTTTTCTGGGAATGATGAAGGTTTGTGAAGGTTCTTGCTGAAGATCCATGTCTGGATGAAGCTTGTAGATCGGAGTTCTCGATGAACGCATGGTTTGGATGTTGATCGGAAGTGAACACTCGAAGGTGTTCTTGATCTAGGTTTGAACAAAGTTCTTGGAGGATGTTGATGATCATCTGGGAATGATGATGATTGTTGCTCTGAAGTTCGTTGATGATGATGAATATGGACCGGAGATCTGGAGATTTGGGGTTTTTTCTGGTGTTTCTGGGTAGATTCACGGTGGTGATGAGAGGAGGACGATGAATGTTGTTGAGATCTGGGGAGAAGATGAAGATCGGATTCTGGGGATTTGGTGGGTGTTTGTGGGTTTCCGGTGAGGGGGCGGTGGCCGCCGGCCATGCAGGCCGGCCGGTGGGTGCTTTCCGGTGAAGAATGGTAGTGATGACGCGTGGGGACGTTAGTGGAGGCAGGGGCTGCATGCCCTCCACGTGGCAGAGAGAGATGAAACGGATTTGTGAGGTGGCGTGATGGCGATGATGGAGCGTGGGCCAGCCTTCGAAGCTACACGTGGCGCTGAGCTTATAAAGCACTGAGAACATCTGGCACGTTCTGGAAGATTCTGGAGTGTGCTAGAGAGTGTTGGACTTTTCTGGACCATTGGACTAAAATTCTGGACAAAAAATGTATTCTGGGCCTGCGAATTTGAACTGAAGCCCACACGAAAATGACTAAAAAAAACTCACAAAAAGCTGCATGAAAATGGATTAGTATATAAAAAAAAAATGGATTAAAAAGCTGATCAAGACTAACCAATGATTAACTAATTAACCCTAATTAACTTCTAAACTAATACTGTTCTAATAATTCCACTAAGAAAAAAATCCTAATAAACCCTATATTAAAATTTTATTAAAAGAAAATCTATTATATTAATAAAACTATTAAAAGAAAATTCTATTTAAAAATGAGAAATCTATATTATTCTATATCTAAAATTAAAAACAATTAATTTTCTATTAACAAAAACTCATTTATTTAATAAGAAAAACTATATTAAAAGATTAAAAAAAAGCTATTAACTATTAAAAAATCCTATTAATATTCTAAAAAATGCTAGAAAATCTATTTAAAATCTAAAATGTCTAAATTCTTATTAAACTAATTAAAAGAAAATCTAAACCAAAATAAAATCTATAATATTCTAAAAAATGCTATTTATTTCTATAAAATTCTAAAAAGGATTAAAACTATTAAAAATATCTAAAATGATTAAAAATCTATTTAAAAAAAATCCTATTAAATCCTACAAATGATTAAAAATCTATTAAATCCTAAAAATACCAACAAAATCCAGAAAAATCACCATAATTCCCGAACGACACAAAAATAATCGGTAAAAATAAACGGGCACCGAAATATCCCAAAAATCGATTCTACCTATTAAACTGATTAAAAACACCCGAAACACGAGACGAGAGCTGTGATCCCTGATAAAATCAATACAAATGAAAAATGCAATGTATGCGATATGCAGATGCGAATGCGGTTATGCGTCGAAACATCGAGCCAGATACGAGACCCGGTTGGTCAAATTTTGGGGTGCAACAGCCACCGTGCGTTATTTATCCCACGGGAGGGAAAGGAAACGCTCGAGGTAAACCTACCGCAAAGACGGGAAAGGAATGGTCATCGCATCCAAATCCTGGGTTCGGGAGTCGGTTACGCATGGGGAAGGTATTAGCACCCCTCACGTCCGTCGTACTCGACGGGATCCACGCTTGTTTTCGGGTATGGATTGTTATTGCTATCTAAACTAAAGGTCAGGGGTTAAAAGAAAATAAAATGACTCGGCAAAGCATCGCACTTTATGCCTACGTATTCCCGTTTGGAACGAGAAATCAGAGTCAACGTAGTTCGCCTACCTACGGGAAAGGAGGGGAAGGTTGCTCGCTAGGATATCGCATCCTATGCCTACGTACTTTCATACAGCATGAAAGATCAGAGCAAACGTAGTTCGGGCCACGTACGACACAAGTCTGTCTTGATTGATTTTATTCCTTCTGAAAAAAGGTTTTTTTTCTGATTAACAGTCCAAGCGGACAAAAAATGACGTTTTGATGAGTTCACATTCTTTTACGGAAGAAGTGTCTTTTATTGTGTTTGAAATCTTTATTGTGTTTTTCTGTTTGTTTTGAGAAAGGAGAGACAGAACTCTAACCTATGGTTGAAAAGGGAATCAAACTAACCTAATGTTATCATGCATGGGTTAAGACCTAATGTCTATCATGCTCCTCTCCTGCACAGAGAGAAACAGAGATCCTAAGGGAATAGACGGAAACAGAAACAATAACAGATATATAGTAAAGCGGTAAAATGCATGGATGCAACAATACAAGCGAGGCAAGGGAGTCCCACTCAACCTCGAACCTAGAAAACAATAGGCAAAAGTGAACAGGATTCACTTTCAACCCAACAGGTTAAACAGCAAACAATACAGCCAGGGAAAACCAATCAATACATCAAATATCAAAAACAACAAAAATAAACAGCCACAGCAGCTCTGCATCAACATCTGTCTTCAAGTCATCACCAATCAACTACAAGCTTCAGCAAGCCTCAGTCTCCATCATCATAGCCTTCAAGCAAGGTCTTTGTCATCAGTCTGCAATGGCTTTTCTTCAAGTCTCAATCTCCAAGATGAACATCATTCAACAAGATAAAAGTGAATGTTAAACAGTAGACTGCCTACCAAGGGTGGCTCATCAACTGTTAACATTATACAGACAATTTTCTCTCAAAAGTTCTATCTTTCAAATACATTCACTGATCCTTCCAAAGGAAGGAGGTGGATATTTGAAAGAGACTTTGAATCATAGAATGGATGCAGACAAGGCATTCCATGTTTGAGAAACAAGCTTTCTAATCTAGAGCTCTGCCTAGCTCCTAAACCCTAGACTCCTCAACAGCTGCCAGCACAGAATCTCCTCATCAACTCTGGAAGTTGGACTTCAATCTCTGGATCTCCAATGGCTTCATCATCACAAGCCTTCAGCTCTCCCAATCCCCAAGCAATCCCAATACCCACACAGACAAATCATAATCCCCAGAGAGGGCACACCACACCAATCAAGCAAATACAGACAGTATACTAATAGCAGTAGGGGAATCCTAACATTTTCTAAGGGATCTAATAACTACCCCTAATCCCTATAGTCCCATACCCCAAAAATTCAATTTCTAACTCCTAAGGGAAATGAACTAATTCACCTATATTATCTCCTAAACCCTAGTTTTTTTCATGTTATTCATACCTAAACAAATCTCCTAAAATTAAGTCCTAACAATATGAACTAAATTTTATATACAAGATAAATGTCTAAACTAACCAACCTAAAAAGAATGGATTAAATATATTGAAGCATCTATTCAAACTAAAATTACCAAATTCATGGATCAAACAAAATGATATTTACACCTATTTAAAAGAAAAATATGCCAAAAATATTAAAATAAAATGAAATTGGAATTTTTTTGTATGATATTTTTCTTGACAAAAATATGAACAATATGAAAAAACAACCAATTAAAAACTAGCATTTTTCTATTTTTTATGAATTTTCAAAGAATTAATATTTTTGAAAGAAAATAAAATGAGAAATAGTTGAAAGGGGTGCATCTAGTAAAGAAAACCAGTTAAAAGAATAAACTGGGCCCAGACTGGGGGCGCGCATAGCAAGCGCGTCTAGGCCCATCACCATCAGAAAACAATGACAAAAAATAAAAAAACTGCAAACGGTGCAAATAGCGAATATTTCAGTTAAAATCATATTGGGCCTGCATCTGGGGGGTGTCATTAGCATGAGAATCCAAAGCCCACCAGAAACCTTTAAGTGAAACGGTGTGTTGCACCATTTAAATCTCCCTCCGAATTTCTTTTAATCGTGGCCGTTGGATGTGAAGCCAAGTCAAGGGTCAATGCCTGATCGTGTGGCCAGAAGGTTGTCTTCAACCTTAGAAACCCTAGGGTTTCTGAAACTCCCTTCACCATGAACGAATCTTCGAGCTCTCTGTTCTCTCTTGTCTCTCCATGGATTCATTCGATGTTAAAAGCAAAATTGCTCCCCTTCTTCCCCTCTTCACAGCCATACCAATAGTTCTTCCTAAAACTCACTCAAGAGACAAACCCGATAGGTGCAATAATTCTGGTCCACCATTATCACCTGTGATCAAACCTCCCAATTCTCTCTAATTCTTGCCCTAGACTGATCTATGTTCCATGCTGATCATTATGAGCTAATTATCCAAGATTTTCATGCATTGAACCATGAGTTACAAGTCTTAACAGTTTTGACACACCATTAACAACCTCCATAAAACTTCTCCAAACTCACCAAAATCAGTCATCAATCCTACCTTAACCTTTCTATGCTAACAAATCCCTATAAGTCTAACTAAAACATGCAATTCGAAGGAGAAACCTACCTGGTGTAAAATGGAGAAAACAACTATGAAACTCCTTGATCCAATGCTTGCAATGATTGGAACTTGATCCACACTACCAATTCTTGATTCTGTATGCAGAAATCCTGACTCAAACTTCTTGGATCTTGTGATTGAAGAATTCTTGCTTCTTGGATGATTCACTTGTATGGCACGAGTTCTACTCCAATCAACCAAATACTTGTATGAATTATGATCTATGAATGATGGTGATGAAAATCAGATCAAGAATTGTGAAAATTGGTGAAGATTTGAGGTAGTTTGAATTGATTTTGCAAAATGGAAGAAAGGTGTGAAACTTGAGGTTATGAGCAATGTGATTCACCAACAATGGCATGAAGCCACTCAATGCAATATATACATGAACTTAGAAAGCCCTAGAAGTTTGTAGAACCTTCTCATGCACAATTTCCCTTGGATTTGGATTATGTAACTTCATGTGTAAGTAACCATGCATAACTCCTAAATCTTGAAGCAAACTCAAAATTCTACTTTTTCCAATGTTCTCAAAATGATTTTTCCAATCAAAATGACCTATAATTTCACCTCATTTGGCCAAAGTATGAAAAATCTCATTTTTAGGTCATTTTTTATTCATTAAATTCACCAATTTTGAAACCTTGTGCTATGAGTCTTTTCAATCTCTCATGGTCACTTTTCTAGACTCAAAATGTCATTTGGAGAAAGTTTGATGTTGTGAAGTTTTTCATTTGAATCTTCCTTGTATGGGTTTTGGGCATAGGCTTGAAATGACCTGTAATTCTCAGATGACCAAAATACCCTTTTCTTGCCAAGACCATAAGTAGAGTTCAACAAATCATATGAAGGCAGACCATACCATTATAGAAAGCTAAGACAATGAGGAACAACTCTTATGTTGACCAGAAATTCATTTGAAATCTCCTTTAGGGGTAAAAATTGCTTGGAAGTCAAGTCACTTTCACAGACAAAATTTCAGATACCTCAGATGACATGTAACTTGCAAGGACCATAACTTGAGTTCTATAAATCTCCCTAATGTCTTCCACCACTCAAATTAAAGGTATTGAGATCCTATACAAGTTTCATGTTGGCCAAGGATCCATTTGAAGCTTGCATTTTGACTTATCTTGCTTGGAAATTTGACCTAAACTAGGGTATTTCACATAAAAACCCTAATTTAGAAACTCCTCTTCTCCTTGATTTCTCTTGAATTCTTCTTAACATATCACCATATCCTTCATTTACATGTCAAATGATGAACCCCACATCTCTCCAATAGCCCTTAATGCCTCTCAATCAGTCAATTGACCTAGAGTTGACCTAGAGTTGACCCCAGATGAAACCCTAGTTGACTGTCTTCAACTGCACTTCTTGTGATCACACCAATGACTTGTCTCCTTCTCCAAATGACTTTCTAAATATTCTATGATGGCTATATACTCTCCATGCTCAATCCACAGCTCACAATTTCTTTGATGGTCCTCAGATACCCTCAGATAGGAGATAGATGCACTGATTGATCCATTGACTTCCTAGCTTTCAAATTCTTTCTGATGACTTGAATGAGATTGAATTAGAATAATAACCTCTTGATAGGCTCATAGAGATGAGAATAATGCCTGGTCCCCTGTTGGATGACTTGCTATGCTATGTTATGCAGATGATTAGACTATGTACATGACCCTATATGCAAATGCTAATGGTATTGAAACATAAACCAAGTGAATAAAGGTTGAGCAAATTTTAGGGTGCAACAGCTACCTGTTAGCAGATTGATGTTATCAACTTTGATTGATCCGGCTCTATGGTTCGATGCTCGCTTTTATTTAGCGATTGTCTGCCCGTTAGCAGATTGATGTTATCAACTTCGGTTGATCCGGCGTTATGGTTCGATGCTCGCTTTTATTTAGTGATTGCCTGCCAGTTTGCAGATTGATGTTATCAACTTCGGTTGATCCGGCCTTATGGTTCAATGCTTGCTTTTAGTTAGCGATTGCCTGCCCATTAGCAGATTGATGTTATTAACTTCGGTTGATCCGACCCTATGGTTCGATGCTCGCTTTTATTTAGCGATTGCCTGCGTGTTAGCAGATTGATGTTATCAACTTAGGTTGATCCGGCCTTATGGTTCGATGCTCGCTTTTATTTAGCGATTTCCTGCCCATTAGCAGATTGATGTTATCAACTTCGGTTGATACGGCCCTATGGTTCGATGCTCGCTTTTATTTAGCGATTGCCTGCCCGTTAGCAGATTGATGTTATCAACTTCGGTTGATCCGGCCCTACGGTTCGATACTCGCTTTTATTTAGAGATTGCCTGCCCGTTAGCAGATTGATGTTATCAACTTTGGTTGATCCGGCCTTATGGTTCGATGCTCGCTTTTATTTAGCGATTGCCTACCAGTTAGCAGATTGATGTTATAAACTTCGGTTGACCCGACCTTCTGGTTCGATGCTCGCTTTTATTTAGCGATTTCCTGCCCGTAAGCAGATTAATGTTATCAACTTCGGTTGATCCGGCCCTATGTTTCGATGCTCGCTTTTATTTAGCGATTGCCTGCCCGTTAGCAGATTGATGTTATCAACTTCGGTTGATCCGACCTTATGGTTCGATGCTCGCTTTTATTTAGCGATTGCCTGCCAGTTAGCAGATTGATGTTATCAACTTCGGTTGATCCGGCCTTATGTTTCGATGCTTGCTTTTATTTAGCGATTGTCTGCCCATTAGGAGATTGATGTTATCAACTTCGGTTGATTCGGCCTTATGGTTCATTGCTCGCTTATTTTTAGCGATTGCCTACCTGTTAGCAGATTGATGTTATCAACTTCGATTGATCCGGCTCTATGGTTCGATGCTCGCTTTTATTTAGCGATTGTCTGCCCGTTAGCAGATTGATGTTATCAACTTCGGTTGATCCGGCGTCATGGTTCGATGCTCGCTTTTATTTAGTGATTGCCTGCCAGTTTGCAGATTGATGTTATCAACTTCGGTTGATCCGGCCTTATGGTTCAATGCTTGCTTTTAGTTAGCGATTGCCTGCCCATTAGCAGATTGATGTTATTAACTTCGGTTGATCCGGCCCTATGGTTCGATGCTCGATTTTATTTAGCGATTGCCTGCGTGTTAGCAGATTGATGTTATCAACTTAGGTTGATCCGGCGTTATGGTTCGATGCTTGCTTTTATTTAGCAATTTCCTGCCCATTAGCAGATTGATGTTATCAACTTCGGTTGATACGGCCCTATGGTTCGATGCTCGCTTTTATTTAGCGATTGCCTGCCCGTTAGCAGATTGATGTTATCAACTTCGGTTGATCCGACCCTACGGTTCGATACTCGCTTTTATTTAGCGATTGCCTGCCCGTTAGCAGATTGATGTTATCAACTTTGGTTGATCCGGCCTTATGGTTAGATGCTCGCTTTTATTTAGCGATTGCCTGCTAGTTAGCAGATTGATGTTTACAACTTCGGTTGATCCGGCCTTATAGTTCGATGCTTGCTTTTATTTAGCAATTGCCTGCCCGTTGGAAGATTGATGTTATCAACTTCGGTTGATCCGGCCCAACGGTTCGATACTCGCTTTTATTTAGCGATTCCCTGCCCGTTAGCGGATTGATGTTATCAACTTCGGTTTATCCGGCCTTATGGTTCGATGCTCGCTTTTATTTAGCGGTTGCCTGCCAGTTAGCAGATTGATGTTATCAGCTTCGGTTGATCCGGCCTTATGGTTCGATGCTTGCTTTTATTTAGTGATTGCCCGCCCGTTAGGAGATTGATGTTATCAACTTCGGTTGATCCGGCCTTATGGTTCGTTGCTCACTTATTTTTAGCGATTGCCTGCCCGTTAGCAGATTGATGTTATCAACTTCGGTTGATCCGGCTCTATGGTTCGATGATCGCTTCTATTAAGCGATTGCCTGCCCGTTAGCAGATTGATGTTATCAACTTTGGTTGATCCGGCCTTATGGTTCAATGCTCGCTTTTATTTAGTGATTGCCTGCCAATTAGTAGATTGATGTTATCAACTTCGGTTGATCCAGCCTTATGGTTCGATGCTTGCTTTTATTTAGCGATTGCCTGCCCATTAGCAGATTGATGTTATCAACTTCGGTTGATCCGGCCCTATGGTTCGATGCTCGCTTTTATATAGCGATTGCCTGCGTGTTAGCAGATTGATGTTATCAACTTCGGTTGATCAGGCCTTATGGTTTGATGCTTGCTTTTATTTAGCGATTTCCTGCCCATTAGCAGATTGATGTTATCAACTTCGGTTGATATGGCCCTATGGTTCGATACTCTCTTTTATTTAGTGATTGCCTACCAGTTAGCAGATTGATGTTATCAACTTCGGTTAATCCGACCTTCTGGTTCGATGCTCGCTTTTATTTAGCAATTGCCTGCGTGTTAGCAGATTGATGTTATCAACCTCGGTTGATCTGGCCTGATGGTTCGATGCTTGCTATTATTTAGCGATTGCCTGCCCGTTAGCAGATTGATGTTATCAACTTCGGTTGATCCGGCCTTATAGTTCGATGCTCACTTTTATTTAGCGATTGCCTACCAGTTAGCAGATTGATGTTATCAACTTCGGTTCTTCCGACCTTCTGGTTTGATGCTCGCTTTTATTTAGCGATTGCCTGCCCGTTAGTAGATTGATGTTATCAACTTCGGTTTATCCAACCCTATGGTTCGATGCTCGCTTTTATTTAGCGATTGCCTGCGTGTTAGCAGATTGATGTTATCAACTTCCGTTGATCCGGCCTTATGGTTCGATGCTCGCTTTTATTTAGTGATTGCCTGCGTGTTAGCAGATTGATGTTATCAACTTCGGTTGATCCGGCCTTATGGTTCGATGCTCGCTTTTATTTAGCGATTTCCTTCCCATTAGCAGATTGATGTTATCAACTTTGGTTGATACGACCCTATGGTTCGATGCTCGCTTTTATTTAGCGATTGCCTGCCCGTTAGCAGATTGATGTTATCAACTTCGATGATCCGGCCCTACGGTTCGATGCTCGCTTTTATTTAGCGATTATCTGCCAGTAAGCAGATTGATGTTATGGACTTTGGTTGATCCGACCTTCTGGTTTGATGCCCGCTTTTATTTAGCGATTGTCTGCTCGTTAGAAGATTGATGTTATCAACTTTGGTTGATCCGAACCTATGGTTCGATGCTCGCTTTTATTTAGCGATTGTCGTCGTGTTAGCAGATTGATGTTATCAACTTCGGTTGATCCGGCCTTATGGTTCGATGATCGCTTTTATTTAGCGATGCCTGCCCGTTAGCAGATTGATGTTATCCACTTCGGTTGATCCGGCCCTATGGTTTGATGCTCGCTTTTATTTAGCGATTGTCTGCCCGTTAGCATATTGATGTTATCAACTTCGGTTGATCCAGCCTTATGGTTCGATGCTCGCTTATTTTTAGCGATTGATTGCCGTTAGCAGATTGATGTTATCTACTTCGGTTGATCCGACCTTTTGGTTCGATGCTCGCTTTTATTTAGCGATTGCCTGCCCGTTAGCAGATTGATGTTATCAACTTTGGTTGATATGGCCCTATGGTTCGATGCTCGCTTTTATATAGGGATTGCCTGCGTGTTAGCAGATTGATTTTATCAACTTCGGTTTATCCGGCCTTATGGTTCGATGCTCGCTTTTATTTAGCGATTGCCTGCCCGTTAGCAGATTGATGTTATCAACTTCGGTTGATCCTACCCTATGGTTCGATGATGGCTTTTATTTAGCGATTGCCTGCCCGTTAGTAGATTGATGTTATCAACTTCGGTTGATCCGGCCTTATGGTTCGGTGCTCGCTTTTATTTAGCGATTTCCTGCCCATTAACAGATTGATGTTATCAACTTCGTTTGATACGGTCCTATGGTTCAATGCTCGCTTTTATTTAGCGAATCCCTGCCCGTTAGCAGATTGATGTTATCAACTACTTCCTGCACCCCTTATAGTTTTTTCATTTAATTTCATTTTCTTTTGTTTTTAATTGATGGCTGTTTGATTTTAATTCAGAAAAAATATTAATTGTTGCCAATAAATCCTGTAGGTAGACCGACCGTGAAACTTATCGAAGGTGCTCATTTTGCCGGAGTTGTTGCTCATTAGCTCGTCAAACTTCCTCTTCATGGACCCGATAGAGAGCTTGTTCGGGGCCCTGCCTGAGATGACCATCGCAGTGGGGAAGTATTCCCACAGGCTGATGGAGCTTATTGGTTCTTCAGGCAGCTGGTGCCCGGTAGGGAGGCTGTGTTCTCTCAGGGAGAACAAGTTTTCAGGCTGACTTATGTTGAGGGCCACTTGTAGCCCGGAGTCGTTGGACGACAGAGGGATGTCCTCGACCCTTTTGGCTTTGTGGGCCTCCTGTCGAGGGGCATCTCCCCCCTGGTGTACCTCTTCAAGTGCCCATCCTTGATGAGTATCTCGATTGCGTTCTTCAGGTGGATGCAATCTTCGGTGTCATGCCCGTGGTCACGATGAAAGCAACAGTACTTGGACTTGTCCATGTTGGCCTTAGGGGGTGTCGATTTAGGAAAATGGACACCTCCACGGACGAACTCCGAGTTGGCGCACTCAGCCAGGATGCGCTCGCGGGAAGCGACGAGGGTCGTGTACTCGGTGAAGCGACCTGCGGGGCCCCTCTGCTCTCGGGGTTCCCGGGGACGATCATCCCGTCGTCGATCTCCCCCACACCGGGGGGCCGGTGCTCCTTCTTCTCGGGCTCCGCGGGAGGCTTCGCAGTTACGAGAGTCTCGGGCTGAATTAGCAGCTTCGATCTCCTCGTACCGGATGTAGTGGAGGACTTTCTCGAGGAAGCCTCGTAGGGTGGTTGGTCGGTGGATTGCCACGGCCTCGTAGAATTTGGAGTCGCGGCACAGGCTTTCCTCCATGAGGTAACGCTTCATGTCGTCTGAAGTCGTCACTTGGATCGCCTCCCTCGTGAATCTTTCGATGTAGTTCCTGAGAGGTTCGTCTTGGGCTTGGATGATCGTGTCCAGGGCGGCCTCCATCTTGGGATGGCGTCAGGACGCTGTGAAATGTTGCGAGAAGAGATCCTTCAGGACCCTCCACGATGTGACGGACTTGGGCTCCAGGCTTTTGTACCAAACCATGGCTCCCTTCCTCAGCATCGTTGGGAAGAACTTGCACTTGGTGGCTCCTCGGACGTTTTGATAATCGATCATGGCCTCAATATCTTCCAGATGGTCGTTTGGGTCTGAGGTGCCGTCGTAGGTGGAGAGTGTGGGTGGCTTCTCCATCCCGTGGGGGAAGGGGTTCGGCATGATTTCCCGTGATAGGGGGTCCTATGGTCGTCCTCGTCACTGCAGACAGGGGAGTGCGAGGGCGAAGAATTGTGCTGAGGGGCTTGATTACGACCCCTCGATCTCTTGCCCGGGGTCTCCAGTCTGTTTCCTCTTGGAGCCGGGGAGGTGATCGGTCGCGCTTCTTGGATGTCACAGGTTAGGGCCTCTCCAGCTGTGGTCGGCGCCCCCGTTGACGGGGATAGGGGCTCCAGGAGTCCTCGCGTTGGTTTCCCCGCGGGGGAGAGCGAGATGAGGTATCCTGTTCCAACATCCCGATGCGCCCGTTCTGCTGGAACAACATCAGATTGGTCTGGTTGATGGCTGCGAAGAGGGCAGTCATTGTTGGGTCCGCCCCTGCTGGCGTGGGGATGGGCTGAAAAGCAGTCAGGCTTCTTGCTCAAGGTGCGACGTGGTGTGCCGCGTCTTCAAACGAAGGTGAGGCAGTCAGACCGTCCCTCGTGTCGCCCTCACGGACGTGGGAGGGCCCGACCTGGTCATCTTCGTTGGTGAGTGGGGCGAAAACAGAATTGTGGACAACATCATCGTGGCGTAGGCTGGTCATGATCTCGAAAAGTGAAGTTGAAAGCTTTGGTTCTTCTGCTCGGAGAAACGGGGAAGCTTTAGTTTCCCATAGACGGCGCCACTGATCGTACCTGATCAGAAGAGATTGCTGGTCTGCCACGCGTCTAAGCTATCGGACTGCTGATGTAATGGAGGGGGTGTACCTGAAACACACTCCGATGCCAAAGTAAGGGTCGAGCAGAGTGATAACAAGTACAGAGAGAGAGAGAGAGAGAAGTGAGAATGAGATTACCTGACCCTCTAGTGAAAGAGGGTATTTATAGTGTGCCCCCAGTGCAGGGCCAACAGTTACTATGCGTTGGGCTAGGTTGCCAGGCCCAATGCTGGTAACTGCTAGGGTTGACGTATCGTCGTGAAGACCAGCACATGGTCTTCACCCTAATGTAACTATTTCGTGCTATCCGGGAGGTGAAAGACCGAATAATCAGGGCACGAGTAGTTAACTGATGACGTGTCTCCGCCTAGGGGACACGTTGAGAACGTGGGGGAGGTCAGAGGAGCCCTCCGAGCTGGATAGGGCCTGCCCAACGGTAGGGCAGAAGAGGGACGCGCCAGACAAATGTGAGGATCCTGCTCGACTGCCGTTGGTCCGTGCCCGACGGAGAAGATGTTCTGTCCGGTAGGGGAAAGGTCTCTGCCCGATGATGAGGGGGTTTAGGTCTTATTGGACCTTCCAACCTGATGGGGTTTGGGCCTGCTCGACTATGGTCCAAGCGTCGGCCTAGTCCAGAACAAAAAGGTTGTTTTTATTCTTTCATTTTTATCTTGATTATTAACATGCAAAGGAAAGTTGTAAGGAAAATAAATCCTACACTATTACATATTCATGGGAGTGGGGGATATTTTATCCACCATGAGGGATAGATCACAAACCAATACATTTTCATGGGGATTAGGTCTACTTTTCCCACAATGGGGGATAATTACATACCAGACAAACTAAATGCATGCAAGCATACAAACCATTGAAGATAAAGAAGTGAACTATACCACCATACAAAACACAAACAACCATAAGGCGTGTAAAATACTAAGAGAATTAGCACACAATACAACTATATCGAATCAAAACAAATAAAAATTTTCTTAAAATTACCCTAAAATCAACTATACAATTAAATGGTTAATCATAAACATCATGTGAACATGCATGACATTGAAATCCAATTAGCACTATCAACCCTAAACATTGATGATTAAAGTATGGACACTTTACTTAATGATCATTTGTTAAGGTTATCATGAATTAAAAACTAAGTCATAATTTCTATATTTCCTAATTAATCATGGCAATAATGCTTTCAAAGTTAGCACAAAAATGAGATTAAAAAAAGGACCTAACAACCATTAAAGAAAAAGGAATAGAATAAAAATAATAGAAAACAAAATAAAAAAACTAAGAGAAACAACAAAGGGATGCAATGCAGGATCTATAGATATGTCAAGCAGTTCCTGCTTGGGCTTGATAGCCAAGCCTAAAGAAGTGGAACTAGACCAGAAAGGGGGGTGCAGACGTAGCGTAGGTGTTCAAATATTAATTTAGTGGGCTTTGAGGCCCAAGGAGTGTGGAAGACTAAGGTATGGGTTCAAGACATAGTCATGGTACGAATAGCAGCCATTGGGCTTTGAGGCCCAAATTGCGTGCAATGCTTATGAGGAGAATAGGTTCAGCTTAGTAGCAAATGAACTCACGTGTTCCGACTTCACGCCTCCACGTGCTTTCTCTCTTCTCCCCAACCACGCTGGCCTAACTAACTCCGCCGCGCCGGAGTTTACCACCGGTAGCGGCGGAGACTGAAACCACACAAAACTTACATCAAAATATTCGTTTCAGCCTTCTCAGTTCAAACCCATCATCAATTCTTCCTAATTCCTCACTAAATACACAAATCGAAGTGATCCTCTTAAGAATCCTAAAAACCTAATTTCTAAATTAAATCTTCAGATGGAGGATTTGAAACCTCTAAGGCTAGGGCTTCAACTCATCAGCCTCGAATCTTCATAGTGGTAACGAGTACAGGTCGAAACGGGGAGAAAGGTGCACCTACCCTTGAAGGTGACGATGAAGACTGTAGAAGAAGATGCAGACGAATGCAGGTACGTTCCTTGCTCTGAACTTCTCATTCTTTTTCTTTTTCGTTCTTCTTCTACTCCACTTCTGTATTCTGCTCATTTTGTTGTTGTTCTTGGTGAGATTGATGGTAAGTGAATATGAGTAAATGATAGAGTGATGAAATTGTGAGGAGTGATTCCAATTTATAGGAAATGCTCAGAATCGGTTGAAGGTGAGGGAAAGACTAGGAATTTGCAGTGGTAGTTAGTTATGATTCTGTTATGAAATTGCCAGTTGGAAATTAGTTGTCAATTAAGAGTTGATGATTGTTGGTTATGTAATGTTAGATTAATTATGAATTTGCAGTTAGTTTGTGAGGTGAATTTAAAATTCTGTTGCAGTCACTGATGTTGAATGTGTTGAAACTCTGTTATGAAATTGCTTATTAGCTAATCATGCAGAAGGAAACATGGAGTTAGTTAAGGGTAGTGAAGTTAGTTAGACGAAAAAAAAGTTAGTTTTGTTATACATTCTGTCAATTGCGATGTCAGTCAGCTGGAAATTAGTAATGTGATATGCTTTGATTTGCATTAGCTCTGCTACTAGCTTTTTCTTTAAATACAAAATGGATGTCCTGGATATTAGTTATAGTTGATTTGTGGATTTTTTTTAGGCATTGGATGTTAGCTTTGATTATGCTAATGTTATGGTTCAGTTGATTAAAAAATGAGTTCTTATTGTCAATTCGATTTACTCATTGCTACCTGTTACGAATTATGTTAAGCTGTTAGTTTTTAAACTGAATTTATGTTGTATAACTGTTGTGCTATTGTTGAAAAAATGGATTTGAATTTGGATTGAGTAATGATGTTAGTAATGTTTGAAATGTCAATTTTGAAAATTGTGGATTGTCGTAAGCTGTTAGATTAAGTTGTTGTTTTGATGGAGATTAGCATGTTATACATTTGGGTGTAATGTTGTTATGTGAGTGGTATGCTACTTACAAAAAAGTGAAGTGTTAGTGTCAGGCCATATTTTGAAATGTATTGGTTGCTAGAACTTGAATGTGGTAGCAATGAATATGTTATGTTGGTCTACTTTGGAAGTCTTGGTGTGTTTGCTCTAATTATGCATTGTGGTTGTGTATTGTAGGGCTAGAGTGTTTGGCTTAGGAAAGGTTGGATTGAAGGCTTTAATCAAGGCATGGGGCTTCCTTGAGGCACAAGGTAATATGGAAGACTTAGGATAGGTCTAGGAAATGGTCAACATGGTCAACCCTCCAGGTTGACCTATTGACCAAAAAAGTCAACCTTTTTTCCTTTTGGATTTTTGTAATCTCCATGTGTTCTTTGCAACATCTTGTTTTGTAGTAAAATATGCTCTTGTAACGTTGACTTGTAACATACTTTTCCTTTTGTAACACTTGTATTTAATGAAAATACTCTCTTCATTTCTTCATGTTTAACCTTAACTAAGTAGTAGTCCATGACCAAATCAATTACTTACCTTGTTAGAAAAACCTTAATGCATGTTGCTAAACTCGCCAAAACTTAAAAATATATTACATGCATGTGTTCTTGGACCATTCTTAGTACTAAAAAATCATCACTATTCTGGCTTAGAAAAAGATGCTGCCCAAGGCGAGCTACAAGCCCCGCCTAGTGAGAACAAGAATGCAGGAAAATGTGTCTCAAAGAATTTGAGACTGCCACTTTTTCATGCTTATCATTGAACTAACCAAATAAAAAAAATATATGTTGTTCACATGATTATTTGTAGATAGCGCCAAAGAAATCTATTGTTGGAAGAAAACGACTATCCAGAATGGAATCAGTCAAAGTACCATTTGACAAGTACCATTTGAGAACTTTTCACCTAAATAACCATCTTTCCACACAAATATTTCCAATTTACCCATCTTTCCAATATATTTTCCAATCTATCCTAGTTTGGCTTTTTTTTTTAATTTTTTTTACAAGGGGGCGCCATGGGGGTTGAAGCCTCCCTTATAACTTGTATGGGGGCGCCATGGGGGTTGGAGTCACCCTACAAATTATAAAGGGGGCGCCATACCCATTGGAGCCTCCCTTAAACGAAAATTAAAAATTATTTTTAATGTTTAATTAATTTAAAAATATTTAATAAATAATTTTTAATAAATTAAATTTTTTTAAAAAATAATAATTTTGTAAATAATAATAATTCATATTTTCATATTTTTAACAATTTATAAATAAATAATAATTAATATTTTCATTAATAAATTCTAAACAACAAATAAAAATTAATTTGGATTAAATAAATTTAATCACATACAAATGACTACATTTGAAAGATCTTGTACACTAATTTCTACGACTCGGTCGATTTAAATGTTCGCCCGTACCGCATCCTCGATTACGCACGTTTCTTGGTGGTCTTTGTGGTGGAGTCGGGTCCACTGTGTCGTCATCAAGCATTTGCATCACTTCGGCCCATGCAGACGGATCCATATCCGTAAAGTCATCCAAATCAAAAGAGTTGCCCATGCCTTCGTAGTTAGTTTGGGGTGGTTGGCTAGACGAGACAATGTCAGGACGATAGCCTGCCTGATCGTAGGGTGGGATGAGTGTAAATGATTGGGTGGGTATTGGTTGATTGGGTGTTTGAAACTGGGAGTATGTGTGGTATTGTGGTGGATGTTGTTGGTATTCGGATTGTGAATGAGTTTGTGTGAATGGAGTGAATTGGTTAGGAGTATGTTCATATGGCTGTGATTGCGTGAGTGGGGGTTGGAAATAGGGTTGGGTTGGGGGTTGGAAATGGGGTTGGGTTGGCGGTTGGAAATGGGGTTGGGTTGGCGGTTGGAAATAGGGCTGGGTTGGTTGTTGGGGCCTTTATGATGAATCTTGTTGGCGTGGGTCATTAAGATACCTCGGATGTGAAATGAAACCAATTGATAAAGACTTATACTAAGTCATGTATTGTATAGATTGTTTCATCTCGTATGGAAACACATTGTCGGACAAAACATAGTTGTTGCGATGCCTCCATTCACGACACTCGTGTTTTGCATACTTGGTCCACGGATTATATTCCCATTGGTCGGAGACTTTACCATTGTGATATTTGTCTGGTATGCACTTTGGGGGACATGGAATATCTTGAAGCATTCCAAATTGAAGTTTCACACGATCACTGTTGTGCATTTCAACGGTGGTGAAGTTGATAATGGGCACCTTTGCACTCCACACCGCAGAATCTTGTCGTTCAACTTGATGAAATGCTTCTAGACCAAGATACGGCCGCCAAGATTGTAAGGATGCGGTACGGGCGGACATTTAAATCGACCGAGTCGTAGAAATTAGTGTACAAGATCTTTCAAATGTAGCCATTTGTATGTGATTAAATTTATTTAATCCAAATTAATTTTTATTTGTTGTTTAGAATTTATTAATGAAAATATTAATTATTATTTATTTATAAATTGTTAAAAATATGAAAATATTAATTATTATTATTTACAAAATTATTATTTTTAAAAAAAATTTAATTTATTAAAAATTATTTATTAAATATTTTTAAATTAATTAAACATTAAAAATAATTTTTAATTTTCGTTTAAGGGAGGCTCCAATGGGTATGGCGCCCCCTTTATAATTTGTAGGGTGGCTCCAACCCCCATGGCGCCCCCATACAAGTTATAAGGGAGGCTTCAACCCCCATGGCGCCCCCTTGTAAAAAAAATTAAAAAAAAAGCCAAACTAGGGTAGATTGGAAAATATATTGGAAAGATGGGTAGATTAGAAATATTTGTGTGGAAAGATGGTTATTTGGGTGAAAAATTCACCATTTGACATATTTAGTTTCAAAATTCCAGATCACAGAGGTTTTAAATGAATTAAGGAGTAGCAAACTTGTGGTTGAAAGAAGAATTCAATTGGAGGACCCATAAGAGTTTTCAAGATTCATGTAAGAGACCAACAATAGAGGATGGCAGGTGCTAGCAAATCCCCCAGATGAAACCAATGTTGATGTTATAAGAGAATTCTATGCCAATGCCAAGTTTGCAGGAGAAGAAGATACAACAGTTTCAGGAACTTCATGAGTAAGAGGAAGAACAATCCTATACGCGACAAATATGCTATTCACAATTATCTCGAAGACGCATGTGAATTACCTCAAGGAGGATTAAATGATTTTTCATGGAAGGTTCATAGAAATGACTGGAATTATGATAGAATAGTCTCTGACATTTGAATTAAGAATGAAGTTTATGAAATATGTCAGTCATGTAAATGTATCCAGGTCAAAAAGTATAACCTCACCAAGCTATGGTTGATTTTCCTCGTGTAAAATATCACTCCTAAGATGAATACCTCCTTTGCAAGTTTACAAATGACACAGCTCATCTGATTCATACTAACTCAACAAGAAATAGATGTGGCTAGAATAATTTATGACAAAATATGGATAATTGTGCATTCTATATCAAAGCATCCTCTTGCTTTTCCAAGATTGATGACAGGACTGTGTACTAGCACCGTCGCATAGAAAGTCCAGTGGATGATGATTATGTTTGTCGCAACTCCATGACAAGAAAGTATAGGGTCAACAACTTCAGAATACCGACCCCAACTCCTCACCAAAACCAATATGAAATAATAAGTTTGGAAGATGTCAACATAAATTTGCAAACTTATTCACTCATGAATGAAATATAAATGATGCATATCACAGAGGCTTGTTTATACTACAAGAATTAATGAGTAATTTGGAGATAAGAATCCAAAATCCAAATTCTTTCATTTGGTTACTTGAAATCCCAATAAGAATTTGAAAGAGAACTAGAATGGTCTCACAATATACCATTCTATCTAGAAGGAATAAGACCAGGGCATGTTGGTAGAGGAGGAGCACTGGACATGCTGGGTCAAGTGGAATCGGTAAAGTCAAGGCAAAAGAAGATGAAGAAGAGAAGAAGGAGGAAGAAGAACAAGAGGAAGACTCAGAGGAATATGAGGAAAACCCTGAACAATATGATTCAGGAGAGTAAAAAGTGTTGAACATTTGACTCCACACATAAGAGGGGGCGTGAACTTTATGGGTTTGAAAAAACAGATTTAAAACAAAATTAATTTTTAAGTCAGAGTTTAAAAGTTGATACTTGACGGCTCGTGATAATGTGAATCAAAATCATACTAAAGTGGTATATAGATTCATAAATTTTTTTCCCGATCTTGACTTGGTGTTTTGAATCATGCACTTAGATGAATCGATTCTCATGAATCAAATAACATTTCAATCCGAGTCAATTCATATAGCCCAATTTTCCCATTGACATGATGAACCGATCACTCTATTTGGGCAAATCAATTCTCATAAATTAAATCACTCTCTTTTTGAATCGAAATTTTTTTACATGTTCCTTTTTTAAAAAAAAATACAAAAGCAAGTGAAACACATATTTTTT
Organism: Lathyrus sativus; assembly: GCA_963859935.3. Taxonomy (NCBI): domain Eukaryota; kingdom Viridiplantae; phylum Streptophyta; class Magnoliopsida; order Fabales; family Fabaceae; genus Lathyrus; species Lathyrus sativus. The sequence goes on along the minus strand of OZ012735.1, from coordinate 489,309,754 downwards.
CACATGAATCAGTTCATTATTTTAATAAATTGAGTTACTAATTCATTATTTTAATAAATTGAGTTACCATTTCCTTGTGAGTCAACTTTTTTATTTTTTTATTTTTTTATTTTTATTTTTTATATTTTAATTTTGAAGATTTAAGAAACTTTTTTGAATCAAATCTTTCTCCCAATGTATCAAATCCTTTTGCCTATTTACATTGCCTTTAAGTTGTCCGGTGCCACTATAGTGTGCACCTAAATGTGCATTAAATTGTAACTATTTCTCATTAAGGACTTCAGAAATTACCATCTCTCAAACAATCTCTTATAACAACTTCTATTCACATATTAAAGTTTTTCTTTCAAGAATACATTGTTGTTGTTGGGTCTTGCTTATGATATAAAATTTGTAATTATCTAAGAATTTGAGGGAGATTCTGGAGGTGACTCTTGGATAAAAAAGAAGACTTTTGTTCTTCTCTTGGAATGCAATGGGAGTTTCGTTGAAGAACATTTAAAATGTCCACAATAGTTGTTCAAATTTAAAACTGAAGATTAATGATGGTTTTGAAGACGAGTAAAATGATTTGAGGATCTTTCAAAGGCTTATGAGTTGTTAGCGATTTCATGAGTTGTTTAGTCTAGATATTCTTTTAATGTCTTTATGTAGAATTGTCTTTATGTTGAATTGTTTATGATTGAACTTGGCCTATTTGTACACACACACACACACACACACATATATATATATATATATATATATATATATATATATATATATATATATATATATATATATATATATATATATATATATATATATATATATATATATAATCGCGTCTTTACGAGTTTAACTGAACTTAACTGCAAATATACAGTCTATTGCGTGGTTTTAAAAGATATTGTACCCACAGAGACTAATAATCAATCTACCGTTATTTATTGATACTATGTAAAACTAGGGCTATGGTTAAAAAGATTAGGACGGATATAAAAACGTAATTAACTAAAGTTTTAGAAGTTATCATAAAAAGAGGTCGAAATATGGATCCCGCGTTTCTAAAGGACTCTGTAGATTTTAGGTATTAATTATAATTAACTATGTTTCGTAGAAAATATTAGTTTAAATATACCGTCTCACACTCTCGCGCTATTGACTGAGCCACACTCCCTAACCATGGGATTTTGCTCTTACTCGCCCATTTTAATTAGAAAACGTATTTTGAAAATCAATTAAATCATAATCGAAACTTAAAGCGCTCTTGCTGTTTTTAGGATCGATGCCTAGTTTCCACTATCCGGTTCAATCCTCACACTCTCGCGCTATCGGCTCGAACCTTAGTTTACTGCTCACTCTTGTGACAAAACAATAAAACATACAATTGAAAACTAAAAGCCAAAACAAAATTTTAATCATGATTTTGCACCTATTATTTTCTACTGAGTCTCGTCGGTAACAACGGTCCTCATACGTCGGACTCAGACAAAATTAGCAAGACATTATTTCGATTAAAAAGAACATAAACAAAAATATATGAATTCAAAGACAACATGGCATATAGTAATATAACTTGCAATAACAATAATAAATTTAAAACAGTAGAAACATGTAAAGTAAAAAACGAGACTTGAAGAAATATGACTTGATTAAAATGCCGGCAGACTTGTTTTTTGATCCAGGAGTACAAAGAAAATTACAAAGGAAAACAAAGTTTGTGTGATAATCCCTCGATGTGAGTTATTGTCACTTTTTATAAATGAATTTCTTCCTAGAACTAGAAAGCGATTTCGACGACGCTTCCACATAACTTGGATGCTTAGGAATGACCAGAAGACTGCTATATATAGGTGCTCCATGTAACACCCTTCTAAACCCCACGGAATATATGCAAATAATCAGACTAAATCATCATGCATTCACAAAAGGGTGTCACACATGATTTTCAAAACATCAAAACCACCTGTCATGCTCATTAACACTTTAATAAATAATCATGCCTTTCAAAGTTTCACTTCGCATGTAGCAGCGGATTCATTTTATATCATGATTCTCTTAACAAAAACATTCATGTTCATCACGTAATTCAACATTACTTAGGCACTAAGGCCAACATCATAATATTCTAGTGAATATAAAAACATAGCGTAGAGTACATAATGTATCTATAAGATATAAACCAAGCAATCCCAGTGTTACTTGACCAGAGCACGACTCGACCCAACATAATTAAAATACTAAACAGCTACACCGACAACGACCTTGCAACTATGAGCAGCTCTACTCTTTGATACCTGCACGATGTCGTATATGACATCATTCCAGCAGAAGGGTGAGAATTCACATCAATATTGAAATCATGAGATAATGAATAATGTAAAGCATGTCAGGACAAACACCAAAATTCTCACACTTCAATTTTCATCAGCCAATATCATTCAACAACCATACATTCACAACTCTCAATTCAACAAGTCATACACATATGCATACTTTCATATAACAATTATATATTCACAACTCTCAATTCAACAAGTCATACACATATGCATACTTTCATATAACAATTATATCTTCACAACTCTCAATTCAACAAGTCATACACATAAGCATACTTTTATATAACAATTATATCTTCACAACTCTCAATTCAACAAGTCATACACATAAGCATGCTTTCATACAACAATTATACATGCCATGCGACTCAATGAAACTCAATGCAACTCATGCCATGTGGTATCGACACTTGTTATTATTTTTCGGTTTTTACATTTAAACCGGGTCTGTTCCCTAGACCAATAACAAACAAAAGTCCATTCCCTAATCTTTCAAACCCCTCTCTAGGTTTGGTACAAGTCACTAGTCTCCACGAAACTAGCAAGCATTGCCTCTTGACAACAAATGATGCGTATGCAATCAACAACCATATGCACTTAAGACTGTTCTCGCATCTTAATCCCATGCATACTCAAATAATTCATCACACAAGAATTATAACATGATTGCACACACAACACATTTCATAATAACCCAAAGTATTCATACTTTCAACATCATCACTACATTTATCAAGTAATGCATAAGAATCATTTAGATTCAACCACAATTCACAACACAGTTCAATGATTACACATAGGACAATCAATCCATCACCAATAATTGAATTCAATATTCAATACACAATCAACTTGTTAAACAACAATTGATATCTCAATAACCAACAAAAGGTTTATAATCAATCAATACTCAAGTAAATAATCAATAAATCATCTCAATTAATCCATGTTTTAGTTAAAATTTAATTAAACAATAACTCTGTATAATCAAACTTCTAGTACATGACTTTTCCAAATTTCATCTTTTGTACAACATGCAATCGATTGGAGTTATTGTGCAATCGATTGGAGTACTCAATTTCTCATATTTTTTAGCTACTATTTTTAAGTGCAATCGATTGACATCTTAGTGCAATCGATTGTACCCTTGAAAATTTCATCATTTTAGCCACTAATTTACTGAGCAATCGATTGACATATTAGTGCAATCGATTGGACAGCTAAAAATTCAGTTTCCAACAGCTTTGCTCAGTATGCAATCGATTGACATATTGGTGTAATCAATTGCTCACTGTGTGTTTTTGAAAAATTATGCAGGAAATTGTATTTTTACCAACCATTCCCTTCTTTGCTACCATCATCAATCCCTTCATATTAGGGCATTCACAAAACTCGAAAATTCACTAAATCATGAGAAATCTATGGGTTTTTCCTTACACAAACTTCAACCCATTAACCATTAACCCCCAATTCCAAATTTTAGGGTTTCTCCCTACACAACTTCTACCCATTACTCATTAACCCACAATCCCAATAATGAGAGAATACCCACTCTTACCTTAGGTTTTTCTTTGGAAAGAATCCTTGATACCTTGGATGCTTGGATTCTAATTTCTCTTTTCCACTCTTCTTTTTCCTCTTGCCTCCTTCTCTTCTTCTCTTCTATATTTTCAATTCTCTTTCTTTCCCTTTTTCTTACTAACTTCTACCTCTAAAACCCTAACAACTTAACCACTCCTATTGGGCTTTACCCAACTCACTCTCACTTTCTATTCACACACCTATCGTTAGGCCAAACTAATCAATCTAGTAATTATAAACTATTCTACCAAATAGAATAAATCAATTAATTTAATTAATTCAATAAATCAAACATTTAGATTAAATCAATTAACTCATATAAATTAGATAAATCAAATAATTCATTTAAAATCAAATAATTCACATAAATCAATTAGTTAGTACAAATAATTAATTATTAAAAATTGGGCTGCTACAACCCTCCCCCACTTAAAAGATTTTCGCCCTCGAAAATTACCTTAAACGATTAATGTAACACCCATTTTAATTATTTAGTCTTTCTGGTGTTATCTTATTTCGGCGTATCTTTTGTGGAGGTTATTTAATAAACTATAGACTTTAATATTAATATAATATAATTAATAATAATCGTAATTTGATAATTAATAGTAATATTATTATTATTACTATTATTATTATTATTATTAATATTATTATTATTAGAGTAAGTAATTTAAGAGAGGGGTATTAGTGAGTTTTTGGAAGGAGGAGAGAAAACACGATAAAGAAGAGAAGAAAACAGGATAAAGAAGAGGAGAGAACACAATCAAGTGGAGAGGAAGATTGAGGAGGAAGAACAAGAGGAAGAGGAAGAAGGCTAAGGCTGTCGGATTCTTGGGGGTTCTTCATCAATCGAAGCAATTAATCGAGGTAAGGGGGAGAAACTGATTGGGATTGGTAATTGCATGAATTGGGTAGAGGGGATTCTTGAACCCCATAGGAATTTGATGAATATGATTATTATGTTGTTGTGTTTCTGATCATTGTTGTCATGGTGAACTTCTTGCATGTGGTCGTATAGGGATTGTTTGGATAGTTTGGGTGTTTTGTGAAGGTTACCATTTTGGGTCAAAAATGAATTGATCGGTATAATTGATGTTTTATCGGGTAAAATCTGGAATAAGTCATGTAGTTTAGTCGTAAAATGTTAGGCTAAGACTACAGGGACTGGTTTGGTGAGCATCAGATGATTTATGAGCTTCTGATGAATTTCTGGACAGTAAGGGTTTTGTGAAATCGCAGACGTTCGCCAGCACCTTCGCTAGGCGAGCTAGTAGCGAGCATTCGCTAGGAATTTGCTAGGCGAGTTGGGTAGCGAATACTTCCAGTAGCCACTGTCTGCCTTCGCTAGCAGGTTCGCTAGGCGAGTGAGGCAGCGAGCGTTCGCTGAGGCCTCGCTAGGCGAGTGGGCCAGCGAGCGTGACAACAACTTGTTTTATTTTCGTGGTTCCATCCAATGTTGATGTTTTGCAGGATCCCTTTTGGCCATGTTGAGTATAGGAATGGTGTGAATGGTGAATAGCATATATTTGGTGTTCAAATGTGATTTCCCTATTATTCATTTTAATTGATATAATTGATTGGTGTGTGTGTGTGTGTATATATATATATATATATATATATATATATATATATATATATATATATATATATATATATATATATATATATATATATATATATATATATATATATATATATATATATATATATATATATATATATATATATATATATATATATATATATATATATATATATATATATATATATATATATATATATATATATATATATATATATATATATATATATATATATATATATATATATATATATATATATATATATATATATATATATATATATATAATGTATGGTGATGTGATCAGGAGGATCGTGTGCACTTAGTGTGCTTGATTTTGTGTGTCGTGCATTTGGTGTCGTGTATATCATGGTGTTTTGGTGGGATGAATCATTTCTCAGGAGGAGCGTAGGTGATTCATCCGTACTCCCTTGTGGAGAATGGTGGGGTTGAATCATTTCTCAGGAGGAGCGTAGGTGATTCACCCGTACTCCCTTGTGGAGAATGGTGAGGATAGATCATGTCTCAGGAGGAGCGTAAGTGATCTATCAGGGGTTCGATTGAATGAACTAATGAGTCGGTACCGCATGCATGTTGTTGAGTTGCATTCTTGCATTATTGTATGTTGTGTTGATGATTGGACAGTAGGTCGTGATTGATGTTGGTGGGGTGATGATTTGTATATTTACTGTCTTTTATTCTTGTATCTTATTACCGATAATTTTGATCATGTTTTCTCACCCCTTTGTTGTTGTTGTGGTATGTGCTTCTTCGGAAGTACAGATAATCCAGGTACATAGCTAGCTTGGATAGTGGTGTGCGGGTCGAGTCTTAGGATGCTCTGATACGTAACACGGGACTTGGGTGTTTACTTTTATTATGATTGGATTTGTTGTATTCCTGTGACGTATCTTATTTTGGTGAACCCTCTTAATGAATGTTTTATGTAAATTGGCGGATGGCCGAGAATGATGTACTAATGATGATTTCCGCTGTTTATTTTGAAAACCATCTAATGAAGTGTTTTGTTGAATTTTTGATGTGATATCCCACTATTGAAAGGAAACTCTGATATTTATTTGATTTAATCATATTTTATTTTGAATTGGGAAAGTGGGGTGTTACAATTGGTATCAGAGCAGGTCGGTCCGTCCGGCCAGTGTAGTAGTTGAGTCCGTCCTTAGGTTTTAACCTAGTGTTGTTATGGTTGAGCAGTATGGCAGGAAGGAATGATGCTGCTTTGGCTGCAACTATGGAAGCGATGGTGCAGGTGGTTGCTAATCAGAACCAAGCTGTGGGTGCGCAATTCAGAGATTTGGCACAGTTTTAGAGTAACAAGCCACCGGCATTTGAAGGGGGAATTTTGGATCCTGAAGCTGCACAGAAATGGCTGAAGGCAATTGAGAAAATTTTCAGGACAATGGGTTATAATGACTGCAGGAACTGCGATTACTTGGGATGTGGTTTGAACTGGTTTTCTGGAAAAGTATTTTCCGGAAGATATATGAAGTGCTAAGGAGATAGAGTTTCTGGAGCTGAAGCAGGGTAATCTGACTGTAGCAGAGTATGCTGCTAAATTTGAAGGGATGGTACAATATTGTCCTCATTACAATACTGAAGCAGCAATGACTTCCAAGTGTTTGAAGTTTGAAAACGGGTTGCGTCCGGAGATCAAGATGGGGATCGCTTGTCAGAAGATCAGGAATTATCCTGAGCTGGTAAGCAGAAGCAGAATTTATGATAATGACAACCGGGCCAGGATTGCACACTATAAGGTTGTAAATGACCGTAAGGGTAAGCAGAGATTTGGTGGTACTCCTTACAGTGTTCCTACTGATAAGGGGAAACATAAGGCTGCTACTGATAAGAAGCCCAGAGAAGGGAGAACGTCTGCTGGTTTGAAATGTTTTCGATGTGATGGCGTGGGGCATCGCGCAAATGATTGTCCTAATGAGGTGAAGAAGTGTTTTAAGTGTGGTAAGCTAGGCCATGTGGTAGCTGATTGCCGGGTGTCGCTACTGCGAAAATCGGCGCCGGCTGAACAGAAGAGTCGCCACCGTGCGTTATTTATCCCACGGGAGGGAAAGGAAACGCTCAGAGTAAACCTTGCACAACACGGGAAAGGTATGGTCATCGCAACCAAAACCTGGATTCGGGAGTCGGTTACGCAAGGGGAAGGTATTAGCACCCCTCACGTCCGTCGTACTCGACGGGATCCACGCTTGTTTTCAGGTATGGATTGTCATTCTATCTAAACTATAGGTCAAGGGTTAAAAAAGAAAATAAATTGAAAATAAAAATGACTCGGCAAAGTATCGCACTTTATGCCTACGTATTCCCGTCTGGAACGAGAAATCAGAGTCAACGTAGTTCGCCTACCTACGGGAAAGGAGGGGAAGGTTGCTCGCTAGGATATCGCATCCTATGCCTACGTACTTCCATACAGCATGGAAGATCAGAGCAAACGTAGTTCGGGCCACGTACGACACAAGTCTGTCTTGGTTGATTTTATTCCTTCTGAAAAGGTTTTCTTGATTAACAGTCCCGGCGGACAAAAATGACGCTTTGATGAGTCCACATTCTTTTACGAAAGAAGTGTCTTTTATTGTGTTTGAAATTTTTATTGTGTTTTTCTGTTTGTTTTGAGAAAGAAAGAGACAGAGCTCTAACCTACGGTTGCGAAGGGAAACAAACTAACCTAATGTTATCATGCATGGGTTAAGACCTAGTGTCTATCATGCTCCTCTCTTGCACAGAGAGAAACAGAGATCCTACGGGATAGGCATAAACAGAAACAACATCAGATATATACGGTAAAACAGTAAAATGCATGGATGCAACAGTACAAGCGAGGCAAGGGAGTCCCACTCAACCTCGAACCTAGAAAACAATAGGCAAAAGTGAACAGACTTCACTTTCAACCCAGCAGGGTAAACAACAAACAATACAGTCCAGAAAACCAATCAATACATCAGCAATGAAATACAGCAAGCAAATAAACAGCTTCAGCAGCTCTGGATCAACATCTGGCTCCAAGTAATCTCCAATCAGTTACAGGCTTCAACAAGCATCAATCTCCATCTTCATGGCCTTCAGATAAGGGCTTTGATCCTCAGTCTTCTATCTGCCAAGGCTTTTCTTCAAGCTCAAACCTCCAGGATGAGGGATCAGTCACAAGAGTGGATTGGGTGTTAAGCAATCAGTTGACTACCAAAGGTGGTGAACAGACTACTTCTAACACAAAAGACATTTTCTCTCAAGAGTTCTATCTCTTAGACACTATCCCCAAGCCTTCCAAAGGAAGGGGGTGAGTGTCTTAGAGAGACTCTGAATCACAGAGAAGAATGGATGCAGACAAGGCAATCCATGTTTGAGAAACAAACTGTCTAATCTTGAGCTCTGCCTAGCTCCTAAACCCTAGTCTCCTCAGCATCTGCTAGCAAGAAACTCCTCTTCAACTCTGGAAGTTGATCTTCACTCTCTGGATCTCCAATGGCTTCATCTTCACAAGTCCTCAGCTCTCCCAAGTCCCCAGACAATCCCAATACCCACACAAGCAAGCAATAATCCCCATAGGGCATACCACACCAGTCAATCAGATATACAGTACATTAATAGCAGTAGGGGAATCCTGACTTTTTCTAAGGGGATCTAATAACTACCCATAGCCCCTATAGTCCCATAGCTAAATTATTCAAACCCTAAGTCCTAAGGGAAATGAATTGATTCTCCTAAGTCATCACCTAAAAACCCTAGTTTGTTCATGTTGTTCACACCTAAGCTAAACACCTAAAATTAATTTCTAAAAATGGGAACTAAATTGAATCTACAAGTTTAATGTCTAACCTAAACAACCTAAAAAGAATGGGCAAAAAATATTGAAGCAATTAATAGAACAAAAAATAACAAAATCATGTATGAAATGAAATTATGTAAAATGTTATTTATTTAGAAAATATGGGAAAAATATCAAATAAAAAATAAAATGCAATTTTTATTTTTTATAATTTTCTAGACATCCTAAATAAAAATATGCAAAAAGAATGAATTAAAAATACTGTTTTTTCCATTTATTATGAATTTTTAAAAATGAATGAAAAATGAAAAGAAAATATAATGAATAAATGGGAAGGGGTGAGAAAAGTAAGGAAATCCAGTTCAAACATTTGGGCTTCGCGCGCGTGGGGGTGCCAATAGTCATCAGAGCCCAATTCCCCTACTTAAATGAAACGGTGTGTTTCATCTTTTAAAATTTCCCTCCGTTTCTCAGAGTGCACGTGGACCGTTGGATGGGAATTATAGTCAAGAGTCAAACTGAGATCGTGTGGTCTAGCCTTCATCTTCAACCTTGAGCTCTCCTAGGGTTTCAGAAAACCCTAACCATGCGTGACCTTATCTCCCTCTGTTCTCTCTCTACACGCCATGGATTCACACGATATGAAAAGCAAAATTCATCCATTTCTTTCCCTCTACAAGTCTATAACCATAGTTTACCTTAAAACTCAAACAATCAGCTAATTCGATAGGTGGAACAGATGGAAATCACCATTAATACCTGATATGAAACCTCTCCAATTCTCCACAAAACTCATCCTAAATTGATCTACACTTCCTCATGATCATAGCATGCTACTCTACTAACATTTTCGTGCCTTAATCCAAGAGTTAAGAGCCTTAACAGAATTGACACATCATGCTCAAACTTCATGAAATCTCCTCAAATTCATCCAAAACAATCCTCTACCCTACCTTAACCGTTCTACACTATCAAAACCTACTAACCCTAACTAATTCATGCCATACGAAGAGAAAACAAACCTGGTGTAATTCCTTGATACAGGTGCTGAGATCTTCAAATCAACTGCTTGTGATGAAAGGAAGGTGATCAGTAGGCTTGGTGATTACTTTTGTATGCAACAAGTGTGGTTCTAAGGCCTTGAATCACTCACTTCTAAAGTTCATGCTTCTTGAATGATAATGGTGAATGGTACAATTCCTTCCTCAATTTGACAAATGAAGGTGTGGATTCTGATCCTTGTATGATGATGGTGAAGACTCAATCAAGAATAGTGAAGATTGGTGAGAAATTGAGGGAGTTTGAGAAGCTTATGCAAGGATGGGAAAATGAATGAAAATTGAGGTTTTGAACAAATGGGAGCACCAACCCTTGCATGAACCAACTTGTATGAATATATAGATGGGATTAGAACTTCCTAGAAGCTTGGAGAAGTTTCCCTTGTGCAAATTCCCTTGGATGTTGATTATGTAACTTTCAATTCAAGCAACCATGGATAACTATCAAATTATGAACTAAACTCAAAATTCCACTTTATCCAATGTCTTTAAAATGCCCTTTCCATTCAAAATGACCTATAATTTTGCATCATTTGGCCAAGATATGAAAAATCTCATTTTTTAAGCCATTTTTCTTCATTAAATTCAACAATTTTGAAACCTTGTGCTATGAACTTTTCCAATCTCTCATGGTCACTTTTCTAGACTCAAAATGTCATTTGGAGCAAGTTTGATGTTGTAAGTTTTTCCATTTGAGGCCTCCTTGTATGAGTTTTGGACATAGGTTAAAATGACCTGTAATTCACAAATGACCAAAATACCCTTTGCTTGCCAAGACCATAAGTTGAGTTCCACACATCATATGAAGGCATACTATACCATTATAGAAAGCTAAGACAATAAGTAACAATTCTTATGTTGACCAGAAATCCATTTGAAATCTCCTTGAGGGGTAAAAATTGCTTGGAAGTCAAGTCACTTTCACAGACAAAATTTCAGATACCTCAGATGACCTGTAACTTGCAAGGACCATAACTTGAGTTCTATAAATCTCCTTGATGTCTTCCACCACTCAAATTAAAGGTATTGAGATCCTCTACAAGTTCCATGTTGGCCAAGAAGCCATTTGAAGCTTGCATTTTGACTTATTTTGCTTGGAAATTTGACCTAAACTAGGGGATTTTACATAGAAACCCTAATTTAGAAACTCCTCTTCTCCTTGATTTCTCTTGAATTCTTCTTAGCACAACAACATATCCTTATTCTCCATGTCAAATGATGAACCCCACACCTCTTCAATAGCCCTTAACTGCCTTTCCAACAATCCTTTGACCTAGGGTTGACCCAGATGAAACCCTAGTTGACTGTCTTCAACTGCAATTCTTGTGATTACATCAACCACTTGTTTTCTTCTCCAAATGACTTTCTAAGTCCCCCAAGATGTCTATATACTCCCCATGCTCAGCCCATAGCTCATAATTTCTTTGGTTGACCCACAGATACCCTCAGATAGGAGATAGACCCAAAGTTTGATCCACTGACCTCTCTGCTTTCAAATTCTTTTCTGATGACTTGAATGAGATTGAATTAGGATAATAACCTCTGGATAGGCCTCTAGAGACGAGAATAATGCTTGATCCCCTGTTGAATGACTTGCTATGCTTATGCTATGCAGATGATTAGTCTATGTACATGACTCTATATGCAAATGCTAATGATATTGAAACATAAACCAAATGAATAAGGTCGGGCAAATTTTAGGGTGCAACAGCTGCCCCTATTTAAACGACTTGGACCCGATTGGGTGAAGAGCCCGGAGCCTTCAGACATTCGCGGTACGAGACGGTTGAATACTAGTGAAACCAGAAATTTGCCAACCGCAAAACTAAATTGCGCTCCTGCTTGGGGAACGACATTCATCAACTGAATCTGACTGTTACGGCAACCCACTGATCTCGTGCGACCGTGATGGGGATTCTTCTCATCATCCTGAAAAAGATTGAATCATCGGAAACTTCGTCCTTTGCTTGTCCACGTCAGGACTCTATCTGCTGTCAACTCGAAAAAACTTCAACAACTTTGCTGGGGACGGCTCGTCTGCCTTCTCGTTAGAGATAAATCGTCCACGTTAGGAATAAACTCTTCCATGTCAGGGATACCACCGTCCACGTTAGGACTCACCTTTCCACGTAAGGAATAACCGTTCCATGTTAGGAATAACACCGTCCACGTTAGGACTCACCTTTCCACGTAAGGAATACATCGCTTTTCCCCGTCAGGGGTGACTTTTCTCTGCTTTGTCAAACTCTTTCACGTAAGGAATACATCTTATTTTGCTTTGTCCACGTAAGGACTCTTTCTTTTTCCACGTTAGGAATCACAAATTTTCCACGTAAGGAACCCCAATCTTTCCACTATATCAATCTTTCTTTCCACGTTAGGAATGCTCTTGATATGTCCACGTAAGGACTCTGATCTTTCCACGTTAGGAATCAAACCTTGATCTGTCCACGTCAGGACTAAACTTTTCCACGTAAGGAAACACCTTCTCTTTCCCATCTGTCCGCGTCAGGACTAAACTTTCCACGTAAGGAATCAATCTCTTTTCCACGTAAGGAATCACCATTTTTCCACGTAAGGAATAAGACTTCGTCTGGATCTGTCCGCGTCAGGACTAAACTCTTCCACGTTAGGAATGCACTTGTCTCCCCGTAAGGAATCCATCTCGATATGTCCGCGTAAGGACTCAATCTTTTCCACGTAAGGAATCACATCTTTCCACGTAAGGAGACCTTTTCTCAAACTGTCCGCGTCAGGACTTAAACTTTTCCATGTAAGGAAACGATCTTACCTTCCCACGTAAGGCATACAACTCGTCTCTTCTGCGTCTGTCCACTTCAGGACTGAACTTGCTTTTCCACGTAAGGAACTGAAGCTTCTTTTTCCCTGTAAGGAATAAACCTGTCCATGTCAGGACTCACGTTTCGTCTTGATTTGTCCATGTCAGGACTCACCTCTTGACTTGCTAAGGAAATAAAACTTGTCCACGTCCGGACTTGTGCGTCTTCAACTTGCTTGGGAAATAAGACTTGTCCACGTCAGGACTCGCACTTTGCCCACAACACAAAGAAGGATAAACTTGTCCACGTCAGGACTCTCACATCTTGTCATCTCAAAGAACTATAAACGTCCACGTCAGGACACCCACTTCATCATTACGAATACAGCTATCTGCTGGAAATAAATTGTCCACGTCAGGACACCAACACAAAGAGTAACCAACTTTGTCCACGTCAGGACCCCACACTCAATCAATACCGAGCACTCGCACGTGTCCACGTTAGGACTAACACGCATCGTCAACTCGAGGAAATGTCCACGTTAGGACTCCACATTCCAACAATCTTCTCTAGCACACAGAAAACCCGTCAATAAAATTGTCCACATTAGGACTCATCCTTCCATTGGTCCGCAAATTTCTTATCACTGACGTTACAGCAACCTGGAGGCTGGCTCTACTGGGGATATTTGAAAATCGTACTTCCGGGCACCTGTTCTGATAACCGGCGGTAGCCTCTGAAATTCTGATTCATGAATCCTTTGATGACCAATAGCTCTGCTTGGGGATAAGGAGAAACTTATCCTGCTGACTCTGTCGGGGAAAACACAAGAAATTCATAAATAACTCTGCTCGGAGACAAAGAGAACTTCATCTTGACAACTCTGTGGGGAGTAGTGCTAAAGCTGACACTTCGTGGAATATCTCACGTCGAAATCCTGAATATTTATTGATTCACCTGAGCAAGGGCTCTCTCTTCCTGCAAAAGAAACAATACTTGAAACAAACAGCTAACCAACCTAGTTTATGTTTCAAAAATGCGTATGCTCGACGGCGATGCAATGCTCCATTTGACATGGAAATGCTACACTTTTATTTGGTGGATGCAAGTACGACCCTATATGCCAATGCGACTGCAGACTTGAACTGCTGGGTACAGAAACTGCTTCAACAAAATAAATGCTGAAGATAATGCCAACTCCGCTGGGGATAGCCAGGTGCTACAGAATCATTTCAACAAAATAAATGCTGGAAGAGGGGAGTCAACTCGGCCGGGAAATGGGGAACTTAAACCAAACACCTTGTTGAAGTAGCACCCTGCTGGGGAATAGCAGATGTGCACAGTACGATTGGATTTCTGCTGGAGAGTGAACTGATATTACACAGTATCTCTGACAAAATGAATGCCGGGACCCACAACCAACTCTACTGGGGAGAGTCTTAATCTTCGAGTTCTACTGGGAGGAAAGAACACTTGCTGAAAGGAGAGAACTCCGCCGGGGATGGGATGATTCTCTTGGGGAAAAATCAACTGACTCCGCTGGGAGAGCGTAAATGACCCTGCAAGGAAAGGTAAACTGCCTGACTACAGCTCACAAACATTAATCTTCTGCGGCTAAACCAACTCCGCTCGAGACAAGGGAATCCTTCTGGGGGGACACCACACTGTCTGAATACAGCCTTACGATCTTGGAATCGTCAATTCTGTTGAGGGTAAATGACTTTGCTGGAGAATGCCCTTTGGATAAGCTACGACTAGCTGGGGAATCCGATCCTTCTTCAGTAAGGAACATGCATGACCTGCGTGGAGATCGGGTCTTTTATTAATGCAACCTTTTGATCATCTTCCTCGTACGACTATGAAACCTGCAACAATACAAGCAAGACAAGACAAGTCTATGCAACTAAATCGATCCAGGTTAGTGACGTTATTTTCAGTTAATTCGAAGCTTTAGCACCTGTTGGCAAGGGCCAGTGACGTTATGCACATGTTAGTTTCATCAAACTCAGGCGTTAATCATGCACAAAACCGTAAAGAATAGTGTCAAGTACTGAATAACGTATTTTATTGATTGGGCCCCTGAATGGGCGGAGTTTTTGTACACGGGATGTAACTCCTGAAAAGAGGAAGCTACACAAAGCAAATATACAAGTATGCACAGGAAGCATAAATATATCGACAAACTAAATTTGTGCACATGTCGGCAACGGGATGTAGACGAACACCACGAACTGATCCTCCCATGACTCGCCCGACTCTAATGCTTTCCCGGTATCCATACTTCCGAAGAGATTGTATCCGATAGTCGACCCCTCAGGTATATTCTCCCGCATTGACGCTCAGTGCAATATCAAATTCGGACCGCAGTCATTTGCTTTTCAAATCCCTAACTTTTGCGTGAACCGCCCTTTACGGGTTTTCAATTCACCGGGATACCCTTTTTTGCCGAAGCCGCCCAGTGTAGGTTTTCAACTTCGCGGGTGTACATTTTTTTCAATTTTATCCCTAATTTTTGCCCGAACCTTTCATTTTGTTTTTGGTTCGCCAGGATGCCCCATTTTTGCCTGGACTCTCTTTTTCTGTCCAGCGGGTCTATTTTAAGCAAAGTATTTTTTAACTGCGTCCGAATTCACGGGCGACGCAAAGTCTTCTCCGTCCATGGTGGACAACAGCAACGCTCCTCCTGAAAAGACCTTCCTGACAACGTATGGCCCTTCGTAGTTGGGGGTCCACTTGCCCCTGTGATCTGCTTGCGGCGGGAGAATCCTCTTTAGCACAAGGTCGCCCGTCTGAAAGCTTCGCGGATGTATCTTCTTGTCGTACGCTTTCTTCATTCGGCTCTGGTACAAACGACCGTATGCTAGAGAAGCTAGTCTCTTCTCATCCATCAAACTCAGTTGATTCAACCTGTCTTTCACCCATTCTGCCTCGTCCAGCTGAACGTCTCGCAATACCCTCAGAGAAGGGATCTCGACTTCTAATGGTAGCACCGCTTCCATTCCATATACCAACGAGAACGGAGTTGCCCCGGTTGATGTGCGTACCGTCGTACGATAACCGTGCAAAGCGAAAGGTAGCATCTCATGCCAGTCCTTATAGGTCACCACCATTTTCTGAACGATCTTCTTGATATTCTTGTTGGCCGCTTCAACAACGCCATTCATCTTGGGTCGGTAAGGGGAGGAGTTGTAATGTTCGATCTTGAAATTCTGACAGAGCTCCTTCATCATTTTGTTGTTCAGGTTCGAACCGTTGTCCGTGATTATCCGCTCGGGGATCCCGTATCGGCAAATGATATCTCTCTTAATGAACCTGGCCACCACTTGCTTAGTTACATTTGCGTAAGACGCCGCTTCCACCCATTTGGTGAAATAATCGATTGCTACTAGAATGAACCGGTGCCCGTTAGAAGCTGTCGGCTCGATTTTTCCAATCATATCGATTCCCCACATCGAAAATGGCCAAGGCGATGACATCACATTCAGAGGACTTGGAGGCACATGGATCTTGTCAGCATAGATTTGGCACTTGTGACACTTCCTCGCAAACTTGAAACAATCAGTTTCCATGGTCAGCCAAAAATAACCTGCCCGCAGCAGCTTTCTCGTCATAGCATGCCCGCCAGCATGCGTACCAAAGGTACCTTCGTGTATTTCCTCCATGAGCAACTTTGCCTCTCTTTCGTCTACACAACGCAATAGCACCAAGTCGTGGTTTCTTCTGTATAAGACGCCATCCGGATTCAAATAGAAATTGCCTGCTAATCTCCTGAGAGTCTTCTGATCTTGACTGGATGCCCCAGCCGGATACTCTTTATTTTTCAGGAAATTAAGGATATCGAAATACCATGGTTTATCATCAGACGCTTCATCAATAGCAAATACATAAGCTGGTCTGTCAAGCCGAGAGATAACGATTCGGGGAGCCTCGTTCCAGAAGTTGACTTTGTACATGGAAGACAAAGTGGCCAGGGCGTCAGCCATTTGATTCTCTGCCCGCGGTGCGTGATGCAATTCAACCTTGTCGAAGAAAGGCAACAATCTCCTTGCATAGTTCATGTAATGTATCAAGTTGGGCTGACGCGTCTCCCATTCCCCTTTTATCTGATTCACCACCAGAGCTGAGTCTCCGTATACGTCTAAATGTTTGATTCGCAAATCAATGGCTTCTTCAAGCCCCATTATACAAGCTTCGTATTCGGCTTCATTATTGGTAACAGCAAAGGTCAATCGGGCAGTAAACGGGATGTGCGACCCGTGTGGCGTAGTGATGATTGCCCCTATTCCGCTACCGTAAGCATTCACAGCTCCGTCAAATATCATCTTCCATTTGGAACCCAACTCTGGTCCTTCGTCGGGCAACGGCTCTTCACAATCTTTCATCTTTAGGTACATGATATCCTCGTCAGGAAAATCAAACCTCATCGATTGGTAATCTTCAATAGGCTGCTCCGCCAGATACTCAGACAGCACACTCCCCTTTATAGCCTTTTGCGAGACGTATTGAATGTCATATTCAGTCAAGACCATCTGCCAACGGGCAATTCTTCCTGACAACGCCTGCTTTTCGAATACATATTTGATAGGATCCATCTTCGAGATGAGCATGGTTGTATGATTCAGCATGTATTGCCTCAAACGCTTGGCGGCCCAGGCTAGCGCGCAACAAGTTTTCTCTAGCATTGAGTATCGAGATTCACAATCTGTAAATTTCTTACTCAAGTAATAGATTGCATGCTCTTTTCTCCCTGTCTCGTCGTGTTGACCGAGAACACAACCCATGCTTCCCTCAAGAACCGTCAAATACATGATCAAGGGTCTGCCCGCCACTGGGGGTATCAAAATAGGAGGTTCCTGCAAATACTTCTTTATTTTATCGAACGCCTTCTGACAATTTTTGTTCCACGTTACAGCTTGATCTTTCTTCAACAGTTTGAATAATGGTTCACACGTGGCAGTTAGGTGAGATATGAACCGAGCGATGTAGTTCAACCTCCCTAAGAACCCGCGCACCTCTTTCTCTGTTTTAGGCGTCGGCATTTCTTGAATCGCTTTTATTTTAGCAGGGTCGACCTCTATTCCTCTTTCACTTACAATAAACCCCAGCAGCTTACCCGATCTCACCCCGAAGGTGCATTTGTTAGGGTTCAGTCTCAGCCTGAACTTCCTAAGCCTTTTAAATAACTTCAGCAGATTCACCAGATGCTCTTCCTCCGTCTGGGATTTGGCAATCATGTCGTCAACATAAACTTCGATCTCTTTATGCATCATATCATGGAAAAGAGTCGTCATCGCACGCTGATATGTTGCCCCAACATTTTTCAAACCAAAGGGCATCACTTTGTAGCAAAATGTTCCCCAAGGCGTTATGAAAGTAGTCTTCTCCATATCCTCTGGCGCCATTTTAATTTGATTATAGCCCGAAAAGCCATCCATGAAGGAGAATACGGAGTATTGAGCAGTATTATCAACTAACACGTCAATATGAGGAAGTGGAAAATCGTCTTTTGGGCTTGCTTTATTCAAATCTCTATAGTCCACGCACATCCGAACCTTGCCATCTTTCTTTGGCACTGGTACGATGTTAGCAACCCAGGAGGGATACTTTGTCACAACCAGGAACCCAGCGTCCCACTGTTTTTGAACTTCCTCTTTGATCTTCATTGCCATATCTGGTCGAGTTCTGCGAAGCTTTTGTTTGACCGGCGGGCAATCTTCTTTCAGTGGCAGGCGATGCACAACCATATCTGTATCGAGCCCTGGCATATCTTCATATGACCAAACGAATACATCATTATACTCCCTGAGCATTTCAACCAGTCTTCGCTTGATATCACTCTGCAGTGCGGCTCCGATACGAATATTCTTCTCGACCCCTTCCGACCCCAAGTTGATAATTTCGATGACCTCATCGTGAGGCAGAATGGCTCTTTCCTCTTGCTTCACCAACCAAGACAGTTCTTCAGGAACATCACTATCTTCGACAACCTCTTCTTCGGCCTGAAATACCGGGTGCTCAAAGTCGGGACGAGTCATAGGTGGTTCAAGGATGTCGTCTGAACATGTTATCCTGCAAAAGGAATGGTTAAGTGCTTCAAAATGCGTATAAAGCGAACAACCACGTTGCCATTTTATTGAAAAATATAAAACAAAAAAGACAGGGATTACAGTATTTGCACATGAAAAAACGCCATTTATTTAATGATTGACACGCAATGTTCATAACAACACAGCCCTAAGCAAATCCTGATGCCCCGGGCAAGACATCAGATTATTCAACAATTAATAAAGCAAAGCATTACTGTTTAAAAGCCACAGGAACAAGCTCCTGAATAGACCAGTTGCACAGTCCTTGTCCTGGCGTGCTTGGCTGAATCCAGGCATCCATATCACAGTCGCTGTCTCCTTCGTCAGACTCCGAAGCAGCATTGACGGTCTCATGACATACTCCACTGGCAGAGATGGTGATTGGCCCTCTGAAACGGGGTGCTCCCACGGAAGGAGTTGATGACGACGGTTGGTATCCCAGCCCGAACCGGTCCATCTTCACAGGAATGTCCAGCACTTTGCCCCAGCCCTTTGCTTCTCCTGCTTCTACTAGAGCTTGAGCTTCTTTGTACGATGAGACGGCTATCTCTGGCACTTTGCTCGGCCCAGGACCTTTGTCCTTGATGCGCAGACCTTCAAATGCCTGGCAGGGTGTTTCGTGGATCTCCCCGTCGACCTCCACATATTTAAACGATGATAGATGGCTGACCAGGATGTCTTCTTCTCCGCATACAGTGACTACGCTGTCTCCGACCATATATTTTAACTTCTGATGTAGGGTGGATGTGACTGCCCCCGCCCCATGAATCCAGGGCCTTCCAAGCAAGCAGCTGTACGCAGGCTGTATATCCATGATATAAAACTCAGTTGCAAACACCTCCGGCCCCACCTGTAGAGGCAACCTTATTGATCCGAAAACGTTTCTTCGCGTACCATCAAACGCCCTAATCACCAAGTCACTGGGCGTGCACCGGATTCCGCTAACATCCAGCTTCATCATTGCCTTCTTGGGCAGCACATTCAGAGACGACCCGGTGTCAACCAATACGTGCGACATTACTGATCCTCTACACTCGACAGATACGTGCAGCGCCATATTATGGTCTCTCCCTTTCGGGGTCAAATCAAAGTCGGTAAAGCCCAAGCTGTGGCTTGCATTCACATGTGCCAACACTCCTTCTAGCTGATTCACGGAGACGTCCTGAGGTACAAAAGAAGTATCCAGGACTTTCAGCAAAGCATTTCTGTGAGCTTCCGAACACAACAGCAATGATAGGATAGATATTTTGGACGGCGTCTGCTGCAGATGCTCCACAATCTTATAATCACTTTTTCGAATCAAGCGCATGAACTCTTCTACATCTTTCGACGCCAATTCTTTGTCACTTGCTTGCACTGGGACATTCTCAACCGCTTTCCCTTTTCCTTTCGCTAGTCTTTCGGCCTCCACTTCAGGGGATATAAAGATCCTACCACTCCTTGTCATACCTCCCGAACCAACAACATTATCCACAGTCTCGGCTGGCTGCTTATTAACATCAATCTTTGTCCCGTCACAATACACCTCCAACCCATATGACCATGGGACTGCTTTCGTGTTCTCGTACGGGATCGGCCCGGCCTTAGTTATGGTGATCGGTGGGTGCTGAGCTGGTGCTGCGATAGTGATTGTCTTTCGAGGAATCGTTACAGTGGCCACATCAGTCTGATCATGTGCTACTGCCCCTGCGGGCTCTTCAGTTGCTGCTTGGTCAAACTGCAATATGCCTTCATCAATTAAAGCCTGAATGCCCTTCTTCAAATCATCACACCCCCCAGCTAGGGTCCAGCATTCCAAACAATATTCGTCACATCCTGGGTAAACACCCCCTTGTAACAGTCGGCTCTTTATCTCGCTCAGCGGCGTCTTTAAATCGTCGACATTCATAATCAGATTTAACCCTTCCTCAGTCAGAATGGCGTTTGCCCCGTGATTAGGCATGGGTTTCTGCACTATATTCGGACCTGTCGTTCCGAAATTGATAGTCTTATTGTCCAAAAGATCCTGCACAACATGTTTAAAAGCATGGCAACCCTCTATATCGTGGCCCGGGGCCCCAGAATGAAACTCACAGTGCCTGCTTGCGTCATAACCAAATGGGGGAGCTCCTGTTATCGGTGCCAGAGTTCTCTTCTCTACCAGGTTCAATCCCAACAATGTCTGCAGTAAATCAGCATATGTCGAGGGAGGCTTCTCAAACACTCTTCTCGGTTTGCCACCCTGGAATCTTCGCTGAGCCTGCTGTGCCCCCTGCTGAGGTTGCTGCTGCTGCATTGGCTGCTGCTGAGACGGTTGTTGTTGTTGAAGCGGTTGTTGTTGATACGGGATAGTAACACTCGCCACCTGCTGCGGCTGATGATATTGGTTTCGTCCCCTGCCTCGGCCTCGGCCTCGGCCTCCAAATACTGCACTTGCCTCGCCCTGACGGCGCCCACCAAAAGCCTTCCTATTACTGCCAGATGTAGTCGATTCCTCAACCTGGAATTTTCCTTGCTTAATGTTACGTTCAATCTTTTCTCCCATCAAAATTAGGTCTGAAAAACTGGCCAGGGATGTATGAAACAGCATATCATGAAACAAGCCTGTGAATGTGCCGACGAACATGTCATTCATTTCCTTGTCTTCTACGGGAGGACGGACCCTGGCAGCCATATCGCGCCACCTTTGTGCGTACTCTTTAAAGCTCTCCCCCTTCTTCTGAGACAGCCCGGCCAATTGGACCCGATTGGGCGCCAAATCGCTGTTATACTTGTAGTGAGCTACAAACGCCTCTGCTAATTGCTTCCATGTCTTGATATTGGTTGGCTCCAACCCCATATACCACTCTAGGGAAGGACCCGACAGACTATCTTGAAAGAAATGCATTAGCATTCTTTCATCAGTTGAGTACGCAAACATCTTTCTGTAATAAGCTCGTACATGCACTTTCGGACATGTGTCCCCTTTATACTTATCAAACGCAGGGGCTTTGAATTTGATTGGCATCCTCAAGCCAGGTACGAAACCCATTGTTGCCATGTCCAAGCCCACAGCGCTTTGGTTCAGGACTCCCCTCATCTGCTCTTCCAGCATTCTGATCTTCTGGGAGTCATCCATCGGCCCTTCGAAACCTCCGCCGGAGAAAGCGTCCTCCTGCTGATCTTCTTGCCACATACCATTTCCAGCCCCATACCCATCATATCCATTATTACGTCCAGCTCTGATCTGATTCATGCCCGGACCTCGGCCTCTGTTGCCGTACCCTTGAACTCCTCCAGCAGGACCAAAAGCCATAAATCCCGCGCCGTTTCCATTTCCAAAGCCTCTGTAACCCTGATTGGTCACACCCTAACCATCCTGCCCAAAGCCTTGAGCATTAAAGCCATATTTCCCAGCGTTATCGAATCCCTGATCGTTGAATCCGAATCCAGCATTAACAAAGCCGTTGCCTCCCATATTATCTCCCAAGTTGACATCACCCAGCCCAACGTTATGGACAACAGTCTCATTCCCAACTCCGACGTTACCATTCACAGCAGCGGTAGCGTTGTTGATGTTAGCAGCAGGTATATTGACTACAGGTGGAGCCACTGGCGTTGGAGTGCCGTCTCCATGAACAGTATCGACCCGTACAGACTGATGATCTTCATTACCGTGACCAGCATTTCGGGCCAACAGAGGCTGGACCATGGCCTGCAAATTCTCCTGACCCTTTGCAATAGCTTCCATGGTCTGCATGAAGAGAGCGAGCTTCTCGCGCACATCTTGCATCTCGTTCTGCATTTGATCCATGATTCTTCGACAGTTGGTGCGGGTAGAATAGCGGTGCGGGTGTTGATCTGCAATCCTGGAAAGTACCTGGTACAGAGCAGGAAATAAGACACTATTCAAAGATTACCTGTAATGCAATATGAATATGAATGCAATGCAATGTGTCTGTGCATTAGGGAAGTTCATTCCCCCAGTTCTAGTGTGAAGGTGCCAGTGCAGTGACAGTGCTGACAATAGGAATATCGGAGCTGAATCATAGAAAGCCTCATATATTGCTGAGAAAACCAGAATACAACGTCACCGAGTACAACAAAAAGGCATGACCTCAACCAACAATCCTGGTGATGGTCAGCACTATGCAAATAAAGCATACAAGTTACTACATGAAATGATCAAATCCTCCCAAAAGTCTGGTACTCTTCTATCAACTTCTTGGTCTCTGGATGACTTGGTCGATCAAGTAGCCCTTCAACAAGTTGGTTTCTCTTCTGAAGAACACGGCGCACGTCTTCAGCAGTTTCTTCACATGTTGCTTCCCCGAAGCAATCTTCTAGTTTTCGCTTTTGGGACACCGCTTCATCTCTGCATTTGATTGCCTTGTTCAGTGCATGCTGGACACTATACCGGGTCATCACTTCTTCCTCACACTTCTTGATGCTAGACCTCAACTTCTCTTCGAGGTCGGAGATTTGCTGCTTTAGCTTATCTTCCCTCTTCTTGTTGTTGGTGAGTGTAGCATTCCAAGTCTTATTACAAGAAGAGATCTCTCGGTGAGCGATGTCAAGCGCCTTTTTCTTGGATTCAAGCATGTCGTGGGAACTTCTGAACTCTTGCCCCAGACGTTCGCGCTTCTTCTTTTCCTCGGTCAACTCAGCACCTAACCTGTTTAACAGCTCGATTTGTTGTTGGAAAGCATATACGGCCTTGTTTTTCTCACCGCGTACCTGAGCTAGCTCCTGCTCTAACCCTTCGTTGATCTTCAACAAGGCTTCCTTTTCCCTCACAACCTGCTCATAGGCTTCCTTAGAAACAGTGGTTGGCTCTTCTGCCGGAATAGGAACAATGACGGGTGCAGCTGGAAATGACATTAATAACTGACTTGCTCTTTCCTGGATCCAAACCCTGTAAGGTGCATAGGCCTGGCAATCGTTCTTACCTAACAGTGGTTTCCCCTTGCGGTTAATACGTGTTCAGGCGTGTTGCAACTCAGCTAGCAATTCTCCCTTCAAATCACCTGTGAAGTACAGAGATTCCTGTACTTCTTCCTCCTGAGGTGGATTCTTCAGTGCATATCCGAACTGGCGAATGAATAGAGAAGGGTTGTAATTGATACACCCTTTTATCCCTATCAACGGCACATTAGGGTACCTAGAACAACTGAAGATGAGCTCAGATCCCAACAGGTCTCGATCAAACCACTCCATATCTTCCGACGATAGCCTCATCAGGCGCTCTGGCCAACCAACTGGAACTGTAGTCTCTGCAACAGATCTCCTCTTAGGAAGGTGGCTCTCAAACCACATACTCAACAAGGGGACACAAAGATGAACATTCTTTCCTCTCCCCTTCTCATTCTTGTAATGCAGTGAGTGGTAGAAATCTCCGATCAAGGTAGGTACCGGATTACCAGCGGCAAACAAGTAGAAGGCGTCGAAGTCCACAAAATCCGGTATATTGGGAAACAAGACTATGCCATAAATGCACAAGGCCAACACAGCATTGAAAGCAACCCAGCACCCGCTCTTGGCATACTCCTGGGCTTTACCAACTAGGAACTGGAGTGAGAAGCCTGGAACTCCGCGGGAAACAGTAGTCAATAGTTCAGAAGCATCAATATGCAAAGCTTTTGCCAAGTCCTCCGGCTTGGGCTTGGCGCCAGAATGGATGAATGGAACCTGGTTCTGCACGGGCAGCTCAACATACTCAGCGTATTCCTCCAGGGTTGGTCCCATAATAAAGTCCGAGAACGTAAAGCACCTCAAAGCAGGGTCATAGAATTGCATGAAAGCATACAACCCATCTAACTCTACCTCTGTAGGTTTGCACACCAATCTCAGTAGTCTACCATAGCTCATCCGGAAACTCCTACGAACACCCTCATCAGCAAGAGAGATCAACCCCAGCAAAGGAACAATATCAGGAGTAGGCAATTTGTAAGCAACTGTCCTCCTCAAGCTAGTCATGATCAAACACTCAGAAGTCTGGGCACTAGAACTAGGGAAATGCAAATGCACCTGCAGCACAGACACATGTTAGTGGAATGCGAATGGTAATGGGTATGCAATAATGCAATGCAAGTAACATGCAACAGGGACCAAAGCTGTAGCTGAATAGTCTGAACTCAATCAAGAAAGGTCTCAGATAGACCATCCAGAAGTCATCTAAATCTGGTCTCGGATAGACCTCAAACAAAGCTCCAATACTGGTCTCTGATAGACCCCATAATCATAACCTGAATGGTCTCTGGCAGACCTCAGATCATATCTCCCACTGGTCTCTGACAGACCTCAGAACACATCTCCAAATAGTCTCTGACAGACCTTAGAACACACCAACTGGTCTCTGCCAGACCTTAGAACCCTCCATAAATATCCAAGATCCTGATCAAGAAACAAACCGGTGGTCTGAAGGCCTAGTTACCTGCATAGCCCTGAATCCCCTCACAGGTGGGTGGCCCTATAACTGGCACAAGGTACGGCATCCTATGCGGTCGTCGGCGTCACAGACTTTCAGGGTTGATGATACGATTCCCAGAAGGAGTGGCATCATCAATTCCTGAAGAGGCCTCACTTAGCCAACTTCCAAATGATCGGTCCCCAGAGTCGACAATCCAACTAACCAGCAACCCACGCCAACCAAAGGAAGGGGCAGGAGGCCAACCAGATGAACCTCGTCTGAGTGTAGATTTAATGGGACACCAAAGCAAGCAAAGCAAGCGGGCACCCACTAATTTCTACTCTAATTCTAGGTGCACTCAAGCCCAGGTCCGACTTATCTCTCAATATCAGAACACCCGTCACACCCCAGATACAGCAACAATAATCAATATATAAAGCTGAAAATACAAGGTTAGAAATATAAAATAACTCCATAGAAAATCCTCGACGGGAAAACAAGCGTTAGGATTGACTCTCTCAAGGGACGTTGGATCCCAAATGCATAAGAACCATCACAGTCCTTAGCAGCCAGGGGACGTTGGGTCCCCAGCAGAGTCGCCAGCTGTCGCTACTGCGAAAATCGGCGCCGGCTGAACAGAAGAGTCGCCACCGTGCGTTATGTATCCCACGGGAGGGAAAGGAAACGCTCAGAGTAAACCTCGCACAACACGGGAAAGGTATGGTCATCGCAACCAAAACCTGGATTCGGGAGTCGGTTACGCAAGGGGAAGGTATTAGCACCCCTCACGTCCGTCGTACTCGACGGGATCCACGCTTGTTTTCAGGTATGGATTGTCATTCTATCTAAACTATAGGTCAAGGGTTAAAAAAGAAAATAAAACGAAAATAAAAATGACTCGGCAAAGTATCGCACTTTATGCCTACGTATTCCCGTCTGGAACGAGAAATCAGAGTCAACGTAGTTCGCCTACCTACGGGAAAGGAGGGGAAGGTTGCTCGCTAGGATATCGCATCCTATGCCTACGTACTTCCATACAGCATGGAAGATCAGAGCAAACGTAGTTCGGGCCACGTATGACACAAGTCTGTCTTGGTTGATTTTATTCCTTCTGAAAAGGTTTTCTTGATTAACAGTCCCGGCGGACAAAAATGACGCTTTGATGAGTCCACATTCTTTTACGAAAGAAGTGTCTTTTATTGTGTTTGAAATTTTTATTGTGTTTTTCTGTTTGTTTTGAGAAAGAAAGAGACAGAGCTCTAACCTACGGTTGCGAAGGGAAACAAACTAACCTAATGTTATCATGCATGGGTTAAGACCTAGTGTCTATCATGCTCCTCTCTTGCACAGAGAGAAACAGAGATCCTACGGGATAGGCAGAAACAGAAACAACATCAGATATATACGGTAAAACAGTAAAATGCATGGATGCAACAGTACAAGCGAGGCAAGGGAGTCCCACTCAACCTCGAACCTAGAAAACAATAGGCAAAAGTGAACAGACTTCACTTTCAACCCAGCAGGGTAAACAGCAAACAATACAGTCCAGAAAACCAATCAATACATCAGCAATGAAATACAGCAAGCAAATAAACAGCTTCAGCAGCTCTGGATCAACATCTGGCTCCAAGTAATCTCCAATCAGTTACAGGCTTCAACAAGCATCAATCTCCATCTTCATGGCCTTCAGATAAGGGCTTTGATCCTCAGTCTTCTATCTGCCAGGGCTTTTCTTCAAGCTCAAACCTCCAGGATGAGGGATCAGTCACAAGAGTGGATTGGGTGTTAAGCAATCAGTTGACTACCAAAGGTGGTGAACAGACTACTTCTAACACAAAAGACATTTTCTCTCAAGAGTTCTATCTCTTAGACACTATCCCCAAGCCTTCCAAAGGAAGGGGGTGAGTGTCTTAGAGAGACTCTGAATCACAGAGAAGAATGGATGCAGACAAGGCAATCCATGTTTGAGAAACAAACTGTCTAATCTTGAGCTCTGCCTAGCTCCTAAACCCTAGTCTCCTCAGCATCTGCTAGCAAGAAACTCCTCTTCAACTCTGGAAGTTGATCTTCACTCTCTGGATCTCCAATGGCTTCATCTTCACAAGTCCTCAGCTCTCCCAAGTCCCCAGACAATCCCAATACCCACACAAGCAAGCAATAATCCCCATAGGGCATACCACACCAGTCAATCAGATATACAGTACATTAATAGCAGTAGGGGAATCCTGACTTTTTCTAAGGGGATCTAATAACTACCCATAGCCCCTATAGTCCCATAGCTAAATTATTCAAACCCTAAGTCCTAAGGGAAATGAATTGATTCTCCTAAGTCATCACCTAAAAACCCTAGTTTGTTCATGTTGTTCACACCTAAGCTAAACACCTAAAATTAATTTCTAAAAATGGGAACTAAATTGAATCTACAAGTTTAATGTCTAACCTAAACAACCTAAAAAGAATGGGCAAAAAATATTGAAGCAATTAATAGAACAAAAAATAACAAAATCATGTATGAAATGAAATTATGTAAAATGTTATTTATTTAGAAAATATGGGAAAAATATCAAATAAAAAATAAAATGCAATTTTTATTTTTTATAATTTTCTAGACATCCTAAAGAAAAATATGCAAAAAGAATGAATTAAAAATACTGTTTTTTCCATTTATTATGAATTTTTAAAAATGAATGAAAAATGAAAAGAAAATATAATGAATAAATGGGAAGGGGTGAGAAAAGTAAGGAAATCCAGTTCAAACATTTGGGCTTCACGCGCGTGGGGGTGCCAATAGTCATCAGAGCTCAATTCCCCTACTTAAATGAAACGGTGCGTTTCATCTTTTAAAATTTCCCTCCGTTTCTCAGAGTGCACGTGGACCGTTGGATGGGAATTATAGTCAAGAGTCAAACTGAGATCGTGTGGTCTAGCCTTCATCTTCAACCTTGAGCTCTCCTAGGGTTTCAGAAAACCCTAACCATGCGTGACCTTCTCTCCCTCTGTTCTCTCTCTACACGCCATGGATTCACACGATATGAAAAGCAAAATTCATCCATTTCTTTCCCTCTACAAGTCTATAACCATAGTTTACCTTAAAACTCAAACAATCAGCTAATTCGATAGGTGGAACAGATGGAAATCACCATTAATACCTGATATGAAACCTCTCCAATTCTCCACAAAACTCATCCTAAACTGATCTACACTTCCTCATGATCATAGCATGCTACTCTACTAACATTTTCGTGCCTTAATCCAAGAGTTAAGAGCCTCAACAGAATTGACACATCATGCTCAAACTTCATGAAATCTCCTCAAATTCATCCAAAACAATCCTCTACCCTACCTTAACCGTTCTACACTATCAAAACCTACTAACCCTAACTAATTCATGCCATACGAAGAGAAAACAAACCTGGTGTAATTCCTTGATACAGGTGCTGAGATCTTCAAATCAACTGCTTGTGATGAAAGGAAGGTGATCAGTAGGCTTGGTGATTACTTCTGTATGCAACAAGTGTGGTTCTAAGGCCTTGAATCACTCACTTCTAAAGTTCATGCTTCTTTAATGATAATGGTGAATGGTACAATTCCTTCCTCAATTTGACAAATGAAGGTGTGGATTCTGATCCTTGTATGATGATGGTGAAGACTCAATCAAGAATAGTGAAGATTGGTGAGAAATTGAGGGAGTTTGAGAAGCTTATGCAAGGATGGGAAAATGAATGAAAATTGAGGTTTTGAACAAATGGGAGCACCAACCCTTGCATGAAGCAACTTGTATGAATATATAGATGGGATTAGAACTTCCTAGAAGCTTGGAGAAGTTTCCCTTGTGCAAATTCCCTTGGATGTTGATTATGTAACTTTCAATTCAAGCAACCATGGATAACTATCAAATTATGAACTAAACTCAAAATTCCACTTTAGCCAATGTCTTTAAAATGCCCTTTCCATTCAAAATGACCTATAATTTTGCATCATTTGGCCAAGATATGAAAAATCTCATTTTTTAAGCCATTTTTCTTCATTAAATTCAACAATTTTGAAACCTTGTGCTATGAACTTTTCCAATCTCTCATGGTCACTTTTCTAGACTCAAAATGTCATTTGGAGCAAGTTTTATGTTGTAAGTTTTTCCATTTGAGGCCTCCTTGTATGAGTTTTGGACATAGGTTAAAATGACCTGTAATTCACAAATGACCAAAATACCCTTTGCTTGCCAAGACCATAAGTTGAGTTCCACACATCATATGAAGGCATACTATACCATTATAGAAAGCTAAGACAATAAGGAACAATTCTTATGTTGACCAGAAATCCATTTGAAATCTCCTTGAGGGGTAAAAATTGCTTGGAAGTCAAGTCACTTTCACAGACAAAATTTCAGATACCTCAGATGACCTGTAATTTGCAAGGACCATAACTTGAGTTCTATAAATCTCCTTGATGTCTTCCACCACTCAAATTAAAGGTCTTGAGATCCTCTACAAGTTCCATGTTGGCCAAGAAGCCATTTGAAGCTTGAATTTTGACTTATTTTGCTTGGAAATTTGACCTAAACTAGGGGATTTTACATAGAAACCCTAATTTAGAAACTCCTCTTCTCCTTGATTTCTCTTGAATTCTTCTTAGCACAACAACATATCCTTATTCTCCATGTCAAATGATGAACCCCACACCTCTTCAATATCCCTTAACTGCCTTTCCTACAATCCTTTGACCTAGGGTTGACCCAGGGTTGACCCAGATGAAACCCTAGTTGATTGTCTTCAACTGCAATTCTTGTGATTACATCAACCACTTGTTTTCTTCTCCAAATGACTTTCTAAGTCCCCCAAGATGTCTATATACTCCCCATGCTCAGCCCATAGCTCATAATTTCTTTGGTTGACCCACAGATACCCTCAGATAGGAGATAGACCCAAAGTTTGATCCACTGACCTCTCTGCTTTCAAATTCTTTTCTGATGACTTGAATGAGATTGAATTAGGATAATAACCACTGGATAGGCCTCTAGAGACGAGAATAATGCTTGATCCCCTGTTGAATGACTTGCTATGCTTATGCTATGCAGATGATTAGTCTATGTACATGACTCTATATGCAAATGCTAATGATATTGAAACATAAACCAAATGAATAAGGTTGGGCAAATTTTAGGGTGCAACACCGGGCCGCTATGCCTACCTGCTATAACTGTGGTGAGAAAGGTCATATCAGTATACATTGCGAGAAGCCGAAGAAGTCTCAGGCGCCTCAGGCCAGTGGTAAAGTATTTGTTGTGGTAGGAACTCAATCTGCCACTGAGGAGATCAAAGGTACTTGTTTTATCAATAATACTCCTTTGACTGCCATGATTGATACGGGTGCAACCCACTCGTTCATTTCTGTTGATTGTGTGAAGAGATTAGGATTGGTGTCGTCTACTCTTGAGCAATGGGTGACTATTGAAACTCCCTTTATTGGTTCAGTGACTACTTCTTTGGTGTGTTTGAAGTGTCCACTGACTATTTTCGGTAGAGATTTTGGAGTGGATCTGATTTGTCTACCACTTGGTAAGCTGGATGTTATTCTGGGTATGAACTGGTTGGAGTTCAACCGAGTCTACATCGATTGTTTTTGGAAGGTGTTGTTGTTCCTTACTCCAGAAGAGGAAGCATTGGCGAATTCCTTGTCTAACAAGGAATTGAGGACCTTGTTAGAGGACGAAGCTAAAATGTTTGCTTTATTTGCATCATTATCTGTTGACAACAAAACGTCAATGAAAGAGTTGGCGGTGGTGAATGAATTTCCCGAAGTGTTCCCTGATGATATTACAGAGTTACCTCCGACAAGAGAAGTTGAATTTAGCATTGATCTTGTTCCTGGTACAAGACCTATATCTATGACGCCGTACAGGATGTCGGCAGTGGAATTGGCTGAATTGAAATCTCATATTGGAGAATTGTTGGATAGAAAGCTTATCAGACCGAGTGTGTCGCTGTGGGGAGCTCCAGTGTTGTTGGTAAAGAAGAAGGATGGTAGTATGTGTTTGTGCATCAATTACCGTCAGTTGAATAAAGTGACCATTAAGAATAAATATCCTCTTCCAAGGATTGATGATTTGATGGATCAGTTGGTGGGAGCTCGGGTGTTCAGTAAAATTGATTTGAGGTCGGATTACCATCAGATCAGAGTGAAAGAAGGAGATATTCAGAAGACGGCATTTAGAACCCGTTATGGACATTACGAATGTATTGTAGTGCCTTTTGGAGTGTCTAATGCGCCAGGAGTGTTTATGGAGTATATGAACCAAATATTCCATTCTTATCTGGATCAGTTTATTCTTGTGTTTATTGATGATATACTGATTTATTCTAAGTCTGATGAAGAGCATGCAGGACATTTGAGAATTGCTTTGCAAGTGCTGAAAGATAATAAGTATTTTGCTAAACTATCAAAGTGTGAGTTCTGGATGAAGACTGTGAGTTTCTTGGGGCATGTGATATCTGGTGACGGTGTAGAGGTGGACCCATCGAAAGTGAGTGCAGTGCTGCAGTGGAACCGCCAGAGACAACAACAGAAATTAGAAGCTTTTTGGGTTTGGCAGGATATTATCGAAGGTTTATTGAGGGGTTTTCTAGTTTGGCGTTGCCATTGACCCAGTTGACGAGAAAGGATCAAGTTTTTGTGTGGGATGCTGCTTGTGAAGAAAGCTTTGAGGAACTGAAAAAGAGATTGACTACGGCACCGGTGTTAATATTGCCAAATCCGAGTGAACCTTTCATGGTGTACTGTGATGTGTCTAAGATGAGATTAGGCAGAGTTCTTATGCAGAATGGTAAGGTAGTGGCGTATGCTTCGCGATAACTGAGGGCGCATGAAAGGAATTACCCTACCCATGACCTTGAATTGGCGGCGGTAGTTTTCGTGTTAAAGATCTGGAGGCACTATTTGTATGGTTCGAGATTTAAGGTGTTTAGTGACCATAAGAGTCTGAAATATCTGTTTGATCATAAGGAGCTAAATATGAGACAGAGAAGATGGTTGGAATTCTTGAAGGATTACGATTTCAGTTTGAGTTGTCATCCAGGAAAGGCGAATGTAGTAGCCGATGCTTTAAGCAGAAAAACAATTCATATGTCGGCTTTGATGGTAAAAGAAATGGAGCTAATTGAGCAGTTCAAAGATTTGAGCATGGTTTGTGAAATTACGGCAGGTGGTGTGGTGTTGGGCAAGTTACAAGTGAACAACGATTTCTTGGATATGATTAGAGAGAACCAAAAGCTAGATATGAAGTTAGTGGATTTGATGCCTGGAGTAGGAAGTGACTTCGATAGTGATTTTAAGTTTGATAGTACAGGTGTGTTGATATTCAGAGGCAGGATTTGTGTGCCGGATAATGATAAACTGAAAAAGTCAATTCTGAATGAGGGACATCGTAGTAGTTTGAGTATCCATCCGGAAGCTACGAAGATGTACCAAGATTTAAAAAAGATATTTTGGTGGTCCGGTATGAAAAGAGATATTGCCTGATTTGTTTACGCCTGTTTAACGTGTCAGAAATCGAAGGTGGAACATCAGAGACCCTCTGGAATGATGCAACTGTTGGAAGTTCCGGTTTGGAAATGGGATTGTATAACCATGGATTTTGTTACGGGTTTGCCGAATACGACGAGAGGATTTGATGCTATTTGGGTAATTATGGATCAACTTACGAAGTCTGCACATTTTGTGCCGATTAATATCAGTTTCCTGTTGGAGAAGCTAGCAGAGATTTACATTCGGGTAATTGTGAAGCTACATGGTGTTCCGTCAAGTATCGTGTCGGATAGAGATCCGAGGTTTACTTCAGAATTTTGGAGGAGTTTACAAGAAGCTTTGGGTACTAAGTTGAAGTTGAGTTCAGCTTACCATCCGCAAACCGATGGTCAATCAGATAGGACTATTCAGTCGCTGGAGGATTTGCTAAGGGCTTGTGTGTTGGAAAAGGGTGGTGTGTGGGATACTCATTTACCGTTGATTGAGTTCACGTACAACAACAGTTACCATTCTAGTATCGGAATGGCACCGTTTGAAGCTTTATATGGTAGGAGATGCAGAACTCCTCTGTGTTGGTAAGAGACGGGTGAGAATGTAGTATTGGGACCAGAAATTATGCAGCAGACTACTGAGACAATTCAGATGATTCGTGAGAAAATGAAAGCGTCTCAGAGTAGGCAGAAAAGTTATCATGATAACCGAAGAAAAGAACTGGAATTCAGTGAAGGTGATCACGTGTTCCTGAGAGTTAAACCAATGACTGGTGTGGGTCGTGCGTTGAAGTTCAAGAAGTTGGATCCTAAGTTTATTGGGTCGTATCAGATTTTGCAGAGAATTGGTGTTGTAGCTTATAGGGTGGCGTTGCCGCCTGAACTGTCGAATTTGCATGATGTGTTTCACGTGTCGCAACTTCGGATGTATTTCTCCGACCCATCTCATGTAATTCAGAGAGATGAAGTTCAAGTCAGGGAGAATCTTACCGTTGAGACGATGTCGTTGAGGATTGAGGATCGTAAGATGAAACAACTCCAAAGGAAGGAGATATCTTTGGTGAAAGTGGCTTGAGGAGGTGCTGCAGGAGGCAGTGTGACCTGGGAATTAGAAAGCAGGATGCGGGAAGCGTATCTGGAATTGTTTCCATCAGGTAATTTTCGAGGACGAAAATAATTAAAGTGGGGGAGAGTTGTAACACCCATTTTAATTATTTAGTCTTTCTGGTGTTATCTTATTTCGGCGTGTCTTTTGTGGAGGTTATTTAATAAACTATAGACTTTAATATTAATATAATATAATTAATAATAATAGTAATTTGATAATTAATAGTAATATTATAATAATAATAATAATAATAATAATAATAATAATTATTATTATTATTAGAGTAAGTAATTTAAGAGAGGGGTATTAGTGAGTTTTTGGAAGGAGGAGAGAAAACATGATAAAGAAGAGGAGAGAACACGATCAAGTGGAGAGGAAGATTGAGGAGGAAGAACAAGAGGAAGAGGAAGAAGGCTAAGGCTGTCGGATTCTTGGGGGTTCTTCATCAATCGAAGCAATTAATCGAGGTAAGGGGGAGAAACTGATTGAGATTGGTAATTGCATGAATTGGGTAGAGGGGATTCCTTAACCCCATAGGAATTTGATGAATATGATTAGTATGTTGTTGTGTTTCTGATCATTGTTGTCATGGTGAACTTCTTGCATGTGGTCGTATAGGGATTGTTTGGATAGTTTGAGTGTTTTGTGAAGGTTACCATTTTGGGTCGAAAATGAATTGATCGGTAAAATCTGGAATAAGTCATGTAGTTTAGTCGTAAAATGTTAGGCTAAGACTACATGGATTGGTTTGGTGAGAATCAGATGATTTATGAGCTTCTGATGAATTTCTGGACAATAAGGGTTTTGTGAAATCGCAGACATTCGCCAGCACCTTCGCTAGGCGAGCTAGTAGCGAGCATTCACTAGGAATTTGCTAAGCGAGTTGGGTAGCGAATACTTCCAGTAGCCACTGTCTGCCTTCGCTAGCAGGTTCGCTGAGGCCTCGCTAGGCGAGTGGGTCAGCGAGCGTGACAACAACTTGTTTTATTTTCGTGGTTCCATCCAATGTTGATGTTTTGTAGGATCCCTTTTGGCCATGTTGAGTATAGGAATGGTGTGAATGGTGAAGAGCGAATATTTGGTGTTCGAATGTGGTTTCCCTATTATTCATTCTAATTGATATAATTGATTGGTGTGTGTGTGTGTGTATATATATATATATAATGTATGGCTATGTGATCAGGAGGATCGTGTGCACTTAGTGTGCTTGATTTTGTGTGTCGTGCATTTGGTGTCGTGCATATCATGGTGTTTTGGTGGCATGAATCATTTCTCAGGAGGAGCGTAGGTGATTCATCTGTACTCCCTTGTGGAGAATGGCGGGGTTGCATCATTTCTCAGGAGGAGCGTAGGTGATTCACCCGTACTCCCTTGTGGAGAATGGTGGGGATAGATCATGTCTTAGGAGGAGCGTAAGTGATCTATCCGGGGTTCGATTGAATGAACCAATGAGTCGGTACCGCATGCATGGTGTTGAGTTGCATTCTTGCATTATTGTATGTTGTGTTGATGATTGGACAGTAGGTCGTGATTGATGTTGGTGGGGTGATGATTTGTATATTTATTGTCTTTTATTCATGTATCTTATTACCGATAATTTTGTTCTTGTTTTCTCACCCCTTTGTTGTTGTTGTGGTCTATGCTTCTTCGGAAGTACAGATAATCCAGGTACATAGCTAGCTTGGATAGTGGTGTGCGGATCGAGTCTTAGGATGCTCTGATACGTAACACGGGACTTGGGTATTTACTTTTATTATGATTGGATTTGTTGTATTCCTGTGACGTATCTTATTTTGGTGAACCCTCTTAATGAATGTTTTATGTAAATTGGCAGATGGCTAAGAATGATGTACTAATGATGATTTCCGCTGTTTATTTTGAAAACCATCTAATGAAGTGTTTTGTTGAATTTTTGATGTGATATCCCACTATTGAAAGGAAACTCTGATATTTATTTAATTTAATCATATTTTATTTTGAATTGGGAAAGTGGGGTGTTACAAATAACTCAGGATAAGACTCCCTCATCTGACTCCCAAGCTCCCAAGTCACATTTCCACCAGCCGGTCCTCCCCACGCAACCTTCACCAAAGCAATCTCTTTACCTCGAAGCTGTCTCAACTTCCGATCCTCAATTCGCATAGGTGATGTCTCCACAATCAGGTTATCCCTCACCTGCACATCATCCACTTGAACTACATGAGACGGATCCGCAATGTATTTCCTCAACTGAGATACATGGAACACGTCATGAAGTTTAGCAAGCGACGGCGGCAAAGCAACACGATAGGCTACCTCTCCTATCCTCTGCAAGATCTGATAAAGACTAATGAAACGCGATGTAAACTTACGCTACTTCAACGCTCTATCAACACCAGTTATCGGAGTAACTCGAAGAAACACATGATCTCCCTCTTGAAATTCAAGTGTTTTCCTCCTCTTGTCATGATAACTCTTCTCACGACTCCGATAAATCTTCATCTTCTCTTGAATCATCTTAATTTTATCATTAGCCTGCTGGACTATCTCAGGTCCAATCACAACGCTTTTTCCTGACTCATACTGTAAGTGCTCTTGATTGGCTGCATTTTGTGGCAAACTATTAGTGCATGTATGAACGTCATGTCTGATGTTGATACATTCATAATATGGACCGTGTAGGGTAAGTTAACTAAGCTAACTGTAAGTTAAGCTGGATGTCATACTCAATGTTATGACATAGGTCGTATGACATCAAGCAGAGGTTTATTATTCTGGTAGCTAGAACTCAGGAAACAAATCAGAAGCTCAAGCTGGAATGCAGGAGGCATTTTAGAAGCCCTAGGGGAACTATTATGTACCTAATTAATGTGGCAAGCGTGCAGAATACTGAAGAAAGGTTTTATTATGGATAAAACCTAATTTATGCGCCCAGGCCCAAGGACTGATCTGCTGCTATAAATAACAGGAGAAGCAATCCTAGAAGGCAGCTGTTGAAGATAAAGAAACAGAGAAATCACCATAGTGGTTTAGAAGTGAAGAGGTTGTCCTTCACGATTGAGTCTTAGGAACACTTGTAATCCAAGCAACTGTTGATTGCATTGGTTAGGTAGTTTCTATTCTGTGTACCACTCGAAGCTGTTAAGCAAGAGTGTGTGTCACTTGATCAAAGATTTGAAGCAAGATCAAGGTGTGTGTAGTTGAAGTGTCTCTTCATACTACTGTTTAATCTGAAAGTGTTTTTTGGATATCACAGATGTGTGATTGTAGGGAGTGAGTGGGTATACTCAGGTCTAGAGTGTCTCTAGGTTAAATTGTCATTGGGTAGGTCTTAAGTGAGGAGTGCAAACTGGAGGTTTGACTCTGAATTAATTCTCATGATAGTGAAATTTCTCCTTGCTTGGTAACCCTCAGATGTAAGTGTGTTGCACTGAACTGGGTCAACAACCAACTGTGTTATTTACTGCTTTACAATTACTGCATAATAGTAGGTCTGTAGTGAATGTCACAGTGTATGTTATAACTTCTGTTAAAACATCCATCGTGGGATGGCCAGAATTATCACATACCAACACAATGGTGTCCTACACCGCCTACCATACAATGCCTCAAATGGTGTCATATCAATACTCGAATGAAAATTGTTGTTGTAAGTAAACTCAATCAAAGGTATGTAGCTATCCCAAGCTCCTCCCTTCTCCAACACATAAGCTCTCAAAAGACCCTCAAGTGATTAAATCATCCTCTCAGTATGATCATCTGTCTGCGGATGATAAGCAGAACTCAAACATAACTTCGTAAGCAAAGCACTTTGCAAATCTCCCAAAATCTCGAAGTAAACCTCGGATCTCTATCTAACACAATGCTAGACAAAATACCATGCAAACCAACAATCCTTTCAATGCACCGCTTCACTAACTTATCCAATGGGTAATCCATTTGCATTGGAATAAAGTGAGCAGATTTCGTCAATCTATCCATAATAACCCAAATAGCTTCAAAGTTACTCGGTGTCCTAGGTAAACCAGACACAAAATCCATAGACATACTATCCCATTTCCACTCAAGAATAGACAACCGTTGCATCAAGCCTGATGGCTTCTGATGCTCAATCTTTGACTTCTGACAAGTCAAACAAGAATACACATACTCGGAAATATCCTTCTTCATACAAGGCCACCAAAATACTTTCCTCAAATCTTGATACATCTTAGTAGTACCCGGATGAATACTCAATCCACCACGATGCCCTTCTTCAAGAATACTCTTCTTCAGCTCAACAATATCTGGAACACAAACTCTATCACTACATCTCATGGTACCATTCTCATCAATCCGAAAATCACCACCTTGAACTTGATTGATCAAAGTCAACCGATCAACTAAACCCAAACCATATTTCTGTCCTTCTCGAATCTCATTCAAGAATACCACTAGTAAGCTTCAACATACCAAGCTTAACTCCGTAAGAAGTCTTCTCACACACCAAACTCAAATCACAAAATTGCTCAATCATTTCCAACTCTTTTACCATCATCATCGACATATGCAAAGGTTTCCTACTCAATGCATCAGCTACCACATTTGCTTTACCCGGATGGTAATTCAAACCAAAATCATAATTCTTCAGAAGTTCCAACCATCTCCTCTGTCTTGCATTCAATTCTTTCTGATCGAAGAGATACTTCAAACTCTTATGATCACTAAATACTTCAAATCTTGAACCAAACAAATGATTCCTCCAAAGCTTCAACGCAAATACAACAACGGCCAACTCTAAGTCATGCGTCGGATAATCCCTCTCATGCACTTTGAGTTGCCTTGAAGCATAAGCTAAAACTTGTTTATTTTGCATCAACACACCTCTTAAACCCATCAAAGAAGCATCACAATACACAACAAATGGTTTTGCTGGATTCGGCAAAATCAAAATAGGAGCTGTCGTCAATCTTCTCTTAAGCTCTTGAAAACTTTCTTCACACTTTGCATCCCATACAAAAACTTGACCCTTCCTAGTCAACTGCGTCAACGACAATGATAACTTGGCGAATTCTTCAATGAATTTCCGATAATAACCCGCCAAACCAAGAAAACTTCTAATCTCAAAAACTGATTTCGGAGTCTCCCATTGAGATACCGCTTCAACCTTCGACGGATCAACTGCAATACCTCTACTTGAAATCACCTGACCAAGGAAACTCACTTCCTTCAACCAAAACTCACACTTAGAAAGTTTACCATGCAACTTCTTCTCTTTTAACACAGATAACACAATCCTCAACTGCTCGACATGTTCTTCTTTACTCTTTGAATAGATTAAAATATCATCAATGAACACCACCACAAACTTGTCCAAATAAGGATGGAAAATCCTATTCATGTACTCCATAAATACACCTGGTGCATTAGTCACACCAACTGGCATCACAAAATACTCATAATGTCCATACCTCGTTCTAAAGCAGTCTTCATAATATCTTCAGCCTTCACACGAATCTGATGATACCCAGATCTCAGATCTATCTCACTAAAGACACTTGCACCAACCAACTGATCCATCAAATCATCAATCCTCGGAAGTGGATACTTATTCTTGATAGTCACCTTGTTCAATTGTCTGTAATCCACACAAAGTCTCATAAACCCTTCTTTCTTCTTAACCAACAAAACTGGTGCACCCCATGCTGACACACTCAGACGAACAAACCTCTTCTCAAGTAGATCTTCTAGTTGACTCTTCAACTCTTTC
Source organism: Lathyrus sativus (assembly GCA_963859935.3). Classification (NCBI taxonomy): domain Eukaryota; kingdom Viridiplantae; phylum Streptophyta; class Magnoliopsida; order Fabales; family Fabaceae; genus Lathyrus; species Lathyrus sativus. Next base: position 489,269,830 of record OZ012735.1, on the reverse strand, counting down.
AATTCTGATTCAGACATATGATATGGAGCCATCAATACCAGACTAGTTCCAAGAATTAAGTCGATCGCAAACTCCGCTTCTCGTTCTAGCGGTAAATCTCTTATCTCATCAGGAAAAACTTTAAGAAAATCACAAATAATTGACAACCACTAACTTCACCACTTTCATTAACACTCAAATTTTCCATCAACATAAACACCTTCGCACCATCTTGCACCAACTCATCAAAACAATCTGTAAGAACTTGGCTTAACTCCAAACAATTCACTGCACGCACCATCTAAGCTCGCAAGACGCGTTTATTCCATCCAACATGATCCCGTCTACTATATACAAGAGATTAAGGGGGATCAGTTCCTCAATTTGTCAATAGACAGCCGACAATCATAATGGGGCATAAACTATCTTAACCAAACTATAATAGCATTCAACGTCATACCGAGCCACCACTCCACACTTGAAGCATCTTGGAGAAGCACAACTTTCTCCCCCACTTATTTCAATCCCACTTCTGCAGACAAGGGTTAGAAAAAAAATGTGTATCGACAGTGTTTTCACACACATGTCGCATACTAGGGAACAAACAACATTAGACAACCTGGCCGGATGGACCGACCTGCTCTGATACCACTAATGTAACACCCTTCTAAACCCCGCAGAATATATGTAAATAATCAGAGTAAATCATCATGCATTCACAAAAGGGTGTCACACATGATTTTCAAAACATCAAAAACCACCTGTCATGCTCATTAACACTTTAATAAATAATCATGCTTTTCAAAGTTTCACTTCGCATGTAGCAGCGGATTCATTTTATATCATGATTCTCTTAACAAAAACATTCATGTTCATCACGTAATTCAACACTACTTATGTAACAGCCCAATTTTTCAATAAGTGATTAATTGTGCTAATTAATTGGTTATGTGATTTATCTGATTTAAATAAATTATTGGATTTATTTAAATGAGTTAATGGATTTAATTAATTTATTCTACTTGGTAGAATAATGTGGATTTATTAGATATTCTCTAATTAATGATAAGATGAGATATTTTGTGAGAAATGAATTGATAGATATTTTTGAGAGAAGAATTATGATGGAAAGAAAATAGAAGGATATATAAGGGAAATTGGAGAGAAAAGAAAAGAGATAGAAACATAAGAGAAAGAAAGAAAGAAAAGGAGAGAAAGAATAGAGAAAGAGGAGAAAAGAGAAGAGAAGAGGGAAACTTGGAGAAATCATCAAGAATCAACTTCAAGCTTCAATCCAATCAAGGTAAGGGTGAGAAACATTATTATTTGATCAATGTGTATGATTATGTATGAGTTGTGTTGGATTTGTTGGTAGTTTTCTCTATTTTTCATTTCTAGGGCATAAATGGTTTAATCGGTAGAATCGAGTTTTGAACGGTTAGAATTCAAAATAAATTGCATAGTTTAGTCGGGTAATGTTTAGCCGTGATTATTGGATTTCGTTTGATTGAATTTGGTTGAGTTTGTGAGTTTTGACATTTTTGGATAATTGAGGGTTTGAGATTTGAGTGAAAATCGGACGTCGTAGGAATCGTGTTTAATGGTTCTAATTCACTGCTATATGTTAGGTGAGTATGAGTATGTGTTTATTTCGAAAAAAAGAATTGAATCGGTCGGATTTTCGGGCGAAAATGCAAAATCCTGTAGCCGTGTTTAGGCAAAATTCTGGTTTTTCGGAAAACTTCGAAAATTCATAACTCTTGAACCGTAAGTCAGTTTTGACCCCCGTTCGAAGCGTTGGTAAGTTAACGAGATTATCTTTCTAGAAAAAATGGCTTTGAGGCCTGTAACTAGTTCAATTATATCAGAAAATAGAAAACATATTGTTGTGTTGATTTTTACCATCGCGAATGTGTGTGATTGATGTGTTATTATGCAGAATACTTTTGTTATATAATGTATAGCTTGTGCATGTTGTGATATGATATGCTGTGGGTAGCCGTATGGCGTGAATACTAGATGGTGGAATCGATTATGAAATATAGTCCTTTGACAAATATATGCATATTGTTTGTATGTGTGCGTTGCTTGATAAATGTGGTTATGATATTGAAGTGTAAATGCATATTGATTGTATGCGATATTGTGAATGCATGAGAACATATTATGAATATGTGTGCATTGTTTGAAAAGGTAATGAGGTTGAATTATGAATGCATATTTGTTGTTTCCGATTATTATGAATTAATGCATGGGAGCATATTGTAAGATATGCGTGCATTGTTTGACAAATATGTTGATGAAAAGTATGAATACTTGATTATATGATATGTTGTGTGTGCAATCTTTTTTAATTCTTGAAGGGAGGAATTATGTGAATGCATGGGATTAAGACGTGTGATCGGTCTTAAGTGCATTTTGTTGTTGATTGCATATGCATCATTTAGTCAAGAGGCAATGTTTGCTAGTTTCGTGGAGACCAGTGGCTTGTCCCAAACCTAGAAGGGTGGGTTTGAAAGCTTAGGGAACGGACTTTTGTTGTTATCGGTCTAGAAGGGTAGACCCGGTTTAAGTGTAAAAACCGAAAAATGATAACAAGTGTTGGTACCACATGGCATGAGTTGCATTGAGTCTCATGGAATGAATATATGATTGTTGTATGAAGTTATGCATAGGTGTATGTACATGACTTGTGTAATTGTGAACCATGGATATGTTTGATGATTGTCCATATTTTCCTATATATATATATATATATATATATATATATATATATATATATATATATATATATATATATATATATATATATATATATATATATATATATATATATATATATATATATATATATATATATATATATATGATGAGTTATGATGAAGTATGTTGAGAATGGTGGAATACGCGTATGTGCATTACTTATGTAATTGAGAGTTGTGAATATGTGATCATTGTATGAAAGTATGCTTATGAACATGAATTGTTGATTTGAGAATTGTGAATGTGTAATTGTGAATTAGTGAGTAAACATAATATGTGTATGTTCCTGTGGAATGTTGAGATTTATGGATACGTGCATGATGAATATGCTTGGTGATTATCCATATTTGATTATATATATGTTGTATTGTACATGATGAGTTATAATGAATTGTGGTGAGAAAATGTGGAATATATGTATTTTGTGCTTGTGTATTTGTGTATATATAATTATATGCATTGTTATTATGATAATATTTCTCACCCTTCTGCTGGAATGATGTCCTACATGACATTGTGCAGGTATCGAGGAGTAGTATTGCTCGTAGTTACGAGGTCGCTTTTGGTGTAGCCATTTAGTGATTTAATTATGTTGGGTCGAGTCATGCTCTGGTCATGTAACACTGGGATCACTTGGGTTGTGTTTAAGATATACATTATGTACTCTATAAACGTGTTTATATCCATTGGAATATTATGATGTTGGCCTTAGTGCCTAAGTGATGTTGTTTTATGTGATAAAAACAAATGTTTCTTTTATGAAAATTGTGGTATAATTGAATCCGCTGCTACATGCAAAGTGAAGTTTTGTAAAGCATAATTTTATATTGAAATAGTAATGAGCATGACAGGTGGTTTTGATATTTTGAAAGTTATGTGTAATGCCCTTTTGTAAATGCATGGAAATTTACTCTGATTATTCATATATTATCCGTGGGGTTTATAAGGGTGTTACATTAGTGGTATCAGAGCAGGTCGGTCCGTCCGGCCAAGTTGTCTAATGTTGGTGGTTCCCTTGTATGCGACATGTGTGTGAAAACACTGTCGATACATGTTTGTTGTCTAACCTTTGTCTACAGAAGTGGGAATGATCTAAGTGGGGGAGAAACTTGTGCTTCTCCAGGATACTGCAAGTGCGGAGTTGTAGCTCAATGTGTGGTTAAACACTCTTATAGTTTGGTAAAGATGGTTTATACCCCATCATGATTTTCGGCTGTCTATCGATAAATTGAGGAACTGATCACCCTTAATCTCTTGTTGATAGTAGTTGGGATTGTGTTGGATGGGATAGACGTGTCTTGCAAGCTTAGATGGCGTGAGCAATGAATTGTTTGGAGTTAAGCCAAGTGCTGAAGAATTGTTTTGATGAGTTGGCGTAGGACAGTGATGAGATGTTTCATTTTGATGGAAATTTTGAGTGTTAACGAAAGTGGGAAGTTGGCGGTTTGCCGATTAATTGTGGTTGTCTGGAAGTTATTCTGACAAGATAGTGATATACAGCCAAGACGTGAAGTGGAGTTTTGATTGACTTAGTTACGGGAACTAGTCCGATATTAAGAGCTCTATATTGTATGTCTATTTGGATAGTCAATGAATTAAACTGATTGAGTAGTTTTGAGACTTGTGTCTGGTGTGTGTGTTGTGGTAACAGATTGTGAAGTCAAGTATATAAAGGGTGGATAGTGACTTCTGGTGATTATTAAAGGAAGTAAGGTGTGGGATACTATATTGGTAATTAGACCTTTAAACATTTCAAGAGTTGAAGATGTGTTGAATGGCCTTCTAAGTGTGGAAATGTTGTTTTCGTATTTTTGTCATAATGGGAGGACCGTAACTCGGAATGATGCAAGATTAGAAGCGCGAGAAACAATACTTTATGTGATGGTGAAGTAGTGACATGGAATTAAGTATTTATTGATGGAATATGTTTGGTTGTTGTAGTAAGTGCGGTTTGTATTTCCGCCATGACTCACAAATTGAGTGTCCGTGTGGCATAGGATTCTCCATACTTAATTGAGTGAGTCAATGGTTGGGTAACTGATGATATTTGGATATATTCGAAGAGTATAGAGGATCATGTTGAGCATCGGGAACTTGAGTTATCAGTGTTGGAGAAGAAGTAGTAATATTCTACCGTGAAGAAAGTTTAAGGAATTGTTAGGAAAGCTGTCAACAGCTCGTGTATTGGTTTTGCCGAATCCGACAGAACAAATTGTTGTGTTTTGTGATGTTTGGTTGATATGATTGGGGGATATGTTAAGTACAACATCAGCGAGTTTTGGTTATGCTTTAAGGCAACTTAAAGTACATAAGGGAATTATCTGACAAGTAATTGGAGTTGGTTGCTGTTGCATGTTTGTGTCGGAGTTTGGAAGCCTCAATTGTTTAGTTGAGATTTGAGATGGTTGGTGATCTTAAGAACTTAAGGTATTTGTTGATTTGAAAAAGAGTTGAATATGGTGCAGAGGAAATAAATAGGGACTTCTGAAGGAGTATGGTTTTGGGTTGAATTACAATTCGAGTGAGACCAAGTGGTAGCAGAGGCATCGAATTGGAAATTTCTGTATATACCAATGATGATGGTAATGAGTTAGAACTGATGAAGCAAATTCGGGATATGAGTTTGGTCTGTGAAGAAAATATCTTAGGGAGTTGAGCTTTGTATCTTGAGACTGACTATAGGTATTCTTGATAAGATTCGAAGAAGTCGAAGTTCTAATTTGAGTTAATAGATTGATTGAATTTAATGAATTGAAGTTAAAGAGCTGATTTTCGGATTGATGAGAATGGTACCATGAGATGTCGTGATGGAGTGTGTGTTCCAAATAGTGTGAGTTGGATAAGAGTACTCTGGAAGAAGAACATTGAGATAGATGGAGCGAGAAGTGGTTGAAGTGGTATGTGCTGGTTTGACTTATCGGAAGTCGAAGTGTGAACATCAGAGGTTGTTGGACCTGATACAACTATTGAATATTTCTAAATGGTATGAGATAGTATTCCCATGGATTTTGTGTCCGGTTTTCCGAAGAAATGTGAAGGGATATGATTCGACTTGGGTGGTTATGAATGGATTGACAAGATTAACTCATTTCTTACTAATGAGGATGAATCATTCTATGCTGAAGCTAGCTAAGAGGTATAGTGAGGAAGTTGCGGGGTAGTATGGGTTACCGTCGAATATTGTGTCAGATGGGAATCTGAATTTTCGTTGAGATTTTGAGAAAGTTGTAGACGCTTTGGGTGTCATGTTGAAGTTGAACTCTGTCTAGCATCCATGGACGGAATGGACAGACAAAGAGAACTATCTAGTATGTAGGGGATTTGTGGAGAGCTTGTGTGTTGGATCAAGGTGGATCGTGGGATAGTAACTATCGTTGCTTGAATTACCTACAATGACAATGATCATTCTAGTATCGGAATGACATTGTATGAGGCTTTGTACGGTAAGAGGTGTAGGAATCATTTGTGTTGATGTGTGCCAGGCGAGAGTGTTGTACTCGGACCTGAGATTGTGCAAGAGACGACTAGAAAGATTAAAAGAACCCAAGAAAAGACGTGTTTCGAGAGTTACAATAGTAACTGGTGTCGGTCGAGCTTAAGGTCTCGGAAGCACCCACTGTGTTTTGTTGATCTGTATCAGAGTGGCGCAGCGGAAGCATGGAGAAAATAGCATGTTAGATTGTTTTACCGCGGTCGCTTGTGGGAATTGCATGATGTGTTCATGTGTCTAAGTTGAGGAAGTGCATTGATTCAGATGGATAGTGTACGAGTGAGAGAGGATTTGATTGTTGAGACATTGCCAGTTCAGGTTGATGAACGAGAAGCAACTTCGAGGTATAGAGATTCCTTTGGTGGAGGTAGTTGGGAGATTATGATGCGAGAGTCGTATCCAGAGTTATTTGAATCATGTAACATTTTCGAGGACGAAAATTCCTAAAGTGGGGGAGGGTTGTAACAACCCAATTTTTCAATAAGTGATTAATTGTGCTAATTAGTTGGTTTATGTGATTTATCTGATTTAAATAAATTATTGGATTTATTTAAATGAGTTAATGGATTTAATTAATTTATTCTACTTGGTAGAATAATGTGGATTTATTAGATATTCTCTAATTAATGATAAGATGAGATATTTTGTGAGAAATGAATTGATAGATATTTTTGAGAGAAGAATTATGATGGAAAGAAAATAGAAGGATATATAAGGGAAATTGGAGAGAAAAGAAAAGAGATAAAAACATAAGAGAAAGAAAGAAAAGGAGAGAAAGAATAGAGAAAGAGGAGAAAAGAGAAGAAAAGAGGGAAACTTGGAGAAATCATCAAGAATCAACTTCAAGCTTCAATCCAATCAAGGTAAGGGTGAGAAACATTATTATTTGATCAATGTGTATGATTATGTATGAGTTGTGTTGGATTTGTTGGTAGTTTTCTCTATTTTTCATTTCTAGGGCATAAATGGTTTAATCGGTAGAATCGAGTTTTGAACGGTTAGAATTTAAAATAAATTGCATAGTTTAGTCGGGTAATGTTTAGTCATGATTATTGGATTTCGTTTGATTGAATTTGGTTGAGTTTGTGAGTTTTGACATTTTTGGATAATTGAGGGTTTGAGATTTGAGTGAAAATCGGACGTCGTAGGAATCGTGTTTAATGGTTCTAATTCACTGCTATATGTTAGGTGAGTATGAGTATGTGTTTGTTTCGAAAAAAAGAATTGAATCGGTCGGATTTTCGGGCGAAAATGCAAAATCCCGTAGCCGTGTTTAGGCAAAATTCTGGTTTTTCGGAAAACTTCGAAAATTCATAACTCTTGAACCGTAAGTCGGTTTTGACCCCAGTTTGAAGCGTTGGTAAGTTAACGAGATTTTATTTCTAGAAAAAAAGGCTTTAAGGCCTGTACCTAGTTCAATTATAGTAAAAAATTGAAAACATATTGTTGTGTTGATTTTTACCGTCGCGAATGTGTGTGATTGATGTGTTATTGTGCAAAATACTTATGTTATATAACGTATAGCTTGTGCATGTTGTGATATGATATGCTGTGGGTAGCCGTATGGCGTGAATCCTAGATGGTGGAATCGATTATGAAATATAGTCCTTTGACAAATATATGCATATTGTTTGTATGTGAAGAATGCATGAGAACATATTGTGAATATGTGTGCATTGCTTGATAAATGTGGTTATGATATTGAAGTGTAAATGTATATTGATTGTATGCGATATTGTGAATGCATGAGAACATATTGTGAATATGTGTGCATTGTTTGAAAAGGTAATGAGGTTGAATTATGAATGCATATTTGTTGTATCCGATTATTCTGAATTAATGCATGCGAGCATATTGTAAGATATGCATGCATTGTTTGACAAATATGTTGATGAAAAGTATGACTACTTGATTATATGATATGTTGTATGTGCAATCTTGTTTAATTCTTGAAGGGAGGAATTATGGGAATGCATGGGATTAAGACGTGTGATCGGTCTTAAGTGCATTTTGTTGTTGATTGCATATGCATCATCTAGTCAAGAGGCAATGTTTGCTAGTTTCGTGGAGACTAGTGGCTTGTCCCAAACCTAGAAGGGTGGGTTTGAAAGCTTAGGGAACAGACTTTTGTTGTTATCGGTCTAGAAGGGTGGACCCGGTTTAAGTGTAAAAACCGAAAAATGATAACAAGTGTTGGTACCACAGGGCATGAGTTGCATTGAGTCTCATGGAATGAATATATGATTGTTGTATGAAGTTATGCATAGGTGTATGTACATGACTTGTGTAATTGTGAACCATAGATATGTTTGATGATTGTCCATATTTTCCTATATATATATATATATATATATATATATATATATATATATATATATATATATATATATATATATATATATATATATATATATATATATATATATATATATATATATATATATATATATATATATATATATATATATATATATATATATATATATATATATATATATATATATATATATATATATATATATATATATATATATATATATATATATATATATATATATATATATATATATATATATATATATATATATATATATATATATATATATATATATATATATATATATATATATATATATATATATATATATGCTTTGTGAAGTATATGATGAGTTATGATGATGTATGTTGAGAATGGTGGAATACGCGTATGTGCATTACTTGTGTAATTGCGAGTTGTGAATATGTGATCATTGTATGAAAGTATGCTTATGAACATGAATTCTTGATTTGAGAATTGTGAACGTGTAATTGTGAATTAGTGAGTAAACATAATATGTGTATGTTCCTGTGGAATGTTGAGATTTATGGATACGTGCATGATGAATATGCTTGGTGATTATCCATATTTGATTATATATATGTTGTATTGTACATGATGAGTTATAATGAATTGTGGTGAGAAAATGTGGAATATATGTATTTTGTGCTTGTGTATTTGTGTATATATAATTATATGCATTGTTATTATGATAATATTTCTCACCCTTCTGCTGGAATGATGTCCTACATGACATCGTGCAGGTATCAAGGAGTAGTATTGCTCGTAGTTACGAGGTCGCTTTTGGTGTAGCCATTTAGTGATTTAATTATGTTGGGTCGAGTCATGCTCTGGTCATGTAACACTGGGATCACTTGGGTTGTGTTTAAGATATACATTATGTACTCTATAAACGTGTTTATATCCATTGGAATATTATGATGTTGGCCTTAGTGCCTAAGTGATGTTGTTTTATGTGATAAAAACAAATGTTTCTTTTATGAAAATTATGGTATAATTGAATCCGCTGCTACATGCAAAGTGAAGTTTTGTAAAGCATAATTTTATATTGAAATAGTAATGAGCATGACAGGTGGTTTTGATATTTTGAAAGTTATGTGTAATGCCCTTTTCGTAAATGCATGGAAATTTACTCTGATTATTCATATATTACCCGTGGGGTTTAGAAGGGTGTTACAACTTAGGCACTAATACCAACGTCATAATATTCTAGTGAATATAAAAACATAGCGTAGAGTACATAATGTATCTCTCAGATATAAACCAAGCAATCCCAGTGTTACATGACCAGAGCACGACTCGACCTAACATAATTAAAATACTAAACAGGTACACCGACAGCGACCTTGCAACAATGAGCAACTCTACTCTTTGATACCTGCACGATTTCGTATAGGACATCATTCCAGCAGAAGGGTGAGAATTCACATCAATATTGAAATCATGAGATAATGAATAATGTAAAGCATGTCAGGACAAACACCAAAATTCTCACACTTCAATTTTCATCAGCCAATATCATTCAACAACCATACATTCACAACTCTTAATTCAACAAGTCATACACATATGTATACTTTCATATAACAATTATATATATTCACAACTCTCAATTCAACATGTCATACACATATGCATACTTTCATATAACAATTATATCTTCACAACTCTCAATTCAACAAGTCATACACATAAGCATACTTTCATATAACAATTATATCTTCACAACTCTCAATTCAACAAGTCATACACATAAGCATGCTTCCATACAACAATTATACATGCCATGCGACTCAATGCAACTCAATGCAACTCATGCCATGTGGTACCAACACTTGTTATTATTTTTCAGTTTTTACATTTAAACCGGGTCCGCTCCCTAGACCAATAACAAACAAAAGCCCATTCCCTAAGCTTTCAAACCCCGCTCTAGGTTTGGGACAAGTCACTAGTCTCTACGAAACTAGCAAGCATTGCCTCTTGACAACAAATGATGCGTATGCAATCAACAACCATATGCACTTAAGACCGTTCTCTCATCTTAATCCCATGCATACTCAAATAATTCATCACACAAGAATTATAACATGATTGCACACGCAACACATTTCATAATAACCCAAAGTATTCATACTTTCAACATCATCACTACATTTATCAAGTAATGCATGAGAATCATTTAGATTCAATCACAATTCACAACACAGTTCAATGATTACACATAGGACAATCAATCCATCACCAATAATTGAATTCAATATTCAATACACAATCAACTTGTTAAATAACAATGGATATCTCAATAACCAACCAAAGGTTTATAATCAATCAATACTCAAGTAAATAATCAATAAATCATCTCAATTAATCCATGTTTTAGTTAAAATTTAATTAAACAATAACTTTGTGTAATCAAACTTCTAGTACATGACTTTTCCAAATTTCAGCTTTTGTACAGCATGCAATCAATTGGAGTTATTCTGCAATCGATTGGAGTACTCAATTTCTCATATTTTTTAGCTACTGTTTTTAAGTGCAATCGATTGACATCTTAGTGCAATCGATTGTAACCTTGAAAATTTCATCATTTTAGCCACTATTTTACTGCGCAATCGATTGACATATTAGTGCAATCGATTGGACAGCTAAAAATTTAGTTTCCAACGGCTTTGCTCAGTATGCAATCGATTGACATATTGGTGCAATCGATTGCTCACTGTGCATTTTTGAAAAATTATTCAGAAAATTGTATTTTTACCAACCATTCCCTTCTTTGCTACCATCATCAATCCCTTCATATTAGGGCATTCACAAAACTCGAAAATTCACTAAATCATGAGAAATCTATGGGTTTTTCCTTACACAAACTTCAACCCATTAACCATTAACCCCCAATTCCAAATTTTAGGGTTTCTCCCTACACAACTTCTACCCATTACTCATTAACCCACAATCCCAATAATGAGAGAATACCCTTCCTTACCTTAGGTTTTTCTTTGGGAAGAATCCTTGATTCCTTGGATGCTTGGATTCTGATTTCTCTCTTCCACTCTTCTTTTTCCTCTTGCCTCCTTCTCTTCTTCTCTTCTATCTTTTCTATTCTCTTTCTTTCCCTTTTTCTTACTAACTTCTATTTCTAAAACTCTAACAACTTAACCACTCCTATTGGGCTTTACCCAACTCACTCTCACTTTCTATTCACACACCTATCATTAGGCCTAACTAATCAATCTAGTAATTATACACTATTCTACCAAATAGAATAAATCAATTAATTTAATTAATTCAATAAATCACACATTTAGATTAAATCAATTAACTCATATAAATTAGATAAATCAAATAATTAATTTAAAAACAAATAATTCACATAAATCAATTAATTAGTACAAATAATTAATTATTAAAAATTAGGCTGTTACACTTCAAGGGTCTGGTAACTGCCTAGGACGTGTAGAGAAGTTGGAGAAGAAAAAGGAAGTGGACAGAGGGAGTTAAAACTGACTCCACGAAAATATGCTTATGCATGGTAATGGCGAACACCATTAGGGCAATGGCGAACACCATTGCTTGCTTCATTAAATGACGTGACTTTTGGTACATGGAGAACACCATTAGGGAATGGCGAACGCCATGCACCAAAATACTCAGTTTTTTGCTCTTTTGCTCCCTTTCTGAATTTTTCGCGAAGTTGCACTGACACTTATTGAAATATGCAAAACAAACAAGATACCACGTAAAAACAATAAAAACAAAGTAAAATAACAACGAATAACATGTGTTATGAGCCTAAAAACACGATACGTTTTCACATTATCAAACTCCCCCACACTTAGACCATTGCTTGTCCTCAAGCAATCACCCAACGCGATAAAACAATTAAGCATAACGTCTGAGACATAGGCATGACAAAGACTCTAAAAGTTAAGAGGTTGTTATGCTAATGCTAAATGGATATATACTAGACATCGACACCAAGGATACCGTAATGACACATATTCACATTTCACTAACGAAAACTCCCTCTACGCAAATCCATCTGAATCAAGCCATTATAACTCGACCTACACTCTTTGTTATTTTTCACCTCTTTTAAATTCTAGTGCAATCACATTAAGCCCGTTATCATCACACACACATGGTAAGTGAACCTGTTAGTGTCTAATGATCTCGTTATTATTTATTCAGATTACTTTTTTCTTTTTCTTTATTCTTTCGAATTTAAAGAGTCCGTCCTGTTGGGATAAATGGTCAGGTGAGGACCACCTAACTTAGAGGGAACTTATCCTTTCATCCGTTTCTCTATAAACATTCTCTATTCAACTTTTGAGATCATACACATATTTGTATCGGTTCCTTACTTAGTGTGGCATTAGGATGATGTTGACTACTAATATAAACTACTTAAGAGGCCACTTCAAAAACTTAGAACTCAAGGTCTCAACATAATGGTTACTCAAATCGATGTCACATACTTAGGGAGTTTAGGGTGTTAGTACGATATCGATGTTATCGAAACTTTCCCAAGTCTATCTAACATAGCCTAAGAATGAGATACAACCTATACTCTAGGAGTGTCATGCTGTCATATCCAAAATTTTGACCCCTAAGTTCCATTATCATTCTAGGTGCATCAAACATGCGTTATCTAACCTTAACCTTTTTCAAGTTGATCTTTGTCAAGATGCATATGAATTAGGGTTTTACACTGTCAAAATCAAGGATCTTGTGGATTGATCAGTCAAGGTTTTGGATTGGTCTTCTAAAAATCATGTCTTTATATCATTAAGAGGCTCATACCTTGCCAAGAACAAGTTCTATTTGAGGTTATCACCAAAAGAATAGGAGTAGCACAGTGCAAAACCCTGATTAGGGTTTCTAGTGGAAAAAGTCAACTGAAGTTTGACTTTTGGTCCAAATGGGTTTCCAAGGTTTAAATCATGGTTCATGGTACTCCAATGACTTATAAAAGTCTCCTAAAAAAGTTTGAAAGGCTCAAAGAACCCAGAACACTGAGGATCGATCCAGAAGATTTCAACTGTTCGGTTCGTCTATCTGGAAAAGTCAACTCTTTGACTTTTAAGGTTTTGACCCCAAATTGGAGCAAGCAAGTTTTCCAACATCATTTTGTGCCTAACTAGTGAGTTTGGTGGATATTTAATCAAGGATTGATGGATAACTTGCAAATCAAGAAACTAGGGTTCATGAAAAACCCTAATTTTAAGCCAACTTGAAATGATCATAACTTCCTAACCGCACATCCAAATGGAATGGTTCAAAACTTTTGGGAAAGCTCTTGGTCAGCCCACAAAAGTGTCCTATGGGGTTGAGTCCCAAAAATGCATATACTTTGAGATATAAGCTCATCAAGTTATGAAGAATTTTAACACTTAGGAAATTTCAAGTTTCTTGACTTGTAAGTCAACTTTTGTAACAAACTTCAAGAGGATTTTTGACATAGTTCCCTTTGGAATTTGAACTTGTGTAAAACATGAATGTTGTATATCATGTTTGTGGATTTTTAAAAAGTACAAGAGAATTTTCTCAACCTTTGTGGTTAGGGAGAACCGAAGAAGGTAAGTTGGGCATTTTTCATGTCACAAAACCAAGTTCAGCACTTGCATTTTGATGCATAAACCATTCAAACCCCTTATAAACACTTTCTTAACTTATTCTTTGATGCTTAAGGACCTAATTGAGGGGATTACAATGCATAGCCACAAGAAAAACTCAAATTTTGGATTAAATGAATTGTTTAATCATGCAAGTGGCAAGGGGAGAGAAACTTTTTTCAAGTTCTATCACAACTCAACAACTACATCAGCTGCTCCCTTCCTTTCACTTCAAGACCATTATTTGCAGGCTATAAGTGATGATTAAACACATAGAGAGGTGACTCATGCTGAGAAAAAAGATCTCAAGATGATCTTGCACATTTTACCTCCAAAAAGGGCAAAGTTGGCAAGATGACCCAATCTGCCCATACCACTTGCTTTCCAAAACACACTAGATTAAGCTAGAAACCAAGTAAAATCTCCCTTATTCCTCTGATCACATTGTTCTTGCAACTTTTGAAGCTTGCTCCCTTAGACACAAAATCTGTCTTTGCATAAACTTTGCCAAAACCTCACACAACCATCAAACACCTCCACCAACACTTCAAACACATTAAATATGATGTATTGAAGTTTTTCAAACACTCACTCTCACCAGAAAACTTCTCACTCAAAAAGTCAACTGTCAATCCACAAAACTTTGACTTTCTGCACTTTTAGAGCCACAACTATGTCCAATCCTCTTCCAACCTTTCCAACACTTCAAACATCTTCCATATAGGCTGTTTGAACTATCTATATCATCACCACACTTTTATAACATCTTTTCCTTGCATTTCACTTTGGAGTTCTTGGTGTATTCTTGCAAAAAAAAAAAAGCACCATTTTGTCAAGGCAGCCATTTGGAAGGAGTTTGGACCACTTGAACATCTCATTTGAAGCATTTTGAGGCTATTTGAATCATCACATCTCAACTGGACTTCTTGTTTTGTGTATTGGCTTGAAGAGGCTACAAGAGTTATGTGCTTATACTAGCCATTTTTGAAACCATGTTAGATTCTGATATCCATTGATGTTGAACATGTTTAATATGTATTATAAGTCATGTTTGAACCTTAATTTGCCCTCAAACTTGTGTATGTTTAACTGTCCATGTAATAGCCCAATTTTCAATAATTAGTTATTTCCATTAATTAATTGATTTATTTGGATTATTCTAATTATTTGAATAATTAGATGATTGTTTAATGGGTTGGTAGATGTTTTGAGAGAGGAAATATATTGGAAAGAAATAAAGAGAAAGATATATATATATATATATATATATATATATATATATATATATATATATATATATATATATATATATATATATATATATATATATATATATATATATATATATATATATATATATATATATATATATATATATATATATATATATATATATATATATATATATATATATATATATATATATATATATATATATATATATATATATATATATATATATATATATATATATATATATATATATGAGGAAGTGGAAAGAAAAGAAAAGAATAGAAAACATAAGAGAAGAGAAAGAGAAGAGAAAGAAAGAGGAAGAGGAGAAAAGAGAAGGAAAAGAGAGAAAAGCTTGGAATCACCAAGAACGACTTCTAGCTTCCGATTAATCAAGGTAAGGGTGTGAAATCTTATTATCTTAATCAATGTGTATGATTATGTAAGTGTGTGTTTGGATTTGTTGGGTGTTTTCTACATTTTCCATTTTAGGTCGAAATGAGTTTAATCGGTAGAAACTGAGTTTGAACGGTTAGAATCTGAAATTGATGGCGTAGTTTAGTCGGGTGATGTTGGGCTAAGACTACTAAGGTCGTTGGGATTGAATCGGTTGATTTCGGGGTGATTGGATGATTTTGGACAGTTAGGGATTTTGAGTTCACAGGTTCCCCAGGCGAAGCCCAACGAGTGGGCAGCGAACCAAGTCAGTAGCCAAACTCAGTCTTCGCTGGCAAGTTCGCCGTGCGAAGGCTAGTGGTGAGAGTTTGCCTGGCGAAGGAATCCAGCGAGTGGTAGCGAATACTTCCAGTAGCTACTGACTAGCTTCGCCAGCGAGTTCGCCAGGAGAATAAGGCAGCGAGCATTCGCTAGAATGCTTCGCCAGGCGAAGATCAGCGAATGTGACAACATTTGTTTTATTTTGGTTGGTTGATCAATGGAGTTTAATTGTGTTTTTCAAACTGTGTGTGTCGTTGGTTTTGCACTGTTTTTATCCGTTTTCGAGTCTTTGGTTTATGTTGTCTTAGTTATTTGCAGTCGTTTTTGTGTAAGTCTTATTTTGAGGTTTGTATTACTTTTGCCGCTGGTGCATTTGATTTGGTTGCTTTTAGTGTGTTTTTGGCAGGGATTGGAGGCCCGACATCTGTACCGTTTCGGAGGCAAAGAAAAGCCGAAAAAGTGGAAATCGGAGGCCTGACACGGGTACCTGTGTTGCACAACACGGCTCGTGTCAGGAAGGACATGGTTGGAAGGACACGACCAAGATGAGAAGAGGAAAATGGAGAACAGAAGAGCAACACGGGTGCCCGTGTCACACAACACGGGTGCCCGTGTCACACAACACGGCCCGTGTTGCAGCCCCTGAAGATGAAAAATGCGCTGCTTGATTCAGCAGCCTGACACGGCCACCCGTGTCCCATGACACGGCCCGTGTCAGGGCCACTGCTAGTGAATTTGGCGTTTTTCTGAGTTTTGTGCTATCGGACCTGTTTCGAAGGGCATTTTAGACATTTTGTGATGTAATTTGAATTTAGATATATGGGTCGCTTTTTGGCTAAGACTGGACACTTTTGGATTGGAATAGAATTTACACAACTGAAGAAGGAGATTTCCGGAGAACGAAGGATCGATCAAGAGCGGAAGCAATTGATGATCCAAGTGAACCAATTTCAATTGTAATGATCTTTTCCCTTTTATTTCTAAGTGCATTCGTTTTGATTAAGAACATGAGTGGCTAAAACCCCATTTGTTAGGGGGTGGTCCTAAATTGCGTTGTATTGACATTTGTTTGGATTATTCTATGAGAGTTATTATTATTCACCTTATATCTTTTATTTTGCAACGATCTTAGTGCTTATTCGTATTGGAAAATAGAATTTGATTTACGATTAGGTTTTGGTCTGGAAAGTCAACCTAATGCTTTTGCAAAATAACATTACGGTAGATATTGCTTAGGAATGGGGATATCCCGTAGCACGTGTTTTATGTCAGAGTTATTGCTTGATGCTTTTCATGGGCACTGAGGAATTAGTGTGCATGAAATTCATCAAAGGGTTTTTCATTAAGGAATTAAGGAGAATTGATTTTGAAAACTGATGTATTAAGGTTAAAAACAATTATCTCAGAATAATCCTACATGGTCTTTACTCGCAATTTGTCCACTTCCCTAACATTGTTCTTAGATTAATCTAAAAGTCAATTTTTACTCGCTTTGATACTTTGCTACCAAACAACTCCCAAGGCATTTTTGTTCCTTTGAATACTAAAACTCCTGTTAATTACTACGCAGTCCTCGAGATCAATACTTGGGACTTTTTCCCTTATTACTACAATCGGTAAAAACAGTACACTTGCTATTTTCCCGATCAAGTTTTTGGCGCCCTTGCCGGGGACTGCCAAATTAACGTTGTTTTTATGATCCAAAAGAAATTTTGTTGCTCTGAGACTAAAATTTTTATTATTCGCTGCATTCTCTTTGTGCTTGTATTATCTAACGTTTGTCTAATTTTGTATGCGAGGTCAGGCCTCAACTAAATATTCTTTTGATACAGAACCAGAACGAGCATTACACGAAAGACGGAGAAAAGCTAAAGTTAAAAGACTGGAAGAAATAGAGGAAATTATATCTGTGCATAGTGACTCCGAAGCAGAGAGAGAGACAACACCTGAAACTGTTCAAATGGCTGGGAATCCACCTCAGCCTGAAAGACTGTTAGGAGACTATGAAGGGGCCAATGCTCAACCAAACCGGATGACCATTGTGAATCAACCGGTGAATGTTGCACATTTTCAGCTACACCCTTCCACCATCCGCCAGTTGGAGAGCAAGCCGTTCGCTGGAAGAATCAATGAAGATGCAAACAAGAATCTTCAGAGATTCCTCACGACTACCACATCTTTGAAGATAGAAGGATATTCCGAAGAGGCCAAGAGATTGGTTATGTTCCCGTTCACACTCACTGATGATGCGGAAGAATGGTTTTACTCGCTTCCAGCTGGGAGTATCACAACATGGCAAGAGATGGAAATTGCATTCCTTAATGAGTATTTCCCTGCTTCAGTGTTTATCTGAAAAAGATATGACATTGTCAACTTCAAGAAAAAAGAAGGAGAATCTTTAGGGGATGCATATAAGCGGTTTAAGAGGTGCCTGACGGCATGTCCTACTCATAACATGGACGCCACCGAGCAGATGCAAAATTTTGTGAATGGATTACGACTCAAAACAAAACAGCTTATTGACACAGCGGCCGGTGGCTCAACCAACTTCTCAACAGCCACTGGTATCAAAAGGATCATATAAGCAATTGCAGCCAACGAGCATCTTGAGTTGTATGATCGCACTGTGAGCCAACCGGAGGGTAAGATTGATTTGAAGCTGGCTGAGCAGGTCGTTAAAATGGAGGACCAAATTACCGCTGAGGTAGAGAGAAGGTTAAAGAAGATGAATATTGGAACTCAGACAGTGGCCCAAGTCGAACCAGTTCAAGCACCACCTTGTGAAATATGCGGTGGACCGCACTTTACCGTGCATTGTGTAGCAACTCAAGAGCAGGTGGGACAAATTAATATGTTGAGGCAGAACAATCCTTATGCCAACACATATAATCCGGGTTGGAAAAATCACCCCAATTTTTCATGGAAAGATCAGCAAGGAAATGTACAAAAACCGGTTCAAGGCCAACAACCATATCAACCTCAGCAGCAACGATACCAACAGCCACCGTACCAACCTCAATATCAACAACCGCAACAACAAGCTCCTAGGAAAGCTGATTGGGAGGTCGCCATTGAGAAAATGGCTGCCCAAAGTTCTCAATTTCAAGAAGAGACAAGGAGCAACTTAAGGAATACTGGTGCATCCATTAAAAATCTGGAAGTACAGATGAGTCAAATTGCTCAACAACTAGCGAGTTTGCAAGCGCCGGGTACACTTCCAAGTGCTATAGTACCAAATCCGAAAGATCACCACCAAGTTAAGGCAGTAGTAACAAGAAGTGGAAAATCCAAGGAAGTGGAGGAAGAGGAAACTGGCTAAATGATCATATGATTGAAGTGGAACTGGAAT
Source organism: Lathyrus sativus (assembly GCA_963859935.3). NCBI lineage: Eukaryota > Viridiplantae > Streptophyta > Magnoliopsida > Fabales > Fabaceae > Lathyrus > Lathyrus sativus. Next base: position 489,250,349 of record OZ012735.1, on the reverse strand, counting down.
TAAAAGAAAATGGCGTGGTTGAAGAAGAAATGGCAACACCAGCACCGGTAGCTAAAGAAAAAGTTGTAGAACTGAAACCGGTGATCAAGCTACCTTATCCATCAAGAAATAAAAAGAAGGGACAACAAGAGAAGAATTTCGAGAAGTTCCTTGAATTGTTTAAAAAGTTAGAGCTGAACATTCCGTTGTTGGAGGCACTAGAACAACTACCCACCTATGCTAAATTCATGAAGGACATCATCGCTAAGAAGCGGACTAGTGAGTCCGAACCTGTTATTCTAACTGAAACTTGTAGTGCTATTTTGCAGGGTCTGAAGATTCCGGTGAAGAAGAAAGACAGTGGAGCTGTTACTATTCCATGCACTATTGGTGATAGGTCATTTAAGAGAGCTCTAATCGATTTGGGAGCAAGTATTAGTCTCATGCCATTGTCCATTTACAAAAAGTTGGGTATTGGTGCTGTTCAAGACACTCAGATGACCCTCCAATTTGCGGATCATTCGATTAAGCGGCCTTATGGAGTGGTTCAAGATGTTCTTGTTAAGGTAGATAAGTTTGTATTTTCGGTCGATTTTGTGATACTTGAGATGCCGGAAGATGAAGAAATTCCTTTAATTTTGGGCCGGCCATTCTTGGAAACCGGGAGAGTCATGATAGATATGAAAGGTGGTACCCTTACCTTGAAGGTTTATGACGAGGAGTTAAAAATTGATGTTCGGAATACCATGAAGCATAAACAGGATTTTGGCACGAGCAGCAACATACAAGTGCTAGAACAAGTTGTAGAGAGTGAACATTTGGAGAGTGTGACCCAACTGCCCCTTGAGAGAGTGTTAAGCATGTCAATTTTTAAAGAAGATAAAAAAGTGGATGAGAATGACATGGAAGTGGTTGAAATGTTGGAGACTCAACAATTTCAAAGAGGATCCCGACCACGCCGATGGGAAGACTTAAGGCAACCTATAGAGTTGGAAGGAAATGAAGAAAAGCCTAAAGGTTCAGAATTGAAACAACTGCCTGAGAATCTCAAATATGTATTTCTCGACACTGAAGAAAAATGTCCCGCCATTATTAGCTCTAGTTTGAAAAATGTCCAAGAGGAAAAGTTGATTGGAGTTTTAAAAAGATTTAAGAGTGCTATCGGGTGGAAAATCGAAGACCTCAAGGGTATAAGTCCTATAGTTTGCATGCACAAAATTCTTATGGAAGAAGATCACAAACCGGTCGTGCAGCCCCAAAGGAGACTGAACTCCGTTATGAAGGAGGTAGTAAGAAAGGAAGTCGTGAAGCTGTTGGATGCAGGACTTATCTATCCTATATCAGACAGTTCATGGGTGAGCCTTGTGCATGTGGTGCCCAAGAAAGGAGGTATAACTATGGTGACCAATGAAAAGAATGAATTGATTCCTACGCATACGGTCTCTGGTTGGAGGGTGTGTATTGATTATAGGAGACTTAATTTAGCCACGAGAAAAGATCACTTTCTGTTGCCATTCATTGACCAGATGTTAGAGAGATAAGCTGGGCATGACTACTATTGTTTTCTGTATGGGTACTCCGGTTACAACCAAATTGCGGTTGCGCCAGAGGATCAAGAGAAGACGGCTTTCACATGCCCGTATGGGATTTTTGCTTACAGGAGGATGCCATTCGGGTTATGTAATGCCCCAGCGACATTTCAAAGATGCATGACTTCTATTTTTGCTGATATGCTTGAGAAGCATATGGAAGTCTTTATGGATGACTTTTCTGTTTTTGGTTCATGGTTTGATGATTGTATGACTAACCTTTCACTTGTTTTGCAAAGATGTCAGGAAAGTAACTTAATCCTAAATTGGGAGAAATGCCATTTTATGGTACGAGAAGGCATTGTCCTTGGTCACAAAATCTCACACAAGGGGATCGAAGTCGATCAAGCAAAAGTGGAGGTGATATCTAAGTTACCACCACCTGTGAACGAGAAAGGTATTCGAAGTTTCTTAGGCCACGCAGGTTTCTACTGTAGGTTTATAAGAGATTTCTCGAAGATAGCTAAATCGTTGACTTCCTTGTTAGTCAAGGACAAAGCGTTTGTGTTCAATGAGGAGTGTGCTGACGCGTTTGAAAACCTGAAAAATAAGTTAGTGTTAGCATCGATTGTAATTGCCCCTGATTGGTCTCTACCGTTTGAGATCATGTGTGATGCCAGTGACATCGCCGTGGGGGCTGTGTTGGGGCAGCGGAGAGAGAAGCTGTTGCATGTTATTTACTATGCTAGTCACATGTTGAACCCTGCACAGATGAATTACGCAACTACCGAGAAGGAGTTGTTAGCTGTGGTGTACGCCTTTGACAAATTTAGGCAATATCTGTTGGGTTCCAAAGTGATTGTTTATACTGACATGCTGCCTTAAAATATCTTTTTGCTAAGCAGGAATCAAAGCCTAGGCTCCTGAGATGGATCCTACTTCTCCAAGAATTCTATGTGGAGATTCGTGATAAGAGAGGGTCTGAAAACACTGTAGCTGATCACCTCTCGCGGATGTCTCCGATTGAAGAAAATGAGGACAAGCACCTGATAAAGGATGAGTTTGCTGATGAACACATCCTAGTTATTAATGGTGTTCCGTGGTTTGCTGATTACGCAAATTATTTGGTCGGGGGTATAATACCTGACGACTTTGATTCTAACAAGAAAAAAAAGTTTGTTCATGACTGCAGGTTTTACTTATGGGATGACCCGTTTCTTTACAAAAGAGGGGTGGATGGACTGGTCAGAAGATGTGTTCCTGAAAATGAGCAGAGGAAGGTGCTCGAAGCATGTCATAATTCGGATTATGGAGGGCATTTCAGTGGTGACCGCACCGCGGCCAAAGTCCTCCAATCGGGGTTCTATTGGCCTTCTTTGTTCAAGGATGCCTAGGAAGTAGTGAGAAGTAGTGAAGGAATGCGACAAATGTCAATGGACTGGAAATATCTCCAAAAGAAACCAGATGCCGCAAAATTCCATGTTGGAAGTAGAATTGTTTGATATTTGGTGGATTGACTTTATGGGGCCATTCCCACCATCCTTTAGAAAAAACTATATACTGGTGGCAGTTGACTATGTTTTGAAGTGGGTAGAAGCAGTAGCACTACCAACTAATGATGCGAAGGTAGTGGTCAGGTTCCTGAAGGAGAACATATTTTCTCGGTTTGGAGTACCGAGGGCTCTTATAAGTGATGAAGGAACTCACTTCTTGAATCATCTCATGGAAAGGTTACTCCTTAAGTATAATGTGAAGCACAAAATAGCTACCCCTTACCATCCTTAAACCAATGGGCAAGTTGAGGTGTCAAATAGACAACTCAAACAAATACTAGAGAAGACAGTGCGTGCCTCCCGTAAGGATTGGGCAGTAAAGCTGGATGATGCTCTTTGGGCGTACCGCACTGTGTACAAAACACCCATCGGTATGTCCCCTTACCAACTAGTCTATGGTAAAGCTTGCCATCTGCCTCTAGAGTTGGAACACAAGGCGTTATGGGCATCAAAAGTCCTCAACCTAGACCTCACCAAAGCAGGAGAGTCTAGAACTCTCCAACTCCATGAGCTAGAGGAATTCCGGAATCGGGCATATGAGAATGCCAAAATTTACAAAGAGTAAACAAAGAAATGGCATGATCGAAGAATTCAGAAGAAGGAATTTTGGGAAGGACAGTTAGTGCTGTTGTACAACTCCCGGCTGAAACTCTTTCCGGGAAAGCTTAAATCAAAATGGTCAGGACCGTTTATCGTACATAAGGTGTTTCCGCACGGAGCAATAGAGCTGAAAAGTCAAGCAAACGGAGACATTTTTAAAGTCAACGGTCAGCGATTGAAACCTTAATACGAGGGGCAGAAGAAGGATGGAAATGATGTCATTCATCTCACAGGATAAGATGAAGGACCGTCGAGCCATACGACGTAAAACGAAGTGCTTCGTGGGAGGAAACCCACGCATTTTATACTAACATTTTCATTTTATTTCTTGTTTTAACAGATTTTGGTTGACTCGCAGTTCATCGGTGAAAGAAGGTTGTCGAAAACCAGAAGAGGGCGAAAAATTTGAAAAATCAGTACCCTGACACGGGTGGCCGTGTTGCACAACACGGGCCGTGTCAGGTTGCATCAAAACTGGGCCAAAATGTGTGAATTCAGGGGCGTGACACGGGTGCCCGTGTCGTGTGACACGACCCGTGTCACAAAGATCAGTGAATTGCATTAAGCTACAGGGGGCGCAACACGCGTGCCCGTGTTGTGTGACACGGCCTGTGTTACAAGACGCGCAGTAAAAATTTATTTTTACCCATGTGAGGCCCACCTCTTTACTTCCCACTTATCTCTTATAACCCATCATTCACCTCATTTTACCTTATCACATTCATCTCCTACCTTCTTCCCCCTCACAAAACCTAAAACCCCATTGCCCCCTCTCCGCAAAAGCTTCAATTTCCACAACACCCACTCATCAAAAGCACTTCCGCTCTTCACAAAAAACGTTCCCCTCATCCTTGTGGTCGATCCTACGGTGACGTTTTTCTCTAACGGTAACTTCAAATTTTTTGTGTTTTTTTTGTGTTTTGCAGGATAAAGCATGCCGCCTTGTAGAGACACCGGTAAAGCTGTGGCCGAAACTTCGTGCTCTAGAAAAAGAGCACACCAAATGGAGAATCCTCATAACATACTGTTTGAAGACCCGGCACACCAGAGGAAGTATTCAAGCATGGTAAAACGTAATATTATTCCGACCAGGTATATCTGCAACAATACGCTTGATAATTTAGGGCTGAGAATAGAAGTACATAGAATGTTTCACATTCTCGGTATGTTGGAATTTATGCAATTCGAAGCGCCGACTTATGAGCGCATAACTCTTGAATTTCTGAGTACTTTAGAATTTCAGCTCAAGCATCGATGGACAGGTACGGAGGAGGAATACTATGAGACACTGAAATTTTGTCTATTCAATACCGATCATAGTCTGATGGTAGCGGAATTAGGAGATATTATGAAGCTCCCCAGTTTTGGACCCGGAGCTCCTCCGGGTAATTTCAGTGCAGGTGACTTTTGGAAGGCCATTACAGGTAAAACTGATTATGTCGCGAAAGCGGCAAAAGCCTTTAGCATTCATAACCCGTGTTTCAGGTATGCACAAAAAGGGCTGGCATACACACTTTTTGGCAGGGGTAACAACACGGGAGTGGAGAATCAGAGGGAGCTGTACTTATTGTATGGCATGGCGAATCAAGAGCTGATCAATATAGCTGCCTTTGCAGCTGACCATCTGAAGCGGGTTGCTAACGCGCCTTCAGGCGAAATAAGTGTCAGCGGGATGATAACTCAAATCACCAATCATTTTGGTCACGGTCCTCTCCTGATGGAGGAACCCACGGTTGCAGGTAAGACAAAGATAGACCTAGCCACCCTAACCGCCCAAGGTATGATTCAAATCTTTGATAATTACTACTCCTTGGTAAGCCGAAACAGTCATCTCCTAGCTTTACCTGCACCTGACTTTATTAGTATTCAAAATGTGAATAACTGGTTATATGAGAACACAATGCAGGATGAAGACGACCAATTTTATGATGGTACAGGTACATATTTTTTTGATGAGGAAGGAGATCAGGCAGAAGAAGCCCTTATACCGACTACACGAGTCTCCCCCATCAGGAGTCCGGCTCCGGCTCTTGGAGCTTGTCACAAAAAGAGTGGGATTGGATGGAGAATGAGGTACGTTACCTCCAGAGCGAATATACAAGGCAAGGAGAGGAACAAATGAGGCAAGGTAACAAGCAAATCCGCCAAGGAAGAATGACAGGTGAAATGCACGAATGGATGCGACAGATGATGCTGCGGGACCGACCTCCTCTACCATGAACTCTGTGAGTCTCCTTCTACTAGTGTTTCAACAGTGGGGACACTGTTGAATTCAAGTGTGGGGGTATTTATTTGTGTGTTTATTTTTTTATTTTGTATGTTTTTGTTTTTCTTTATGTTGTTATTTATTTTAAGTGTAAGTTTGAAAGCATGATGGAAGTTCCACAGTGAAAACCCCCTGATATTGAGCTAATAAAAAAATTTTGGTTTGAGAACTGTTTGGTTGAGATGTTTGTGAGTGAGGTGATAAGGAAGTATATAGAATGCTCGGAAAAAGAACTGTGAGGTGGAAATCAGAATAATCTTGAGAGGTAGGTAAAACGTAAACACCCTGGGTTTCCCGAATAGGAACGAGTCCAACGTGTAGATTTGTACCATAGTGCTTTGATCTGAGAAGTACCCCTAGTAGTTTATTTTGACAATCGGGTTTAATCAATAAGAATCGTGTGTGCAAGGTTGATGAAAAAAAATATTGAGCAAAGGCACAGAGAAAAAAAAGGGCAATTAGACGACTAATCCTTCTAAGTTGGGTAACCCTCACCCGGTTATTCAGCCCAACGGTGGTCGAATCCAAAAGCCATTAAAAAATAATAACAGTGCCAGAAAAAGAAAAAAAATTCGTTGATCAATCTTGTGCACGTGAGGAAAAATCATAAAAGCCTTTATAGTGATTGTCCGAATGAAAGGGATGAAAATAGAAAAAGAAGACTTAAGTACAAAGCATAGTCGGAGAGGTTACTAATAAGGAGATTGAGGTCTGTGGTTTTGCCGCGGTCTAGTGTTTGTGTGTTACCTATTTTGACAAAGTAAGCCGAGATTAATCCTCATGGGACTTGGAACGAGAAACTCACGTATGAGTATCATTACCGTAACTCGCAGTTGTATGGACGGTTCAGTTGTGCGAAAAGATATATATTTAGTTCTGTTTGGCGAGCTTTTTGCTTGAGGTCAAGCAAAAGTTCAAGTTCGGGGGAGTTTGATCGGTGGAGTTTACTTGTGTTTTTCAAACTGTGTATGTCGTTGGTTTTGCACTGTTTTTATCCGTTTTCGAGTCTTTGGTTTATGTTGTCTTAGTTATTTGCATTCGTTTTTGTGTAAGTCTTATTTTGAGGTCTGTGTTACTTTTTACCGCTGGTGCATTTGATTTGGTTGCTTTTAGTGTGTTTTTGGCAGGGATTGGTGGCTTGACATCCGTACCGTTTCGGAGACAAAGAAAAGTCGAAAAAGTGGAAATCAGAGGCCTGACACGGGTACCCGTGTTGCACAACACGGCCCGTGTTGCACAACACGGCCCGTGTCAGGAAGGACAAGGTTGGAAGGACACGACCAAGATGAGAAGAGGAAAATGGAGAACAGAAGAGCAACACGGGTGCCCATGTCACACAACACGGCCCGTGTTGCAGCCCCTGGAGATGAAAAATGCGCTGCTTGATTCAGCAGCCTGACACGACCACCCGTGTCCCATGACACGGCCCGTGTCAGGGCCACTGATAGTGAATTTGTCGTTTTTCTAATTTTTGTGCTATCGGACCTGTTTCGAAGGGCATTTTAGACATTTTGTGATGTAATTTGAATTTAGATATATGGGCCGCTTTTTGGCTAAGACTGGACACTTTTGGATTGGAATAGAATTTACACAACTGAAGAAGGAGATTTCCGGAGAACGAAGGATCGATCAAGAGCGGAAGCAATTGATGATCCAAGTGAACCAATTTCAATTGTAATGATCTTTTCCCTTTTATTTCTAAGTGCATTCGTTTTGATTAAGAACATGAGTGGCTAAAACCCCATTTGTTAGGGGGTGGTCCTAAATTGCGTTGTATTGACATTTGTTTGGATTATTCTATGAGAGTTATTTTTATTCACCTTATATCTTTTATTTTGCAACGATCTTAGTGCTTATTCGTATTGGAAAATAGAATTTGATTTACGATTAGGTTTTGGTCTGGAAAGTCAACCTAATGCTTTTGCAAAATAACATTATGGTAGATATTGCTTTGGAATGGGGATATCCCATAGCACGTGTTTTATGTCAGAGCTATTGCTTGATGCTTTTCATGGGCACTGAGGAATTAGTGTGCATGAAATTCATCAAAGGGTTTTTCATTAAGGAATTAAGGGGAACTGATTTTGAAAACTGATGTATTAAGGTTAAAAACAATTATCTCAGAATAATCCTACATGGTCTTTACTCGCAATTTGTCCACTTCCCTAACATTGTTCTTAGATTAATCTAAAAGTCAATTTTTACTCGCTTTGATACTTTGCTACCAAACAACTCCCAAGGCATTTTTGTTCCTTTGAATACTAAAACTCCTGTTAACTACTACGCAGTCTTCGAGATCGATACTTGGGACTTTTTCCCTTATTACTACAATCGGTAAAAATAGTACACTTGCTATTTTCCCGATCATTGGTTCCATCCAATGTTGATGTATTTGATATAATTATGTAGCGTATAACTTGTGTGCTGTTATATGATGTGCTGTGGGTAGCCGTATGGCGTGAATCCTAGATTATGAATCGATTATGAATATGTGGCCTTTTGGCATATGTGATACATTGTTTAAATTGATTAAAATGCATGATGAATGTGATTTAGTTTGTGTTGCACCCCAAAATTTGCCCAACTTTTCTTTACCTAGCTTATGTTTCATTTCATTCCCATTAGCATTATCATTTGCATTTCATTGACATGTATGCAGGAGATCAAGAGGTATGATTACCAATCAAGATCTATACAAGACTCTGAAGCTAGATGGGAGGCTTATTCATGTGTTCAAGGGTTGACATCCTTGTCAGAGAAGTTAAAAGATCCTCAGAGAGAATGGTTGAAACCAAGAGGGTGTGTCTCCTAGCTTGAGAGTTATGGGAACATCAGATGATTCTGAAGCCATGAGGATGGACTTGAGGTCTTGAGAGAGCTCATGAGAAGTTTTGAAGATCACTTTAAGGCCTAGACAGGTCATTGTGCAAGATTAGGAAGACTCAACCATGAGTGGTGCAATTAGGGTTTGACTGGGTCAACCTTGAGTCAACTGATGATTTGGACAAGGTTGAGACCTAACCCAAGATCCATGTGATCATGGATTGACACATTGAGATTCTCTAAGGATGATTCCAAGGTCAACTCATCATGATTGAAGAGTTTGAGAAGTTTCAGGCTAGGGTTTCTAAGGCTTGACAGTGTAAAATCCCCTAGTTTGACCCCTATCTTCAAGGCAGTTTAGTTCAAGATGTGATTGTCATCTCATCTTTCCCCCAACATGAATGTTGTAGAGCATGATCTTAGCTTTAATTTGAGTTCTAGAAGTCCTTGATAGGATTTATAGAACTCAAGTTATGACTTTGACAAGTTACAGGTCATCTGAGGTATGTGAATTTGGGGGCTTGAAAGTTATCCAACTTGCATGAAACCTTTGCCCTAGAAGGATAATTCCTGTGAAATCTTGGTCAACATGAATGTTGTTCCTTATATTCTTAGATTTCTAGAAAGTACTAGAAGTCCTTGATAGGATTTGTAGAACTCCAGTTATGGCTTTGACAAGTCAAGGGCATTTTGGTCATTTGGAGATTATAGGTCATTTCAAGCATAAGGCCATAACTCCTATTTCCAAGCTTCAAATGGGAAAATGTTCAACATCAAACTTGTTCAAAATGATGTTTTAAGGCTAGTAAAGAGGTCATGAGATGTTGGAAATGCTTGTAGCTCAAAGTTGCAAAAATGACCTAAAATAAGGGTATAAGTTAAATGAATCAAAGATGGAAATTGATACTTTTGATCTACACATCCAAGCCAAGGCATGTAATAGGTAATTTTGATTCTAAAAAACATTTTAAGAACATTGGTTTAGCCACATTTTTGAATTGAAGTTCAATTTGTGGACTTGCTTTGAAAAGTAGTTACTTACATCTTAAGTAACATTTGCAAAACCTAGAATCAAGGCATAACCAAGGCCCCTTTGCAAGCCAAACACTTCCAAAATGTCACTAGGGGAGAAATTGGAAGAGAATGGGATGGATTTCAAGCTGCAAACAGAACTATGCATACCATGGCATATGGTTGAAATTCTCATGGCATGAGAGATTGAAACTCTCATTAGAAGGATCTAGAGGGTTCTAGATCATCCACACATGTTCTATATATTGAGTAGAAGAGGTTCAGATGAAAGGTTGGTGATGATTGAAGGAGAGAGAAGAGATTGAGATTGAGATTTCATTGCTTGCAACTGAATTCGGTTACATCATTTCACTCACTTTCCATCCATTTTCTTGATTGCAATCTCTTCCATGGATGCTAGGGAATGATTCCAGATCATAATCAAAGGGAATTCGTGGCCGATTGGTGTTCTTGAGCTCAGATTTTTCCACCTGCAACTCACCATCGGGTTTCAAGTTTCAGGAGTTTTCAACCAGTTCTTGTGCATACAGAAGCAAGGGAATGATCCATTGATTGTGTCTGGAAGGTTGGAGAGCTTGATTTGAAGATTTAGTGCATTTGTTCATCAAGAATTGACAGGTATGTAAACTTCTTCCTCCAGCATAAATTAGGTAGAATCAATACGAATTAGGACGTTAGATGCATTGTAGAATGGTGTAGGAAGGTTTTCAGATAGTTAGTTTGAGAATTAGTGACCAATTAAGGATGTTACCATTTTCGGTTGAGAATTGGTTATGGCGAATCTTGAGGTTTCAGAGAGAATAAAGGGCATGAATGAATTCGTGACAAAATTTGGGACAAGTTTCATGTATAAACCACTTGCAATGGAGGATCCTAGAGAGAGTTAGGGTTGGGGACGATGACCGGAGCACCACCGGTGGTGGCCGGAGCTGCGCGCGAGGTTCAGAAGTTCAAAACGAGGAAGATGACTTTAGAGCCATTGGATGGGGATGAGACCTTTGACCAGATAAAGATCCAACGTCCACGTATTGATTTGAGTTTGTGAAGGACCCTCAATTGGATGAAACGATGCGTTTCATTAATGTAGTCTGGGTGGGCTTAGTGCAGATTGATACTCACACCCCCTTGTTGGGCCCAATCCATGAACTGAACTGATTTTCATTGCTAGCTGCACCGTGTGTTTATCTTTTTCTTTTGATTTTCTTTAATTTCTTCATTTTATTCATGGTTCATGATTAAATCATAAAAAATTGAAAAATAAGTCAATTGATCCCATTCTTTTTGCATTGAATTCATGATAGAATCTAGTATTTTTTAGATAAAAAATATTTTTATTTCATGTATTTTCTGAGTTTATGGGAATTTTTACATTTTAATTGATATTAAAATAGTTATGTTTGATACTTGATTTTGTGGAATTTTGTGTGATCATGTGATGATGATTTTGATCCTGATTTTTTGTGAGTTGTTAGGATCCCTTAGGAATTTTTGTAGAAATTTATAAGATAGTTTGCTATTTTTGATTGATTTTATCTTAAGTGCTAGTTTTAGATGATTCTAAGGCACTAACTCAACTAGATTAACTTCTTTAGTTCCCTTAGGTTAGGGTTTTGCTTTGCTTGTTCTTGGATGATGTTAAAGACAAGTTGAAGATGCATTGGATTGCTTGAAGAGGCTTGGATTTGAATATCTCCCCTTCTTGTGGTGTAGTTTTGATTAGGTTAAGATTAGGGTTTTGTAGGCAGAGCTTCTAGATAGTTCTCTTCTTTCATAAACATGGAATATGTTGATCAATTCCATTCTTCCCTATGATGTAAGGTCCCTTGTAAAGGCCTCATCCCTCCTTTGGTAGGATGTGTGGCTCTTTGCAAATTGGTAGAACCTTTGAGGGTCCCTTTCTCTGATGACAGGATGCTTAGTGGTGACCTTTGGTCTTCACTCTGCTACCAATCATCCAAACTTTTCTCTTGATAGATGAATCTTTCTCCCTTGTTAGAGGATGGAGTTCCTTACTTGAAGAAGATTGGAGGATGGAGTTGATACTCCCATGTGATTGAAGACTACTCTGAGGAGCTGAAGCTTGTAGATGAAGAGGAGCTAGCTGATGCTGGTAAGGAGGAGAGAGCTGAAGCAAGAAGAACAAGTTGATACTTATGGAGAGGATTCAATTGAGATTGAGTGAAGAGCTGAGGCTTGAAAAATAAAGGATAAGCTGATATTTATGTTGATGCATTGAGAGCCTGAGGGAATCAAGTTGATACTTGTAGTTAGAAGTAAAGCCTGAAGGTGGGGTGTACTGTGAAGCTGAAGCTTAAGGAAGAGAAAATAAGTTGATACTTATGTTTGATGGGTTGAAACCTTGGAGAAGCAAGTTGATACTTGTCATGGAAGATGATAGCCCTGAAGAGCTGCTGAAGATTGATGACTGGACTTCTGGCAAAAGATTGCCCTGCTGTGAAGCTGTGGGAGTGGTTGATCTATTTTCTTTTCTTATCTGTTTTCTTCTCGGTATTGATGTACCTTGTTTGATTTGCTTGATGCATTAGAATAAGTCCATATCTAGACTGATGTAATCTAGGAGCATGATTGCACTAGAGGTTGAGTTGCTCCCTCTGCTTGTATTTTTACTGTATGGCTTTGCTTGCGGGTATTCGGTAGAGCCCTGCTCCCTTGCCCATGTGGTTTGTGTTTGCTTGATAGCATGTTATTCTTTCTGTATGATTGCAGTTATTCATATCTGGCTTGAGGTTGAGATGAGCTTGTGGAGGCTGATGCCCCACACACATTTCCTCCCTCACTTGCATTGCATGCATTTTACAGTCGTTTACTGTTTACTGTTTAAGCTGATGCTTTATCCGTTTCTGTATACCATTGACATGATCCCCTAGGAATCTCACTTCCTTTGATAAGGAAGTGATGATTAGAACTTTAGGTTAAAACCTATGCATGATAACTTCTAGGAGATCCTTGTTTCAAACTTCAACCATAGGATGAATCCTTGGCATGACAACATTAGGACTTGATAGTATCCCCTTAGTTGAACCTGTTCGTTCCCTTCTCTTCTCAAAACAAATTAAAATACAGTAATAAAGGTTAACTAACGTCGTACGTTATGAGCCTTAAGGTATCTGAGAAAGGATTGTTAGAGAGTTTCTTTTCAACAGTCTGGATGTTTAGTATGGTACCCTTTGGGTGACATGTGACGCATTCACTCTCAGGTCATAGTCTCTAGTGCGATATTGGTTGCAAACATCCATAAAAAACAGTTCTTTCGTAAAAGACAGAAAACAAACTTCAAACCTTTTTGCCCCGTGGGCCCATAATTCAAAGGAAGCTTTTCTGAAGAAAAGAGTGTCGTTAACTCCCAATTCTATCGCAAACGGTAACGCTTAAGTCTCCAAGGGTCGAGCTGCGTACATCCAACTGCTGGAACTGTTTGTTAACCCTACTCGATAAAACAGATGAATCTGAATTCCCGTAATCCGTATTATCCCGAACTACGTAAGCTCTGATCTCTCAAGCCTGTTAAGAGTACATAGGCACAATACTGACGTATTGGCGAGCCACCTTCCCCCGTCCGTTACCCGTAGTTAGTCGAACTTCGTTGACTCTGATTTCTCATTCTCTGATGAGAATACGTAGGCATAAAGCGCGACGCTTTGCCGAGTCATCTTTCTTTTCTTTTTCAGACCGGCCTTGATAGGTAGATAGATAAAACCAACCCGTCCAGTAAACACAACAAGCGTGGATCCCATCGAGTACGATGGACGTGAGGGGTGCTAATACCTTCCCCTTGCGTAACCGACTCCCGAACCCAGACAACGATTGCGATGACCTTGTCTTATTCCTTTTCGTCAGGTTTTTCTGATCGTTTCCTTTCCTGCTCTAAGGGATAAATAACGAAAGGTGGCGACTCTTCTGTTTTGCCGGCACCTTATTTTCGCGGAAGCGACAGTTTGTTTCCGTTTGGCACGATATTTGTAAGTGCATATTGCTTGTATGCGATGGTGGGTGAAGAATGCATGAGAATATATATTGCGAGTACATGTGCATTGTTTGGTAATGTAAGAATGATGTTGGAAATATGTATATGTGTTGAGTCGTACTCACTGGGGTAGAATGGCAAGATGTCGTTCCTAGTGTAGTAATCACTAGGGTAGAATAACAAGATGTTATTCCTAGTGAGGTATAGTGTCGTGGTTGTATACACTGGGGTAGAATGACTAAGATGTCGTTCCTTGTGGAAATATTACCGGGGTAGAATAACTGAGATGTTGTTCCTGGTAGGGTATAAGTGATGTACCCATACTCCCAAAAAGGGGATTGGTGTTAATTGATGAGTTTTATATGAGCCATATGGCATATATATCATTATTGTATGAAGGATGCTGATGTGTATGAATTGTTGAATTGTGAGTTATAAATGTGAATCTAGTATGAAACGATATGAGATGAATGATGAACATATGTATATATGCATTGTGATAAATATTTTGTGAATGCATATTGAATATACGTGCTGATACGTGATGTATGATGATTGTATGTGATAATATGTGTAGGATGCATAATTATATATTTGCGAATATGTATGCATTTCAAGAGTGTATTGATTCGTTTTGCATGTGAAGCATCATGATTGCATTCTTGTGTGTTTGATCCCGCGTAGGATCTGCAGAAACATCATGTGCCCATGTGGGGTGTGAGCGATGGTTTATAGTTGATTGAGTCATGTTTTCATGTGAAGCATCATGATATGCATTTGTGTTAATTGATCCCGTGTAGGATCTGCAGAACCTCGTGTGAGTGATGGTTACATTTGATCCCGTGTAGGATCTGCAGAACCTCGTATGATGCGATGGCTATATTTGAATCTGCGTAGAATCTGCAGAACGATTGTGTGCCCTTGTGGGGTGTGAGCAATCGGATTGTGTGCCCGTGTGGGGTGTAAGTAATCAAGAAACATCATGTGCCCATGCGGGGTGTGAGCGATGGGTGAACATCGTAGGCCCGACGGGGAGTTACTTCGGTAACGAGCGATGGTTCCATTTTGGTTCTTTAATTGAACCTGCTGAACGAGTCGGTACCGCATTTGCATCTGCATAGAGTCGTGAGTCGGTCTCTATGAGTTGCATTTATCATCTTTATATGATGCATTGGTGAAATAAACATGAATGTGAATGTTTATGTGAATTGGTGATGAAAAGAACATATTTTGTATGTTTATATGGATTGATTGGAATTATGGATGTACGCATGATAAATATACTTGATGATTATCCATATTTGTTTATATATAGATAGCGATGTATATGAGTGAATCGTGAATGTATGCATGATGATATGCTTGGTTATATATATATATATATATATATATATATATATATATATATATATATATATATATATATATATATATATATATATATATATATATATATATATATATATATATATATATATATATATATATATATATATATATATATATATATATATATATATATATATATATATATATATATATATATATATATATATATATATATATATATATATATATATATATATATATATATATATATATATATATATATATATATATATATATATATATATATATATATATATATATATATATATATATATATATATATATATATATATATATATATATATATATATATATATATATATATATGTATGTATGTGTGTGTATACATTGTAATGTATGTTAGTGAGTGGTGATGTATTGTGGTAAGAAGTATAATATGGATATTCTATGTTATAGAAATATATTATATGCTTTGTTATTGTGTTAATATGCATTGTGGTGAGAAAAGGTGGAATATATGTATTTTGTACTTGTGCATTTATATATGATTGTGTGCATTGATTATTATGGTAATGTTTCTCACCCTTCTGCTGGAATGATGTCCTATATGACATCGTGCAGGTATCAAGGAGTAGTACTGCTAGTAGTTGTGAGTTCGCTGTTGGTGCAACTGTGTAGTATTTAATTATGTTGGGTCGAGTCATGCTCTGGTTATGTAACACTGGGATCACGGGGTTCATGCCTTAGAGATATATTATGTCTTCTAAGTTGTGTTTTTAATGTATTTAAATATTATGATGTTGGCCTTGGTGCCTAAGTGTTGATGATTATGTAATGAACATGAATGTTATGTGAAGAGAATTATGTAAATAAATTGAATCCGCTGCTACATGCAAAGTGAACTTTGAAAAGCATGATTATTTTTATTTGAGTGTTAATAAGCATGACAGATAATTTTGATGTATTAGAATTATGTGTGACTCCCTTTTGTGAAAGCATGTTAATTTACTCTAATTAATTATGTATTATTTCGTGGGGTTAAAAGGGTGTTACATTAGTGGTATCAGAGCAGGTCGGTCCATCCGGCCAAGTTGTCTAATGTTAGTTGTTCCCTTGTATGCGACATGTGTGTGCAAAACTGTTGGTACGTGTTTGTTGTCTAACCTTTGTCTGCATAAGTGGGAATGATCCAAGTGGGGGAGAAACTTGTGCTTCTCCAGGATGCTGCAAGTGTGAAGTTGTAGCTCAGTGTGGTTGAATGCTCTTATAGTTTGGTAAAGATGGTTTATACCCCATCATGATTTTCGATTGTCTATTGACAAATTGAGGAACTGATCACCCTTAATCTCTTGTTGATAGTAGTTGGGATTGTGTTGGATGGGATAGATGTGTCTTGCAAGCTTAGATGGCGTGAGGCAGTGAATGGTTGGAATTAAGCTAAGTGCTTCAAAATTGTTTTGATGAGTCGGTACAGGACAATGTTGAGATGTTTAATTTTGATGGGAATATTGAGTATTAATGAAAGTGGAGAAGTTGGCGGTTTACCGCTTGATTGTGGTAGTCTGAGAGTTATCCTGACAAGATAAGTGATAAACAGCCAGGACGTGAAGTAGAGTTGTGATCGACTTAGTTACGGAAACTAGTCAGATATTGAAAGCTCCATATTATATGTCTGTTTGGGTGGCAAAGGAATTAAGATTGATTGGATAGTGTTGAGGCTTGTGTATGGTGTGTATGCTACGACAACAAAGTGTGAGGTCGAGTATAAGAATGGATGATGACTTCTGGTGAAGTAGTGGCATGGAAATTAATTAATTTATTGAGGGAATGTGTTTGATAAATTCGAAGAATATAGACGATCGTGTTGAGCATCGGGAACTTGAGTTATCAGTGTTGGAGGAGAAGCAGTGATATGCCACTGTGAAGAAAGTTCAGAGAGTTTTGGGAGAGCTGTCAACAGCTCGTATGTTGATTTTTGCCGAATCCGACAGGACTGTCGTTGTGTCTTGTGATGCTTCGTTGGTATGATTGAGAGTTATGTTAAGTGCAACATCAACGAGTTTAGTTGCTTGGAGGCAATTTAATATATATATAAGAGGGATTATCTGACAAGTGATTTAGAGTTGGTTGTTGTTGTGTTGGTGCTAAAGTTGGAGGCTCCAATTGGTTAGTTGGCGATTTGAGCTGGTTAGTAATCTTAAGAGCTTAAAGTATTTGATTGATTTGAAAAAGTTGAATATGAGGTAGAGGAAAATAATTGGGACTCTTGAGGGATTATGGTTTTGGATTGAATTACCATTCATGTGAAGAAAACTTGGGAGTTATGCATTGATTTGGAAATCTTTGCGCATGCCAATGATGATGGTGAAAAGAGTTAGAACGGATTGAGAAATTTTGTGATATGAGTTTGGTTTGTTAAAATACTTCTTATGGAGTTAAGCTTAGTATGTTGGACCTTACTAGTGGTATTCTTGATGAGATTCGATAAGGTCAGAACCCTGGATTGAGTTGGTAGAATGGTTGAACTTGATGAATTAAAGTCGAAGGGCTGATTTTCTGGATTAATGGGAACGACATCATGAGATGTCATGATAGAGTTGTGTTCTAGATGTTATTATGCAGAATAAGAGTATTGAGGTAGATGGAGTATCCATACCGGTGTTATGAAGATGTAGCCGGATTTGAGGAAATTATTTTGATGGCCATAGATGAAGAGAGAAGTGGTTTAGTTGTATGTGCTGGTTAGACTTGTTGGGAGTCGAAGAATGAACGTCTGAGACCGTTGGGTCTGATGTAACCGTTGTATATTCCAAAGTGGAAATCAGATGGTATTGACATGGATTTTGCGTTGGGTTTTCCAGAGAATTTGAGGAATATGATTTTAATTGAGTGATTTTGGATGGAATTACTAGGTTGGCTCTTTTCCTACTAATGAGGATTAATCATTCTATGTTGGAGCTGGTTGAGATGGATATCGCTGAGGTGATGAAGTTGTATGAGGTGTCGTCGAATATTGTGTCAGATAGGGATCTGAAACGTTGTATGGTAGAAGGTGTAGGACTCCTTTGTATTGTTATAATTCAGGCGAGAGTACTGTGCTCGGACCTGAGGATTGTGTAAGAGACGACTGAAAAGATCAATAAGATCCAAGAAAGACGTGTTCTGAGAGTCACAATGGTGACGGGTGTTGATCGAGCTTTGAAGTCTCGGAATCATATGCCGTGCTTTGTTACTTTGTATCAAAGTGGTGCAGTGGAAGCGTGGTAGGAATAGTATGTTAGATTGTTTTACCATTGTCGCTTGTGAATTTACATGATGTGGTATGTGCCTAATTGAGGAAGTGCAAGTGCATTCATTCAGATAGATGGTGTACAAGTGAGGAAGAATTTGACAGTTGTGACATTGCTAGTTCAGATTGATGAGCAAGAAGTAACTTCGAGGTAATGAAGATTTCTTCGGTAAAGATAGTTGGGAGAACCAACTAGAGAAAACTGGATTTGGGAGATTGGGATGAGAGAGTCATATCTGACTCTTTGCATGGAGGTAACATTTTCGAGGACGAAAATCCCTAAAGTGGGGGAGAGTTGTAACAACCCAATTTTCAATAATTAGTTATTTCCATTAATTAATTGATTTATTTGGATTATTCTAATTATTTGAATAATTAGATGATTGTTTAATGGATTGGTAGATGTTTTGAGAGAGGAAATATATTGGAAAGAAATAAAGAGAAAAATATATATATGAGGAAGTGGAAAGAAAAGAAAAGAATGGAAAATATAAGAGAAGAGAAAGAGAAGAGAAAGAAAGAGGAAGAGGAGAAAAGAGAAGGAAAAGAGAGAAAAGCTTGGAATCACCAAGAACGACTTCTAGCTTCCGATTAATCAAGGTAAGGGTGTGAAATCTTCTAATCTTAATCAATGTGTATGATTATGTATGTGTGTGTTTGGGTTTGTTGGGTGTTTTCTACATTTTCCATTTTAGGTCGAAATGAGTTTAATCGGTAGAAACTGAGTTTGAACGGTTAGAATCTGAAATTGACGGCGTAGTTTAGTCGGATGATGTTGGGCTAAGACTATTGAGGTCGTTGGGATTGAATCGGTTGATTTCGGGGTGATTGGATGATTTTGGACAGTTAGGGATTCTGAGTTCCCAGGTTCGCCAGGCGAAGCCCAACGAGTGGGCAGCGAACCAAGTCAGTCTTCGCTAGCAAGTTCGCCGGGCGAAGGCTAGTGGCGAGAGTTTGCCAGAAAAAGGAATCCAGCGAGTGGTAGTGAATACTTCCAGTAGCTACTGACTAGCTTCGCCAGCGAGTTCGTCAGGCGAATGAGACAGCGAGCATTCGCTAGAATGCTTTGCCAGGCGAAGGTCAGCGAATGTGACAACATTTGTTTTATTTTGGTTGGTTCCATCCAATATTGATGTATTTGATATAATTATGTAGCGTATAGCTTGTGTGTTGTTATATGATGTGCTGTGGGTAGTCGTATGGCGTGAATCCTAGATTATGAATCGATTATGAATATGTGGCCTTTTGGCATATGTGATACATTGTTTAAATTGATTAAAATGCATGATGAATGTGATTGAGTTTGTTGCCGTTTGCCACGATATTTGTAAGTGCATATTGCTTGTATGCGATGGTGGGTGAAGAATGCATGAGAATATATATTGCGAGTACATGTGCATTGTTTGGTAATGTAGTAATGATGTTGGAAATATGTATATGTGTTGAGTCGTACTCACTGGGGTAGAATGGCAAGATGCCGTTCCTAGTGGAGTAATTGTTGCACCCCAAAATTTGACCAACCGGGTCCCGCATCTGGCTCGATGTTTCGACGCATGACCGCATTCGCATCTGCCTATCGCATACAGTGCATTTTTCATTTGTTTTGATTTTATCGGGATCACAGTCCTCGTCTCGCGTCTCAGGTGTTTTTTAATTAGTTTAGATAGGTAGAATCGATTTTTTGGGAATTCGTACTATTCCCGGTGTTTTCAGCTCGCGCTGTTGTTTTTAGGGATATTTCGGTGCCCGTTTAGTTTTACCGACTATTTTGTCGCGCTCTCGCGGTGTTTTTTGTCGTTCGGTGCTATTTTTGTTCCTTCGGGAATTATTGTGATTTTTCTGGGTTTTATTAGGCATTATTAGGGTTTTATTAGATTTTTTTTTATCATTTTAGAATATTAATAATGTTTTTAATAGCTTTAAAATCATTTTTTTTTAGAATATTAATAGTTTTTAATAGTTTTAATAGTTTTAATCCATTTTTAGAATATATTAGGTATTAAATAGATTTTTATCATTTTCTTAATAGAGGAATATAGATTTTTTTTAATAAATAATATAGGTTATATTAGGGATTTAATAGAGTTTAATAAAATTTTTAGATTAGTGGGATTATTAGAGAGAATTATTAGAGTTTTAGCTTAATTCTTAGATTAGAAAATTATTAGAGTTTTAGCTTAATTCTTAGATTAGAGAATTATTAGAGTTTTTTGTTTAGAAATTAATTGGGATTAATGGAGTTTTTAGGTTAATTCTCTTTTTTTAGATCTAATTAGGATTTAGTTAGATTATTAGGTCTTAATATTTTGTTTAGGTGTTAATTAGGAATTAATTAGGGTCTAGATTAGTTTAATTTTCAGTTTAGCTTAAGGGTAGGTTTAAGTCTTTAATCAGTTTTTTTAATGAGGTTTAGTTCATTATTAATCAGCATTTAATTAGCTTTTTAATTCAGTTTTTTAATCCATTATTATTCAGATTTTGGGTTTTTTTTTTTTTTTGTTGGGCCCAGATTCCCGTTTTTGGAGGCCCAGTTTATGGCCATTTTTGTCCATTTTCAGGTCCAGAAAAATTGTCCTATATAAGTCAGCAACCACGTGTAAATCAGCAGAGGAGGCCACATATCACGTTCCACACACAAACACCTCACATTCTCCTTCTCTCTCTCTCTGCCACGCCACCCCCACGTGGCGTCCATGCACACAACTCCTCCACTCACCATTGCCACGCGTCAGCTCTGGAGACTCACCAGTTGCATGGCCGGCGGCCATGCAACCACCGCAACTACCCGCCGCCGGCAGCCCTAACCAACTCCCTCCGCCGTGAACCTCGCCGGAGAACACCAAAAACCCAGAATCATCAAATCTTCATCGTTTCTTCTCCGATCCATCATCATCCATGACCAACACAACCCAGAAACCTCCGATCAACCTACATCACCACTAACGTTTTCCAGTTTCCGATCATCATCATCATCGGTGTTCATCCAACATCCATCAAGTTCATCAAAGTTCATCCAAATCCCAGAAAACGCTCCAATCTTCATCCTTCAACCTACCATCAATTTCCTTCAATGTTCTTCAAACAATCATAATCCTCTAATCATCTTCTCCCTTTCTGATCAACATCATCATCAAGAATCATCATCTAGTCATCAATCTCCAGAAAATTGCCAGATCCTCCTTCAATCGCTCATCAACAGCGAGACCTTCATTCAAAGAATTTCCAGAAACAACCTCCAACGCATGCTTCTTCATCAACGACTTTCCAGAAAAAATTCCCAGAACTCTCTTCAAGATCTTCTGACAAGGCTTCGCCCAAAACTTCGTCCAACCTTCAAACGCGTCCAGATCTGGTTCATCCACTTCATTAAAAATCTCCAGAACACCATCAACGTCCTCTAATTGTCACCTACGAACACGCGCCATGGATCTTCATAAGGTTATGGATCTCCGTCGCTAAACTTCCAGACGATTTAATAATGTGCAGATTCATCTTCTTTAGCGTCTTTCTTTCCCTTTCAAGCTTCATCGTGGATTGGATTTTTTGATTGAGAACCTGGACTTTCGTATCTTCACGAACTTCCTCTGAGATTTTCAAACCCTGAATCAGCTTGCGTCTAGTGCGTGGTTGTTGTTACTTCATTGGTGATTACAAGATTCATAGGGTTTTGTTGGTTTGGGATGTGAACGGTGAGGGAAGGAGGTTTCGGAGATGGGGAGAGGAGGAAAACGGCGGCGGAGAGAAGGGAGAACTAGGGTTAGGGTTCTAATTTTTCCTGAAGTGTGGAATGGAAGAAGGGAGATGGATCGGGGGGGGGGGGGGGGTTTGGGCCAGGCCCAATCAGTTTTTTGGATTCACCCCCCGTTTTTGGCAACACCTCCCTCAGTTTTTTTCCCCTCTCCTGGGTGGACCTTGGGCTGGGCCCAACGGGATGGCTTGCTGGACCACCCCATTTCAACGTTGCACCCCCCCTTTGTTTGTTTTTTGTTGAACTAGTACTTTGGGCTGGGCCCAGTTCAGAGTTATTTTTACTGCATTCCCCCCTTGTAACTACAGTGTCCCCCCCCCCCTTTTTTTTGTTTCTTTTCTTTATTCTATTTTGTTTAGGAATAAAAAATAATGAAGAAAAAGAAAATATTTGGAAAAGAAGTATGAGAAAATATGAAGAAGGAAGAGAAAATATGTGAAAGAGAAATATTGAAAAAAGATATGAAAAGATTATATTTGAAAAAAAAAATGAAAAAAGAAATAAAGATATGAAAAAGAATATGGAAAAATATAGAAAAAGAGGAAAAATATTTTGAAAAAGAAAAGAAAGATACTTGAAAAAAATAGTAAAAAATATTAAGGTAGATTTAATATTTTTTAGAGTATATTTCTTCATAGAATTCTTTTACACCTTTCTTTTAGAGATAAGTTTAGACGTCCACTTGTTAGGGGACTTTTCCATTTGATTTTTTCAGGATAGGATAGTATTTCCTAGGGGTTTATTTTCAGTATTCAATCATTGTAACCATTTTTCAGAATGTTAATAAAACGAGATTTGAGCTGTGGTCCCGAAGTAGCCGAACTACAGCTGCTCTGATTTCTCGTACCAGATGAGAATATGTAGGCATAGGATGCAATATCCTAGCTAGCACACTAACAATTAACCTTTGTTCTCTCGCTGCTGTGCGATCGAGACCTTCCCGCTGACGATTAATTGTAACCCTTTTTCTCTCTTGCCCGAGTGCATTTGAGACCCGACCGTAGTTTTTCCCATAGGTCCCCGAACCTTTGAAACCAGTTTAATTTCTCACTGCTGCGTGAGAACGCCCTAGCCTAGCCGTAGTTAGCCTAAACTACGTCAGCTCTGATCTTCCATGCAGTGTGGAAGTACGTAGGCACAAGACGCGAGGTCTTGGCGAGCCAATTTCCCCGTAGTCCCGAACTACGTTGACTCTGACTTTCTCTCTTGAGAATACGTAGGCATAGAGTGCGACGCTCTATAGAGTCAATTTCCTTCCGTTTAGATTTAGCAGCCGCAGATAGATTGTTTTTGCATCCGGTAGACAACCCAAGCAAGCGTGGATCCCGTCGAGTACGACGGACGTGAGGGGTGCTAATACCTTCCCCTTGCGTAACCGACTCCCGAATCCCGGTTTTGGTTGCGACGACCATACCTTTCCCCGTTTTTTGCGAGGTTTACTTCGAGCGTTTCCTTTCCCTCCGTTGGGATAAATAACGCACGGTGGCGACTCTTCTGTCAGCCGGCGCCGATTTTCGCAGTAGCGACAGCTGGCGACTCTGTTGGGGAATGACAATGGTTCCCTATGCGAGTCTCGCCTTAGGTTTTTTTCCTAGCTGTTTGGGGCGATCCCCAGCAGCTGGCGACTCTGCTGGGGATCCAACGTCCCCTGGCTGCTAAGGACTGCGATAGTTCCTTATGCATGTGGGATCCAACGTCCCCTAAGAGAGAGTCAATCCTAGCGCTTGTTTGCTTGTCTATTGGGGTTTATTTATTGATATTATCTGTTGCTGTTGGGGTGTGACGGGTGTTCTATGATTGAGAGATAAGTCGGACCTGGGCTTGAGTGCACCTTAGACTTAGAGTAGAGATTAGTGGGCGCGTACATGCTTTGCATGTCCTAGTGTCCCGCGAAATCTACACTCAGACGAGGTTCTTCTGGTTGGCCTCTTGTCCCACCCTTTGGGTGGCTCGGGTTGCTGGTTAGTTGGATTGTCGACTCTGGGAACCGATCATTTGGAAGTCAGCTAAGTGAGGCCTCTTCAAGACTTGATGATGCCACTCCTTCTGGGAATCGTATCGTCAGTTTTGAAAGTCTGTGACGCTGACAACCGCATAGGATGCCGTACCTTGTCAGATATAGGTCCATACCTGTGAGTGGGGGTTTTTTTGCAGGAAACTTGACTTCCAACCTACCCGTTATTTTGGTCTTCTCTTCAGAGCAAGCGTACTCCGTCAGCAGTGCAGCAGTATTCAGATTGTGTGGGGGTTGTGATCCCGTGTTTGTTGCATTGCATTGCATTTGCATAGGCATCTTCGCATCATATTGCATAGCATTTCTCCAGCTAGCCAGAGTTCTGATCCAGCCTTTGTTTCCTGAAGGTAAGTACTCGGAGTTTGGATTGAGCAACTGTTGATTGTCAGAAGACGACCAAGGGGTTGGAGCAGACTTGAGCAGATTTCAGAATCAAGCAGGGTAGTCAGTTACAGGTAATTGGTAGCTATGTCTGAAGGCAATTTCCAGTCTCCTAACACC
This sequence comes from Lathyrus sativus, assembly GCA_963859935.3. Taxonomy (NCBI): domain Eukaryota; kingdom Viridiplantae; phylum Streptophyta; class Magnoliopsida; order Fabales; family Fabaceae; genus Lathyrus; species Lathyrus sativus. The sequence continues at coordinate 489,225,680 of OZ012735.1, read as the reverse complement.
TTGACAGGGTTTACTATGACGTCCCACCCTCGCTATGTTTCTGTGGAAGACTTCCCGCAAGCAAACAACGTTACTGCAGACCAAGTTGTACAGCCCACTGTTGAGAACCGAGATCGACGTGAGCAGTTTGTTGCCCGAAATGAACGTCTTCCTCCTGTTAACAATCAAGGTGCTGTTTTCCTTGAGAGGAATCCACGCAGAGATATCCCGGTAGCCAGGACTGTAAACTCAAAAGCTCTTGAAAGTGATAGAAGGTTCCGAACATTGGAAGAAAGAGTTAAAGCTTTGGAGGTCAAAGACGCTGATAACCTGAATGCTGTAGACATGTGTTTGGTTCCTGACCTGGTGTTGCCTTATCAGTTCAAAGTGCCGAAATTTGAGAAGTACGCGGGAGATATCTGTCCGAAGCTGCATTTAATGATGTTCTGTCGAAGAATGACTGCGTTTGTGCGAAATGACCAATTGATGATCCATTGCTTTCAGTATAGTCTGACTGGGGCATCTTTGAGATGGTATGTGCAGTTAGAGAGTAATCAGATTCGATCATGGGTGGATTTAGCCAGAGCTTTCCTGAAGCAGTACGATTACAACCTGGATATGGCTCCTAGCCTCGTACATCTGCAAGAATTATCTCGGGCGGAGAATGAATCATTCAGAGGGTATGTGCAAAGATGGAAAGAATTGGCTGCTAGTGTTCAACCACCACTTCAGGAAAGAGAAATGGTTGACATCTTCTTGGGTACTCTGAAAGGCCATTATTATGACAAATTGTTCGGCTGTACAAGCTTTGTGGGCCTGATGAGAATGGGTGAGCTTGTGGAAAGAGGACTCAAAAGTGGAAAGCTTCGAGATGCTCTTTATATCCGAGTTGATAAGAATGAGTCAGTTGTCAGTTCTCAAGAAGAGTGGGAAGAAGGAAATGACGCCGTCTCAGAAACTCCAGCATCTCAGGATCAATTTTCGGATACTTCAAGTCAACGGTCATCCTGCCGTCGATCGCGTCAGCACACCCAACGAAGACCAAGGAAACCTGAAAGGCAGTTTACTCAGCTACCGGTGTCGTACAGTCAGTTGTTGCCAGATCTGGTCAGAAGTGGATTGATAGTGCCGAAAGAGACTAATCCAGTGATTCCACCGTATCCTCCAGGTTTTGATGCCAGCGCCCGCTGTGAGTACCATGTTGGGGCACAGGGGCATTCAACGAATGATTGTAAGGTGCTTAGAAGTCAGGTTCAGGATCTGTTAGACTCTAACCGGATCTTCATCACGCCTCAGGGTTTTGTTCAGATCAACGATTCTCCATCATTCAGTTGTGTGGGTTCATCAGTTAATGTCATGGAAGACTCCACGGGAAGTGTGTGTTCTGAAGAATGTCAAACGGAGAGTTCAGTTGAATATGGGAGAAGTTTCTAGAGGTTTCCATGCCGGGGGTCGCATCTGTTTTCTCTGCCTAATCCGTTTAGCTTTTGTGCACTAGTATTTGCTGACCACCACCAGGATTGTTGGCTGGGGTCATTGTATTCGTACTCATTTGTGCTTACGTACTGCTTTTGTTGGATTATACATGTGTTGGAGATGTTCGTCTGTGTGCTTATAGCTTGAGTTTCTCTTTGTCTTGTATCGAATATGTGTTTGCTTTCTACATTGCATTATCATTTAACAGGTACATCAGAACCGTGGGTCTTATTTCCTCATCGTCCAGTTTGTTGCAGGAATTCCTTCAGAGATATGGAACAGAATCAGGTTGAATTGGTTGAAGTCCGAAGCCAGCTGGGGCAGATGATGAGAGACATGCAAGAGATGCGTCTAGAGCAGAAGATCCTCAAGGAGGAGAATAGTCAGCTGAAGACCCAAATGAGTTTGATCATGGAAGTAGTCAAGAATGTGCTTAAGAAAGGGGATGATCAGCTATTTGAAGCTACAGTGAAAAAGCTCGTGCCACCTGCGCTTGTGGAACCTGAGCAACAACAACAAAGGGTGCATCCGGCTCAACGGAGGATTCAGGAGGGGAAGCCAAAGAGGGCATTTGAGGCGCCACCTACAACATATGCTGAGCTCTTGCAGACTTTATTGAGGTTCAAAATGGTTGAGAAGAGAACAATGGAACCACCCACAGGAGCGCTGCCTTATGGGTACGATGCCAGTAAGCAATGTGAGTTTCATCCTGGGGCACTCGGACACGACATCGAGGGTTGTCATGCTTTTAAGCACAATGTTCAAGACCTGATTGACTCAAAAGATATTGAATTCTCGCCGAGCGGCGTAGCTGTACGTATTGCTCCTATCCCAGTTGATGTTAAGATGATGGATGCTTCTAAAGCTACAGTAGGTCAGAAACGTATCCTGGACTCCATGGTGTCATAATCTCCATGCCCGCAATTGTTGCCTATCCCTGGGGCAAATCTGAGAAAGAAGATGGCTAAGCATAAGGAGTGCCTTAATCAGTACGGTGAAAGTCAAGAAACCGATGTTGTATTTGCTACGAAGGTTGTTCAACAGTCAACCCGATGCCAGCGACAACAGCAACGATCTCAACAGTGGAAAAGGCAACAGCATCCCAATCAGCGAGGAGCTCAAAATCAGAGGCCGTTGAGGGTATTTAGTGTGCCTCCGATGCCATATGCCGAACTTCTTCAGGTGTTGCTACGATTACAGTTGGTTGAGAAGAGGAAGTTAGCCCCGCTAACAGGTACACCTCCAGCAGGGTATGATATCATCGAGCGCTGTGAATTTCATTCAGGAGCACCGGGGCACAACATTGAAGATTGTCTGGCCTTCAAGCATAAAGTACAGGACCTACTTGACGGTGCAACAATCAACTTCGGGAAGGAAGGGCCCAAAATCATCTGAATGAAGAGAAGGGGCTCTATAATTTGGTTGGGTCGTTGAAAGCAGATCAGGACAACATCAGGTTGCCTCTAATAACTGATTGTGGAGATGGCTGGTTCAGCAGCAGGACAGATGAGAAAGCCCGGTTCCCGGAAGCTGGCATTTTTCTTTGTTTTATCTTGTCATTTCTTTACGTTTGTAGTTTCTTTCCTGTTTAAAATGCAATCTTGTTTGTAAAACTTGTTGTTTCCATTCAATTGATGATAATGAAATAAATATGCATGTTTTGATTAAATCCATTCGTGTTCACTAATTGTTTTTGCAAATCTCCAATGCTTGGTTAAGAAGAATCTGGGGAGGATGACGAAAATGAACGACATGCAAAATTCCGATTGTATGCTTTTTGAAACGAAACCTGCTGATGATGTACAGGCATTGTTTCAAATCCCTAAACACCGGAGTTATAAGGAAGATAATCCCTTGTCAACCCCTTCGAGCCTAGAAGTAGGAGTTCTTTTTGAAAGCGAAAAACCCTCAATCTTTACCCTGGGGCAGGGTAGGTGTTAGCTAATTTGGCCGAGCGTTCAAGTTGCAAAAGGAGTGTCCGTTCGAGGATCAATAACACCTTTAGAGGTCGTGCCTAAGAAACCACAATGGTTAAATCAAGAGTGAGACAACCACATCATTCTCCAATGAGTCAGGCAACCAGTGTCACACGACTTGTTTGGAAAAAGAAGGAAGCAAAAGAAATCAAAAGCCCGCTAAGTCAAGAAAAGAAAACAATTGACTTAGGCAAAAATGAGGGCATCCCGCTGGACTCAAAAAACCAAAAGAACTCAAAAGAGTCAGTCCAGGAAAAAGTTAGGGATATGAAAAATGAAAGGATGGAAAAATCCTCAAATGAAATACGAGTCGTGTGACCTCAAGTGTCAAAGACAAAAGGTGAGTGGTTGTCACTCCAAAAACTCAAAAGTTTCTCGAACTATCACTCCTATCTTTCAGCCTCTGAGAGGTGAGCGCTAAGGTCGAATTAGCTAAACGTAGGATGGGAGAACATCAAGGAGAATGGGTGGGTTAAAATAAACTTTGAGCCTTTATCCTTTCCTTCAAAACCGTGAACCTGACCACGTTATAACCTTCAAAAGTCCTAATTGAAGCAGGTTGTTTCGAAAGCATACTTCGGTAAAGGTCGCGTCGATTCTGACTCCTGAAAGGGTTCCTCTTACCATGTTGGTACTGATGTTGATAAATGTTTTGTGCATTATATGCTATAAACTGTTTTTCCCTTCTCCCAGTGAACAAATTGGATGTCAAAACTATCATATGTGTTGCATTAATACGTCTTTTACGTAGAACAACTTGTTTTACTTGCGAGTAAACGCCTGACAGCAGGAAAGTTTTCTACAATGGAAGGTATGGACAGGATAGAATGCAGAATGCCCGAATGTTCTGAGAGCAGGGGCAAGCTACTGTCGTGATCCCCAGTCAGGTCAGCCTTTCGAAGTCAGTTATCCTGGGGCAATCAGGTCGAGATTCGGTAAATCTCTCATAGTTGGAGGTACTGCTCTGGATCAGCTAATCAGGGACAAAGTCATTGCAATCAGGGGCAGGCCATCTTAAGCGCGCAGAAGTTATTTTTTATTCGAGAAGCATTTGGTGTGAAGTATTTCTCCGAAGTTCAGAATGCTGGGGGCATTTCATATCAGACCATCAGGGTGCAGATTTTCAGATTTCCTTTCAAGGACTATCGCCACAGAGATCCCGCAGGCAGGGGCATATCAGAAGCAAAGGGTTTGTTCTTCTCCGTATCATCGGGGTTATTCAGAGTTATTCGAGCAGATTCAGTCAATTTTCGAGTGCGAGGCGAATGTCGGGAAGTCGTGTTACTATCCCTTGGCTCTTCAACCAGAAAACTGTGTATTCAGACAGAATGTTTTCCAGCGTTAGTTGTACCCAACCCATCGCAGATAGCCTAGAAGCTCAAATCCATGTTGACGATCACTGTGAGGCCCATCCGTGTTGGCGCATCAGTTCCCAAATCCGAGCTTCATCAGTACGCAGGAAGACTCCGTCTGATGTCCTCCAGCAAAGTCCAGTTTTTCATTGGCACGGGTAAGATATCCCCAGAGAAGTCCAATCATACTTGGCACATCCGCTATTCCCCAGCAAAGTTATATTCCCTAGCAGGGTGTTACTTCAACGAGGTGTTTGGTTGAATTCCCAAATTCCCCAGCAGAGTTGATTTCACTCCTCCAACATTTATTTTGCTGGAATGATTCTGTGATATCCGGTTTATCCCCAGCGGAGTTGATTTCACTCTTCCAGCATTTATTTTGCTGGAATAATTCTGTGATATCCGGGTTATCCCCAACGGAGTTGGTTTCGTCTTCAACATTTATTTTGCTGAAGTGGTTTTCTGTACCCGACTTTCTCCAGCAGCTCGAGCCTGCATTAGCATGTTGCATGTCATCATATTTGCAGCATACTTGCATTTCATTTTCAAAATGCGTAGCATTTCCATCCTGAATGGAGCATTACGCTATAGAAAGATTCAAGCATATGCATATGCATACGAAGCATAAGCCAGGTTTTCTATCAGCCTCATATGGCGCGTGAATTACTCTGTGATCAGTTTAGGGGCATTCATCCAGCAGCAGTTCAAACAGTTCAGCAGATTATTCGTAGTTTCAGATCATACAACAGTTATGCTTTGATCAATCAGTCATCTGGTATCGACAGACTTTTCCTCCCGTCAATTCATATTGACGATGTGTTCCTCCAATAAGTGGATTTCTCCGTCTATCATTAGACGTCTTGAGTTCGAATGTGGTGTTCTTTCCGTCTATCAGTAGACGATGTGAAGTTTCAGGTGATTTTTCAGCGGGTTTCTTATCGTCAGATCACACGGATGGTGGGTTTCCCCAGCAAGTATTCTCCGGTTATCTTTGGATGTTGAGGGGTTTCAAAGCGATCTTTCGGATAATGGTTTTCTTTCTGTGTATTGGATGAGATGACATTTCAAGAGGGGTTTTTCCTGATTGTCGATTCTTATTGATGACATGGCTCTTTGAAGGTGGTTTTCTTCCCGTCGGTCCTTACTGATGATGTGGCCCCTTTAAGGATATTGTTCTTTCCATCAAGTCCCGTAGACGAAAGGATTCTGAAATTTGATGGATGGTATTGAAGTGCGTATGGGTGTCTTTCCGTCTATCCTTAGACGATGTGAGTATGGATTTTGGGTGTCTTCCCGTCTATCATTAGACGATGTGAGTATTGAATTTTTTTCCTTCGGGATTATAGGTGTCTTCCCGTCTATCATTAGACGATGTGAGTATTGAATTTTTTTTCCTTCGGGATTATGGGTGTCTTTCCGTCTATCATTAGACGATGTGAGTATTGAATTTTTTTCCTTCGGGATTATGGGTGTCTTCCCGTCTATCCTTAGACGATGTGAGTATGGATTTTGGGTGTCTTCCCGTCTATCATTAGACGATGTGAGTGTTGAATTTTTTTTCCTTCGGGATTATGGGTGTCTTTCCGTCTATCCTTAGACGATGTGAGTATTAAATTTTTTTTTCCTTCGGGATTTTGGGTGTCTTCCCGTCTATCATTAGACGATGTGAGTATTGAATTTTTTTCCTTCGGGATTTTGGGTGTCTTCCCGTCTATCCTTAGACGATGTGAGTATCGAATTTTTTTCCTTCGGGATTTTGGGTGTCTTCCCGTCTATCTTTGGACGATATGAGTATATTTCTCTTCCTGTCTATCCGTAGACGATGTGAGAGGATCAGTTGTTTTGTTGCAACCCTCGGGTTTGTTAAATGGGGTATCACGCGGATAATTGGCGTTAAAATCAGGAGTTCTTTATCAGATGATTGATCAGTTTGTTGCCGTGACGGCTGGGTTCGGTTCTGGATTTTATTCCTCAAGCAGTGTTGCAGTATATTCCCGCGGTTGGCAAATTTCAGGGTTTCATTTGTATTCAACCGTCATCTACCTTTGAATGTTTGAAGGCTGAGCGCTCTTCACCCATTCAGGTCGAGGCCGCTTGAATAGGTGCAGCTGTTGCACCCCAAAATTTGACCAACCGGGTCCCGCATCTGGCTCGATGTTTCGACGCATGACCGCATTCGCATCTGCCTATCGCATACAGTGCATTTTTCATTTGTTTTGATTTTATCGGGATCACAGCCCTCGTCTCGCGTCTCAGGTGTTTTTTAATCAGTTTAGATAGGTAGAATTCGTGCTATTCCCGGTGTTTTCAGCTCGCGCTGTTGTTTTTAGGGATATTTCGGTGCCCGTTTATTTTTACCGGCTATTTTGTCGCGCTCTCGCGGTGTTTTTTGTCGTTCGGTGCTATTTTTGTTCCTTCGGGAATTATTGTGATTTTTCTGGGTTTTATTAGGCATTATTAGGGTTTTATTAGATTTTTTTTATCATTTTAGAATATTAATGTTTTTAATAGCTTTAAAATCATTTTTTTTAGAATATTAATAATTTTTAATAGTTTTAATAGTTTTAATCCATTTTTAGAATATATTAGGTATTAAATAGATTTTTATCATTTTCTTAATAGAGGAATATAGATTTTTTTTAATAAATAATATAGGTTATATTAGGGATTTAATAGAGTTTAATAAAAATTTTAGATTAGTGGGATTGTTAGAGAGAATTATTAGAGTTTTAGCTTAATTCTTAGATTAGAGAATTATTAGAGTTTTAGCTTAATTCTTAGATTAGAGAATTATTAGAGTTTTTTGTTTAGAAATTAATTGGGATTAATGGAGTTTTTAGGTTAATTCTCTTTTTTTAGATCTAATTAGGATTTAGTTAGATTATTAGGTCTTAATATTTTGTTTAGGTGTTAATTAGGAATTAATTAGGGTCTAGATTAGTTTAATTTTCAGTTTAGCTTAAGGGTAGGTTTAAGTCTTTAATCAGTTTTTTTAATGAGGTTTAGTTCATTATTAATCAGCATTTAATTAGCTTTTTAATTCAGTTTTTTAATCCATTGTTATTCAGATTTTGGGTTTTGTTGTTTTTTTTCGTTGGGCCCAGATTCCCGTTTTTGGAGGCCCAGTTTATGGCCATTTTTGTCCATTTTCAGGTCCAGAAAAATTGTCCTATATAAGTCAGCAGCCACGTGTAAATCAGCAGAGAAGGCCACATATCACGTTCCACACACAGACACCTCACATTCTCCTTCTCTCTCTCTGCCACGCCACCCCCACGTGGCGTCCATGCACACAACTCCTCCACTCACCATTGCCACACGTCAGCTCTGGAGACTCACCAGTTGCATGGCCGGCGGCCATGCAACCACCGTAACTACCCGCCGCCGGCAACCCTAACCAACTCCCTCCGCCGTGAACCTCGCCGGAGAACAACAAAAACCCAGAATCATCAAATCTTCATCGTTTCTTCTCCGATCCATCATCATCCATGACCAACACAACCCAGAAACCTCCGATCAACCTACATCACCACTAACGTTTTCCAGTTTCCGATCATCATCATCATCGGTGTTCATCCAACATCCATCAAGTTCATCAGAGTTCATCCAAATCCCAGAAAACGCTCCAATCTTCATCCTTCAACCTACCATCAATTTCCTTCAATGTTCTTCAAACAATCATAATCCTCTAATCATCTTCTCCCTTTCTGATCAACATCATCATCAAGAATCATCATCTAGTCATCAATCTCCAGAAAATTGCCAGATCCTCCTTCAATCGCTCATCAACAGCGAGACCTCCATTCAAAGAATTTCCAGAAACAACCTCCAACGCATGCTTCTTCATCAACGACTTTCCAGAAAAAATTCCCAGAACTCTCTTCAAGATCTTCTGACAAGGCTTTGCCCAAAACTTCGTCCAACCTTCAAACGCGTCCAGATCTGGTTCATCCACTTCATTAAAAATCTCCAGAACACCATCAACGTCCTCTAATCGTCACCTACGAACACGCGCCATGGATCTTCATAAGGTGATGGATCTCCGTCGCTAAACTTCCAGACGATTTAATAATGTGCAGATTCATCTTCTTTAGCGTCTTTCTTTCCCTTTCAAGCTTCATCGTGGATTGGATTTTTTGATTGAGAACCTGGACTTTCGTATCTTCACGAACTTCCTCTGAGATTGTCAAACCCTGGATCAGCTTGCGTCTAGTGCGTGGTTGTTGTTACTTCATTGGTGATTACAAGATTCATAGGGTTTTATTGGTTTGGGATGTGAACGGTGAGGGAAGGAGGTTTCGGAGATGGGGAGAGGAGGAGAACGGCGGCGGAGAGAAGGGAGAACTAGGGTTAGGGTTCTAATTTTTCCTGAAGTGTGGAATGGAAGAAGGGAGATGGATCGGGGGGGGGGGGGGGGGGGGGGTTTGGGCCAGGCCCAATCAGTTTTTTGGATTCACCCCCCCGTTTTTGGCAACACCTCCCTCAGTTTTTTTTTCCTCTCCTGGGTGGACCTTGGGCTGGGCCCAACGAGATGGCTTGCTGGACCACCCCATTTCAACGTTGCACCCCCCCTTTGTTTGTTTTTTGCTGAACTAGTACTTTGGGCTGGGCCCAGTTCAGAGTTATTTTTACTGCATTCCCCCCTTGTAACTACAGTGTCCCCCCCCCCCCCCTTTTTGTTTCTTTTCTTTATTCTATTTTGTTTAGGAATAAAAAATAATGAAGAAAAAGAAAATATTTGGAAAAGAAGTATGAGAAAATATGAAGAAGGAAGAGAAAATATGTGAAAGAGAAATATTGAAAAAAGATATGAAAAGATTATATTTGGAAAAAAAAATGAAAAAAGAAATAAAGATATGAAAAAGAATATGGAAAAATATAGAAAAAGAGGAAAAATATTTTGAAAAAGAAAAGAAAGATACTTGAAAAAAATAGTAAAAAATATTAAGGTAGATTTAATATTTTTTAGAGTATATTTCTTCATAGAATTCTTTTACACCTTTCTTTTAGAGATAAGTTTAGACGTCCACTTGTTAGGGGACTTTTCCATTTGATTTTTTCAGGATAGGATAGTATTTCTTAGGGGTTTATTTTCAGTATTCAATCATTGTAACCATTTTTCAGAATGTTAATAAAACGAGATTTGAGCTGTGGTCCCGAAGTAGCCGAACTACAGCTGCTCTGATTTCTCGTACCAGACGAGAATATGTAGGCATAGGATGCGATATCCTAGCGAGCACACTAACAATTAACCTTTGTTCTCTCGCTGCTGTGTGATCGAGACCTTCCCGCTGACGATTAATTGTAACCCTTTTTCTCTCTTGCCCGAGTGCATTTGAGACCCGACCGTAGTTTTTCCCATAGGTCCCCGAACCTTTGAAACCAGTTTAATTTCTCACTGCTGTGTGAGAACGCCCTAGCCTAGCCGTAGTTAGCCTGAACTACGTCAGCTCTGATCTTCCATGCAGTGTGGAAGTACGTAGGCACAAGACGCGAGGTCTTGGCGAGCCAATTTCCCCGTAGTCCCGAACTACGTTGACTCTGACTTTCTCTCTTGAGAATACGTAGGCATAGAGTGCGACGCTCTATCGAGTCAATTTCCTTCCATTTAGATTTAGCAGCCGTAGATAGATTGTTTTTGCATCCTGTAGACAACCCAAGCAAGCGTGGATCCCGTCGAGTACGACGGACGTGAGGGGTGCTAATACCTTCCCCTTGCGTAACCGACTCCCGAATCCCGGTTTTGGTTGCGACGACCATACCTTTCCCCTTTTTTTGCGAGGTTTACTTCGAGCGTTTCCTTTCCCTACGTTGGGATAAATAACGCACGGTGGCGACTCTTCTGTCAACCGGCGCCGATTTTCGCAGTAGCGACAGTAATCATTGGGGTAGAATAACAGGATGTTATTCCTAGTGAGGTATAGTGTCGTGGTTGTATACACTGGGGTAGAATGACTAAGATGTCGTTCCTGGTGGAATAATTGTCGGGGTAGAATAACTGAGATGTTGTTCCTGGTAGGGTATAAGTGATGTACCCATACTCCCAAAAAGGGGATTGGTGTTAATTGATGAGTTTTATATGAGCCATATGGCATAAATATCATTGTTGTATGAAGGATGCCGATGTGTATGAATTGTTGAATTGTGAGTTATAAATGTGAATCTATTATGAAACAATATGAGATGAATGATGAACATATGTATATATGCATTGTGATATATATATTGTGAATGCATATTGAATATACATGCTGATACGTGATGTATGATGATTGTATGTGATAATATGTGTAGGATGCATAATTATATATTTGCGAATATGTATGCATTTCAAGAGTGTATTGAGTCGTTTTGCATGTGAAGCATCATGATTGCATTCTTGTGTGTTTGATCCCGCGTAGGATCTGCAGAAACATCGTGTGCTCATGTGGGGTGTGAGCGATGGTTTATAGTTGATTGAGTCATGTTTGCATGTGAAGCATTATGGAATGCATTTGTGTTAATTGATCCCGCGTAGGATCTGCAGAACCTCGTGTGAGCGATGGTTACATTTGATCCCGTGTAGGATCTGCAGAACCTCGTATGATACGATGGTTATATTTGATTCCACGTAGAATCTGCAGAACGATTGTGTGCCCTTGTGGGGTGTGAGCAATCGGATTGTGTGCCCATGTGGGGTGTGAGCAATCCAAAAACATCGTGTGCCCATGTGGGGTGTGAGCAATCCAAAAACATCGTGTGCCCATGTGGGGTGTGAGCGATGGGTGAGCATCGTAGGCCCGACGGGGAGTTACTTCGGTAACGAGCGATGGTTCCATATTGGCTCTTCAATTGAACTTGCTGAACGAGTTGGTACCGCATTTGCATCTGCATAGAGTCGTGAGTCGGTCTCTATGAGTTGCATTTATCATCTTTATATGATGCATTGGTGAAATAAACATGAATGTGAATGTTTTTGTGAATTGGTGATGAAAAGAACATATTTTGTATGTTTATATGGATTGATTGGAATTATGGATGTACACATGATAAATATGCTTGATGATTATCCATATTTGTTTATATATAGATAACGATGTATATGAGTGAATCGTGAATGTATGCATGATGATATGCTTGGTTATATATATGTATGTATGTGTGTATGTATACATTGTAATGTATGTTAGTGAGTGGTGATGTATTGTGGTAAGAAGTATAATATGGATATTCTATATTATAGAAATATATTATATGCTTTGTTATTGTGTTAATATGCATTGTGGTGAGAAAAGGTGGAATATATGTATTATGTTCTTGTGCATTTATATATGATTATGTGCATTGATTATTATGGTAATGTTTCTCACCCTTCTGCTGGAATGATGTCCTATATGACATCGTGCAGGTATCAAGGAGTAGTACTGCTAGTAGTTGCGAGTTCGCTGTTGGTGCAGCTGTGTAGTATTTAATTATGTTGGGTTAAGTCATGCTCTGGTTATGTAACACTGGGATCGCGGGGTTCATGCCTTAGAGATATATTATTGTCGCTTCCGCGAAAATAAGGTGCCGGCAAAAACAGAAGAGTCGCCACCTTTCGTTATTTATCCCTCGGAGCGGGAAAGGAAACGATCGGAAAAACCTGACGAAAAGGGTAAGACAAGGTCGTCGCAACCGTTGTGTGGGTTCGGGAGTCGGTTACGCAAGGGGAAGGTATTAGCACCCCTCACGTCCATCGTACTCGATGGGATCCACGCTTGTTGTGTTTACTGGACGGGTTGGTTTATCTATCTACCTATCAAGGCTGGCTTAAAAAGAAAAGAAAATGACTCGGCAAAGCGTCGCGTTTTATGCCTACGTATTCTCATCAGAGAATGAGAAATCAGAGTCAACGTAGTTCGACCTACTGCGGGTTACGGGGAAGGTAGCTCGCCAATACATCAGTACTGTGCCTACGTACTCTCAACAGGTATGAGAGATCAGAGCTTACGTAGTTCGGGATACTACGCATTATGGGGATCTAGATTCATCTGTTTTATCGAGTAGGGTTAAACAGCAGTTCCAGCAGTTAGGGACGAAGCCTGTTTGCGTTGGCGCTGAAGTTTAACGACACTCTTTTCTTCAGAAAAGCTTCCTTTGAATTATGGACCCACGGGGAAAAAAGGTTTGAAGTTCGTTTTCTGTCTTTTACGAAAGAAGTGTTTTTTATTGTGTTTGCAATTTCAATCACACTAGAGACTATGACCTGAGAGTGAATGCGTCACATGTCACCCAAAGGGTACCATACTAAACATCCAGACTATGGAAAAGAAACTCTCCCACAATCCTTTCTCAGATAGCTTAAGGCTCGTAACGTATGAAAGAAATCATTCATAATTACTGTATCTTAAGCTGTTTTGAGATGAGAAGAGAACAGGCTCAACTACGGGGAGACTATCAAGTCCTAATGTTGTCATGCCAAGGATTCATCCTATGGTTGCGATTTGAAACAGGGAACTCCTAGAAGTTATCATGCATAGGTTTCAACCTAAAGTTCTATCATCACTTCCTTATCAAAGGAAATGAGAGTCCTAAGGGATCATGTCAATGATACACAGAAACAGATAAAGCATCAGCTCAAACAGTAAACAGATATACAGTAAACGACGGTAAAATTCATGCAATGCAAGTGAGGGAGGAAATGTGTGTGGGGCATCAGCCTCCACAAGCTCATCTCAACCTCAAGCCAGAATGAATAACAGTAATCATACTGAGGAAAATAAAACATGCTATCAAGCAGAATATAGTAAACTGCAATCATACAGAGAAAATAACATCATGCTATCAAGCAAAACAAACCACATGGGCAAGGGAGCTGAGCTCTACCGAATACCCGCAAGCAAAGCCACACAGTAACAATACAAGCAGAGGGAGCAACTCAACCTCTAGTGCAATCATGCTCTTAGATTAAAACTAGTCTAGATATGGACTTATTCTAATGCATCAAGCAAGTCAAACAAGGCACATCAATACAGAAAAGAAAATAGACAAGAAAGCAGATCAACTCCTCTCTCAACTCCAAGCCTTAGCTCTTCTGACAGCAACTCAGTCTTCAGACTTCAATCACTCTTGACAAATATCAATTTGCTTCTCCAGGTTTCAACCCTTCAACATAAGTTTCAACTTATCTTCTTCTTCAAGCTTCAGCTTCTTAATTAGTTCCACCTTCAGGCTTCACTTTTAACCACAAGTATCAACTTGATTCCTTCAGGATCTCCAAGCTTCAAAGTAAGTATCAACTTATCCTTTGATCTTCAGCTTCAGCTTTACACTCAATCTCAATTGAGTCCTTATCATAAGTGTCAACTTAGTCTTCAAGCTCTCAAGCTTTCCTTGCTTTACCAGTCTCAACTTGGTCTTCTCTTCCTACAAGCTTCAGCTTCTCATAATAGTCTTCAATCATTGGGAAAGATCAACTTCATCCTTCAATTCTTGCTCAAGCCTCAACTCCTCATTCAGTCTTTACTGGATCTTCATGGGGTCTTCAAGTATCAACTTGCTCTTCTTGCTCTTCAAGCCTCAGCTACAATGGCAATGCTCAGGGAATCATCCTCTTCCATACTCTTCAATGAAGTCTTCATCTTCACACTCAAGCCCCAACACCTCTCAAGATACTCAAATCAAGAGAAATCACTTAACTGGATAAGCTAGGATATTAAACTGCTTATTGACCACCAAAGGTGACCTATAAGGGTTTAACATCAAAAGAATGGTTCCCTAAAAGGTTCTACCTCCTAGGTACCATCACTTATCCCTCCAAAGGAGGGAGGTGAGTACCATGGAAGGACCTTGAATCATGGGGAGGAATGGAGGTGAAAGATACCATGCATGTTTAAGAAAGGAATCAACTAAGTCTAAGCTCTTCCTATCCCTAACCCTAAACAACAACAAAACAAACAAGACACCAAGCTCTCAAGCTCCTTATTCAATCTTCAAGTCTTCTACTATGCTCCTCCATGCTCCACAAAGAAAGACCAAGCCCACCAAGCCAAGCAAAAACCCACAAAGCAAGGCAAAACAAAATGCAAGCCCACAAGGGCAACACAAACAACAATCAACTTCAAAAATCAATTAAAGATAGTATACTATTATATTAAAAATCTAATATAATTTCTAGGGTATCCTATATACCTACCCTTAATACCCTATATGTCCCAATATCTATCTTGACCTAGAAACCCAAAATTCTAGTGTTATTGTGGACCTATGTTAAGGATTGACCTAATTCTATACAACCTAAAGTCATCTAATCAAAACTAATCAAAAATTAATCACAAAATTATGGATTAAATCCAGAGGGGAGCTAAAGTCCTAATCTAACTATCCTAAAAATAATGGCCTAAAAATTCAAAGGGAACTAGCTAAACAAAATTCTACAAATCTATGCATCAACATAAAAGGAATTAAAATGCTATTAAAAGAGAAAATATACAAAAAATATTAAAAATGCATGAAATGCAAATATTTTGATTTTATAATTTTCTAGACATTAACATGAAATGGGAGAAAAAATCCCCATGCAAAAATTATCATTTTTCTATTTAATATGATTTTTCAAAGATTAAAGAAAAATGGAGAAAAAGAAATTAAAATGGTAAAACATTGGTGCAGATAGCAATTCAGTGCAGTTCAAATTCCAGATGCGCTTGAAATGGGGGTATGCTTATCAAATGCGCTAGGTCCAGTTACTAATCAGAAAATCAATTCAGAAAATCATAAAGAAAAAGAAAAAAGCTCGGTGCAATAAGTAAAGAAATTCAGTTCAAAACATCAATGGGCCATGAAAGGGGGTGGGGATATCAATCAGTCCACTAAAGCCCAAACGAGAATTTAAATGAAACGCAGTGCTTTGGGGTATCTTCAGAATTCCTTTTCACACGCGAAATCAAATCACAACCCTTAGATCTCCACTCAGTCAATGGGTCCACGCCTAATCAAACGGCCAGCACATCATCTTCTTCCTTCAGCCATGGGAATGGAGGGAAAGCTCCATAGTTGCAGAGCTCCAATCCCATATTCGAACTCCATCCAAACTCAACCAAAAGCCATGATTCAAAACCCTAATCTACTCTAAATTCAACCCTGAATCTAACCATGGCATCAAAATCCATCGAAACTTCCTCAAACCTAAAACACGAATCAAACCTCCAAATATGCTCAGGAATCAAAGTTCACCATTCTTGAAATTGATTACCTCAGAATGATCACCACCTCACACTGGTTAATTCTTGATATCAAACTCATGTTATAGCTCACTACACATTGTGTTCTTGGTCCAAACAAAAATGGTGCCACTAACTCAAACTTCACCAAATGATCTCAAACTTTGCAGAATCCATCTCCTACTTGTCTCTAACCATTCTAACCTAACAAATCTACCTAATTATGCTTAAATTATGGTGTAGAAAGAAAGTTGCATACCTGTTAAATCTTGAATATCAGATAGGTCAAAGCTCCACTTCAACCTCTCAAACTCTTCAGAAACCTTCCTTGATTGATGATAAAGCTTCTGTTTGCAAAAGATTTGATCAAGAAAGCCTGAAACTCCAAGCCCAATCTTGACTTGCAGCTCCAAAAATCCAAAAGCTAACTCTTCAATTCTTCATGATCTTGCCCTCAAATTGGTATGCACACATTCGGTATGATCAATGGAATGTGTTGGGATTGAAAGAAGCAATGGAAATGAAGCAGAATGTAGAATTTGATTTCAACTTGCAATGGAAGCAATTGAAATGGATATCTCACTCTCCTCTCTAATCTCTCACCAACCTTGCATCTGAGCAAGTTCTAAACACTATATAGGATGATTCTAAACCCTCTAGAACTTTCTGGAATCATCCCATGAGAATTTGGGATTCTCATGCCATGAGTTTTTGATTTCATCTCATCTCACATGCCATCTCATGCTATGCATCTTGCAGCAACTTGTTCTGACCTGAAAATCTCCTTAGATGAGATATATGATGTGTTAAGATACTTAGCTAGCTTGTGTGTTGAGTTTCCTTGTGTTTTGCATTTGTGCCTTAATATGCAAGCAACCATTTTCCAAAGCAAGTCCATGATTTAATCCTCAAATGAAAATTGTGGCTGAAACATTGTTTCTAAAATGTTCTTTGGAGTCAAAATGACCTATTACATGTCATGGTTTGGATGTGTAGCTTGGAAATTTCAATTTCCAACTTTGACTTATTTAACTTATGCCTCCATTTTAGGTCATTTTTATCATTTTGAGCTACAAGCCTTTTCAACATCTCATGACCTCCTTACTAGTCTTAAAACATCATTTTAAGCAAGTTTGATGTTGAATATTTTTCCATTTGAAGCTTGGAAATAGGAGTTATGGCCTTATGCTTGAAATGACCTATAATCTCCAAATGACCAAAATGCCCCTGACTTGTCAAAGCCATAAGTTGAGTTCTACAAATCCTATCAAGGACTTATAGTACTCTCTAGAAATCTAAGAAGATAAGGAATAACATTCATGTTGACCAAAAGTTCATAGGAATCATCCTTCTTGGGCAAAAGTTGGATGCAAGTTGGGTGACTTTCAAGGCCCTAGATTCACATACCTCAGATGACCTGTAACTTGTCAAAGTCATAACTTGAGCTCTACAAATCCTATCAAGAACTTCTAGTACTCAAATTAAAGCTAAGAACAAGCTCTACAACATTCATGTTGGGGGTAAGATGAGATAACAATCACATATTGAGCTAAACTGCCTTGAAGATAGGGGTCAAACTAGGGGATTTTACACTGTCAAGCCTTAGAAACCCTAGCTTAAAACTTCTCAAACTCTTCAATCATGATGAGTTGACCTTGGAATCATCCTTATAGCATCTCAATGCATCAATCCATTATCACATGGCTCTTGAATTAGGTCTCAACCTTGTTCAAATCATCAGTTGACCTAGGGTTGACTCAGTCAAACCCTAATTACACCACTCATGGCTGAGTCTTCTTAAACTTGCACAATGACCTCTCTAGGCTTCATGATGGCTTTAAAGACATCTCACAAGCTCTCTCAAAGCTTCAAGTACATCCTCATAGCGTTAGAATCATCTGAGGAGCTCCCACAACTCTCAAGTTAGGAGGCACACAACCTTGGTTTCAACCAATCTCTCTGAGGATCTCTTAACTTCTCTGACAAAGATATCAACCCTTGAACACTTGAATAACCTTCTTGTCTAGCTTAAAAGTGTTGGTGTAAGCCCTAGAGGCCAATACTTTTTGGTACTTGTATCGGATTATTCGTTTAATAATAAAAGGTATTTCTTTATTATGTTTGTCTTTCAGAATAATAAAGTCCCTAGAATAGTTAGTCTGTTTAATGAAATGTTAAGTGTGACTTAATCATGAGATCCCATTAAACATAAAGACATTATTCTTAAAATATCCGTAGTCAAGCTTTATTGCAAAGTGGGATAACATTAAAAGCATTGAGACTATTATGAAGATAGACTGATGATCACATCTCATGGATCATGGATAAAGAGTTATCAAGTCTTGACATAGGTATAAATATTAGGAGTAATATTTATACCGGATTGACCCGCTATGAGAATACTACATAGTATGTTATGCAAAGTGTCATAAGTTATTCTCATGGTGATAATGGTGTATTACCGCCCTTCGACCTGAAACCACTATGGACCCTAGATGTAGAGTCGGGTGCTTTATTGCTGATCAAACATTATCCGTAACTGGATGATCATAAAGACAGTTGATGGGCACTCCACGAAGCATGCTGAGGGACATGAGTGTCCTAGATGGAATTTGCCAATCCTGCATAACAGGAGAAATGTCTAAGGGCCCAATATTGAACTGGACAAGGATGACACAGTGTATGCCTTGTGTTCAATATAGACATAGGGGCAAAAGGGTAATTGTACAAACATATATTATCACGAAAAAGGTTTTGTCAGATCACATGACATTTTCGTGACTTGGGTAGCAGTGATGTGTTGCTAGATACCGCTTACTGTTTATTATGTTAAATATATAATTTAATATAATTACCAACGTTACGAAATCCTACAGGGTCACACACATAAGGACAGTTTGATGAGAGATAGAGAAATCAAAAAGGAACACCGTAAGGTACGGTGCACTTAAGTGAAAAATAGAAATTCGGATAATATAATAATAATTATTGTTATTTTATAATGGTTATAAAATAATAATAAAATAAATATATTTATTATAATAATAGTTATTATAATAATATATAATATTATTATGGATCATGTGAATTGGGTTTTTAGCCCGCAGCCCACAAGAGAGTCTATAAAAGGAACCCTTGTGATGAAGCTTTCACTTGATGCAATTTCGTTTTTGATTCTCTTTTCTCACTCAAATAATTCCGTTCGTAAGCAGCTAGCACTGTGACCGGAAGCTGTTCGTGTGGACTGAGTAGAGGCGTTGCACTTCATCAACGCTTGTGATCGTTGCATCAAATATCTGAATCGCCACAAAGAGGTAACGATTCTATCACTGACCATGCTCATTCGTAAGGATCACTAAAGGAAATTTTTGTTTTCCGCTGCGTTTAGATCGCAATTTTCCTTCAGTGGTATCAGAGCCACTTACGAAACCATGGATCTGATAGCTGTTAAATTTTCGTCTTTTCTGTATTTGATTCGATTAAAACACAGAATGAATTTAACAATAAACGATTAATTAAATTTGGCATCTGTTGTGTACGATTTGGATGATTGATGTTGATTATGCTTCAGAAACCGACATTAGTATGGTGAAGTTGTGCGATACATTGATCATCCATAGGTTACACAATTAGATCGATCACTTTTATATAAGATATAAGAAATTCTGATGCAAAGATGGTATATGGGATATACTGTTTTGATTTCATCCATTCAATCACATAAGGATTGTAATTCTTTTGAAAGATCATCATCTTCATTCGCTTCGGAATCCGACATTAGTATGGTGAAGCAATGACATGTTGATCTATCATATTGAGTTATCAATCGAGTTGTGTTTGACGGCATGAAATTGTTGCATTAGGATTAATGGCAGTACAAGTGTTGTATTGCCGCAGACTTTTCCGGTTGGGGTTGTAAATGCACAAAAGTTGTGCAGGAAACGACGTGAAATACAATGAAGTGTTCATAAAAATTTTCGCTGGGGCGCTGCCCGGTTGGGGTTGTGCATTAGGAACCACCGTCCGCTGACCGGGCAGCGGAACCCCCGGCTAAGTCTGCAAAGTGTGATCAATCAGTCGAAATTTAATTTAGTTTATTTAATTATCGGAATTTTAAACTAATAATAAAAGTGTGTTTATTATTATTTATTTGTGGTGATCAGTTATGGCCTTATTTTTCCTTTATTATTGTTTTGGGATTTTTGAATACGGCCTGCGTGTCGTGCCTCTCTCTCAATCTCTTTATGTAACTTCTTTTCTCATCTCACTCCCTCGTATGTAAAACGAGTTTTCTTATATGTAATGTAATATTATGTTATGAAAAAAAAAAAAGGAAGTATTCAATATTAAAGGAGGATAACCTTGGAGATCATGCTTGGAGAAGCTTAGATCGTTATTAGGTTAGCTTAGGTTCTCTCATTGGCTTGAGAGAACAATTGCGTTAGGGGCCATAATTGTATCTTTTTATATGTATGTTGATGCATGTAATTGTATGTTGATGCATGTGAGAGACGTTTTGCATGTGAAGCCGGTGAGATCAAACTAATAACAAATTCCCTCAAAATTAAATATTAAGTTTATGCTTTCCAATTTTTAGCACTCATCAAGACTAGTATCGAGCATTGTAGGTTTCGCCTACGCGAGGTGCATGTTCTATATTAGTAAGGTGTGATGGGATAATTGTAATATCCAATTGCTAAAACAATGGGTCAAACTTAACTAAACAAATTATAATAAGATTATATATGTTTAGAAGCAAGAATTGGGAATGATTCATGTGATGGATCAGAATAAGGAGTTATTCACCCAATTGAAAATATTCGAGAGTTGTATGAGATACAATTGGAAGGAGTTCCTACCTAAATAACTTAGTTTTGTGTAATCAGCCTAACGCTGACTTAAAACAAAGTGAAACATGGATCTCGACCCACTAGAAAGTCTTCCAACGGGATTTTCCGAATCAAATGATGAGGGTCATTTGTTTTGAATAAAATAGTGGGAGCATATTTGATTAAAGGCCTAATTAAATATGTTGTTTTAATGATACTTATATTTTCATATTTCTCTTGTAGATTACCATGACAACAAACACATCGAACAATATTTTGCGATCCATCCTAGATAAGGAAAAATTGTCTGGGACAAATTTCCTGGATTGGCACCGTAATCTGAGGATTGTCCTCAAGCACGATAAGAAGCTGTATGTCTTGGAGACACCAGTTCCTGAGGAGGAACCTCCTAGTTCTGCACCAAAGGCAGAAAGAGATGCTTATAAGAAGCATTTCGATGATGCCAATGAAACCGCTTGCCTCATGCTTGCTACCATGAACTCTGAGTTGCAAAAGCAACACGAGAACATGTCTGCGTTCGATATGATCGGACATCTGAAAACGCTTTACCAAGAGCAAGCAAGAAATGAGAGGTTTCAGGTTTCAAAGTCCCTTTTTAACAGCAAGTTATCTGAGGGAGCCCCTGTAAGTCCCCATGTACTCAAGATGATTGGGTATGTGGAGAACCTTGACAGATTAGGGTTTCCCCTTGGAAAGGAACTTGCGATTGATCTGATCTTGCAATCGTTGCCAGAGAGCTTCAGTCAGTTTGTCCTGAATTTCAATATGAATGACTTGGACAAAAGTCTTCCAGAACTGCTAGGCATGTTGAGAACTGCTGAGCAGAATATGAAGACAAAAGGGAAATCCATTCTGATGGTCAGTAATGGAAAGAAACAGAACAAGAGGCCCATCAAACAGGGTGGTAGAGGGAAAGGCAAGGAAGTTGCCAAACCCAAACCCACTCCTCCTGTTTTGAAGCCTAGTGGAGGAATAGCAAAGGAGGGCACTTGCTTCCATTGCGGTAAGACCGGACATTGGAAGAGAAATTGCCCAAAGTACCTGGAAGATAAGAATAATGGAGTAGAGACTTCAAATTCAGGTATTTTTGTTATTGAAATTAATTTATCTACTTCTGCATCATGGGTATTAGATACTGGATGCGGTTCTCACATTTGTACTAATGTGCAGGGGCTAAAAAGGAGTAGAAATTTGGCAAAAGGTGAAGTTGACCTACGAGTTGGCAATGGAGCAAAGGTTGCTGCTTTAGCTGTAGGAACTTATGTTTTAACTTTACCTAGTGGTTTAATAATTCAGTTAGAGAACTGTTATTATGTACCTGCAATTAGCAGGAATATTATTTCCGTTTCTTGTTTGGACAAGTTTGGTTTTTCATTCATAATAAGGAACAATTGTTGCTCCATTTATTTGAATGATATATTCTATGCTACTGCAAAAATGAATAATGGACTATATGTCCTTGATCTTGAAATGCCAATTTATAACATTAATACTAAAAGGTTGAAACCTAATGAGTTGAATCCAACTTACCTTTGGCACTGTCGATTAGGCCACATAAATGAGAAACGCATTTCCAAACTCCATAAAGATGGACTCTTGGACTCTTTTGATTATGAATCATATGAGACATGCAGATCTTGTTTAATTGGAAAGATGACAAAGTCCCCATTCACAGGAAAAGGTGAAAGGGCTAATGATCTTTTGGCACTCATACATACTGATGTATGTGGACCACTGAACATACCAGCCAGAGGAGGTTTTCAGTACTTCATCACTTTTACTGATGACTTCAGTAGATACGGATATGTGTATTTAATGAAACACAAATCTGAGTCCTTTGAAAAGTTCAAGGAATTCAAGAATGAAGTACAAAACCAACTAGGTAAGAATATTAAAGTTCTTCGATCAGATCGAGGCGGTGAATATTTAAGCCTAGAATTTGATGACCATCTAAAAGAGTATGGGATTCTATCCCAACTTACTCCTCCTGGAACACCACAATGGAATGGTGTATCTGAGAGAAGAAATCGAACCTTGTTAGACATGGTTCGATCCATGATGAGTCACGTCGATCTTCCAAACTCCTTTTGGGGACATGCA
The DNA here is from genome assembly GCA_963859935.3 of Lathyrus sativus. Lineage (NCBI taxonomy): Eukaryota > Viridiplantae > Streptophyta > Magnoliopsida > Fabales > Fabaceae > Lathyrus > Lathyrus sativus. Next base: position 489,202,767 of record OZ012735.1, on the reverse strand, counting down.
TTATTAACAGCAGCTTACACACTTAACCGTGTTCCATCCAAAAAGGTTGATAAGACACCATATGAGATATGGAGTGGTAAGAAACCACATATGTCTTACATGAAGATTTGGGGTTGCGAAGTTTACGTCAAACGACAAATTTCAACCAAGCTTGAGCCCAAATCTGACAAATGCTTATTTGTGGGGTATCCTAAAGAAACAGGAGGATATTACTTCTACAATCCTTCTGAGGGCAAAGTGTTTGTCGCTCGAACTGGAGTCTTTCTGGAAAGGGATTTTATTTCCAAAGGAAACAGTGGGAGGAAAATAGAGCTTGAAGAAATTCAAGAATCACAAAACATTGAAACACTTATGGAGGAACTAGAGCGGGAAACACAAGTAGTTGTGGAAGAGCAACCTGCTCAAGTAGAACAAGACCAGCGTAGGTCAAGCAGGATACGTCACCAACCTGAGAGATATGGATATCTCATAAGTGATCAGGGTGATGTATTACTCATGGATCAAGATGAGCCTGTGACCTACAAAGAGGCCATAACTGGTCCTGAGTCTGAGAAGTGGCTAGAAGCCATGAAATCTGAAATGGATTCCATGTACACAAACCAGGTTTGGACCTTGGTAGAACCTCCTATAGGAGTCAACCCTATAGGATGCAAGTGGGTCTTCAAGAAGAAGACTGACATGGATGGTAAGGTACATACCTATAAAGCAAGACTGGTTGCAAAAGGCTATAAACAAATTCATGGGGTTGACTATGATGAAACCTTTTCACCAGTTGCAATGCTTAAATCTGTTCGGATTTTACTTGCCATCGCTGCATATCATGATTATGAAATATGGCAGATGGATGTCAAAACTGCTTTCCTTAATGGGAATCTTCTTGAGGATGTGTACATGACACAACCTGAAGGATTTGACATACCACAAGATGCCCAAAAGATATGCAAGTTACAGCGATCAATCTATGGATTGAAGCAAGCTTCCAGAAGCTGGAATCTTCGTTTTGATGAAACAGTAAAACAATATGGATTCATCAAAAATGAAGATGAACCTTGTGTCTACAAGAAGGTTAGTGGGAGCATGATCGTGTTTCTGGTATTATATGTAGATGACATATTACTCATTGGAAACGATGTCCCTACCTTGCAACAAGTGAAGACTTGGTTAGGGAATTGTTTTTCTATGAAAGACCTAGGTGAAGCAGCCTATATATTAGGAATTAGGATCTATAGAGATAGATCACAAAAACTGCTTGGCCTAAGTCAGAGTACATACATAGATAAAGTGTTGAGACGCTTTAATATGCATGATTCCAAGAAAGGATTCATACCTATGCAACATGATCTGTGTTTATCAAAAACACAATCCCCTTCAACTAAGGAAGAAAGGGATCGCATGAATAAGATTCCATATGCATCTGCAATAGGATCTATCATGTATGCCATGTTATGTACTCGACCAGATGTCTCGTATGCATTAAGTGCAACGAGTAGGTACCAATCTGATCCCGGTGATGCTCACTGGGTAGCTGTCAAGAATATCCTTAAGTACTTGAGAAGGACTAAGGATTCATTCTTGATATATGGAGGTCAGGAAGAGCTTGATGTAATTGGTTACACTGATGCTAGCTTCCAGACAGATAAGGATGATTTTAGATCACAATCTGGTTATGTGTTCTGTCTCAATGGTGGCGCTGTGAGCTGGAAAAGTTCAAAGCAAGAAACAGTTGCTGATTCTACAACTGAGGCCGAGTATATTGCTGCCTCAAATGTAGCAAAGGAAGCTGTTTGGATCAAGAAGTTCATTAGTGAACTTGGCATAGTCCCTAGCATTGCGGATCCCATTGGTTTATATTGTGATAACAATGGTGCTATCGCACAAGCTAAGGAGCCTAGATCTCACCAACGATCCAAACACATACTTAGGCGTTATCACCTCATTCGAGAGATAATCGATCGGGGAGATGTGAAGATATGCAGAGTACCTACACTTGACAATATCGCTGACCCATTAACAAAGCCTCTTGCGCAACAGAAGCATGATGGTCATACTAGATCTATGGGTATTAAGGGTATGCCTAATTGGCTCTAGTGCTAGTGGGAGATTGTTGGTGTAAGCCCTAGAGGCCAATACTTTTTGGTACTTGTATCGGATTATTCGTTTAATAATAAAAGGTATTTCTTTATTATGTTTGTCTTTCAGAATAATAAAGTCCCTAGAATAGTTAGTCTGTTTAATGAAATGTTAAGTGTGACTTAATCATGAGATCCCATTAAACATAAAGACATTATTCTTAAAATATCCGTAGTCAAGCTTTATTGCAAAGTGGGATAACATTAAAAGCATTGAGACTATTATGAAGATAGACTGATGATCACATCTCATGGATCATGGATAAAGAGTTATCAAGTCTTGACATAGGTATAAATATTAGGAGTAATATTTATACCGGATTGACCCGCTATGAGAATACTACATAGTATGTTATGCAAAGTGTCATAAGTTATTCTCATGGTGATAATGGTGTATTACCGCCCTTCGACCTGAAACCACTATGGACCCTAGATGTAGAGTCGGGTGCTTTATTGCTGATCAAACATTATCCGTAACTGGATGATCATAAAGACAGTTGATGGGCACTCCACGAAGCATGCTGAGGGACATGAGTGTCCTAGATGGAATTTGCCAATCCTGCATAACAGGAGAAATGTCTAAGGGCCCAATATTGAACTGGACAAGGATGACACAGTGTATGCCTTGTGTTCAATATAGACATAGGGGCAAAAGGGTAATTGTACAAACATATATTATCACGAAAAAGGTTTTGTCAGATCACATGACATTTTCGTGACTTGGGTAGCAGTGATGTGTTGCTAGATACCGCTTACTGTTTATTATGTTAAATATATAATTTAATATAATTACCAACGTTACGAAATCCTACAGGGTCACACACATAAGGACAGTTTGATGAGAGATAGAGAAATCAAAAAGGAACACCGTAAGGTACGGTGCACTTAAGTGAAAAATAGAAATTCGGATAATATAATAATAATTATTGTTATTTTATAATGGTTATAAAATAATAATAAAATAAATATATTTATTATAATAATAGTTATTATAATAATATATAATATTATTATGGATCATGTGAATTGGGTTTTTAGCCCGCAGCCCACAAGAGAGTCTATAAAAGGAACCCTTGTGATGAAGCTTTCACTTGATGCAATTTCGTTTTTGATTCTCTTTTCTCACTCAAATAATTCCGTTCGTAAGCAGCTAGCACTGTGACCGGAAGCTGTTCGTGTGGACTGAGTAGAGGCGTTGCACTTCATCAACGCTTGTGATCGTTGCATCAAAGATCTGAATCGCCACAAAGAGGTAACGATTCTATCACTGACCATGCTCATTCGTAAGGATCACTAAAGGAAATTTTTGTTTTCCGCTGCGTTTAAATCGCAATTTTCCTTCAAAAAGTCTTGTGGTGCTCTTGATTGGTAATCATACCTCTTGATCTCCTGCACACATGTCAATGAAATGCAAGTGATGAACACAAGCTAGGTAAAGAAATGTTGGTCAAATTTTGGGGTGCAACAATTATGTCTTCTAAGTTGTGTTTTTAATGTATTGAAATATTATGATGTTGGCCTCAGTGCCTAAGTGTTGATGATTATGTAATGAACATGAATGTTATGTGAAGAGAATTATGTAAATAAATTGAATCCGCTGCTACATGCAAAGTGAACTTTGAAAAGCATGATTATTTTTATTTGAGTGTTAATAAGCATGACAGATAATTTTGATGTATTGGAATCATGTATGATGCCCTTTTGTGAAAGCATGTTAATTTACTCTGATTAATTATGTATTATTCCGTGGGATTAGAAGGATGTTACAGTCCATGTGTTCTTGCTTGTTATCTTGCCTTAGGCTTCATTTTCATATACAACTCATGGATTCTATTTAGGCATAGGTGTGTGGTGTTTGTAAACATCATTTGTATGTCTTATAGGTTGTGTTTAATCACTTGGTTGCTGCTTAAAACATGTATTCATGACTGTCACACTTGTCTTGCTCCAACTTGGTATTTTGGTCATACTATGTGCTATCTGTTGACTGAACTACTCTCTTGAGCTATGGTGTTTGTAAACATCCTTTATATATTCCATAGGTTATGTTTGATCATTGGTTTGCTGCTGAAAACTTATATTTTGGACTGTCATGATGTTCTTGCACATAACATGTTGTTTTTGGTATGGCTATGATGGGCGATTCGCAAGTGAACAAATAAAATCAAAGTAATATAAAATATTATTGATCCCACAGAGACCAAACGTCAATCTATCGATCACTATTGTTACGGTGTTTATCTAAGGCAAATCAAATAAAGGATTGGGTTGTGCGAAATAAAAGTAAAGTGTGAAAATAAATTCAATAATAAAGAAACTGGCATTGATGCAATTCATATAGCTACGTAGTATTCCAGATGTGTACATATAGGATTCCTTATGGGGTAATATTTTCTACTCATGAAAAGAACTAATTTAACGGGAACTGTCGCTTTCGCATATTCAGAACCGAGTTTATCCCTAATCGACCCCTCTTATTGTCATTTATAAAAAGGTGCGCATTGCGTTAGCATTAATAAACCTATTTTTAAGAAATATAGTTTCTTGACTTAGTCGAAAAGTATTTTAACCTGGGATTTCTAACAAAAAGAGGTTCTTGCGAATCAGACTTTAAATCCATAAACGCGTTCGAAAACAGTTTTAAAATCGGTTTTCTTAAACATTAAAGATCCCTAATTGACTGAGCCAAGTGCTTTCGCTTCCTTGGAACAGTCAAAACTAACCAAATTTATCTAAAGGTTGGACGACTTTTGATCTTACCCAACAAATTTTAAGTACAGAAAATAAGTGTTAAAAGTTAAAACAACCCCTAAGTAATTCTACCGACAATCGTGTGTAATACTAATTATAACTATAATCCTCGCATCCTAGCCCTTAAGATTTAGCCGGACATGGTAAATAAATGCGAGTAAATAAAGTGCGGGTAAGTAAATAAATAAAGTGAGGTGCGAGAAATAAAGGGTGCGGGAAATAAAGGCGGGTAAATTAATAAAAGGCAATAAATAGACAGAAACCTGCTATAAACAAGAGGCATTAAAATCTTGTACAACTGGAAGTAAAAAGACTGAAATAAAATGGCGGCAGGATTAACTTCTACCTAAGTGCTCCAAACTCAATTACACAGTGTGATAACCACTCGATGTGAGAAGTTTGTCACTTTACAATAGGTGAAATTTATGACTTGACTTCTGTTTTCTAAGCTTGGATGATTTGAAATGAAACAGAACTCTTCTATTTATAGTGGTAGGAAAGTACAGATGAAGACAGAAATGCCCCCAACTCCTTTTGAGAGGGAAATGGCCGTGTGAAGGTGGCGCTCGCCACCTCCTTGTGGCGCCCGCCACATAAACTAGGGTGGAAAGGAGTGGGAGACGTGGCAGTTGTCAGCAATTGGCTTCTATCCAATGTGTGGCATCCCCTATGGTACCCGCAATGGTGGAAGCCATGCGTACAATTCCTCAGAAAGTAGGGTTTTTAGCTCGTTTTTCTTCATTTCTTCTCGAGTCATTCTACAGAATACCTTTACTCCCTCATTACTTTGCCCCACCAAATTTTTTTTGACAAATAGTGTACTATCCTGAAAAAGTTTTGGGCTTTGAGGCAAGTTCGTGTTAGGATGCGGATGATTTGGAAAATTCCCTTTGAAACATCGGTATCGTTATAACATCTTAGGCTTCGCAAATGCAAAAATTGACCCCGATACTCTGTGTACCATGGCCTTAATAGAATATCCATAGTAAGTTCTTAGTAGTTTATCCTAGCAGTCAGCTTTGACCAAAGTGTTATCTAAGTGAAGGATCGGTGAAAATAAGTGAATGATCGGTATACTAAAAATAAAATAAGTGCAACTCGGATATAGGTAACCCTCACAAGGTCATTTAACCCAAAAAGTTGTAAATTCAAAAAAAAAGAAAAAAATGATAAAGACAAAACAAAACAAAAATACCTTCCCATTGTCCTTGCATTTTTTTAGCACAAGTATGTTCTAAAAAAAATGAAAAAAGATAAATAAGACGGGAAATAAACTAGAAAACGATAAAATAAAAATGCGAGAAAATAGATAAAGTCTCCTCCCACACTAAAATTGAACATTGTCCCCAATGTTTCAAAATAAGCAAGGAACGAGGTACCTGAGGTGCCTAAGGCATGCTGCTAGTGCTATCGCCAGCGTGCAGCGAGTACCTAGGGCGGCGGGATCTGCTGCGACGATGATCAGCCTGAGAAGCTTCGAACACGTTGAATCTGGTGGTCAGAGCAACTTGAGATTGCATGATGGTATGCATACACTGCTTCATCTACTGCTGAGACTCTTGCATGAACCTCATATTCTCAGATAATTGTTGATGAATGGCGGTGAGCATGTTGTCGCGTCTCTCTTCTCTAGCTAATTGTTCTCGCCACGTCTGCTCAGATATATAAAAGCTAGGAATGGTACCTGCAGAATGGTAAGAGGAAGACGATTCAGTGTGTGTCTGTGGTACATGGTGAGGCGGTATAGGATGATCGGGAGATCGCTCTCGTCGGTCACACTCGTCATCAGTTTCATCGCCATCACCAACTGGAATATTTGGGGGTACTGGGCCTGTAATGGGTGGAGCATCTAAATCATAGGTCCAGTTTCCCTCGATAGTCACTTCGGTGCGTCTAGTGCAAGGCAGAACATTAGATGGGATAGCCCTTCCGTGTATCATAAGCTCGAAGCTTCCTTCCTTCCTGACTTTGCACAATTTCATATCTTTCAAAAATTTCAAATTAATTGTGCAAGGAGGGAGAGGCTCTAAAGTGGCTCTCTCAGCATCCAAGTTCAGAGCCTTTGCAATGGATGTAATAAGTCCTCCGAAGGCTATGGTCCCAGTGCTCTTAATAGAGGCATTCATATGGGCAATCATGAATGGGACTACATTGAATCTCCTATTTGTAAGGCACCCCTGCAAGAATAGTAACTCTTTTGCATTTACCTTGTTAGGATTCTCCCGACCAAAAACAGTACAGGCTAGCATATAGCGAAACATGCAGATGTCCGGGTTATGGATTCTGGAGGCAAGTATCCCTTCAAAAGATGAAATAGTGAAATTTGACAGCCTGTCCCAGAAGAAAAATTCCTCCACAGACCATTCAGAATCCAGAGGTGCTTCACAAATAGCACTTGCACCAAAGGGCAGTCCAAGCCTCTCTACAAGTTCATCAGTAGTAAACGAATATTCAACATTAAACATCCGGAACTGTATAGTGCCGACGGTACTAGTAGTGTCGGGTCTGACAACATAAATCAGGGAACTCAAGAATTCCCTGGCCAGTCATTCAAAAGTAGGATCCTGTCTAACAAATATCTCATGCAGTCCTAGAATGTATAATAAGTGATAAACGCTATGGTAAATACCTAAAGAATAAAGGCAGTTATCGTCCACACACTGTGCGAAGAGATGTCCCGGTTGTGCAGTTTGTCGAGGATTTTCGGTTGTCTTTCTTCGGGTTTCCCTTGGCGCAAGATGTAACCTTCGTGCTCTATGGATGAATGTTGGAGATGGAAGAAGATGAAGAATGGGTATTTTTTGGAGTTTTGTAAAAATGGGTTTTTGATGGATTTTGGTGAGGGGAAGTGAAAATGGAAGTTGGAATGGTTAATGGGTTGGTGAGTGGAAGATGAAAGTATGAACTTTTGGTGCTTTGGGGAGGATTTTCGTGTAGCCAAAAATGGGTTTTTGGAGGTTTGGAAGACAAAAATGGTGGTTTCTCAACTTCTGCCCCGCATATAGTCCAGACGTCATGGCGGGTGCCATGGACTATATGGTGGGCGCCATCCTTGTAAAAGGTGGTTGGGCCGGATTTTGTGCTTTTGTTTGGGCCTTGGTGATCCTTCTTGATTTTTAGGGCTGTGCTGGCAGTAGAAATCATTTGGCTTGGCACACTAAATTTCTCTGTGTGTATATATATATATATATATATATATATATATATATATATATATATATATATATATATATATATATATATATATATATATATATATATATATATATATATATATATATATATATATATATATATATATATATATATATATATATATATATATATATATATATATATATATATATATATATATATATATTATTTTCCCGTATTTCGACATAAAAAAAAACATAAAAATTAAAATTAAAATAAATTGCATGAAATATTAATGGTCACACACACACACACACACACACACACACACACACACACACACACACACACACACACACACACACACACACACACACACACACACACACACACACACACACACACACACATATATACGGTAAGGTAAATGTCATGAAATAAAAACCTAAGAAAGTGCAATAAGTTTGTGAATGAAAATAAAAGCGAAGAAAATAATAAAAAGCAATGAAATAGTGTCATCAAGGAGCTGGCTGCTCGTCAGACTGATCACTATGACGGAGTGAGTGCAGCTCTCTGTGTAAATCTGAGATCTCCTGATACAGAACATCTGTCTCAGTGGCATGGGTCATGTATGAAATCTAAAACTGTAAGGTGAGATCGGCTACTGTCTGCTGGAGCCGAACTATCTCTATGCGCAATGCTGCTATCTGGGTGTGCAAGTCGGTCCTTTGCAATGCGTGATTATTAGAATAATTTGTCGTCGTTGGAGATGGAGGTGAAGGATGGTATTCCGCTGTGGGCGGTGTGCATAACTCATCGATCGTCTCTCCATAGCCTTCTAACGCGTAACTCCAATTTGAAGGATCGTGTACACTGGTCACAGCTGGGTCAGGTAATGTAAAATAATGGACAGTCTGGTAATCAATCAGAAGTTTGAAAGCATCAGGCTGAAAAGAAGCTCTCCGCATCAGTCCTCTATCCAAGCAGAAATCAATGTCAAGCAATGTAGGTCCACAATAAGGGTTCAGATGCAGCAACTGGCTAGTCAGTCCCAATGCAGTGGCTATATGAGTGACGGTGCCTCCCACATGAATAAATCCTTCAGAAGATCTAGCTATGCCTTCGAAATTATTCAGCATAAAGTTCCCACATGCCATTGGGCGTAACCTGTTTGCGCAGAATAGGAAGAATATCTCTTCCTCGCTAACATGCATGTCGGAGTCCTCCTTTCCAAGAAAGGTGTGAGCTAGGGTCATCTGAAAATACCTCATAGCCAGGTTCTGGATTACCGGAGACAGCTGAGTTGATAAATCTAGGCTTCCTCCGCCTGTAATATCTTTCCAGAACTGATCAATGTCTCTACTCATAAAGTAGCCCATCGGGAGGTCAGGAATGGAATCAGGGGTGGTCGAAAATCCAAGTAGGTCTCTGAATCCCTTGTTGGTGAAGGCGTACTCCCTCCTAAAAAGTCTGAATGTAGCCAGCCCTTCCTCATTGAAGTATGGCTCATGGTAGAACGAGCTGAGAAACTCTAATGTGAGGTGCCAGTAAGTCTGGTGCAGCTCGTCAGCATATTCGCCCCATTGGAGTTGATGACAGAGGAATCGTACGCTGGGCTCGATCCCTAGAGCCTCCATGCAAGCCTGATCCGGATACCGGGTCGGTGCCATAGGACACTATCGAAGAATCGAGTACCTCTCTCTCTGCCTGTCGTCTCTGAAGGCGACGTGCATGTCATCGTGCTGCTGCATCCTGAAAAATAAAACTCAGAAAACCTGAAAGCACAATCATCATAGACCGTCAGTTGACACTTAAAAGAAAACAGCATAAAATAAAATAAAATAATAAAAAGGATAAAAGATAAAGAAAACCATGGGTTGCCTCCCAGGCAGCGCTTGTTTAACGTCGTTATCTTGACGAACAAAACCTATATGTCTGAAGTAGGCAATGGTGGATCAATCAAGGTATGGCTGGAGTAATCATCGGGAATGTCTCCTCCTTCGTAGTGTTTTAATCTCTGCCCTTTTACAACGAATGGGATACATGACTGGTTCTGGATCTCAACTGCTCTTGATTGTAAAACTTTAGTAACTGTAAAGGGACCTGTCCACCTCGAACGGAGCTTGCCAGGAAAGAGTCGTAATCTAGAGTTGAACAGGAGAACAATGTCTCCTACATGAAAATCATTCTTTATGATCTTCTTATCGTGCCAGGCCTTGGTTCTTTCTTTATATATAATTGCTTTTTCATAGGCGGATTGGCGGAGTTCTTCTAGTTTATGCAAATCAAGGATGCGGTTTTGTCCAACAGTCAAATAGTCAAAGTTTAGGGTTTTTATGGCCCAATAGGCCCTGTGTTCTAATTCAAAGGGGGGATAACAAGATTTTCCGTAGACTAGTTGGTAAGGGGTTGTTCCAATAGGGGTTTTGAAGGCGGTTCTATAGGCACATAGTGCATCCTGCAACTATTGAGACCAATCTTTTCTTGATATAGAGACCGTCTTTTCTAAGATTTATTTTATTTCTCTATTGGATACTTCTACTTGGCCACTAGTCTGTGGGTGATAAGGTGTTGTTATCCTATGCTTGAATCCATATTTTCTTAAAATTTTTTTGAAGATTCTTGATATGAAATGTGATCCACCGTCGTTGATAACAAGACGGGGAGTTCCGAATCTAGGGAGTATGTAATTCTTAAATAGCTTAACGACTACACGTGTGTCGTTGGTGGGAGAGGCTATGGCCTCGATCCATTTAGACACGTAATCAACTGCAACTAAGATGTACTTGTTTCCTAAGGAAGACGGAAATGGACCGTTAAAGTCTATACCCCAAACATCAAAGAGTTCTACCTCTTGAATGTTCTTTAAAGGCATTTCGTCACGTCTTGAGATGTTTCCAGTGTGCTGGCACCTGTCACATTTGGTTATATAGGTGTGTATATCACGCTACATTGTTGGCAAAAACAGGCCTACTCTAAGAATCTTGGCGTGAGTTTTGGATGTGCTAGAGTGTCCTCCATAAGGTGCAGAGTGGCAGTGTTCTATTATCTTTCTTACTTCTTCTTCTGGGACGTAGCGGTGGAAGATACCATCCGTGCCTCTCTTAAAAAGGAGCGGCTCATCCCAATAGAAGTGTCTTACATCGCTAAAGAACTTCTTTCTCTGCTGGTAATTGAGATCAGGGGGTATAATGTCGGCAGCTAGGTAATTTACAAAATCTACGTACCAAGGTATGTTGCTTACTGCCAGAGATCTCTCATGGTTCTTATAAGGTTCTAGGTTTCTTTCTTCTATGGTTTCTATCCTAGCGATTAACCTGTCATAGGTAAAATCATCGTTAATGGGGAGTGGGTCTGGTTTTAGATACTCGAGCCTAGAAAGGTGGTCGGCAACTACATTTTTCGTGCCTTTCTTGTCTCTAATATCTAGATCAAACTCCTGTAACAGGAGGATCCATCGAAGTAACCTAGGTTTGACATCCTTCTTGCTCAATAAGTAACGGATGGCAGCATGATCTGTATAATCTATGATTTTGGCTCCTATCAGATAGGATCGAAACTTATCCATAGCGAAAACTATGGCAAGAAGTTCTTTCTCTGTGGTAATATAGTTAAGTTGAGCAGCATCTAGGGTTCTACTGTCATAGTATATAACATGTAATTTCTTATCCTTTCTTTGCCCTAGAACAGCTCCTACAACATAGTCGCTAGCGTCACACATGATTTCGAACGGTTGGTCCCAATTTGGAGGTTGAATGATGGGTGCCGAGATCAGGGCTTGTTTTAGAAAGTTAAATACTTCAACGCATTTTTCGTCAAAGTTAAACTCGACATATTTCATTAGGAGTCCGGTTAAAGGTTTGGTTATTTTAGAGAAGTCTTTAATAAAACGCCGATAGAAACCAACGTGTCCAGGAAAACTTCGGACTTCTTTGACAGTGTTAGGGGGTTTAAGGTTTTCAATCACTTCTATTTTAGCTTTATCTACTTCGATACCTCTCTCAGAGACTATATATCCCAAAACTAAACCTTCAGTGACCATAAAGCGACATTTCTCCCAGTTCAACACCAGGTTGACATCAACGCATCTTTTCAGGATTTTCTCAAGGTTAGCGAGACAATTGTTAAAATCAAATTCGCACACCGAGAAATCGTCCATGAATACTTCCATAATTCCATCAAGGTAATCTGCGAAGATCGCCATCATGCAACGTTGGAAAGTAGCAGGTGTGTTACAGAGACCGAAAGGCATTCACCTGTAGGCGAAAGTTCCATAAGGGCATGTAAAGGTAGTTTTCTCTTGGTCTTCTAGATGTATGGGGATTTGGAAAAATCCTGAATATCCATCCAGGTAGCAAAAATAGGAGTGTCTGACCAAATGTTCCAGCATTTGGTCTATAAATGGTAAGGGAAAATGGTCTTTCCTTGTAGCTTTATTTAATTTCCTATAATCTATACACATACACCATCCTCCTTCTATCCGTTTAGCTACATGTTCTCCTTTCTTGTTTTGCACGACCGTGATGCCTCCCTTCTTAGGTACTACATGCACAGGGCTTACCCACTTATTATCTGAGATCTGATAAGTTATACCTGCTTCTAGTAACTTGAGAACTTCCTTCTTAACAACATCACTCATTATAGGGTTTATTATTCTCTGGTGTTCTCTAGAAGGTTTTAAGTCTTCCTCGAGCGAGATCCGGTGCATGCACACGGATGGACTTATACCTTTTAGATCAGAGATGTTATATCCTAAGGCAGAGGGATATTTGCGTAAGACGATTAAGAGTTGGTCGGTTTCTCCTTGGTTTAAGGTAGCACTGACTATAATTGGACGATTCATTTCTTCATCCAAGAATTCGTATCTTAGGTTCTTAGGTAGTTCCTTAAGTTCTAAAGTTGGGTTTTTTGGGCATGGTATAGGCTATGGGGTAAGGGATAAACATTCGTACAGGTTATCATCAATGTAGGGTTCTATAAATCCATCATCTTCCTTTATGAGGGTTGAAGGAAGTATGATGGTTTCTTCTAATTCTAGCTCCCTAACGCATTCAATGATGATGTATATGGCATAACATGCATCTCCTAATACTGGTGCCATAAGAAACTTCGACAGAATGAATTCTATCTTTTGGTCACCTACCTCAAAAGTCAAATTCACTCTCTTAACATCTATTATGGCTCCAGCGGTTGATAAGAATGGTCTTCCTAGGAGGATTGGAATGTTATCATCTTCTTTAATGCCCATGACAACAAAATCGTCAGAATAAATAACTGACCGATCCTAACGGGGGCGTCTTCCAATATGCCAACCAGATACATGACGGATCTATCGGCTAATTGAAGTGACATCTTCGTAGGTTGTAATTCTCCTAGTTTTAATCTTTCAAAAACTGCTAGGGGCATAAGGTTTACGCTAGCTCCTAAATCTAGAAAAGCTTTATTGATGACATGACTTCCCAAAATACAAGGTATGGAGAAATTTCCAGGATCTTTCGCCTTCTTGGCAAGTTTATTTTCGGAAATGGAATTGCATTCTAAAGGTTTTGGATCGTCAAGTCTACTTTTATTGGTAAGGATGTCTTTGAGGAATTTTGCATATGACGGTATTTGGGTGATGGCTTCTGTGAAAGGGATTTCCACATGAAGTTTCTCTATGACTTTGATAAATTTCTAATATTGGTTATTGATCTTGGTTTGTTTTAGTCTTTGCAGATAGGGTATGAGAGGTTTATATGATGGTGGTAGTTCGTTAGTTTTGTCCTTATCCTTCTACTTTTCAGATCCTACTGGTTCTTCTACTTCGCTCGTGGGTACCACGCTTTCTTTAGGAGTCTTGGGTTTGCTCAATTTCGGGTTAACCAGTTCATCATAAGCGGTCTCTGTAACAATCTAATTTTAATTAAGTGATTATTTTAATTAATTAAATGAATTATGGGGTTTATTTAATTAATTGAGTGACTATTTATTAAATTGGTAGATGTTTGAGAGGAAAATAAATTGGAAGGAAATTGGATAGAAAGTGATATAAAGGAAATTTGGAAAAGAAATAGAAAGTTAGAAACATAAGAAGGAGAAAGAAGAAAAAGAAAGTGGAAGAGAAGAAAAAGGGAAGAAAAGAGCAAAGCTTGGATTTTCATCAAGAACAACTCTCAAGCATCGATTTGAGCAAGGTAAGAGTGTGAAATATCATTATCTTATCAATGTATGTGATTATGTATGGATTGTTTGAGTTTGTTTGGGTGTTTTTCTCCATTTTCCATTCTAGGGAATAAATGGTTTAATCGGTAGAATCGAGTTTTGAACGGTTAGAATTCAAAATAAATTGCGTAGTTTAGTCGGGTAATGTTTAGCCGTGATTATTGGATTTCGTTTGATTGAATTTGGTTGAGTTTGTGAGTTCTGACATTTTTGGATAATTGAGGGTTTGAGATTTGAGTGGAAATCGGACGTTGTAGAAATCGTGTTTAATGGTTCTAATTCACTGCTATATGTTAAGTGAGTATGAGTATGTGTTTGTTTTGAAAAAAAGAATTGAATCGGTCGGATTTTCGGGCGAAAATGCAAAATCCCGTAGCCGTGTTTAGGCAAAATTCTGGTTTTTCAGAAAACTTCGAAAATTCATAACTCTTGAACCGTAAGTCGGTTTTGACCCCCGTTCGAAGCGTTGGTAAGTTAATGAGATTATCTTTCTAGAAAAAATGGCTTTGAGGCCTGTACCTGGTTCAATTATAGCAGAAAATTGAATACATATTGTTGTGTTGATTTTTACCGTCGCGAATGTGTGTGATTGATGTGTTATTGTGCATATTACTTTTGTTATATAACGTATAGCTCGTGCATGTTGTGATATGATATGCTGTGGGTAGCCGCATGGCATGAATCCTAGATGGTGGAATCGATTATGAAATATAGTCTTTTGACAAATATATGCATATTATTTGTATGTGAAGAATGCATGAGAACATATTGTGAATATGTGTGCATTGATTGATAAATGTGGTAATGATATTGAAGTGTAAATGCATATTGATTGTATGCGATATTGTGAATGCATGAGAACATATTGTGAATATGTGTGCATTGTTTGAAAAGGTAATGAGGTTGAATTATGAATGCATATTTGTTGTATCCGATTATTGTAAATTAATGCATGGGAGCATATTGTAAGATATGCGTGCATTATTTGATAAACATGATGATGTAAAGTATAAATACATGATTTTATGATATGTTGTGTGTGCAATCTTGTTTTAATTCTTGAATGGAGGAATTATTTGAATGCATGGGATTAAGACGTGAGATCGGTCTTAAGTGCATTTGTGGTTGATTGCATATGCATCATTTAGTCAAGAGGCAATGTTTGCTAGTTTCGTGGAGACTAGTGGCTTGTCCCAAACCTAGAAGGGTGGGTTTGAAAGCTTAGGGAACGAGCTTTGTTTTTATCGGTCTAGAAGGGTGGACCCGGTTTAAATGTAAAAACCGAAAAATGATAACAAGTGTTGGTACCACATGGCATTGAGTTGCATTGAGTTGTGTTGAGTCACATAGCATTGATGTCATTGTTATATGAATTATGCTTGTATGTGAATTGGTAATTTGGTGAATTGTGAATAATGGATTGGTGTGTTGGTGAAAGATGTTTTGTGATTATTTATATGTGTTTATACATGTCGTGAAATGTATAATGAGTTATGAATGATTTGTGGTGAGAATTGTGAAATATTTGTATCTTTATTTTCGTATATGTATATATATTTATATGCATTGATTATTATGATAATATTTCTCACCCTTCTGCTGTTTTATAATGCTCTATGAGGCATTGCAGATTAGGTTGCTGGAGGTTCTTTTTGTGAAGTTTTATCTTCATTCTTTTGTCGGGTCGCTCTGATATGTAGTACCGGGTAGATAGGCTGTATAGCATTCTTTTGAGATACATTGTATATGTATCTGTTGGCAAATGTGTTTTGTAAAACCATGATGATGTGATGAACAAACTGATTTGATATGTATATTTATGATATTATGTTTTCAAATGGTTTAATGTTTTAATCTTCCGCTGATATTTCGAAAATTGAAATGTGGGTGTAAGGACCAAGTCCTCTATTTCAAAACTACCCCACTCTTACATGTCATTTTGAGCAGGTGTTGTATGATTTTTTTTCATGTATGTGTGACATGCTACATTTATACCATATTTTAAATTTACTCTGACGAAATTTCAATAAGTGATTAAGTGATTTATTTGTTTATTTGGGGGTATAGAAAGGGGGTGTTACAGTCTCACTCCGTAAGGTGATTGCATTGGATTTCCCTCGAGGGTTCTGTTGAGGTTGACCAGGGAACTGTCCTCCGAGTGTAGTCTCAGGAGCTTGTTTTAAAGTTATTTGAGATATCTGGGTTTCAAGCATATTATTGTAGGTGACTATTTGGTCTACTTTGGTTCCTAACTGGGTAATCAATTCATTCACATGAATGTTCTGGTTTAGAAATTCTTTATTTTGCTGGGTCAGAGCCGTAATAAAGGTTTCCATGATTTTCTCAAGATTCGGCTTAGGTTGCATAGCTTGCATAGGCGGGTTTTGTCTTTGAGCTTGATAACCGGACGGTCTTGGGGGTGTAGGGTTTTGGATAGGGTTGTTATTTTTATAGGAAAAATTTGGGGTGATTCTTCCATCCAGGGTTATAGGTGTTTGAAAATGGGTTCCCTTGGGTATAGTTGACCTCTCCTGAATGAGTTTCGTTCAGCAGATCGCATTCTGCCGATTGGTGTCCTTGAGTACCACATAGTTCGCACTCAGTTGAAATTGTTGTTGCAGCTACTGGGTTCGCGTACATATACTCTACTTTAAGGGCTAAAGCTGTTAGAACACAAATTGATTCTTAATAATATCTCTTTGTTTTGATGATAACTATTAGGAAATTTTGTAGTTAAGAATTATATACTCTAAAATTTTCTTGAGAGTTTTACTGCAGATTGAAATGAAATTAACACTCCAGAAGCAAATCTGAATTGTATACAAGAAGTTATCTAGACTCTGAAGCGCCAGATGCATTCTTTAGAAGATTCTGATTGCTGTTTACAGAAGATCCTGAGCGTAGTCTCCAGAAGGATCTGAAGCAAGAAGCTCCAGAAGATTCTGAAGCAGAAGCTCCAGAAGAATCTGAAGCAAGCAGAAGCATCTGAAGCTAGTCAGAAGCATCTAAAGCTAAGAAGAATATTGTATGAAGAGTTTCTCAAAGCATAGTTTCTACAGAAGTTTCTGAAAGTACTAAAGCTGCCAAGTACTGAAGTTCTGTGTCAAATATGCTATGATGATCAACACGCTGAAAGCACACATGCTGCAGAAGACTCTGATACAACAAAGTTCTGAACATCATTAGAAGACTCTGACTCAATCAGATTCTGATGAACTTGCTGAAAACTGAAGAAGAAATATTCAAAGAATATATCCGTTGGAGTAAATCAAACGTCTCTTTCCTCATTTGTGCTAGCCACAAGAACACAGACAAAAAGGATTTTTCTGTGCTTTCTACTTCTAGGAAAGGTCACTTGATGTGAAGACAAAAAGGCTCAGACCTATTTGGGACACTCTTCTCAACGTTCAGCTTCCTTGGATCAGCTGCCTATAAAAGGAAGACTCCACCAAATTCTTCAGTTAGACATTTTGCTGAAAAGAAATTATAACATTCAAACTCTCTTACTTTCATATCCATTCTTAGAATTATTTGTACTTAAACTTAAGAGAAATATCACTGTTGTGATAAAAGCTTTTTAGAAGCATTCATACTCTTGTATTAGATTTACATTGATTGTAAAGGTTTTCCTTAAGAGGATTCAGTTGGAATCAGTAGCTCTTGAGAAGACTAAGAACAGTTGTTCTTAGGTGTTACTATTGTAATCTGTTTGATTAAATAGTGGATTAAGTCCTTGTTGAGAAAGGCAATTCACTCTAGGAAGGGTGGACTGGAGTAGTTGTGTTCAACGAACCAGGATAAAAATAATTGTGTTTTAATTCTAAGATTTAATCTTTCATACTTATCCAAAAATTTGGTCGCCCTCTACTTTTTTCAATCTCTGGACGATGGTGTTTACTTCCTCACGAAGCTTATCATGTTTCTCATAACCTTCAACATTCTCATCAAGATTATCAAAAACTGTCTCATTGAAATACGGTTGCGCACGAGTGTGTACAACGGGTGGTGCAAAGATAGGAGCCCCCCTAGAAACTTCAGAAAATAAAGGCACGGCTTGCTGAACAGGTTGATTAATCGGAACAGTGGCTTGAGGAGGCACAAAACCGGGAGCAAGCCCATAAGGTGGGTCCCTTGCTACAGTCACACTTGGTGGAGGGTCCACAGTAACGCCGGTAATCTCGGAAACAACAGTGGGCTGGGTATCCATCTTAGCATTCATGACATGTAACAATTCCATCATACGCCCCATACCCCCTCGAAGGTCTTCAAGTTCATTGCTAAGGCGATCAATCTCTTTTGCCTGATCCTCCATTCTCTTTCGAGTTTGAGCTCTGGTGTTGTACTGGTGCCGAGAACTCAGGGTGACGAAACTGGAAGGCGAGAGAACCGAACATGAGAAAACGGAAGACACATGCAATGCAAGAAAGTAAATGATGCTATGATGCCAATGCAAATGAAGATTTCATGGAATTCAAACATTTACGAATGTCGTGGGGTACCAAGGAAATCTTTTTCTTGTTTTTTCATTTTCTTATTTATGGTATCCCGCGATATCCATAAATGATATTTGAACTCCATGAAATGCAATGAGATGCTTTATGGATGCAATGCATGAAAACACACAAAGTCCTAGGTTAAAGGAACGTGAGCGGAGTTAAGGTCTACCCATCCCAAAAGGAGTGTACTATAGGTTAGTTGTACCTGCAGAACAAGGTTCTAAAAGGTGCCCAAAGTCATCAGCCCATCTTTCGGATATTATCAACCTTCCGACTGACTCAGGGGTTAATAATATTCTCAAGAGAACCTCTTTTGAGTGTAGTATCGCGTAGCAGCCATTGTAGGATTACTCCCACATAGCTCCCGCACTACGTCCTAAATAAGGCCAAAGTGGTGTTAAGGTACTACGGTCCTCAATATCACAGACTCCAATCGACCATGGAAAAAGTTTTCGCGATTACTCGTTCAACCGAACCATTTTCGAAAGGGTCTCAACTGAGCGGAGATTCTCGAATCATCTTGGTCGGGATTCACTCCCTATAAGCCTCATCGAATATATCCCCATCCTATAATAATGTCACTAGTCCGGGCGTAGGACTTATCTCACAGCACAAGGAACAGTCCCACCATGAAAGCATAAATATATACATGTAAATGAATAATAACACAGATAGTAACAAATATGAACAAGTTAGGGATAACCCTCAAAAATTTTAGAATTCTCCCAGTGAAGTCGCCATTTTCTGTTGCGGTGGAAATAGGATCACAAACTATTAATGAGTTTGAATCACAATTTTTAATTCACAACCGCTCTTTGATTTATCCGAAGGAAAAGGTCAAAAGAGGGAAAACCTATTTTTGCATCGTAAACACAATGCGGGGAAAGATCTAGGGTTCGGGGGTTGGTTAAATTTAGGGAAGGTATTAGCACCCTAAACTTCTGTAGTACTCTACAGGAACCTTTTGTTCAGATGTTTACTATTTGCTTTATTATTCTTGAGATATATGTACAAAGGGATTAAAAGTGAGAAAAGAGACCTAAGGGGTTAATTCTAAGTTTACTCGGCAAGACATCGCATCTTGTGCCTACGTATCCTTACGGGAGTGGAATCAGAGTAATCGTAGTTCCCCTCAAAAGGGAGGTTAGAAACTTCTTGACTGTGGTCAAGGTCTCAAGGGGAATAAACGTATCTTAAGGACACGCTTACGTGGAGTGTAGAAACTCCAAATCTCTACGTTGAAATGTTAAGTTGTAATTAGGGTTAAATTAGGGATTCCACGGCGGGAAACCCTAAAATGAGCGCGGCGGCTCTTTGACCTAATGCTAGGGGTAAAATTGTAATCTTGCCTGCGGCGAGGCATTTGTGAAAATTAGGGTTTGTAGTTTGTAGTTTTGAGGATTTGAAGTTGAGGACTATTGACACGGCGGTCAAACAGCTAGACCTAATTCCTTCGGCAGTGCGTGCAATGTGACAGAAATACGGGTGAAGGTGTGAGATAATTGAATTGTAAACAGGGAATAGAACAGAAGTTAAAGCCATACAAACAGAAACTTAAAGGCAGAAATTTAAAGCGCGATTATTAGATTCGCGAGGTTACATATGAGAAGCAGTTACAATATAGTAATGGAATAAGTAATGGTAAATGCAATGAGCTGCAAAATGAACAAACGACATTAGTGGGCAGCGTGAGGCGGCAATCAAATGAGTTACGAGACAATGAAGAAAAAGATGCAAATTGGAGAATTTATTATTATTTTATTTAAAAAATCTTAAATAATTTAATGTTAGCTTGCAAAAAAAAGTTTAATTTAAAAATGTTTTACTCTAAAAAAAAAAAGTTTTATTTTTTTATATTTTTAAGAAAAGTTTTTCTTATTTTATTTTTAAAAAAGAAGTTTTCATTTATTTTTAATATTTACATAAAAGCTTTTTATTTAAAAACAGATTTTTGAATTATAAAATTAAAATGTTAAAAACAGTTTTAAAAAACATAAAACAAATTTTAAAAAACAAAACAAAATAAAGTAAAATAAAAAAAAGGGGGGGGGGGGGGGGGGTTGGGCCGGTAACCACACCCGGACCCAACCCAGTTGTCAGTCATAAGACACAACAAGAGTTAGGGTTTCCAAACCCTAACTTCTTCTCGCGGCGCCATTCACGTCTTCTTCTTCTCTCATCTCTCTCGCTTCTCTTCCGTTCACCATAATCTTCTTCGTTTTTCACTTTTCTGCAAAAAAAAAACAAACATGCAAGATGATTTATGAAAAGATGGATGATTTACGTTTTGTTTTTGGCTCGCGAACGATGATGACGATATTCTTATGGCCAATGATGTTTCGAACTGAGGCTGGATGATTTGATTGCCCGCCGTTCGTAATGAACGGCGACGACGGTCTCTGATCGCACTCGCGGTAGTTCTTTTGTGACCGAAGATTGATGATTCACGGTATTTTTCCTTCGTGCGATTAGCGACCAATGACGAAGAAATTCTGAGGTCGTGGCGTCGGATTGTTGCTCTGGCGATTTACGTGATTTCGTCCGTTAGGGTTTCGCTCGTGATCTCTTTCTCGTGGCCACCGGTTAGGGTTTGTACGTGATTCCCTTCGTTAGGTTGTATCTTCCCTTTTATATATACTCTGATTTATCTTTTGGGCCTTGGATGTTATACCTGATTTGTGATTCGCTTTTACTTTGATCTTATTTGATTTGATTGGATCGTATTTCCCTTTTTGAGATTTGATTGGGATTTCTGTTGATATGATTCTGAGCTCGTTTTGATTCACTTGATACGATTTAATCCATCCCTGATTTGGAATTGATATCGATGTCAAATTTGTTTTCTGTTATTCTCTGATACAGCTTGCCTTACACCTTCAGGTTGGATTGATTAATATCTGATATTGATTCGCACCTTCCTTTTCCAGAACTCCTTGATTGATTCGATTTTGTTTGATCATTTTCTGATATACTGATTGGATTTTTGCAGATGTGGATTGGATTGCCTTTGAATTTCACTTGATATGTTTGACATCTGACTTAATTCGTTTTTGATCTCGAACTGATTTGTTTGATTTCAATCTGAACTGTACTGATTCGTTTTTCGATTTGTTTTTGATTTCTGGTGCAGTTAGCTTTTCCTCTTCTTCTTTCAGAGAGGGCTGATGCTACGGCTTCGGTCGAATCAGAATTGCCGGGAAAGGTACACGGCAATGATGACATCGTTCTGAGCCTTCGAGGGATGTTCTTCGACGATGTCGCGGTTGCTTTCTGCTGGTTGGTTTCGATGCTCGGTTGTGACTGTGAGCTGGGCCATGATGCTGATTAACTGAGCCGTGTGTGACCGATACGAACTGTTATGGTTTTGTGCACTTGTTTATCTTATGAACTGACATGTTTATGTTAGCTTATTCTTGTTCGTTCTGGTACGATTCACGCCATGACTTTGTGCTGTGGCGTATTCTTGAACTGATATGAACTTCGACTCTTCTGTGCAGTTTTGGCAGGTTGATTGAATTGGTGATGATGATTTGGGCTATGATATTGATGTACTGAGCCATGTGTTTGGTAATTTGTCTTTCCAATGTGCTTGCACATTCGGTCTATCTTGCTTTCTGTCACGGTTTTGTGAACTGACCTGCTCTTTTGCCTTGTTTTTGTATGCTGTTGTGCAATGATGTTTGAGCCGAGGGCTGGTATTGTTTTCCATTGTCTTCAGGCAGTTCTCGGTTGGATGTCTTGGTTTGGATTTGGTACGCTCCAACCATTTGTTATGCTAGAACTCGATTCTTGACACTTTACCGAACTGCACCACATCTCTGGTTTTTCTGCTGAACCTGTTTCTTGCATTAATGGCCGCTACACCTTTCTTTGGATCCTGTTGGGAACTTTCTGTTATGACAGATTTGTAGGATATTTCTTCTGGCTCTTTGCGCATGAATTTGCCTTCTGATATATTGTTTTGATGCAGTTTGTATTTGGTGTTCTGTTTGGACTTGGTTTTCATGACATCACCTATATGGTTCAGCATTGATATTGCTCATGAATTGTTTAGGTTTTGAGTTCCAAATTCTGAATCTGATATTGATGCGTTTGTGGCTTTTCAGGTGTTGGAAATTTCGGAACCAAAACGACTCAGACCTGCCGGCATCCGGGTCTGAGTCCAAACTTGCCTATATTGCCTTATTCTCGTATCAGTTTGGAAATCCAATCGCGGCAAAACGAATCAGTCCCGCTTCTTTTATTACTTCTATCTCTCGGATGTCCCGTACAGATAAGAACAGGTGTTACCTGATCTGATGCCAATGGCGCGGATCGGTAACGGGGTAGGACGCAGCTTCGGTTGTGCCACTCCCGGCACTCGATGATGACATTGTTCTGAGAGTGTCAAAAACAACTTCTAACATTTTTTCTATATTGTTTGTTCTGTTTTGATGTGCAGGTGAATTGGAGATTCTGCGGAGAAGCTCAAGGACATCATGAAGACACTTAGGAATTTTTAGGATTTAGGATAGATACTTATTGTAAATGAATCTTCTTGTAAACCAAGTTTCAAATTCACTTATCCATTTGTAAACTGTAAATATTTATGAAATGAAATTCAACAAATATTCATATTTGCTTTCTCGATTGTAAATTCAAAGTATCCATGAATAATAATTCAGAACCATTTAAATTCCCTCTTGAGTTGTAACTTATAAGTACTTATGAACACAAAGTTCAAAAATATTTAAAACTTACTTCTCCTTTGCCTTTTATAAATGATATCCCGCCATATGATTATATCCAAACAAATTCAAATTAAAATCTCGTTGATCTCATCACTTCTCAAAATAACCTTAACAGTATCCACTTCCTTTTCAACCCAACTTCATCTTATTAAGAGGAAACAAAACTGTTTGGAAATGTTTCAAAATCAAACAAAGCACGGCCCCGAGTCCAGTCATATTTTTGACAAAACATACCGGCACCTTGACCCAAGTGACAAATAAATGCCTCAGAACTTAATAACAGCCCGTTTTCAAGGAATTAGCAGAATTTGCGTAAAATGACCAAAATACCCCTGGAACCAAATCTGCAAAACAAACACCTCCATAACTTGTTAGTGGTTAGCAAATGTACATATGAGATGATACGCGAAATGACTGACTAAATATAAGGGTAAAATTTAGGGTATTACAGTTGCCCCTATTTAAATAGCTACACCGGACGATTTGAGTGACAGAGACTCGAGGAATCGTGGTGGAGAGATTTAAATATAGATAACCGAAAATTTTGCCCTTATATGCGACGATATGCAATGCTATTGGACAGAGCGAGGACAGCTTAATGCAGATGATGATATGAATATGATATGATGCGTATGCTGGGATGATGAATGCGAAAATGATGACGAATACTACGACACAGGGACAGACGCTACGAGAAGAACACACTGAGGAAAACGACGCGCTGAGACACAGTACAACACTGGGGAATTCTAAAAATGATGGTCAACTGGTGCGAACACGACCAATTGTCATTTTGGGAACGAGATTCTCAAATGGAGATGACACCTGTGAGACGGCCTCCACTGGGGAATCTAAAAATAAAACTGGATCACGTACGATTGCAAGATCGATTACAGAATGCTGGAGCATTGAGCAAAGAATAACATCCAAGCTTTTGTAAACTATCCCTCGTGATAGATCAAACGGACTTTTCGGAACTCCGTAACAAATATACAGGGTAAAGACCGACTGTATGCCAAAATAAATGGACTTTGATGGGAAATGCCCTGATCAGCTTCTCGCGGGAGAACTGTCACTTATCGTTGGAAGGGTCTTATGTGCCAAGATGGATAAGCACTCAAATAAAGAGGCTGCTGCTTATCTGATAAATAAATCTTCTCGCATTTAAGGTCGGCGCCTGGAATACGATTCTGATTCTTCTCTTACTGAAGGATAAATAAATTTCTTCATGTTTCAAGATCGTGCTCTCCTGAACATGAAAAGGGTAAACTGAACTTCCTCATACTTCAGAATCGTGCTCTCCTGAATATGAGTCGGTTGTAAATGAAATTCTTCATACTTCAGAATCGTGCTCTCCTGAATATGAAAAGGGTAAATTGAACTTCCTCATAACTCAGAATCGTGCTCTCCTGAATATGATTCGGTTGTAAATGAAATTCTTCATACTTCAGAATCGTGCTCTCCTGAATATGAAAAGGGTAAATTGAACTTCCTCATAACTCAGAATCATGCTCTCCTGAATATGATTCGGCTCAAACCTCCTCGTACTTCAAGATCGTGCTCTCCTGAATACGATTTGGTTTCTTCTTTTACTAAAGGATAAATGAACTTCTTCATAATTCAGAATCGTGCTCTCCTGAATATGATTCCGCTCAAACCTCCCCGTACTTCAAGATCGTGCTCTCCTGAATACGATTTGGTTCAAAACCTTCTATACTTCAAGACGACAGGGAAAATGGAAGCCCAACTGCTCCATGGAGATGG
The DNA here is from genome assembly GCA_963859935.3 of Lathyrus sativus. NCBI lineage: Eukaryota > Viridiplantae > Streptophyta > Magnoliopsida > Fabales > Fabaceae > Lathyrus > Lathyrus sativus. Next base: position 489,177,561 of record OZ012735.1, on the reverse strand, counting down.
CCATTTGCTGCGAGTCATAACGAAGATAGGATCGGCTTCTTAGGTGAGAAATGTTGTATATCGGTGCTGTAAGATGTAGGATTGTAATAATAAATTATCCAGGCATGAACTGGCATGTATCTGTAGTTGATTTCCTTGAAAGATAGTGCAAAATAAATGCACGTCCGGGTACAGTGATAAACCTCTCAAGCGAGATAGTCGCGTATCTGTCACGGTATGGTGAAAATCTTTAGACGGTGCAAAATAAATGTACGTCCGGTTGGTTCGACGACCGACAAAACTGAGATTCAATCTAGGATCGAGCTAGAAAGAAGACTGGTAATCAAGACTCCATCGAGGGAATGAACTCGAAGGGTAAATATCCTATCCTGGTGAGGAAAGATAGCTGAAATAACCGTCATCCACGAGGGTCGAGCTCTGTGGGGAAACTGGAAACAAGTAAGTATTTTATGCTTAGGGCTGACAATCTATTTGGAGAGAGTGGACGAACCCAGTTACTCGGCGGTAACGACCAATGGTGGAGACACAATGAACCTGTGCCTGCTAACGCGTATGTTAATGAATATGTTAATATGAATGTATGTTGATGTCTATGTATGTTAATGTTTATGTATGCAAGATGTTATGAAATGAGTATGTAATGAATATGTAATGAATATGTAATGAGTATGTAATGAATATGTAATGAATATGTAATGAGTATGTAATGAATATGTAATGAAATAGGCATGTGATGCTTATGCCCTTGCGTACGTTGACGAAACAGACTAGAGACGGGACGAGAGATGAAATAAACATCTCGACGGAGATACCCTGCGTTCTCTGCAACCAATACGGCAATCACGGGTAAGAAGGATCAATGGTAGAACCAAATCTGGTTTTAAATGTTCTGAATTCTCTGAGGGGAAAGTAAATCGCTTGGGTGTACAGTATCACGTCTTCTCATGGGGAGAGGAAAACCTGAAGGACACTTTCGAGTTACCCAAGAAAAGGTTGTCAGCTTATAGTCTCGTTGGGGACTGTGTTAGAGCAATGATTTGAAAGTGTTTATGCAATAATGATATTTTCGGGGAGTGAAGAGATCCTTCTGAAATTTCCACTAGTCAAAGCAATTTATTATATTTCAAATTCGTTTTTTTTTTTTGAAGAACAGTTTTGAAAAATCTACAATGCACCTTTCATTTTCAAATTTTAAGAATAAACGCATTTTGCATAGCAATAGAAAACAAAGAGCAATGCACCAAGGAATGTAAGTAACAAAATGGTATCTTTTATTAAAGGGTGGCAGCTCGCTGAAGGCATAGCTCCACAGATGATTATGTTTTGAAATTGGCAACATGGGAAAAGGTTACATTGAATCCAATGACACCTACTGACACTAATAACTAAAACTAATCCAGAATCTTGCTTTGGGCAAGGATGAAAGAACTGAAACATGGCTCTCATGCGGAAAGTGTGTTCGTGATGATCAGTGTCCTCTGATGCAATGAAATGCCTTTGTCCCTAACTTTTGCCTGGACCGCCCTCTCGGGTTTTCAATCCACCGGGACGCTCCTTTTTGCCTAAGCCGCCCTTTCGGGTTTTCAACTTAGCGAGCTTTTTATTATTATTTCTTCTTTTTTTTCAACCCTTACTTTTGCCTAAGTCGCCTTTTGCAGGTTTTCGACTTAGCGGGTTTTTAGGCATAATACTTTCGGACTGCATCAGAATTCACGGGATGTGCTAGTTCTTCACCGTCCATTGTCGTAAGTATTAGAGACCCTCCGGAGAAAACGGTCTTTACAACGAATATGCCTTCATAATTGGGCATCCACTTTCCACGCATATCCTTATGCACTGGCAAGATCTTTTTGAGTACGATCTCTCCTTGACGGAACTCACGGATACGAATCTTCTTATCAAACGCTCTTTTCATTCGTTTCTGATATAATTGCCCATGGCACATGGCTGTCAAACGCTTCTCGTCAATGAGATTCAACTGATCCAGTCTGTCTTGAATCCACTCAGCTTCCTCAAGCTCAGCCTCCATCAACACTCTTAAAGAAGGTATCTCTACTTCGATGGGGAGCACGGCGTCCATTCCATACACCAGTGAGAAAGGTGTTGCCCCTGTCGAAGTTCTCACTGAGGTTCTGTATCCATACAAAGCAAACGGTAACATCTCATGCCAATCTTTGTAAGTCACAACCATCTTTTGCAGGATTTTCTTGATATTCTTATTCGCAGCTTCAACGGCCCCATTCATCTTAGGACGGTACGGAGAAGAATTGTGATGAGTGATCTTGAAACTGTCACACAGCTCTTTCATAGTCTTGTTATTCAGATTGGTGCCATTGTCAGTTATTATCCGGCTTGGGATTCCATAACGGCAGATGATGTCCTTCCTGATGAAGCGGGCAACCACTTGCTTGGTCACGTTGGTGTAGGAGGCAGCCTCTACCCACTTAGTGAAATAATCAATAGCAACAAGGATAAAACGATGACCATTAGAAGCCTTCGGCTCGATTGCCCCAATCATGTCAATGCCCCATATAGAGAACGGCCATGGTGAAGACAAAACATTCAATGGTGATGGAGGTACATGCATTTTATCAGCGTAAATTTGGCACTTATGGCATTTTCTAGCGTATTGGATGCAGTCAGCTTCCATGGTTAACCAATAATACCCAGCCCTTAACATCTTCTTGGACATAGCATAACCATTGGCATGAGTTCCGAAGGTTCCCTCATGAATTTCCTGCAGTAACATGTCCGCTTCCCGTTTATCAACACATCTGAGCAGAACCATGTCGTGATTTCTCTTGTATAACACACCATTACTGATAAAGAATTTGGACGCCAATCTTCTCAATGTTTTCTTGTCCAGACCAGTAGCACCATCGGGATACTCTTGCTTGACGAGATAGTTCTTGATATCATGAAACCAAGGCTTTTCATCCACCTCAACTTCTTCGACCAACTGACAATAAGCAGGCTCAACTTTGCGCTCAATATGGATAAGAGGTGCTTCATTAACGAATTTAACTTTCCACATGGATGCTAACATGGCTAAAGCATCAGCAACGTGATTCTCGGATCTAGGAACATGCTCGAACTCTATCTCGTCGAAATACTTGATCAGCTCAATAATGTAGTCCTTATAAGGGATTAACTTCTCATTCTTCGTTTCCCATTTGCCTTGTACCTGGTAAATAACCAAAGCTGAGTCACCACTTACTTTAAGAAGTTTGATTCGGAGGTGAATTGCTGCTTCGAGGCCAAGAATACATGCTTCATACTCTGCGACGTTATTAGTACACTCAAAGTCCAACCTTGCTGTAAATGGAGTGAATCCACCCTTTGGGTTCATCAAAACGGCGCCTATACCATGCCCATTGAAATTCGAGGAACCATCAAACATCATCCTCCACCAAAGACCTGGTTCTGGACCTTCGCTCGGATCTGGCTCTTCACAATCTCTTTTAATCAACAAAATATCCTCATCAGGAAAATCGAACTTAAGAGGTTCATAATCTTCAACTGGATGGTCTGCAAGATAATCAGATAAAATACTACCCTTAATCACCTTCTGGGGTACATACTGGATGTCATATTCAGATAACAACATGTGCCAACGGGCTAGCCTCCCGGTTTGAGCAGGTTTTTCAAAAATATACTTGATCGGATCCATTTTAGAAATCAACAATGTGGTATGACAGACCATATATTGCCGAAGGCGCCTAGCGGCCCATGCCAATGCACAACAAGTTTTCTCCAATGGTGAGTATCTGTTTTCGCAATCGGTAAACTTTTTGCTCAGGTAATAAATCGCATGTTCCTTTTTCCCAGTCTCATCATGTTGTCCAAGCACACAACCCATAGACTTTTCAAGAACGGTAAGGTACATAAACAACGGTCTTCCAGGTACGGGAGGAATCAGAATAGGGGGGTCTTGCAAGTAACCCTTAATCTTCTCAAACGCTTTCTGACAATCGGGGTTCCACTCAACCGTCTGCCCCTTGCAAAGTAACTTGAATATCGGCTCACATGTAGCGGTCATGTTAGAGATAAACCTGGAAATATAGTTCAAACGCCCAAGAAAACCTCTAACTTGTGTCTCGGTTTGCGGAGCTGGCATATCTTGAATGGCTCGGACTTTGTCAGGATCCACCTCAATCCCTCGCTGGCTAACAATGAAACCAAGCAATTTTACAGATCTGACACCGAAGGTACATTTAGCAGGATTCAATTTCAACTGATATTTCCTGAGTCGTTCAAACAGCTTCACCAAGTGGTCTAGATGCTCCTCTTCACTCTGAGACTTGGCTATCATATCGTCCACATATACCTCGATCTCCTTGTGCATCATATCATGAAAAAGAGTGGTCATAGCGCGTTGGTAAGTTGCCCCCGCGTTCTTTAAACCGAAGGGCATGACTTTGTAGTAGAAGGTCCCCCAAGGAGTAATGAAAGTAGTCTTCTCTCGATCGTCGGGATCCATCTTGATCTGATTATAGCCAGAGAAACCATCCATAAATGAAAACAACGCAAAACTGGCTGTATTGTCTACAAGTGTATCAATATGTGGCATAGGGAAGTCGTCTTTCGGACTTGCTTTGTTCAGGTCCCTGTAATCCACACACATCCTAACTTTACCGTCCTTCTTGGGCACTGGCACAATGTTGGCAACCCAATCTGGATATTTTGCGACCGCCAAGAAACCTGCATCCAACTGTTTTTTAACCTCATCTCGAATTTTCAAAGCCATGTCGGGTCTCGTTCTTCGAAGCTTTTGTTTGATAGGCGGACAATCTGGCTTAAGTGGCAACTTGTGAACAACAATATCTGTGTCTAGACCCGGCATATCTTGATACGACCACGCAAACACATCAATATACTCTTTTAACAACTCAATCAACCTCGGCTTAACCTCTGTCCCAAGCATTGCACCAATCTTGACCTCTTTCTTGTTCTCATCTGTACCGAGATTAATTAAGTCCACCTGCTCTTTATACGGTTGAAGCTCTGTGTACTCGTACTCAATCAATCTTGTCAGTTCAGCGGGTACTTCAAAATCTTCTTCACCCTCGTCCTCGGCTTGATTGATGGGTGCATCCCAGTCAGGAGTGTCAGTAAAGTCATTGGATCCAACAAGGTTTACGATGTCTCTGCATGATGGAAGGCTTACTTAATTAAAATGCTCAAAGATATGCAAGAATGAAATGCTGTTTTTTTTTTTTTTTTTTTGGAAAAAAGGTTGCCAATTTCATTTTTTAAAGGTGAAAACGAAAAACGCAAATGAACCAAAGTGGAATTGAACAAAATGCCTTTATTAATATCCTTTTAGAAATGAAAGGTGGCCCAATAAAAGCGACCTTATAGCCTTGGGCAGAGCTACGGATTTTTATTTGAAAATGTAAATGAAACTTTAAAAAAAATTACTTTGACAAGGGAAAAATAACAGGGATCTCTACGGCCTCCCAGTTGTTCAAAACTGCATCACCCTTAAACACCAGGTTGCTCAGCTCTTCATTTTCCTCACAGTCACTGATGGCATTGACTTGGAAACCTCCGCTGACAAATACCTCTTGGATAACCTTCAGACGCCCTTCGACAGTTGTGGCAGCTCCATTCTGAGTTGGTTTGTAACCCAACCCAGAGCGATCAGTCTTGGTCTTGACATCAATTACCTCTCCCCAACCTTCAGGAATGCCCCTGTCAATTGTTGATTTGGTACTCTTCAGAGATGCAAAAGATGGATTACCCTGACCCACTGTCTCTTCGACTTCCAGCAGAACAGCATTGGCGATCTCAAGTGCTTGAAAGGAGATTTCTAAAGCATTCTCATCGGCCTCGATATAACGGAAAGAAGACAGGTTACTGACCATCAGATCCTCCTCACCGTGTATAATAACCAACTTTCCATCGATTACGAACTTCATCTTTTGATGTAACGTTGAGGTTACTGCCCCAGCGGCATGAATCCACGGCCTTCCAAGTAAGCAGTTGTAATTGGGATTAATGTCCATGACTTGAAACGTGATATTAAAAACTTGCGGACCAATCAGGATAGGAAGCTCAACTTCCCCCATTACCGACCGGCGAGAACCATCGAAAGCCTTGACGACCAACGGAGTAGGTTTCAACGCAGTCTCTTTGAAAACCAACTTATCAAGAACCCTCTTGGGTAGAACATTCAGAGAAGAGCCGGTGTCTACTAGTACTCTCGCTAAATTGTCCTCCTGACATTTCACCGATATATGTAAAGCACGATTATGATTCGGACCTTCCTTCGGTAACTCTTCATTGCTGAAACTAAGGGTGTTACAGGCAGTCAAATTGGCAATCACGCTATCAAACCGACTGGTGCTGATATCTTGATCCACATGTGCTTGAGTCAAAACTTTCTGTAAGGCCATCCTATGAGCGGGTGAACTCATCAACAGAGATAAAATCGAAATCTTGGAAGGAGTCTGATGGAGTTGGTCGATAACTTTATAGTCACTTTTCTTGATGATCCTCAAAAACTCAGCATCTTCATCATTCATAACGGCTCCCTTACCTTTGTCTTTGGCAGGAACAGGGATATTAGTGGTTTCCTTAGGTGGAACCTCATTAGAACGGGGAGTATACACACGGCCACTGCGAGTCATCCTGCTTGCCTCTGCGATATTGGTCACAGTGTCCTTAACATCTTCATTTGGAATAACTTTCCCAGACTCCTTGTCAATCATCGTCACGTCGTATTTCCAAGGCACGGCTTTAGGATCACTGAAAGGAAATGGACCTGGTCTTCGAATAACTATTGGCTTATGCTGATTCACCTCAGGGATAGACGACTTTGGTATATCGAACACGAGATTGGCAGAACCTGCCCCTGATAGATTAAACACTGGCACCTTTCCCTTTGATCCAGGCTGATGGAAGACTGGCTCAACCACAGCGACCTCATCTTTCTTGGATTGGCTTGTCACTTGTAAAACACCCTCATTAATCAACCTCTGAACATCATTCTGAACCAACACACAACCCTTAATACTGGCTTCACAACTTACGCATGCAACGTGGGAAGTATCTACCAAACCAGCTTCAAACAGTTTTGAATGGAACATCTTGAGAGGAGTCTTAATCTGTACAACATCAAGGACATAACCTTCCTCCGAATCGGCACTAATGGCATTGACACTCTCATGGTTAGGAAAAGGGTTCTTCTTAACATTCGGTTGAGGATCTTCAAATGACAAAATCTTCTTTTCCAATAAATCCCTGACAAGATTTTTGAGAGCATAACAATTCTCCAGATCATGACCAGGCGCACCCTCATGAAATAAACAATGAGCGGCGGCGTTGTAATTGGCGGGTAGAGGGTTAGGAGGCGGACCCAAAGCCCGAGTAGTGATTAGACCTTGCTTGACCAAAGAGGGGTACAACTCAGTGAAAGTCATTGGAATCGGCGGACAAGGCTTATACGTTCTTCTGTTCGGAACATTCTGGCGAGGAGCCGGACTCTTTGGCTGTTGAGGAGCAGGAGCGTTGGGCGCCTGTAGGTAGTTGATAGGAGGCGGATAAACAGGAGGTTGTTGCATAGGTTGATACATAGGAACCTGTTGATTGAAAGAAGGTGTAATAGCTGCCACATAGGGTTGTTGAGCATATTGGATTGGGTACCCTTGAGGTTGAGCATAACCTTGCGGATATCGATAAAAGTGTTCTGTTGGTCTACCAGAGGATATAACATTAGTCTCGCCCTCTTTTTTCTTCTGGGAGCTATACGGAGGTTTCTTCGGCTGGTCCTTAGAAGCACCATGATTATTTGTCATTTTACCACTTTTCATACCCAATTCAATCTTGACACCCACAGCAACGATGTCGAAGAAATTTGCAGTCACACTACCCACCATTCTCTCGTAAATTTCGGGACGAACCGTGTCGACAAACCAATCAGCTAACTCTTTCTCGGTCAAAGGAGGTTCTACCTGCGAAGCAATCTCTCTCCACCTTTGAGCATACTGTTGCACCCTAAAATTTGCCCAACCTTATTCACTTGGTTTATGTTTCATTATCATTAGCATTTGCACATAGAGTCATGTACATAGACTAACCATCTGCATAGCATAAGCATAGCAAGTCATTCAACAGGGGACCAATCATTATTTTCATCTCTAGAGGCCTATCAAGAGGTTATTATCCCAATTCAATCTCATTCAAGTCATCAGGAAAGAATTTGAAAGCAAAGAGTTCAGCAGATCAAGCCTTGAGTCCATCTCCTAGTTGAGGGTGTCTGAGGGTCAACAAGAGGGTTGTGAGCTGTGAAGTGAAGGCATGGAGAGTATCTAGACATTATGAGAGACTTAGAAAGTCATTTGGAGAAGGAGACAAGTCATTGATGAGAGCACAAGAGCTATAACTGAAGACAGTCAACTAGGGTTTCATCTGGGTCAACCCTAGGTCAACCCTAGGTCAATTGACTGATTTAAAGGGCATTCAAGTCTATTGGAGAGATATGGGGTTCATCATTTGACATGGAGAATAAGGATATGGAGATATACCAAGGAGAATTCAAGAGAAATCAAGGAGAAGAGGAGTTTCTAAATTAGGGTTTCTGTGTAAAATCCCCTAGTTTAGGTCAAATTTCCAAGCAAGATGAGTCAAAATGCTAGCTTCAAATGGCTTCTTGGCCAACATGAAACTTGTAGAGGATCTCAAGACCTTTAATTTGAGTGGTGGAAGACATCAAGGAGATGTATAGAACTCAAGTTATGGTTCTTGCAAGTTACAGGTCATCTGAGGTATCTGAATTTTTGTCTGTGAAAGTGACTTGACTTCCAAGCAATTTTTACCCCTCAAGGAGATTTCAAATGAATTCTTGGTCAACATAAGAATTGTTCCTCATTGTCTTAGCTTTCTAGAATGGTATAGCATTCCTTCATATGAGGTGTGGAGCTTAACTTATGGTCTTGGCAAGCAAAGGGTATTTTGGGCATTTGTGAATTACAGGTCATTTTAACCTATGTCCAAAACTCATACAAGGAGGCCTCAAATGAAAAAACTTACAACATCAAACTTGCTCCAAATGGGATTTTAAGTCTATAAGGAAGGTCACAAATTGTTGGAAAAGCTCATAGCATGAAGTTGCATAATTGGTCAAAATTTGAACTAAAATGGCTTATAATTTGAATAAAGTCAAGATGAAAAATGGTTTGGGAGATTTCTAAGTCCAAATGGAGACTTCCAATATATGATTTTGAATGGAAAAGCAATTCTAAGAACAATGGTTCAAACACTTTTTTGAGTTTAGAAGGAAAAAAGAAAGATATTCATGGTTGCTTGCATTTTAAGAAACATTTCAAAAATGGATCAAAGTTGGAAGGCAAGGGAATGTGCAAGATGGATCTAGAAGTTACCATTGGGGTCTATATATTCATGAAATGAGGATTGATCAAGGGTTGGCTTCATTTTCACCAAGAATTTCACAAACTTTCTCATTCTTTCTCTTTGAAGTTTCATTCCAATTCCTCAAATTCTTCACCAAATCATCATCAAAATCAACTTCATTATACTGTTTCATCATCATAGATCATAATTCAATCAAGAACAAGGTGGTTAGAATCCATTTTCGTGCACTTTCTTCAAGAACATCAAAACTGCAATTTCCATTGGACAGCACAATTCAAGCCAAGAATCATCAAAGTATTGCATACAGAATCAATCACTGAGTTAATTGATCAAGATCCAAGCCTTGGAAGCCTCAGATCCACGAGTCTCCATAGCTGTTTTCAAGCTTTCACACCAGGTACATTTACTCTGCCACAGCTTGATTCAATTAGGTTAGCATGATTTTGTTAGTTTAGATGTAATGTAGAAGGTTAGTAGAGCAATTAGGTTGAGTTTGGAGTGGTTTGGTGATGATGATTAGCAGGTGGTAGAAACTGTTAGGGCTTGAAACTTGTAGTAGAATGCATCCTAAGCTTAGCTTGATAGATCAGAATGATGACCATTATGCATAGATTAGGTTAGTGTAAGTTTGATTGAGAATTGTGTTGGTGCATCTCAGAGGATTTCCATGGTGACCAGAGTTTGTTGCGCACGGGTTTGTTGATGTGATGAGTTTCAAAGCAAACTGATGCCACAGGATTGTAGAGGGAGAGATGTAGAATGTTTTTCATGTTTATGGCGTGGCGTTTCATGGACTGTAGATGGAGAACTGAGAGCTTGAATGTTGCTCGTGCATGGCTGCCATGGGAGAGGGAAACCCTAACTCATTTGAACCAAGGAGGAAGATAAAATCTGGAGCGTTCAATGCGTGTTGGACCTTTGACTAAGAGGGAAATCCTAGGGCTAGCATTTAATTTCAGATTTGGAGGGAACTGACCTGGGTGCCCTAAACGCACCGTTTCATTAATTGAAACGGGCGGGCCTGAATGATTTGTGTTATTCCCACCCCCAGCGCATGAGCCCAAGTCATTTTGAACGTAAATCCTTTCATATTTTCACCCCCCCTGCGTGGTTTTTATTTCACTAATTCTGAGTGTTTTCTGGGCTTAACCAATTCGCTAGTAGCACCCCCTGTCTGCCTGGCCCATCCAAATTATAACTAGGGCGCCTGCTATTCTAACCCCCCTCCCCCATTTTAATTCAATTCAATTTTTTAATTCCACTTCAATTTTTTTCCAACTTTAAAAAATTCATAATAAATTCATAGAAAATCATTTTCACTTCATTCTTTTTACATCATTTTCTTTAGGATGTGTAGAAAATTGTCATTAAATAAAATTGCATTTTTATTTTCATTTCATATTTTTTCCATATTTTCTAAATAAATGTCATTTTAAATAGCTTCATTTCATGCATGAATTTAGTAATTTTTGTTCTCCTAGATGCTTCCATAATTTTTGTTCATTCTTTTTAGGGTGTTTAGATGAGATGTTGAACTTGTAGATTCCATTTAATTCCCATTTTTAGAGATTAATTCTAGGTGATTAATGTAAGCTTGAACATCATGAATAAATTAGGGTTTTTTAGGTGATGACTTAGGAAGTTTAATTCTTTCCCTTAGGGCTTAGGGTTTGGATAGATTAGTTATGGGACTATAGGGGTTATGGGTAGTTACTAGATCCCTTAGAGAAAAGTCAGGATTCCCCTACTGCTATTAATACTGTCTGTATATCTGATTGTCTGGTGTGGTGTGCCCTCTGGGGATTATTGCTTGCTTGTTTGGGTATTGGGATTGTCTGGGGACCTTGGGAGAGCTGAAGACTTGAGGAGATGAAAGCCATTGGAGACCCAGAGATTGAAGGTCAACTGCCAGAGTTGAAGAGGGGATTCTTGCTAGCAGCTGCTGAGGAGACTAGGGTTTAGGAGCTAGGCAGAGCTCTAGATTAGAATGATTGTTTCTCAAACATGGATTGCCTTGTCTGCATCCATTCTTCTCTGTGATTCAGAGTCTCTCCAAGACACTCACCCCCTTCCTTTGGAAGGCTTGGTGATAGTGTCTAAGAGATAGAACTCTTGAGAGAAAATGTCATATGTGTTAGAAGCAGTCTGTTCACCACCCTTGGTAGTCAACTGATTGCTTAACACCCAATTCACTCTTGTGATTGATCCCTCATCCTGGAGGTTTGAGTTTGAAGAAAAGCCATTGCAGATGGAAGACAGATGATCAAAGCCCTTATCTGAAGGTCATGAAGATGGAGATTGATGCTTGTTGAAGTCTATAGCTGATTGGAGATTACTTGAAGTCAGATGTTGATTCAGAGCTGCTGTGGCTGTTTATTTTTGCTGTATTTCATTTCTTGATGTATTGATTGGTTTTCCTGAACTGTATTGTTTGCTGTTTACCCTGCTGGGTTGAAAGTGAAGCCTGTTCACTTTTGCCTATTGTTTTCTATGTTCGAGGTTGAGTGGGACTCCCTTGCCTCGCTTGTGCTGTTGCATTCATGCATGTTACTGTTTTACTGTATATATCTGATATTGTTTCTGTTTCTGCCTATCCCGTAGGATCTCTGTTTCTCTCTGTGCAAGAGAGGAGCATGATAGACACTAGGTCTTAACCCATGCATGATAACATTAGGTTAGTTCGTTTCCCTTCGCAACCATAGGTTAGAGTTCTATCTCTTCTTCCTCAAAAACAAACAGAAAATACAATAAAATTTCAAACACAATAAAAGACACTTCTTCCGTAAAAGAATGTAAACTCATCAAAACGTCATTTTTGTCCGCTGGGACTGTTAATCAGAAAACCCTTTTTCAGAAGGAATAAAATCAATCAAGGCAGACTTGTGTCGTACGTGGCCCGAACTACGTTTGCTCTGATCTTTCATGCCGTGTGAAAGTACGTAGGCATAGGATGCGATATCCTATCGAGCAACCTTCCCCTCCTTTCCCGTAGGTAGGCGAACTACGTTGACTCTGATTTCTCGTTCCAGGCGGGAATACGTAGGCATAAAGTGCGATACTTTGCCGAGTCATTTTTATTTTTTATTTTTCATTTTATTTTCTTTTAACCCCTGACCTGTAGAGTAGATAGAATAACAATCCATACCCGAAAACAAGCGTGGATCCCGTCGAGTACGACGGACGTGAGGGGTGCTAATACCTTCCCCTTGCGTAACCGACTCCCGAACCCAGGTTTTGGTTGCGACGACCATACCTTTCCCGTGTTGTGCGAGGTTTACTCTGAGCGTTTCCTTTCCCTCCCGTGGGATAAATAACGCACGGTGGCGACTCTTCTGTTCAGCCGGCGCCGATTTTCGCAGTAGCGACAGCTGGCGACTCTGCTGGGGATCCAACGTCCCCTGGCTGCTAAGGACTGCGATGGTTCTTATGCATTTGGGATCCAAAGTCCCTTGAGAGAGTCAATCCTAACGCTTGTTTTCCCGTCGAGGATTTTGTATGGAGTTATTTTATATTTCTAACCTTGTATTTTCAGCTTTATATATTGATTATTGTTGCTGTATCTGGGGTGTGACGGGTGTTCTGATATTGAGAGATAAGCCGGACCTGGGCTTGAGTGCACCTAGAATTAGAGTAGAAATTAGTGGGCGCCCGCTTGCTTTGCTTGCTTCGGTGTCCCATGAAATCTACACTCAGACGAGGTTCCTCTGGTTGGCCTCCTGCCCCTTCCTTTGGTTGGCGTGGGTTGCTGGTTAGTTGGATTGTCGACTCTGGGGACCGATCATTTGGAAGTTGGCTAAGTGAGGCCTCTTCAGGAATTGATGATGCCACTCCTTCTGGGAATCGTATCATCAACCCTGAAAGTCTGTGACGCCGACGACCGCATAGGATGCCGTACCTTGTGCCAGTTATAGGGCCACCCACCTGTGAGGGGATTTGGGGTTATGCAGGTAACCAGACCTTCAGATACCGGTTTGTTCTTGATCAGAGATCCTGGTTATTTATGGAGAGTTATGAGGTCTGTCAGAGACCATTTGGAGATGTGTTATGGGGTCTGTCAGAGACCAATTAGAGATATGACTTGAGGTCTACCAGAGACCAGTTGGAGTTATGGTTTGAGGTCTGTCAGAGACCAGTATTGGAGCTTTGTGTTAGGTCTATCTGAGACCAGGGTTTGATGACTTCCGGATGGTCTATCTGAGACCTTTCTTGATTGGGTTCAGGCTATTCAGCTGCAGCTTTGGTCCCTATTGCATGTTACTTGCATTGCATCCCTGCATATCCATTACCATTTGCATTTCACTAACGTGTGTCTGTGCTGCAGGTGCATTTGCATTTCCCTAGTTCTAGTGCCCAGACTTCTGAGTGTTTGATCATGACTAGCTTAAGGAGAACGGTTGCTTACAAATTGCCTACGCCTGATATTGTTCCTTTGCTGGGGTTGATCTCTCTTGCTGATGAGGGTGTTCGTAGGAGCTTCCGGATGAGCTATGGTAGATTATTGAGATTGGTGTGCAAACCTACAGAGGTAGAGTTAGATGGGCTGTATGCTTTGATGCAATTCTACGACCCTGCTTTGAGGTGCTTTACGTTCTCTGACTTTATTATGGGACCAACCCTGGAGGAATACGCTGAGTATGTTGAGCTGCCCGTGCAGAACCAGGTTCCATTCATTCATTATGACGCCAAGCCCAAGCCGGAGGATTTGGCAAAAGCCTTGCATATTGATGCTTCTGAACTTGTGACTACTGTTTCCCGTGGAGTTCCAGGCTTCTCACTCCAATTCTTAGTTGGTAAAGCCCAGGAGTACGCCAAGAGCGGGTGCTGGGTGGCTTTCAATGCTGTGTTGGCTTTGTGCATTTATGGCATAGTTTTGTTTCCTAACATACCGGATTTTGTGGACTTTGATGCTTTCTACTTGTTTGCTGCTGGTAATCCTGTACCTACCTTACTCGGAGATCTCTACCACTCACTGCATTACAAGAATGAGAGGGGAAGAGGAAAGAATGTTCATCTGTGTGTGCCCTTGTTGAGTATGTGGTTTGAGAGTCACCTTCCTAAGAGAGGATCTGTTGCAGAGACTACAGTCCCAGTTGGTTGGCCGGAGCGCCTGATGAGGCTGTCGTCGGAAGACATGGTATGGTTTGATCGAGACCTGTTGGGATCTGAGCTCGTCTTTAGCTGTTCTGGGTACCCTAATGTGCCGCTGATAGGAAGAAAAGGGTGTATCAATTACAACCCTTCTCTATTCATTCGCCAGTTCGGATATGCGCTGAAGAATCCACCTCAGGAGGAAGAAGTACAGGAATCTCTGTACTTCACCGGAGGCGTGAAGGGGGAGTTATTAGCCAAGCTGCAGCATGCCTGGACACGTATTAACCGCAAAGGGAAACCACTGTTAGGAAAGAATGACTGTCAAGCCTATGCACCTTACAGGGTTTGGATCCAGGAAAGAGCAAGTCAGTTGAAGATGCCATTTCCAGACGCACCAATCCTCGCTCTTATTCCGGCAGAAGAGCCAACTACTGTTTCTAGGGAAGTCTATGAACAAGTTGTGAGAGAGAAAGAAGCCTTAATGAAGATCAACGAAGGGTTAGAGCAAGAGCTAGCTCAGGCACGCAGTGAGAAAAACAAGGCCGTATATGCTTTCCAGCAACAGATCGAGCTAGTAAACAGACTAGGGGCTGAATTGACTGAAGAAAAGAAGAAGCGTGAACGTCTGGGGCAAGAGTTCAGAAGCTCCCATGACATGCTGGAAGCCAAAAAGAAAGCGCTCGACGCAGCACACCGAGAGATATCCTCTTGCAATAAGACTTGGAATGCTACAATCACCAACAACAAGAAGAGGGAAGATAAGCTAAAGCAGCAAATTTCCGACCTCGAAGAGAAGTTGAAGTCTAGCATCAAGAAGTGTGAGGAAGAAGTGATGACCCGGTATAGTGTCCAGCACGCACTGAACAAGGCAATCAAGTCCAGAGATGAAGCAGTGTCTCAGAAGCGAAAGTTAGAAGATTGCTTCGGAGAAGCAACATGGGAAGAAACTGTTGAAGACGTACGCCGTGTCCTTAAGAGGAGAAACCAGCTTGTTGAAGGGCTGCTTGATCGACCAAGCCATCCGGAAACCAAGAAGTTGATAGAGGAGTACCAGACTTTTGGGAGGATTTGATCATTTCATGTAGTAACTTGCATGCTTTATTTGCTTTAGTGCTGACCATCACCAGGATTGTTGGTTGAGGTCATGCCTTCTTTGTACTCTCAGTGATACTGTACCCTGGGTTTATTGATTCTCCCTGCAATATATGAGGCTTTCTATGATTCAACTCCGATATTCCTATTATCAGCATTGTCACTGCACCGGCACCTTCGCACTAGAACTGGGGGAATGAATTTCCCTAACGCACAGACACATTGCATTGCATTCATATTCATATTGCATTACAGGTAATCTTTGAATGATGTCTTATTTCCTGCTCTGTATCAGGTACTTAACAGGATTCCAGATCAACATCCGCACCGCTATTCTACACGCTCCAATTGTCGAAAAGTCATGGACCAGATTCAGAACGAGATGCAGGATGTGCGCGAGAAGCTCGCCCTCTTCATGCAGACCATGGAAGCTATAGCAAAAGGGCAGGAGAACTTGCAGGCCATGGTCCAGCCTCTGTTGGCTCGCAACGCTGGTCATGGTAACGAAGATCATCAGTCTGTCCGGGTTGATACTGCTCATGGAGACGGCACTCCCACGCCAGTGGCTCCGCCCGTAATCAATATGACTGCTGCTAACGTCAACAACGCTACCGCTGCTGTGAATGGTAACGTCGGAGTGGGGAATGAGACTGCTGTCCATAATGCTGGGCTGGGTGATGTCAATATGGGAGATAATCTAGGAGGCAATGGCTTTGTCAATACGGGGTTCGGATTCAACGATCAGGGATTTGATAACACTGGCAAGTATGGCTTTAATGCTCAAGGCTTTGGGCAAGATGGTTATGGTATGGTCAATCAGGGTTACGGAGGCTTTGGAAATGGCAACGGTGCCGGATTTATGGGTTTTGGTCCTGCTGGAGGTGTTCAAGGTTACGGCAACAGAGGCCGAGGTCCGGGAATGAATCAGATCAGAGCTGGACGTAATAATGTGTACGATGGGTACGGGGCTGGAAATGGTATGTGGCAAGAGGATCAGCAGGAAGACGCCTTCTCCGGAGGAGGTTTTGAAGGGCCGATGGATGATTCCCAAAAGATTAGAATGCTGGAAGAGCAGATGAAGGGAGTCCTAAACCAGAGTGCTGTGGGATTGGACATGGCAACCATGGGCTTGGTACCTGGCTTGAGGGTGCCAATTAAATTCAAGGCGCCTGCGTTCGACAAGTATAAAGGAGACACATGTCCGAAAGTGCATGTGCGAGCTTATTACAGAAAGATGTCTGCATACTCCACTGATGAAAGAATGCTAATGCATTTCTTTCAGGATAGTCTATCGGGCCCGTCCTTAGAGTGGTACATGGGGTTGGAGCCAACTGATATCAAGACTTGGAAGCAATTAGCAGAGGCGTTCGTAGCCCATTACAAGTATAACAGCGACCTGGCACCCAATCGGGTCCAGTTAGCCGGGCTTTCGCAGAAGAAGGGGGAGAGTTTTAAAGAGTACGCGCAAAGATGGCGCGATATGGCTGCCAGGGTCCGTCCTCCGGTGGAAGATAAGGAAATGAATGATATGTTTGTCGGCACATTCACAGGGTTGTTTCATGATATGCTGTTTCATACGTCTCTGGCCAGTTTTTCAGACCTGATTCTGATGGGGGAAAAGATTGAACGTAATATTAAGCAAGGAAAGTTCCAAGTCGATGAATCAACTGCATCTGGCAGTAATAGGAAAGCTTATGGTGGGCGCCGTCAGGGCGAGGCAAGCGCGGTATTTGGAGGCCGAGGCCGAGGCCGAGGCAGGGGAAGAGGTCAATATCGTCAGCCGCAGCAGGTGTCGAGTGTTACTATCCCGTATCAACAACAACCAATCCAGCAACAACAACCGGTTCAGCAACAGCCAATGCCACAGCAGCAGCAGCCTCAGCAGGGGGCACAACAAGCTCAACGAAGATTCCAGGGTGGCAAGCCGAGAAGAGTGTTCGAGAAACCTCCCTCAACCTATGCTGATTTATTGCAGACATTGTTGGGATTGAATCTAGTAGAGAAAAGAACTCTGGCGCCGATAACGGGAACTCCCCCGTTCGGCTACGATGCAAGCAGGCACTGTGAATTTCATTCTGGGGCCCCGGGTCACGATATAGAAGGTTGCCATGCTTTTAAGCACGTTGTGCAGGATCTCTTAGACAACAAGACTATCAATTTCGGAACGGCAGGTCCGAATATAGTCCAGAAACCCATGCCTAATCATGGGGCAAACGCCGTGCTGACTGAGGAAGGTCTGAATCTTATCATGAATATTGAAGATTTGAGGACGCCGCTGAGCGAGATAAAGAGCCGACTGTTGCAAGGAGGTGTTTACCCAGGATGTAATGAGTATTGCTTAGATTGTTGGACCCTAGCTGGGGGGTGTGAGGATTTGAAGAAAGGCATCCAGGCTTTGATTGATGATGGCATTTTGCAGTTTGATCGAGCGGCAACTGATGAGCCTGCAGGGGCAGTAGTGGATAATCGGAGTGATGTGGCCACGGTAACGATTCCGCGGAAGACGATCACTATTGCAGCACCAGCTCAACGACCTCCGATTACCATAACTAAAGCCGGGCCAATTTCGTATGAGAACACGAAAGCAGTCCCATGGTCATACGGGTTAGAGGTGTATTGTGATGGGATAAAGATTGATGTCAACAAGCAGCCGACGGAGGTTGTGGATAATGTTGTTGGCTCAGGAGGCATGACGAGGAGCGGCAGGATCTTTATATCTCCTGAAGTGGAAGCCGAAAGGCTAGCAAAAGGAAAAGGGAAAGTGGTTGAAAATGTTCCGGTACAAGCAAGTGAAAAAGAAGCAGCATCGAAGGATGTGGAAGAATTCATGCGCTTAATTCGGAAAAGTGATTATAAGATTGTGGAGCATCTGCAGCAGACACCGTCCAAAATATCTATCTTGTCATTGCTGTTGTGTTCGGAAGCTCATAGAAACGCTTTGCTGAAAGTCCTGGACACTTCTTTTGTACCCCAGGACGTCTCCGTAAATCAGTTAGAAGGAGTGTTGGCACATGTGAATGCTGGCCACAGTCTGGGCTTTACCGATTTTGACTTGACTCCGAAAGGGAGGGATCATAATATGGCATTACACGTATCTGTTGAGTGTAGAGGATCAGTAATGTCGCACGTATTGGTTGACACCGGATCATCTTTGAATGTGCTGCCTAAGAAGGCGATGATGAAGCTGGATGTTCGAGGGATTTTGTGTACACCCAGTGATTTGGTAGTCAGAGCGTTTGACGGCACGCGGAGAACAGTCTTCGGATCGATTACCTTGCCTCTGCAAGTGGGGCCGGAAGTGTTTGCAACGGAGTTTTATATCATGGATATACAGCCTGCGTATAGCTGCTTGCTGGGAAGACCCTGGATTCATGGGGCAGGGGCAGTCACGTCTACCCTGCATCAGAAGTTAAAGTACATGGTCGGAGACAGCGTAGTCACCGTGTGCGGAGAAGAAGACATCCTGGTCAGCCATCTATCTTCATTTAAATATGTGGAAGTCGACGGGGAGATCCACGAGACACCATGCCAGGCATTCGAAGGTTTGCGTATCAAGGACAAAGGTCCCGGGCCGAGCAAAGTGCCAGAGATAGCTGTCTCATCGTATAAAGAAGCTCAAGCGCTAGTGGAAGCAGGAGAAGCCAAGGGCTGGGGCAAAGTGCTGGACATTCCGGTGAAGATGGACCGGTTCGGACTGGGGTACCGACCGTCGTCATCAACTCCTTTCGTGGAGGCCCCTCGTTTCAGAAAGCCAATTGTCATCTCTGCCAGTGGAGTATGTCATGAAACTGTCAATGCTGCTTCAGAGTCTGATGAAGGGGACAGCGACTGTGATATGGATGCCTGGATTCAGCCAAGCACGCCAGGACAAGGACTGTGCAACTGGTCTATTCAGGAGCTTGTTCCTGTGACTTTCAAACAGTAATGCTTTGCTTTATTAATTGTTGAATAATCTGATGTCTTGCCCGGGGCATCAGGATTTGATTAGGGCTGTGTTGTTATAAACATTGCGTGTTAATCATTAAATAAATGGCGTTTTTTCATGTGCAAATACCGTAATCCCTGTCTTTCCTGTTTTATATTTTTCAATAAAATGGCAATGTGGTTATCCGCTTTATACGCATTTTGAAGCACTTAACCATTCCTTTTGCAGGATAACATTTTCAGATGACACCCTTGAGCCACCTATGACTCGTCCCGACTTTGAGCACCCAGTGTTTCAGGCTGAAGAAGAGGTTGTCGAAGATAGCGACGTTCCTGAAGAACTGTCTTGGTTGGTGAAGCAAGAGGAAAGAGCCATTCTGCCTCACGACGAGGTTATCGAAATTATCAACTTGGGGTCGGAAGGGGTTGAGAAGAATATTCGTATCGGGGCCGCACTGCAGAGTGATATCAAGCGAAGACTGGTTGAAATGCTCCAAGAGTATAGTGATGTATTCGCTTGGTCGTATCAAGATATGCCGGGGCTCGATACAGATATGGTTGTGCATCGTCTGCCACTGAAAGAAGATTGCCCGCCAGTCAAACAAAAACTTCGCAGAACTCGACCAGATATGGCAATGAAGATCAAAGAGGAGGTGCAGAAACAGTGGGACGCTGGTTTCCTGGCCGTGACGAAGTATCCCTCGTGGGTTGCTAACATTGTACCAGTGCCAAAGAAAGACGGCAAGGTTCGAATGTGCGTGGATTATAGAGATTTGAATAAAGCAAGCCCAAAAGACGATTTTCCACTTCCTCACATTGACGTGTTAGTTGATAATACTGCTCAGTACTCCGTGTTCTCCTTCATGGATGGCTTTTCAGGCTATAATCAGATTAAAATGGCGCCAGAGGATATGGAGAAGACTACTTTCATAACGCCGTGGGGAACATTTTGCTACAAAGTGATGCCCTTTGGTTTGAAAATGCTGGGGCAACATATCAGCGTGCGATGACGACTCTTTTTCATGACATGATGCATAAAGAGATCGAAGTTTATGTTGACGATATGATTGCCAAATCCCAGACGGAGGAAGAGCACCTGGTGAATCTGTTGAAGTTGTTCAAGAGACTTAGGAAGTTCAGGCTGAGGCTGAACCCTAATAAATGCACCTTTGGGGTGAGATCGGGTAAACTGCTGGGGTTTATCGTAAGCGAAAGAGGAATAGAGGTCGATCCTGCTAAAATAAAAGCGATTCAAGAAATGCCGACGCCTAAAACAGAGAAAGAGGTGCGCGGGTTTTTAGGGAGGTTGAACTACATCGCCCGGTTCATATCTCACCTAACGGCCACGTGCGAACCATTATTCAAGCTGTTGAAGAAAGATCAAGCTGTAACGTGGAACGAAAATTGTCAAAAGGCGTTCGACAAAATAAAGAAGTATCTGCAGGAGCCTCCTATTTTGATACCCCCAGTGGCAGGTAGACCCTTGATAATGTATTTGACGGTTCTTGAGGGAAGCATGGGTTGTGTTCTCGGTCAACATGACGAGACAGGGAGAAAAGAGCATGCAATCTATTACTTGAGTAAGAAATTTACGGATTGTGAATCTCGATACTCAATGCTGGAGAAAACTTGTTGCGCGCTAGCCTGGGCCGCCAAGCGTTTGAGGCAGTACATGCTGAATCATACAACCATGCTCATCTCGAAGATGGATCCAATCAAATATGTATTCGAAAAGCAGGCGTTGTCAGGTAGAATTGCCCGGTGGCAGATGGTCTTGACTGAATATGACATCCAATACGTCTCGCAAAAGGCTATAAAGGGGAGTGTGCTGTCTGAGTATCTGGCGGAGCAGCCTATTGAAGAGTACCAATCAATGAGATTTGATTTTCCTGACGAGGATATCATGTACCTCAAGATGATAGATTGTGAAGAGCCGTTACCAGACGAGGGACCAGAGTTGGGGTCCCAATGGAAGATGATTTTTGACGGAGCTGTGAATGCTTACGGTAGCGGAATAGGGGCAATTATTACTACGCCGCACGGGTCGCACATCCCGTTTACTGCCCGTTTGACCTTTGCCGTTACCAACAATGAGGCCGAATACGAAGCTTGTATAATGGGGCTTGAAGAAGCCATTGATTTGCGAATCAAACATCTAGACGTATACGGAGACTCAGCTCTGGTGGTGAATCAGATCAAAGGGGAATGGGAGACACGTCAGCCCAATTTGATACATTATATGAATTATGCAAGGAGATTGTTGCCTTTCTTCGACAAAGTTGAATTGCATCACGTACCGCGGGCAGAAAATCAAATGGCTGACGCCCTTGCCACTTTGTCTTCCATGTACAAGGTCAATTTCTGGAACGAAGCTCCCCAAATCACTATCTCTCGGTTGGACAGGCCGGCTTATGTATTTGCTATTGATGAAGCGTCTGACGACAAACCGTGGTATTTTGATATCCTTAATTTCCTGAAGAATAAAGAGTATCCGGCTGGGGCATCCAGTCAAGATCAGAAGACTCTCAGGAGATTAGCGGGCAATTTTTACTTGAATCCGGATGGCGTCTTGTACAGAAGAAACCACGATTTGGTGTTGTTGCGTTGTGTAGACGAGAAAGAGGCAAAGCTTCTCATGGAGGAAATTCACGAAGGTACATTTGGCACGCATGCTGGTGGACATGCTATGACGAGAAAACTGCTGCGGGCAGGTTATTTTTGGCTGACTATGGAAACTGATTGTTTCAAGTTCGCGAGGAAGTGCCACAAGTGCCAAATCTATGCCGACAAGATACACGTGCCTCCGAGTCCTCTGAATGTGATGTCATCTCCATGGCCATTCTCGATGTGGGGAATCGATATGATTAGGAAGATCGAGCCGACGGCTTCTAATGGGCATCGGTTCATCCTAGTGGCAATCGATTATTTCACCAAATGGGTGGAAGCGGCGTCTTACGCAAATGTAACGAAGCAAGTGGTGGCTAGATTCATCAAGAGGGATATCATTTGCCGATATGGGATCCCCGAGCGGATAATCACGGATAATGGTTCAAATCTGAACAACAAAATGATGAAGGAGCTCTGTCAGAATTTCAAGATCGAACATCACAACTCCTCCCCTTACCGACCCAAGATGAATGGCGCTGTCGAAGCGGCCAATAAGAATATCAAGAAGATCGTTCAGAAAATGGTGGTGACTTATAAGGACTGGCATGAAATGCTACCTTTCGCTTTGCACGGTTATCGTACGACGGTACGCACATCAACCGGGGCAACCCCGTTCTCGTTGGTATACGGAATGGAAGCGGTATTACCATTGGAAGTTGAGATCCCTTCTCTGAGGGTATTGCGAGACGTTCAGCTGGACGAGGCAGAATGGGTAACGAATAGATTGAACCAACTGAGCTTGATGGATGAGAAGAGGCTGGCTTCTCTAGCATACGGTCGTTTGTACCAAAGACGAATGAAGAAAGCGTACGACAAGAAGATACTTCCGCGAAGCTTTCAGACGGGCGACCTTGTGCTGAAAAGGATTCTCCCGCCGCAAGCAGATCACAGGGGCAAGTGGACCCCCAACTACGAAGGGCCATACGTTGTCAGAAAAGTCTTTTCCGGAGGAGCGTTGTTGTTGTCCACCATGGACGGAGAAGACTTTGCGTCACCTGTGAATTCGGACGCAGTTAAAAAATACTTTGCTTAAAATAGACCCGCTGGACAGAAAAAGAGAGTCCAGGCAAAAATGGGGCATCCTGGCGAACCAAAAACAGAATGAAAGGTTCGGGCAAAAGTTAGGGATAAAATTGAAAAAATGTACACCCGCGAAGTTGAAAACCTACACTGGGCGGCTTCGGCAAAAAGGGGTATCCCGGTGAACTGAAAACCCGTAAAGGGCGGTTCACGCAAAAGTTAGGGATTTGAAAAGCAAATGACTGCGGTCCGAATCCGAATTCAATGAGCATCAGTGCGGGAGAATACGTTGGAGGAGCCAGTTATCGGATACAATCTCTTCAGAAGTGGGGATATCGGGAAAGCATTAGAGTCGGATGAGTCATAGGAGGATCAGTTCGTGGTGTTCATCTGCATACCGTTGCCGACATGTGTACAAAATTTAATTTGTCAAAATGTTCACGCTTCTTGTGCATACTTATGTATTTGCTTTGCGTAGCTTCCTCTTTTCAGGAGTTACATCCCGTGTACAAAAACTCCGCCCATTCAGGGGCCCGATCAATGAAAATATGTCATTCAGTACTTGATGCCTGTTCTTTACTGTTTTGTGCATGATAAAACGCCTAAGTTTATTGAAGCTAGCATGAGTATAACATCACTGGCCCTTGCCAACAATCATTAAAGCTTCGAATTAACTGAGTGTAACGTCACTAACCTGAATTGATTTGATTGCATAGGCTTGTCTTGTCTTGTTTGTGTTGTTGCAGGTTTCATAACCATACGAGGAAGAGGATCAAAAGATTGTGATGACGAAAGACTTGATCCCCACGCAGGTCATGCAGTTTCTTCCTGAAGAAGGATAGAATTTCCCAGCTAGCCGTAGCTTGCTCAAAGGGAGCAGAAAAGCTATTCTTCCTCAGCAGAGTCTGGCGATTCCAAGATCGTAAGGCTGTATTCAGACAGGTTCATCTTTCCCCGCAGGGTCATGCACTCTCCTCCAGTGGAGTCAGTTAGTTTTCCCCAAGAGAATCCTCCCATCCCCAGCGGAATTCTCTTTGCAAGTGTTTTCATTCCTTCCAGTGGAACTCGAAGATCCAGACTCTCCAAAGCAGAGTTGATGGTGGGTCCAGTCATTTATTTTGTCAGAGATACTGGTGATATCAGTTCACGTTCCAGCAGAAAGTCCGATCGAACTATGCACGTTTGCTATTCCCCAGCAAAGCTATATTCCCCAGCAGAGGGTTACCTCAATAGGATATGGGGTTTGAGTTCCCAATTTCCCAGCAGGGTTGACGTCACTTTTCCAGCATTTATTTTGCTGGAATAATTCTGTAGCACCTGGCTATCCCCAGCGGAGTCAGCATTGTCTTCAGCATTTATTTTGCTGGAGAAGTTCCTGTATCCCAGCAGTTCGAATCTGCAGTGGCATTGGCATATAGTGTCATATTTGCATCAGCATGTCGTGTCATACTTGCATCCACCAAATAAAAACGTGTAGCATTTCCATGTCGAATGGAGCATTGCGTCAGTGTCAAACATATGCATTTTGAAACACGAACTAGGTGGGCCAACCGTTAGTTTCAAGTATTGTTTCTCTTGCAGGTAGAGAGAGCTCTTGCTCAGATGAATCACCAAACACTCAAGATCTTGGCATGAGATATTCAATGATAATGTCAGTTTCGGCTGTATTCCCCACAAAGTCTGCAGGATAAGTTTCTCTTTGTCCCCAAGCAGAGTTACTTATGTCCCCGCCAGAGTTTTTGTTGAAGTTTCTCTAGTCCGATCAGCGGATTGTTTCCTTCAAGGTTGTTGTTACGTCAACATTAAAAGGTTTCACGAATCAGAATTTCAGAGGCCACCGCCGGTTATCAGAACAGGCGTCCGATAGTTTGGTTTCCAGACATCCCCAGTAGAGTTCATCTCAAAGTCGCTGTCACGTCAGTGCTAAGAAGTTTGTGAGTTGGGATCAGTGGAGAACTAAGTCCTGACGTGGACAATTTACTCCTATATTGACGGGGTTTCTTCAGAAGTGGGCGTCCTAACGTGGACAGGTTTATTTCCCTGGATTGGTGAGTTGTGTTAGTCCTATCGTGGGCAGATTCGGTTTTTTGAAATTAGTGGAATGGGAGGTCATGACGTTGGCAAAAGTGATTACTCTATGTATTGGTGTCCTGACGCGGACATATCAGACCAGTGGGGGAGTCCTTACGTGGACAAGTCCTATTTCCTCAGCGAGTCGAAGATGCCTGAGTTCTAACATGGACAAATCAAGACGAGATCAGTGTCCTGACGTGGACAAATCAAAGAAATTATTATTCCTAACGTGGAGAAGTGGGTCCTAACGTGGACGATGTAGTCCTGACGCGGGCATATCAAAAGAGACGGAGATTCCTAATGCGGAAAAGATTAAGTCCATACGCGGACATATCAGAAGCGGATTCCTTACGTGGAAAGAAGGTTTGATTCCTAACGTGGAAAGATCAGAGTCCTTACGCGGACATATGGAGATGGTTTCCTTACGTGGAAAGAAATGGATTATTCCTGACGTGGAAGAATTTAGTCCTGACGCGGACAGATCAAAGAAGCTATTCCTAATGTGGAAGAATGATGTACTACTTACGTGGAAAGTTGAGTCCTAACGGGGACAGGTTCGGAACCAAAGTTGAATTCCTTACGTGGAAAGATGGAAAGTTTAGTCCTGACGTGGACAGATTTCGGAAAGATTGGAGTCCTGACGCGGACATGTCAAGTGGTATTGGAGTCCTTACGTGGACAGATTGATATAGTTCTCCTTATGTGGAAAGAAGATTGCTTCCTAACGTGGAAAGATGAAAGGGTTAGTCCTGACGCGGACAGATATAGAAGGGATGACTCCTAACGTGGACGATGTTATTCCTGACGTGGACAGGTGTTACTCCTAACGTGGAAGAGGTTATTCCTAACATGGACGATTCAGTTTACGGAAATGCAGACGAATTATCCCCAGCGGAGTTGCCGAGATTTTTCTGGGTTAACAGCAAGTGGAGTCCTAACGTGGACAGGTTGTAGTTGAGATTCCTTCGTATTGATGACGGACAGAGTCCTAGCGTGGACAAGCAAGCAATCTGTTATGACAGAATCCTCTTCAGAACGATGAAGATAATCCCCAGCACGGTCGCGCGAGATCAGTGGGTTACTGTAACAGTCAGATTCAGTGGATGAATGTCGTTCCCCAAGCAGTGGCGCAGTTTATTTTTGTGGTTGGCAAATTTCTGGTTTCACTAGTATTCAACCGTCTCGTACCGCGAATGTCTGAAGGCTCCGGGCTCTTCACCCAATCGGGTCCAAGCCGCTTGAATAGGGGCAGCTGTTGCACCCTAAAATTTGCCCAACCTTATTCACTTGGTTTATGTTTCATTATCATTAGCATTTGTACATAGAGTCATGTACATAGACTAACCATCTGCATAGCATAAGCATAGCAAGTCATTCAACAGGGGACCAATCATTATTTTCATCTCTAGAGGCCTATCAAGAGGTTATTATCCCAATTCAATCTCATTCAAGTCATCAGGAAAGAATTTGAAAGCAAAGAGTTCAGCAGATCAAGCCTTGAGTCCATCTCCTAGTTGAGGGTGTCTGAGGGTCAACAAGAGGGTTGTGAGCTGTGAAGTGAAGGCATGGAGAGTATCTAGACATTATGAGAGACTTAGAAAGTCATTTGGAGAAGGAGACAAGTCATTGATGAGAGCACAAGAGCTATAACTGAAGACAGTCAACTAGGGTTTCATCTGGGTCAACCCTAGGTCAACCCTAGGTCAATTGACTGATTTAAAGGGCATTCAAGTCTATTGGAGAGATATGGGGTTCATCATTTGACATGGAGAATAAGGATATGGAGATATACCAAGGAGAATTCAAGAGAAATCAAGGAGAAGAGGAGTTTCTAAATTAGGGTTTCTGTGTAAAATCCCCTAGTTTAGGTCAAATTTCCAAGCAAGATGAGTCAAAATGCTAGCTTCAAATGGCTTCTTGGCCAACATGAAACTTGTAGAGGATCTCAAGACCTTTAATTTGAGTGGTGGAAGACATCAAGGAGATGTATAGAACTCAAGTTATGGTTCTTGCAAGTTACAGGTCATCTGAGGTATCTGAATTTTTGTCTGTGAAAGTGACTTGACTTCCAAGCAATTTTTACCCCTCAAGGAGATTTCAAATGAATTCTTGGTCAACATAAGAATTGTTCCTCATTGTCTTAGCTTTCTAGAATGGTATAGCATGCCTTCATATGAGGTGTGGAGCTTAACTTATGGTCTTGGCAAGCAAAGGGTATTTTGGGCATTTGTGAATTACAGGTCATTTTAACCTATGTCCAAAACTCATACAAGGAGGCCTCAAATGAAAAAACTTACAACATCAAACTTGCTCCAAATGGGATTTTAAGTCTAGAAGGAAGGTCACAAATTGTTGGAAAAGCTCATAGCATGAAGTTGCATAATTGGTCAAAATTTGAACTAAAATGGCTTATAATTTGAATAAAGTCAAGATGAAAAATGGTTTGGGAGATTTCTAAGTCCAAATGGAGACTTCCAATATATGATTTTGAATGGAAAAGCAATTCTAAGAACAATGGTTCAAACACTTTTTTGAGTTTAGAAGGAAAAAAGAAAGATATTCATGGTTGCTTGCATTTTAAGAAACATTTCAAAAATGGATCAAAGTTGGAAGGCAAGGGAATGTGCAAGATGGATCTAGAAGTTACCATTGGGGTCTATATATTCATGAAATGAGGATTGATCAAGGGTTGGCTTCATTTTCACCAAGAATTTCACAAACTTTCTCATTCTTTCTCTTTGAAGTTTCATTCCAATTCCTCAAATTCTTCACCAAATCATCATCAAAATCAACTTCATTATACTGTTTCATCATCATAGATCATAATTCAATCAAGAACAAGGTGGTTAGAATCCATTTTCGTGCACTTTCTTCAAGAACATCAAAACTGCAATTTCCATTGGACAGCACAATTCAAGCCAAGAATCATCAAAGTATTGCATACAGAATCAATCACTGAGTTAATTGATCAAGATCCAAGCCTTGGAAGCCTCAGATCCACGAGTCTCCATAGCTGTTTTCAAGCTTTCACACCAGGTACATTTACTCTGCCACAGCTTGATTCAATTAGGTTAGCATGATTTTGTTAGTTTAGATGTAATGTAGAAGGTTAGTAGAGCAATTAGGTTGAGTTTGGAGTGGTTTGGTGATGATGATTAGCAGGTGGTAGAAACTGTTAGGGCTTGAAACTTGTAGTAGAATGCATCCTAAGCTTAGCTTGATAGATCAGAATGATGACCATTATGCATAGATTAGGTTAGTGTAAGTTTGATTGAGAATTGTGTTGGTGCATCTTAGAGGATTTCCATGGTGACCAGAGTTTGTTGCGCACGGGTTTGTTGATGTGATGAGTTTCAAAGCAAACTGATGCCACAGGATTGTAGAGGGAGAGATGTAGAATGTTTTTCATGTTTATGGCGTGGCGTTTCATGGACTGTAGATGGAGAACTGAGAGCTTGAATGTTGCTCGTGCATGGCTGCCATGGGAGAGGGAAACCCTAACTCATTTGAACCAAGGAGGAAGATAAAATCTGGAGCGTTCAATGCGTGTTGGACCTTTGACTAAGAGGGAAATCCTAGGGCTAGCATTTAATTTCAGATTTGGAGGGAACTGACCTGGGTGCCCTAAACGCACCGTTTCATTAATTGAAACGGGCGGGCCTGAATGATTTGTGTTATTCCCACCCCCAGCGCATGAGCCCAAGTCATTTTGAACGTAAATCCTTTCATATTTTCACCCCCCCTGCGTGGTTTTTATTTCACTAATTCTGAGTGTTTTCTGGGCTTAACCAATTCGCTAGTAGCACCCCCTGTCTGCCTGGCCCATCCAAATTATAACTAGGGCGCCTGCTATTCTAACCCCCCTCCCCCATTTTAATTCAATTCAATTTTTTAATTCCACTTCAATTTTTTTCCAACTTTAAAAAATTCATAATAAATTCATAGAAAATCATTTTCACTTCATTCTTTTTACATCATTTTCTTTAGGATGTGTAGAAAATTGTCATTAAATAAAATTGCATTTTTATTTTCATTTCATATTTTTTCCATATTTTCTAAATAAATGTCATTTTAAATAGCTTCATTTCATGCATGAATTTAGTAATTTTTGTTCTCCTAGATGCTTCCATAATTTTTGTTCATTCTTTTTAGGGTGTTTAGATGAGATGTTGAACTTGTAGATTCCATTTAATTCCCATTTTTAGAGATTAATTCTAGGTGATTAATGTAAGCTTGAACATCATGAATAAATTAGGGTTTTTTAGGTGATGACTTAGGAAGTTTAATTCTTTCCCTTAGGGCTTAGGGTTTGGATAGATTAGTTATGGGACTATAGGGGTTATGGGTAGTTACTAGATCCCTTAGAGAAAAGTCAGGATTCCCCTACTGCTATTAATACTGTCTGTATATCTGATTGTCTGGTGTGGTGTGCCCTCTGGGGATTATTGCTTGCTTGTTTGGGTATTGGGATTGTCTGGGGACCTTGGGAGAGCTGAAGACTTGAGGAGATGAAAGCCATTGGAGACCCAGAGATTGAAGGTCAACTGCCAGAGTTGAAGAGGGGATTCTTGCTAGCAGCTGCTGAGGAGACTAGGGTTTAGGAGCTAGGCAGAGCTCTAGATTAGAATGATTGTTTCTCAAACATGGATTGCCTTGTCTGCATCCATTCTTCTCTGTGATTCAGAGTCTCTCCAAGACACTCACCCCCTTCCTTTGGAAGGCTTGGTGATAGTGTCTAAGAGATAGAACTCTTGAGAGAAAATGTCATATGTGTTAGAAGCAGTCTGTTCACCACCCTTGGTAGTCAACTGATTGCTTAACACCCAATTCACTCTTGTGATTGATCCCTCATCCTGGAGGTTTGAGCTTGAAGAAAAGCCATTGCAGATGGAAGACAGATGATCAAAGCCCTTATCTGAAGGTCATGAAGATGGAGATTGATGCTTGTTGAAGTCTATAGCTGATTGGAGATTACTTGAAGTCAGATGTTGATTCAGAGCTGCTGTGGCTGTTTATTTTTGCTGTATTTCATTTCTTGATGTATTGATTGGTTTTCCTGAACTGTATTGTTTGCTGTTTACCCTGCTGGGTTGAAAGTGAAGCCTGTTCACTTTTGCCTATTGTTTTCTATGTTCGAGGTTGAGTGGGACTCCCTTGCCTCGCTTGTGCTGTTGCATTCATGCATGTTACTGTTTTACTGTATATATCTGATATTGTTTCTGTTTCTGCCTATCCCGTAGGATCTCTGTTTCTCTCTGTGCAAGAGAGGAGCATGATAGACACTAGGTCTTAACCCATGCATGATAACATTAGGTTAGTTCGTTTCCCTTCGCAACCATAGGTTAGAGTTCTATCTCTTCTTCCTCAAAAACAAACAGAAAATACAATAAAATTTCAAACACAATAAAAGACACTTCTTCCGTAAAAGAATGTAAACTCATCAAAACGTCATTTTTGTCCGCTGGGACTGTTAATCAGAAAACCCTTTTTCAGAAGGAATAAAATCAATCAAGGCAGACTTGTGTCGTACGTGGCCCGAACTACGTTTTCTCTGATCTTTCATGCCGTGTGAAAGTACGTAGGCATAGGATGCGATATCCTATCGAGCAACCTTCCCCTCCTTTCCCGTAGGTAGGCGAACTACGTTGACTCTGATTTCTCGTTCCAGGCGGGAATACGTAGGCATAAAGTGCGATACTTTGCCGAGTCATTTTTATTTTTTATTTTTCATTTTATTTTCTTTTAACCCCTGACCTGTAGAGTAGATAGAATAACAATCCATACCCGAAAACAAGCGTGGATCCCGTCGAGTACGACGGACGTGAGGGGTGCTAATACCTTCCCCTTGCGTAACCGACTCCCGAACCCAGGTTTTGGTTGCGACGACCATACCTTTCCCGTGTTGTGCGAGGTTTACTCTGAGCGTTTCCTTTCCCTCCCGTGGGATAAATAACGCACGGTGGCGACTCTTCTGTTCAGCCGGCGCCGATTTTCGCAGTAGCGACACATACTCTTTGAATGACTCAGAATTCTTTTGTGACATACTCAACAACTGTCTTCTGTCAGGAGCCAGATCCATATTGTACTTGTAGTGTTTGATGAAAGCGTCAGATAAATCCTGGAAACTCTTAACGCGAGACTGGTCCAAAGTTAAATACCACTTGGAAGAAGCACCCTTCAAACTATCTTGGAAGCAATGAATCATCAGTTTATCATTCTCAACATGGGCAGCCATTTTGCGATAATACATGATCAGATGACTCTTAGGACAGGTGGCACCTTCATAACGATCGAAGTTTGGAGTTTTGAACTTCGGGGGAATAACCAAACCCGAGACCAAACAAACATCCCTTGCAGCAGTCCCAAAAATTTGGTCGCCCTCTACTTTTTTCAATCTCTGGACGATGGTGTTTACTTCCTCACGAAGCTTATCATGTTTCTCATAACCTTCAACATTCTCATCAAGATTATCAAAAACTGTCTCATTGAAATACGGTTGCGCACGAGTGTGTACAACGGGTGGTGCAAAGATAGGAGCCCCCCTAGAAACTTCAGAAAATAAAGGCACGGCTTGCTGAACAGGCTGATTAATCG
The DNA here is from genome assembly GCA_963859935.3 of Lathyrus sativus. Taxonomy (NCBI): domain Eukaryota; kingdom Viridiplantae; phylum Streptophyta; class Magnoliopsida; order Fabales; family Fabaceae; genus Lathyrus; species Lathyrus sativus. The sequence continues at coordinate 489,145,725 of OZ012735.1, read as the reverse complement.
GAACAGTGGCTTGAGGAGGCACAAAACCGGGAGCAAGCCCATAAGGTGGGTCCCTTGCTACGGTCACACTTGGTGGAGGGTCCACAGTAACGCCGGTAATCTCGGAAACAACAGTGGGATGGGTATCCATCTTAGCATTCATGACATGTAACAATTCCATCATACGCCCCATACCCCCTCGAAGGTCTTCAAGTTCATTGCTAAGGCGATCAATCTCTTTTGCCTGATCCTCCATTCTCTTTCGAGTTTGAGCTCTGGTGTTGTACTGGTGCCGAGAACTCAGGGTGACGAAACTGGAAGGCGAGAGAACCGAACATGAGAAAACGGAAGACACATGCAATGCAAGAAAGTAAATGATGCTATGATGCCAATGCAAATGAAGATTTCATGGAATTCAAACATTTACGAATGTCGTGGGGTACCAAGGAAATCTTTTTCTTGTTTTTTCATTTTCTTATTTATGGTATCCCGCGATATCCATAAATGATATTTGAACTCCATGAAATGCAATGAGATGCTTTATGGATGCAATGCATGAAAACACACAAAGTCCTAGGTTAAAGGAACGTGAGCGGAGTTAAGGTCTACCCATCCCAAAAGGAGTGTACTATAGGTTAGTTGTACCTGCAGAACAAGGTTCTAAAAGGTGCCCAAAGTCATCAGCCCATCTTTCGGATATTATCAACCTTCCGACTGACTCAGGGGTTAATAATATTCTCAAGAGAACCTCTTTTGAGTGTAGTATCGCGTAGCAGCCATTGTAGGATTACTCCCACATAGCTCCCGCACTACGTCCTAAATAAGGCCAAAGTGGTGTTAAGGTACTACGGTCCTCAATATCACAGACTCCAATCGACCATGGAAAAAGTTTTCGCGATTACTCGTTCAACCGAACCATTTTCGAAAGGGTCTCAACTGAGCGGAGATTCTCGAATCATCTTGGTCGGGATTCACTCCCTATAAGCCTCATCGAATATATCCCCATCCTATAATAATGTCACTAGTCCGGGCGTAGGACTTATCTCACAGCACAAGGAACAGTCCCACCATGAAAGCATAAATATATACATGTAAATGAATAATAACACAGATAGTAACAAATATGAACAAGTTAGGGATAACCCTCAAAAATTTTAGAATTCTCCCCAGTGAAGTCGCCATTTTCTGTTGCGGTGGAAATAGGATCACAAACTATTAATGAGTTTGAATCACAATTTTTAATTCACAACCGCTCTTTGATTTATCCGAAGGAAAAGGTCAAAAGAGGGAAAACCTATTTTTGCATCGTAAACACAATGCGGGGAAAGATCTAGGGTTCGGGGGTTGGTTAAATTTAGGGAAGGTATTAGCACCCTAAACTTCTGTAGTACTCTACAGGAACCTTTTGTTCAGATGTTTACTATTTGCTTTATTATTCTTGAGATATATGTACAAAGGGATTAAAAGTGAGAAAAGAGACCTAAGGGGTTAATTCTAAGTTTACTCGGCAAGACATCGCATCTTGTGCCTACGTATCCTTACGGGAGTGGAATCAGAGTAATCGTAGTTCCCCTCAAAAGGGAGGTTAGAAACTTCTTGATTGTGGTCAAGGTCTCAAGGGGAATAAACGTATCTTAAGGACACGCTTACGTGGAGTGTAGAAACTCCAAATCTCTACGTTGAAATGTTAAGTTGTAATTAGGGTTAAATTAGGGATTCCACGGCGGGAAACCCTAAAATGAGCGCGGCGGCTCTTTGACCTAATGCTAGGGGTAAAATTGTAATCTTGCCTGCGGCGAGGCATTTGTGAAAATTAGGGTTTGTAGTTTGTAGTTTTGAGGATTTGAAGTTGAGGACTATTGACACGGCGGTCAAACGGCTAGACCTAATTCCTTCGGCAGTGCGTGCAATGTGACAGAAATACGGGTGAAGGTGTGAGATAATTGAATTGTAAACAGGGAATAGAACAGAAGTTAAAGCCATACAAACAGAAACTTAAAGGCAGAAATTTAAAGCGCGATTATTAGATTCGCGAGGTTACATATGAGAAGCAGTTACAATATAGTAATGGAATAAGTAATGGTAAATGCAATGAGCTGCAAAATGAACAAACGACATTAGTGGGCAGAGTGAGGCGGCAATCAAATGAGTTACGAGACAATGAAGAAAAAGATGCAAATTGGAGAATTTATTATTATTTTATTTAAAAAATCTTAAATAATTTAATGTTAGCTTGCAAAAAAAAGTTTAATTTAAAAATGTTTTACTCTAAAAAAAAAGTTTTATTTTTTTATATTTTTAAGAAAAGTTTTTCTTATTTTATTTTTAAAAAAGAAGTTTTCATTTATTTTTAATATTTACATAAAAGCTTTTTATTTAAAAACAGATTTTTGAATTATAAAATTAAAATGTTAAAAACAGTTTTAAAAAACATAAAACAAATTTTAAAAAACAAAACAAAATAAAGTAAAATAAAAAAAAGGGGGGGGGGGGGGGGGTTGGGCCGATAACCACACCCGGACCCAACCCAGTTGTCAGTCATAAGACACAACAAGAGTTAGGGTTTCCAAACCCTAACTTCTTCTCGCGGCGCCATTCACGTCTTCTTCTTCTCTCATCTCTCTCGCTTCTCTTCCGTTCACCATAATCTTCTTCGTTTTTCACTTTTCTGCAAAAAACAAACAAACATGCAAGATGATTTATGAAAAGATGGATGATTTACGTTTTGTTCTTGGCTCGCGAACGATGATGACGGTATTCTTATGGCCAATGATGTTTCGAACTGAGGCTGGATGATTTGATTGCCCGCCGTTCGTAATGAACGGCGACGGCGGTCTCTGATCGCACTCGCGGTAGTTCTTTTGTGACCGAAGATTGATGATTCACGGTATTTTTCCTTCGTGCGATTAGCGGCCAATGACGAAGAAATTCTGAGGTCGTGGCGTCGGATTGTTGCTCTGGCGATTTACGTGATTTCGTCCGTTAGGGTTTCGCTCGTGATCTCTTTCTCGTGGCCACCAGTTAGGGTTTGTACGTGATTCCCTTCGTTAGGTTGTATCTTCCCTTTTATATATACTCTGATTTATCTTTTGGGCCTTGGATGTTATACCTGATTTGTGATTCGCTTTTACTTTGATCTTATTTGATTTGATTGGATCGTATTTCCCTTTTTGAGATTTGATTGGGATTTCTGTTGATATGATTCTGAGCTCGTTTTGATTCACTTGATACGATTTAATCCATCCCTGATTTGGAATTGATATCGATGTCAAATTTGTTTTCTGTTATTCTCTGATACAGCTTGCCTTACACCTTCAGGTTGGATTGATTAATATCTGATATTGATTCGCACCTTCCTTTTCCAGAACTCCTTGATTGATTCGATTTTGTTTGATCATTTTCTGATATACTGATTGGATTTTTGCAGATGTGGATTGGATTGCCTTTGAATTTCACTTGATATGTTTGACATCTGACTTAATTCGTTTTTGATCTCGAACTGATTTGTTTGATTTCAATCTGAACTGTACTGATTCGTTTTTCAATTTGTTTTTGATTTCTGGTGCAGTTAGCTTTTCCTCTTCTTCTTTCAGAGAGGGCTGATGCTACGGCTTCGGTCGAATCAAAATTGCCGGGAAAGGTACACGGCAATGATGACATCGTTCTGAGCCTTCGAGGGATGTTCTTCGACGATGTCGCGGTTGCTTTCTGCTGGTTGATTTCGATGCTCGGTTGTGACTGTGAGCTGGGCCATGATGCTGATTAACTGAGCCGTGTGTGACCGATATGAACTGTTATGGTTTTGTGCACTTGTTTATCTTATGAACTGACATGTTTATGTTAGCTTATTCTTGTTCGTTCTGGTACGATTCACGCCATGACTTTGTGCTGTGGCGTATTCTTGAACTGATATGAACTTCGACTCTTCTGTGCAGTTTTGGCAGGTTGATTGAATTGGTGATGATGATTTGGGCTATGATATTGATGTACTGAGCCATGTGTTTGGTAATTTGTCTTTCCAATGTGCTTGCACATTCGGTCTATCTTGCTTTCTGTCACGGTTTTGTGAACTGACCTGCTCTTTTGCCTTGTTTTTGTATGCTGTTGTGCAATGATGTTTGAGCCGAGGGCTGGTATTGTTTTCCATTGTCTTCAGGTAGTTCTCGGTTGGATGTATTGGTTTGGATTTGGTACGCTCCAACCATTTGTTATGCTAGAACTCGATTCTTGACACTTTACCGAACTGCACCACATCTCTGGTTTTTCTGCTGAACCTGTTTCTTGCATTAATGGCCGCTACACCTTTCTTTGGATCCTGTTGGGAACTTTCTGTTATGACAGATTTGTAGGATATTTCTTCTGGCTCTTTGCGCATGAATTTGCCTTCTGATATATTGTTTTGATGCAGTTTGTATTTGGTGTTCTGTTTGGACTTGGTTTTCATGACATCACCTATATGGTTCAGCATTGATATTGCTCATGAATTGTTTAGGTTTTGAGTTCCAAATTCTGAATCTGATATTGATGCATTTGTGGCTTTTCAGGTGTTGGAAATTTCGGAACCAAAACGACTCAGACCTGCCGGCATCCGGGTCTGAGTCCAAACTTGCCTATATTGCCTTATTCTCGTATCAGTTTGGAAATCCAATCGCGGCAAAACGAATCAGTCCCGCTTCTTTTATTACTTCTATCTCTCGGATGTCCCGTACAGATAAGAACAGGTGTTACTTGATCTGATGCCAACGGCGCGGATCGGTAACGGGGTAGGACGCAGCTTCGGTTGTGCCACTCCCGGCACTCGATGATGACATTGTTCTGAAAGTGTCAAAAACAACTTCTAACATTTTTTCTATATTGTTTGTTCTGTTTTGATGTGCAGGTGAATTGGAGATTCTGCGGAGAAGCTCAAGGACATCATGAAGACACTTAGGAATTTTTAGGATTTAGGATAGATACTTATTGTAAATGAATCTTCTTGTAAACCAAGTTTCAAATTCACTTATCCATTTGTAAACTGTAAATATTTATGAAATGAAATTCAACAAATATTCATATTTGCTTTCTCGATTGTAAATTCAAAGTATCCATGAATAATAACTCAGAACCATTTAAATTCCCTCTTGAGTTGTAACTTATAAGTACTTATGAACACAAAGTTCAAAAATATTTAAAACTTACTTCTCCTTTGCCTTTTATAAATGATATCCCGCCATATGATTATATCCAAACAAATTCAAATTAAAATCTCGTTGATCTCATCACTTCTCAAAATAACCTTAACAGTATCCACTTCCTTTTCAACCCAACTTCATCTTATTAAGAGGAAACAAAACTGTTTGGAAATGTTTCAAAATCAAACAAAGCACGGCCCCGAGTCCAGTCATATTTTTGACAAAACATACCGGCACCTTGACCCAAGTGACAAATAAATGCCTCAGAACTTAATAACAACCCGTTTTCAAGGAATTAGCAGAATTTGCGTAAAATGACCAAAATACCCCTGGAACCAAATCTGCAAAACAAACACCTCCATAACTTGTTAGTGGTTAGCAAATGTACATATGAGATGATACGCGAAATGACTGACTAAATATAAGGGTAAAATTTGGGGTATTACAGTTGCCCCTATTTAAATAGCTACACCGGACGATTTGAGTGACAGAGACTCGAGGAATCGTGGTGGAGAGATTTAAATATAGATAACCGAAAATTTTGCCCTTATATGCGACGATATGCAATGCTATTGGACAGAGCGAGGACAGCTTAATGCAGATGATGATATGAATATGATATGATGCGTATGCTGGGATGATGAATGCGAAAATGATGACGAATACTACGACACAGGGACAGACGCTACGAGAAGAACACACTGAGGAAAACGACGCGCTGAGACACAGTACAACACTGGGGAATTCTAAAAATGATGGTCAACTGGTGCGAACACGACCAATTGTCATTTTGGGAACGAGATTCTCAAATGGAGATGACACCTGTGAGACGGCCTCCACTGGGGAATCTAAAAATAAAACTGGATCACGTACGATTGCAATATCGATTACAGAATGCTGGAGCATTGAGCAAAGAATAACATCCAAGCTTCTGTAAACTATCCCTCGTGATAGGATCAAACGGACTTTTCGGAACTCCGTAACAAATATACAGGGTAAAGACCGACTGTATGCCAAAATAAATGGACTTTGATGGGAAATGCCCTGATAAGCTTCTCGCGGGAGAACTGTCACTTATCGTTGGAAGGGACTTATGTGCCAAGATGGATAAGCACTCAAATAAAGAGGCTGCTGCTTATCTGATAAATAAATCTTCTCGCATTTAAGGTCGGCGCCTGGAATACGATTCTGATTCTTCTCTTACTGAAGGATAAATAAATTTCTTCATGTTTCAAGATCGTGCTCTCCTGAACATGAAAAGGGTAAACTGAACTTCCTCATACTTCAGAATCGTGCTCTCCTGAATATGATTCGGTTGTAAATGAAATTCTTCATACTTCAGAATCGTGCTCTCCTGAATATGAAAAGGGTAAATTGAACTTCCTCATAACTCAGAATCGTGCTCTCCTGAATATGATTCGGTTGTAAATGAAATTCTTCATACTTCAGAATAGTGCTCTCCTGAATATGAAAAGGGTAAATTGAACTTCCTCATAACTCAGAATCGTGCTCTCCTGAATATGATTCGGCTCAAACCTCCTCGTACTTCAAGATCGTTCTCTCCTGAATACGATTTGGTTTCTTCTTTTACTAAAGGATAAATGAACTTCTTCATAATTCAGAATCGTGCTCTCCTGAATATGATTCCGCTCAAACCTCCCCGTACTTCAAGATCGTGCTCTCCTAAATACGATTTGGTTCAAAACCTTCTATACTTCAAGACGACAGGGAAAATGGAAGCCCAACTGCTCCATGGAGATGGCCATTTGCTGCGAGTCATAACGAAGATAGGATCGGCTTCTTAGGTGAGAAATGTTGTATATCGGTGCTGTAAGATGTAGGATTGTAATAATAAATTATCCAGGCATGAACTGGCATGTATCTGTAGTTGATTTCCTTGAAAGATAGTGCAAAATAAATGCACGTCCGGGTACAGTGATAAACCTCTCAAGCGAGATAGTCGCGTATCTGTCACGGTATGGTGAAAATCTTTAGACGGTGCAAAATAAATGTACGTCCGGTTGGTTCGACGACCGACAAAACTGAGATTCAATCTAGGATCGAGCTAGAAAGAAGACTGGTAATCAAGACTCCATCGAGGGAATGAACTCGAAGGGTAAATATCCTATCCTGGCGAGGAAAGATAGCTGAAATAACCGTCATCCACGAGGGTCGAGCTCTGTGGGGAAACTGGAAACAAGTAAGTATTTTATGCTTAGGGCTGACAATCTATTTGGAGAGAGTGGACGAACCCAGTTACTCGGCGGTAACGACCAATGGTGGAGACACAATGAACCTGTGCCTGCTAACGCGTATGTTAATGAATATGTTAATATGAATGTATGTTGATGTCTATGTATGTTAATGTTTATGTATGCAAGATGTTATGAAATGAGTATGTAATGAATATGTAATGAATATGTAATGAGTATGTAATGAATATGTAATGAATATGTAATGAGTATGTAATGAATATGTAATGAAATAGGCATGTGATGCTTATGCCCTTGCGTACGTTGACGAAACAGACTAGAGACGGGACGAGAGATGAAATAAACATCTCGACGGAGATACCCTGCGTTCTCTGCAACCAATACGGCAATCACGGGTAAGAAGGATCAATGGTAGAACCAAATCTGGTTTTAAATGTTCTGAATTCTCTGAGGGGAAAGTAAATCGCTTGGGTGTACAGTATCACGTCTTCTCATGGGGAGAGGAAAACCTGAAGGACACTTTCGAGTTACCCAAGAAAAGGTTGTCAACTTATAGTCTCGCTGGGGACTGTGTTAGAGCAATGATTTGAAAGTGTTTATGCAATAATGATATTTTCGGGGAGTGAAGAGATCCTTCCGAAATTTCCACTAGTCAAAGCAATTTATTATATTTCAAATTCGTTTTTTTTTTGAAGAACAGTTTTGAAAAATCTACAATGCACCTTTCATTTTCAAATTTTAAGAATAAACGCATTTTGCATAGCAATAGAAAACAAAGAGCAATGCACCAAGGAATGTAAGTAACAAAATGGTATCTTTTATTAAAGGGTGGCAGCTCGCTGAAGGCATAGCTCCACAGATGATTATGTTTTGAAATTGGCAACATGGGAAAAGGTTACATTGAATCCAATGACACCTACTGACACTAATAACTAAAACTAATCCAGAATCTTGCTTTGGGCAAGGATGAAAGAACTGAAACATGGCTCTCATGCGGAAAGTGTGTTCGCGATGATCAGTGTCCTCTGATGCAATGAAATGCCTTTGTCCCTAACTTTTGCCTGGACCGCCCTCTCGGGTTTTCAATCCACCAGGACGCTCCTTTTTGCCTAAGCCGCCCTTTCGGGTTTTCAACTTAGCGAGCTTTTTATTATTATTTCTTCTTTTTTTTCAACCCTTACTTTTGCCTAAGTCGCCTTTTGCAGGTTTTCGACTTAGCGGGTTTTTAGGCATAATATTTTCGGACTGCATCAGAATTCACGGGATGTGCTAGTTCTTCACCGTCCATTGTCGTAAGTATTAGAGACCCTCCGGAGAAAACGGTCTTTACAACGAATGGGCCGTCATAATTGGGCATCCACTTTCCACGCATATCCTTATGCACTGGCAAGATCTTTTTGAGTACGAGCTCTCCTTGACGGAACTCACGGATACGGATCTTCTTATCAAACGCTCTTTTCATCCGTTTCTGATATAATTGCCCATGGCACATGGCTGTCAAACGCTTCTCGTCAATGAGATTCAACTGATCCAGTCTGTCTTGAATCCACTCAGCTTCCTCAAGCTCAGCCTCCATCAACACTCTTAAAGAAGGTATCTCTACTTCGATGGGGAGCACGGCGTCCATTCCATACACCAGTGAGAAAGGTGTTTCCCCTGTCGAAGTTCTCACTGAGGTTCTGTATCCATACAAAGCAAACGGTAACATCTCATGCCAATCTTTGTAAGTCACAACCATCTTTTGCAGGATTTTCTTGATATTCTTATTTGCAGCTTCAACGGCCCCATTCATCTTAGGACGGTACGGAGAAGAATTGTGATGAGTGATCTTGAAACTGTCACACAGCTCTTTCATAGTCTTGTTATTCAGATTGGTGCCATTGTCAGTTATTATCCGGCTTGGGATTCCATAACGGCAGATGATGTCCTTCCTGATGAAGCGGGCAACCACTTGCTTGGTCACGTTGGTGTAGGAGGCAGCCTCTACCCACTTAGTGAAATAATCAATAGCAACAAGGATAAAACGATGACCATTAGAAGCCTTCGGCTCGATTGCCCCAATCATGTCAATGCCCCATATAGAGAACGGCCATGGTGAAGACAAAACATTCAATGGTGATGGAGGTACATGCATTTTATCAGCGTAAATTTGGCACTTATGGCATTTTCTAGCGTATTGGATGCAGTCAGCTTCCATGGTTAACCAATAATACCCAGCCCTTAACATCTTCTTGGACATAGCATAACCATTGGCATGAGTTCCGAAGGTTCCCTCATGAATTTCCTGCAGTAACATGTCCGCTTCCCGTTTATCAACACATCTGAGCAGAACCATGTCGTGATTTCTCTTGTATAACACACCATTACTGATAAAGAATTTGGACGCCAATCTTCTCAATGTTTTCTTGTCCAGACCAGTAGCACCATCGGGATACTCTTGCTTGACGAGATAGTTCTTGATATCATGAAACCAAGGCTTTTCATCCACCTCAACTTCTTCGACCAACTGACAATAAGCAGGCTCAACTTTGCGCTCAATATGGATAAGAGGTGCTTCATTAACGAATTTAACTTTCCACATGGATGCTAACATGGCTAAAGCATCAGCAACGTGATTCTCGGATCTAGGAACATGCTCGAACTCTATCTCGTCGAAATACTTGATCAGCTCAATAATGTAGTCCTTATAAGGGATTAACTTCTCATTCTTCGTTTCCCATTTGCCTTGTACCTGGTAAATAACCAAAGCTGAGTCACCACTTACTTTAAGAAGTTTGATTCGGAGGTGAATTGCTGCTTCGAGGCCAAGAATACATGCTTCATACTCTGCGACGTTATTAGTACACTCAAAGTCCAACCTTGCTGTAAATGGAGTGAATCCACCCTTTGGGTTCATCAAAACGGCGCCTATACCATGCCCATTGAAATTCGAGGAACCATCAAACATCATCCTCCACCAAAGACCTGGTTCTGGACCTTCGCTCGGATCTGGCTCTTCACAATCTCTTTTAATCAACAAAATATCCTCATCAGGAAAATCGAACTTAAGAGGTTCATAATCTTCAACTGGCTGGTCTGCAAGATAATCAGATAAAATACTACCCTTAATCACCTTCTGGGGTACATACTGGATGTCATATTCAGATAACAACATGTGCCAACGGGCTAGCCTCCCGGTTTGAGCAGGTTTTTCAAAAATATACTTGATCGGATCCATTTTAGAAATCAACAATGTGGTATGACAGACCATATATTGCCGAAGGCGCCTAGCGGCCCATGCCAATGCACAACAAGTTTTCTCCAATGGTGAGTATCTGTTTTCGCAATCGGTAAACTTTTTGCTCAGGTAATAAATCGCATGTTCCTTTTTCCCAGTCTCATCATGTTGTCCAAGCACACAACCCATAGACTTTTCAAGAACGGTAAGGTACATAAACAACGGTCTTCCAGGTACGGGAGGAATCAGAATAGGGGGGTCTTGCAAGTAACCCTTAATCTTCTCAAACGCTTTCTGACAATCGGGGTTCCACTCAACCGTCTGCCCCTTGCAAAGTAACTTGAATATCGGCTCACATGTAGCGGTCATGTTAGAGATAAACCTGGAAATATAGTTCAAACGCCCAAGAAAACCTCTAACTTGCGTCTCGGTTTGCGGAGCTGGCATATCTTGAATGGCTCGGACTTTGTCAGGATCCACCTCAATCCCTCGCTGGCTAACAATGAAACCAAGCAATTTTACAGATCTGACACCGAAGGTACATTTAGCAGGATTCAATTTCAACTGATATTTCCTGAGTCGTTCAAACAGCTTCACCAAGTGGTCTAGATGCTCCTCTTCACTCTGAGACTTGGCTATCATATCGTCCACATATACCTCGATCTCCTTGTGCATCATATCATGAAAAAGAGTGGTCATAGCGCGTTGGTAAGTTGCCCCCGCGTTCTTTAAACCGAAGGGCATGACTTTGTAGCAGAAGGTCCCCCAAGGAGTAATGAAAGTAGTCTTCTCTCGATCGTCGGGATCCATCTTGATCTGATTATAGCCAGAGAAACCATCCATAAATGAAAACAACGTAAAACTGGCTGTATTGTCTACAAGTGTATCAATATGTGGCAGAGGGAAGTCGTCTTTCGGACTTGCTTTGTTCAGGTCCCTGTAATCCACACACATCCTAACTTTACCGTCCTTCTTGGGCACTGGCACAATGTTGGCAACCCAATCTGGATATTTTGCGACCGCCAAGAAACCTGCATCCAACTGTTTTTTAACCTCATCTCGAATTTTCAAAGCCATGTCGGGTCTCGTTCTTCGAAGCTTTTGTTTGATAGGCGGACAATCTGGCTTAAGTGGCAAATTGTGAACAACAATATCTGTGTCTAGACCCGGCATATCTTGATACGACCACGCAAACACATCAATATACTCTTTTAACAACTCAATCAACCTCGGCTTAACCTCTGTCCCAAGCATTGCACCAATCTTGACCTCTTTCTTGTTCTCATCTGTACCGAGATTAATTAAGTCCACCTGCTCTTTATACGGTTGAAGCTCTGTGTACTCGTACTCAATCAATCTTGTCAGTTCAGCGGGTACTTCAAAATCTTCTTCACCCTCGTCCTCGGCTTGATTGATGGGTGCATCCCAGTCAGGAGTGTCAGTAAAGTCATTGGATCCAACAAGGTTTACGATGTCTCTGCATGATGGAAGGCTTACTTAATTAAAATGCTCAAAGATATGCAAGAATGAAATGCTGTTTTTTTTTTTTTTTTTTTTGGAAAAAAGGTTGCCAATTTCATTTTTTAAAGGTGAAAACGAAAAACGCAAATGAACCAAAGTGGAATTGAACAAAATGCCTTTATTAATATCCTTTTAGAAATGAAAGGTGGCCCAATAAAAGCGACCCTATAGCCTTGGGCAGAGCTACGGATTTTTATTTGAAAATGTAAATGAAACTTTAAAAAAAATTACTTTGACAAGGGAAAAATAACAGGGATCTCTACGGCCTCCCAGTTGTTCAAAACTGCATCACCCTTAAACACCAGGTTGCTCAGCTCTTCATTTTCCTCACAATCACTGATGGCATTGACTTGGAAACCTCCGCTGACAAATACCTCTTGGATAACCTTCGGACGCCCTTCGACAATTGTGGCAGCTCCATTCTGAGTTGGTTTGTAACCCAACCCAGAGCGATCAGTCTTGGTCTTGACATCAATTACCTCTCCCCAACCTTCAGGAATGCCCCTGTCAATTGTTGATTTGGTACTCTTCAGAGATGCAAAAGATGGATTACCCTGACCCACTGTCTCTTCGACTTCCAGCAGAACAGCATTGGCGATCTCAAGTGCTTGAAAGGAGATTTCTAAAGCATTCTCATCGGCCTCGATATAACGGAAAGAAGACAGGTTACTGACCATCAGATCCTCCTCACTGTGTATAATAACCAACTTTCCATCGATTACGAACTTCATCTTTTGATGTAACGTTGAGGTTACTGCCCCAGCGGCATGAATCCACGGCCTTCCAAGTAAGCAACTGTAATTGGGATTAATGTCCATGACTTGAAACGTGATATTAAAAACTTGCGGACCAATCAGGATAGGAAGCTCAACTTCCCCCATTACCGACCGGCGAGAACCATCGAAAGCCTTGACGACCAACGGAGTAGGTTTCAACGCAGTCTCTTTGAAAACCAACTTATCAAGAACCCTCTTGGGTAGAACATTCAGAGAAGAGCCGATGTCTACTAGTACTCTCGCTAAATTGTCCTCCTGACATTTCACCGATATATGTAAAGCACGATTATGATTCGGACCTTCCTTCGGTAACTCTTCATTGCTGAAACTAAGGGTGTTACAGGCGGTCAAATTGGCAATCACGCTATCAAACCGACTGGTGCTGATATCTTGATCCACATGTGCTTGAGTCAAAACTTTCTGTAAGGCCATCCTATGAGCGGGTGAACTCATCAACAGAGATAAAATCGAAATCTTGGAAGGAGTCTGATGGAGTTGGTCGATAACTTTATAGTCACTTTTCTTGATGATCCTCAAAAACTCAGCATCTTCATCATTCATAACGGCTCCCTTACCTTTGTCTTTGGCAGGAACAGGGATATTAGTGGTTTCCTTAGGTGGAACCTCATTAGAACGGGGAGTATACACACGGCCACTGCGAGTCATCCTGCTTGCCTCTGCGATATTGGTCACAGTGTCCTTAACATCTTCATTTGGAATAACTTTCCCAGACTCCTTGTCAATCATCGTCACGTCGTATTTCCAAGGCACGGCTTTAGGATCACTGAAAGGAAATGGACCTGGTCTTCGAATAACTATTGGCTTATGCTGATTCACCTCAGGGATAGACGACTTTGGTATATCGAACACGAGATTGGCAGAACCTGCCCCTGATAGATTAAACACTGGCACCTTTCCCTTTGATCCAGGCTGATGGAAGACTGGCTCAACCCCAGCGACCTCATCTTTCTTGGATTGGCTTGTCACTTGTAAAACACCCTCATTAATCAACCTCTGAACATCATTCTGAACCAACACACAACCCTTAATACTGGCTTCACAACTTACGCATGCAACGTGGGAAGTATCTACCAAACCAGCTTCAAACAGTTTTGAATGGAACATCTTGAGAGGAGTCTTAATCTGTACAACATCAAGGACATAACCTTCCTCCGAATCGGCACTAATGGCATTGACACTCTCATGGTTAGGAAAAGGGTTCTTCTTAACATTCGGTTGAGGATCTTCAAATGACAAAATCTTCTTTTCCAATAAATCCCTGACAAGATTTTTGAGAGCATAACAATTCTCCAGATCATGACCAGGCGCACCCTCATGAAATAAACAATGAGCGGCGGCGTTGTAATTGGCGGGTAGAGGGTTAGGAGGCGGACCCAAAGCCCGAGTAGTGATTAGACCTTGCTTGACCAAAGAGGGGTACAACTCAGTGAAAGTCATTGGAATCGGCGGACAAGGCTTATACGTTCTTCTGTTCGGAACATTCTGGCGAGGAGCCGGACTCTTTGGCTGTTGAGGAGCAGGAGCGTTGGGCGCCTGTAGGTAGTTGATAGGAGGCGGATAAACAGGAGGTTGTTGCATAGGTTGATACATAGGAACCTGTTGATTGAAAGAAGGTGTAATAGCTGCCACATAGGGTTGTTGAGCATATTGGATTGGGTACCCTTGAGGTTGAGCATAACCTTGCGGATATCGATAAAAGTGTTCTGTTGGTCTACCAGAGGATATGGCATTAGTCTCGCCCTCTTTTTTCTTCTGGGAGCTATACGGAGGTTTCTTCGGCTGGTCCTTAGAAGCACCATGATTATTTGTCATTTTACCACTTTTCATACCCAATTCAATCTTGACACCCACAGCAACGATGTCGAAGAAATTTGCAGTCACACTACCCACCATTCTCTCGTAAATTTCGGGACGAACCGTGTCGACAAACCAATCAGCTAACTCTTTCTCGGTCAAAGGAGGTTCTACCTGCGAAGCAATCTCTCTCCACCTTTGAGCATACTCTTTGAATGACTCAGAATTCTTTTGTGACATACTCAACAACTGTCTTCTGTCAGGAGCCAGATCCATATTGTACTTGTAGTGTTTGATGAAAGCGTCAGATAAATCCTGGAAACTCTTAACGCGAGACTGGTCCAAAGTTAAATACCACTTGGAAGAAGCACCCTTCAAACTATCTTGGAAGCAATGAATCATCAGTTTATCATTCTCAACATGGGCAGCCATTTTGCGATAATACATGATCAGATGACTCTTAGGACAGGTGGCACCTTCATAACGATCGAAGTTTGGAGTTTTGAACTTCGGGGGAATAACCAAACCCGAGACCAAACAAACATCCCTTGCAGCAGTCCCAAAAATTTGGTCGCCCTCTACTTTTTTCAATCTCTGGACGATGGTGTTTACTTCCTCATGAAGCTTATCATGTTTCTCATAACCTTCAACATTCTCATCAAGATTATCAAAAACTGTCTCATTGAAATACGGTTGCGCACGAGTGTGTACAACGGGTGGTGCAAAGATAGGAGCCCCCCTAGAAACTTCAGAAAATAAAGGCACGGCTTGCTGAACAGGCTGATTAATCGGAACAGTGGCTTGAGGAGGCACAAAACCGGGAGCAAGCCCATAAGGTGGGTCCCTTGCTACGGTCACACTTGGTGGAGGGTCCACAGTAACGCCGGTAATCTCGGAAACAACAGTGGGCTGGGTATCCATCTTAGCATTCATGACATGTAACAATTCCATCATACGCCCCATACCCCCTCGAAGGTCTTCAAGTTCATTGCTAAGGCGATCAATCTCTTTTGCTTGATCCTCCATTCTCTTTCGAGTTTGAGCTCTGGTGTTGTACTGGTGCCGAGAACTCAGGGTGACGAAACTGGAAGGCGAGAGAACCGAACATGAGAAAACGGAAGACACATGCAATGCAAGAAAGTAAATGATGCTATGATGCCAATGCAAATGAAGATTTCATGGAATTCAAACATTTACGAATGTCGTGGGGTACCAAGGAAATCTTTTTCTTGTTTTTTCATTTTCTTATTTATGGTATCCCGCGATATCCATAAATGATATTTGAACTCCATGAAATGCAATGAGATGCTTTATGGATGCAATGCATGAAAACACACAAAGTCCTAGGTTAAAGGAACGTGAGCGGAGTTAAGGTCTACCCATCCCAAAAGGAGTGTACTATAGGTTAGTTGTACCTGCAGAACAAGGTTCTAAAAGGTGCCCAAAGTCATCAGCCCATCTTTCGGATATTATCAACCTTCCGACTGACTCAGGGGTTAATAATATTCTCAAGAGAACCTCTTTTGAGTGTAGTATCGCGTAGCAGCCATTGTAGGATTACTCCCACATAGCTCCCGCACTACGTCCTAAATAAGGCCAAAGTGGTGTTAAGGTACTACGGTCCTCAATATCACAGACTCCAATCGACCATGGAAAAAGTTTTCGCGATTACTCGTTCAACCGAACCATTTTTAAAAGGGTCTCAACTGAGCGGAGATTCTCGAATCATCTTGGTCGGGATTCACTCCCTATAAGCCTCATCGAATATATCCCCATCCTATAATAATGTCACTAGTCCGGGCGTAGGACTTATCTCACAGCACAAGGAACAGTCCCACCATGAAAGCATAAATATATACATGTAAATGAATAACAACACAGATAGTAACAAATATGAACAAGTTAGGGATAACCCTCAAAAATTTTAGAATTCTCCCCAGTGAAGTCGCCATTTTCTGTTGCGGTGGAAATAGGATCACAAACTATTAATGAGTTTGAATCACAATTTTTAATTCACAACCGCTCTTTGATTTATCCGAAGGAAAAGGTCAAAAGAGGGAAAACCTATTTTTGCATCGTAAACACAATGCGGGGAAAGATCTAGGGTTCAGGGGTTGGTTAAATTTAGGGAAGGTATTAGCACCCTAAACTTTTGTAGTACTCTACAGGAACCTTTTGTTCAGATGTTTACTATTTGCTTTATTATTCTTGAGATATATGTACAAAGGGATTAAAAGTGAGAAAAGAGACCTAAGGGGTTAATTCTAAGTTTACTCGGCAAGACATCGCATCTTGTGCCTACGTATCCTTACGGGAGTGGAATCAGAGTAATCGTAGTTCCCCTCAAAAGGGAGGTTAGAAACTTCTTGACTGTGGTCAAGGTCTCAAGGGGAATAAACGTATCTTAAGGACACGCTTACGTGGAGTGTAGAAACTCCAAATCTCTACGTTGAAATGTTAAGTTGTAATTAGGGTTAAATTAGGGATTCCACGGCGGGAAACCCTAAAATGAGCGCGGCGGCTCTTTGACCTAATGCTAGGGGTAAAATTGTAATCTTGCCTGCGGCGAGGCATTTGTGAAAATTAGGATTTGTAGTTTGTAGTTTTGAGGATTTGAAGTTGAGGACTATTGACACGGCGGTCAAACGGCTAGACCTAATTCCTTCGGCAGTGCGTGCAATGTGACAGAAATACGGGTGAAGGTGTGAGATAATTGAATTGTAAACAGGGAATAGAACAGAAGTTAAAGCCATACAAACAGAAACTTAAAGGCAGAAATTTAAAGCGCGATTATTAGATTCGCGAGGTTACATATGAGAAGCAGTTACAATATAGTAATGGAATAAGTAATGGTAAATGCAATGAGCTGCAAAATGAACAAACGACATTAGTGGGCAGAGTGAGGCGGCAATCAAATGAGTTACGAGACAATGAAGAAAAAGATGCAAATTGGAGAATTTATTATTATTTTATTTAAAAAATCTTAAATAATTTAATGTTAGCTTGCAAAAAAAAGTTTAATTTAAAAATGTTTTACTCTAAAAAAAAAGTTTTATTTTTTTATATTTTTAAGAAAAGTTTTTCTTATTTTATTTTTAAAAAAGAAGTTTTCATTTATTTTTAATATTTACATAAAAGCTTTTTATTTAAAAACAGATTTTTGAATTATAAAATTAAAATGTTAAAAACAGTTTTAAAAAACATAAAACAAATTTTAAAAAACAAAACAAAATAAAGTAAAATAAAAAAAGGGGGGGGGGGGGGGGGGGGTTGGGCCGGTAACCACACCCGGACCCAACCCAGTTGTCAGTCATAAGACACAACAAGAGTTAGGGTTTCCAAACCCTAACTTCTTCTCGCGGCGCCATTCACGTCTTCTTCTTCTCTCATCTCTCTCGCTTCTCTTCCGTTCACCATAATCTTCTTCGTTTTTCACTTTTCTGCAAAAAAAAACAAACATGCAAGATGATTTATGAAAAGATGGATGATTTACGTTTTGTTCTTGGCTCGCGAACGATGATGACGGTATTCTTATGGCCAATGATGTTTCGAACTGAGGCTGGATGATTTGATTGCCCGCCGTTCGTAATGAACGGCGACGGCGGTCTCTGATCGCACTCGCGGTAGTTCTTTTGTGACCGAAGATTGATGATTCACGGTATTTTTCCTTCGTGCGATTAGCGGCCAATGACGAAGAAATTCTGAGGTCGTGGCGTCGGATTGTTGCTCTGGCGATTTACGTGATTTCGTCCGTTAGGGTTTCGCTCGTGATCTCTTTCTCGTGGCCACCAGTTAGGGTTTGTACGTGATTCCCTTCGTTAGGTTGTATCTTCCCTTTTATATATACTCTGATTTATCTTTTGGGCCTTGGATGTTATACATGATTTGTGATTCGCTTTTACTTTGATCTTATTTGATTTGATTGGATCGTATTTCCCTTTTTGAGATTTGATTGGGATTTCTGTTGATATGATTCTGAGCTCGTTTTGATTCACTTTATACGATTTAATCCATCCCTGATTTGGAATTGATATCGATGTCAAATTTGTTTTCTGTTATTCTCTGATACAACTTGCCTTACACCTTCAGGTTGGATTGATTAATATCTGATATTGATTCACACCTTCCTTTTCCAGAACTCCTTGATTGATTCGATTTTGTTTGATCATTTTCTGATATACTGATTGGATTTTTGCAGATGTGGATTGGATTGCCTTTGAATTTCACTTGATATGTTTGACATCTGACTTAATTTGTTTTTGATCTCGAACTGATTTGTTTGATTTCAATCTGAACTGTACTGATTCGTTTTTCGATTTGTTTTTGATTTCTGGTGCAGTTAGCTTTTCCTCTTCTTCTTTCAGAGAGGGCTGATGCTACGGCTTCGGTCGAATCAGAATTGCCGGGAAAGGTACACGACAATGATGACATCGTTCTGAGCCTTCGAGGGATGTTCTTCGACGATGTCGCGGTTGCTTTCTGCTGGTTGGTTTCGATGCTCGGTTGTGACTGTGAGCTGGGCCATGATGCTGATTAACTGAGTCGTGTGTGACCGATACGAACTGTTATGGTTTTGTGCACTTGTTTATCTTATGAACTGACATGTTTATGTTAGCTTATTCTTGTTCGTTCTGGTACGATTCACGCCATGACTTTGTGCTGTGGCGTATTCTTGAACTGATATGAACTTCGACTCTTCTGTGCAGTTTTGGCAGGTTGATTGAATTGGTGATGATGATTTGGGCTATGATATTGATGTACTGAGCCATGTGTTTGGTAATTTGTCTTTCCAATGTGCTTGCACATTCGGTCTATCTTGCTTTCTGTCACGGTTTTGTGAACTGACCTGCTCTTTTGCCTTGTTTTTGTATGCTGTTGTGCAATGATGTTTGAGCCGAGGGCTGGTATTGTTTTCCATTGTCTTCAGGCAGTTCTCGGTTGGATGTCTTGGTTTGGATTTGGTACGCTCCAACCATCTGTTATGCTAGAACTTGATTCTTGACACTTTACCGAACTGCACCACATCTCTGGTTTTTCTGCTGAACCTGTTTCTTGCATTAATGGCCGCTACACCTTTCTTTGGATCCTGTTGGGAACTTTCTGTTATGACAGATTTGTAGGATATTTCTTCTGGCTCTTTACGCATGAATTTGCCTTCTGATATATTGTTTTGATGCAGTTTGTATTTGGTGTTCTGTTTGGACTTGGTTTTCATGACATCACCTATATGGTTCAGCATTGATATTGCTCATGAATTGTTTAGGTTTTGAGTTCCAAATTCTGAATCTGATATTGATGCGTTTGTGGCTTTTCAGGTGTTGGAAATTTCGGAACCAAAACGACTCAGACCTGCCGGCATCCGGGTCTGAGTCCAAACTTGCCTATATTGCCTTATTCTCGTATCAGTTTGGAAATCCAATCGCGGCAAAACGAATCAGTCCCGCTTCTTTTATTACTTCTATCTCTCGGATGTCCCGTACAGATAAGAACAGGTGTTACCTGATCTGATGCCAACGGCGCGGATCGGTAACGGGGTAGGACGCAGCTTCAGTTGTGCCACTCCCGGCACTCGATGATGACATTGTTCTGAGAGTGTCAAAAACAACTTCTAACATTTTTTTCTGTATTGTTTGTTCTGTTTTGATGTGCAGGTGAATTGGAGATTCTGCGGAGAAGCTCAAGGACATCATGAAGACACTTAGGAATTTTTAGGATTTAGGATAGATACTTATTGTAAATGAATCTTCTTGTAAACCAAGTTTCAAATTCACTTATCCATTTGTAAACTGTAAATATTTATGAAATGAAATTCAACAAATATTCATATTTGCTTTCTCGATTGTAAATTCAAAGTATCCATGAATAATAATTCAGAACCATTTAAATTCCCTCTTGAGTTGTAACTTATAAGTACTTATGAACACAAAGTTCAAAAATATTTAAAACTAACTTCTCCTTTGCCTTTTATAAATGATATCCCGCCATATGATTATATCCAAACAAATTCAAATTAAAATCTCGTTGATCTCATCACTTCTCAAAATAACCTTAACAGTATCCACTTCCTTTTCAACCCAACTTCATCTTATTAAGAGGAAACAAAACTGTTTGGAAATGTTTCAAAATCAAACAAAGCACGGCCCCGAGTCCAGTCATATTTTTGACAAAACATACCGGCACCTTGACCCAAGTGACAAATAAATGCCTCAGAACTTAATAACAGCCCGTTTTCAAGGAATTAGCAGAATTTGCGTAAAATGACCAAAATACCCCTGGAACCAAATCTGCAAAACAAACACCTCCATAACTTGTTAGTGGTTAGCAAATGTACATATGAGATGATACGCGAAATGACTGACTAAATATAAGGGTAAAATTTGGGGTATTACAGACAGGATCAGCACCAAACCCCCTATGTTTGATGGGGAGAAATTTGATTACTGGAAAGACAGAATTGAGAGTTTTTTCCTAGGATATGATGCTGATCTATGGGATCTAGTCATAGATGGATATGTCCATCCCACAGATGGGAATGGCAAGAAGATAGACAGAAAATCTATGACAGATGCTCAGAAGAAAGATTTTAGAAATCATCACAAAGCCAGAACTATATTATTGAATGCAATTTCCCATACTGAGTATGAAAAAATTACAAATAGGGAAACTGCTTTTGATATGTTTGAATCCTTAAAAATGACTCCTGAGGGAAACTCTCAAGTCAAGGAGACAAAAGCTCTGGCTCTGATCCAGAAGTATGAGGCCTTCAAGATGGAAGACTCTGAATCTGTTGAAGCCATGTTCTCCAGATTTCAGATCCTCACAGCTGGGCTAAAAGTTCTGGACAAGGGATACTCTACATCAGATCATGTAAAGAAAATCATCAGAAGTCTACCTACCAGATGGAGACCAATGGTGACTGCCTTGAAGATGGCTAAAGATCTGAACAAGATCTCCTTAGAAGAACTCATCAGCTCACTGAGGAGCCATGAAATTGAGCTTGAGGAAGATGAACCTTAGAAGAAAGAAAAAGGTAAATCTGTTGCCTTAAAATCTAACAAATCTGCTAAAGCTTTGCAGGTTATCGAAGAAAGCTCTGAAGAAGAAGATGAATTATCCATGCTGTCTAGAAGGATCAACAGACTCTAGAAGCACAAGGGAAAGAAGTTCAACAACTTTAGAAGATCTGATAATAGAAAGGAATCTTCTGGGCACAGAAGATCTGGCAAGAAAGAAGTTGTGTGCTATGAGTGCAAAGAACCTGGGCATTACAAGAATGATTGCCCCAAACTTCAAAAAGAAAAACCCAAGAAAAAGTTTAACAAAAAGAAGAAGGTTCTGATGGCAACATGGGATGACTCAGATGAATCTGAATCATCTTCTGAATCAGAAGAAGAATGTGCTAATGTTGCACTGATGGCCAGCACAGAGGATCAAGAGGAAGGAACCTCAGGATATGAATCAGATTCTGAATCTGATGATGACGCAGAAGAGGTAATGGCTAAACTTACCAAAGAAGAACTTGTAAAAGTTTTAACAGAAGTTCTTAAAAGTTATAACAATATCAAACTCAAATACAAGAAGCTGAAAAGCAATCTTGAATCTGAGATCGATCTTCTGAAGACAGAACTTGTTGAGCAAAAAGAAATTAATCTGAAAATCAAAAATGACTTTGATATAACTCAACAAGAATCTGAATCTGAGACTAAGTCATGTGAAAACATTTTAGAAAAATATGACTCTAGCTTTCAGAGATTCCTTACTAAGAGCATAGACAGAAGCAAGATGGCTTCTATGATTTATGGTGTTAGTGGGAACAACAGAAGAGGTATTGGATATGAATCTTCATCTGGAAGTAATCCAAAATCTGTTGACAAACTTTTCATCAAGAAGACACCTCTGTATTCTCAATTTAAATTTGGTCACTTAAATGACATTAAACACACAAGCTCTAAGAAGAATACTTATGTGTTTAAACCCAAGGCAAGTCAGAATAAACATTATGTTGAAAAACAGAAGTTTAGACAAACCTACAAACCAACTAACCCCAAAGGACCCAAGAAGATCTGGGTACCTAAAAACAAAATAATTCCTGTTGCAGATGTTCTTAGCAGCAAGGTCAGGACGCCAATCATGGTACCTGGACTCTGGATGCTCACGACACATGACAGGAGAAAAGTCTATGTTCCAAAGCCTGGAACTTAGATATGGAGGTGATGTGAAGTTTGGAGGGAACCAAAAGGGCAAGATCATTGGATCTGGCACTATTGGAAATGGTAAACTTCCCTCTATTACTAATGTTTTACTTGTTGAAGGGTTAAAGCATAACTTATTGTCCATAAGTCAATTAAGTGACAATGGTTATGATATTACCTTTAATCAAAAATGTTGTAAAGCTATTAGTCAAAAGGATGGCTCTATCCTATTTAGTGGTAAGAGGAAAAACAACATTTATAAAATAAATCTTTCAGAACTTAAAGTTCAAAATGTTAAATGCCTCTTGTCTGTTAATGAAGAGCAATGGGTCTGGCACAGAAGATTGGGTCATATTAATATGAGACGTATATCTCAGATTAATAAACTTAATCTTGTCAGAGGACTCCCTAATCTGAAGTTCACTTCAGATGCTCTTTGTGAAGCATGCCAAAAGGGGAAGTTTTCAAAAACATCTTTTAAATCAAAAAATGTTGTTTCTACTTCTAAACCACTAGAACTACTTCATATTGATCTGTTTGGACCAGTGAAAACTGCATCCATCAGAGGCAAGAAGTATGGATTAGTCATTGTTGATGACTATAGTAGATGGACATGGGTAAAGTTCTTAAAACACAAGGATGAGTCACATTCTGTGTTCTTTGACTTCTGCAAGAAAGTCCAGAATGAAAATGATTTCAAAATTATAAAAGTCAGAAGTGATCATGGTGGTGAATTTGAAAATAAATATTTTGAAAAATATTTTTCTGAAAATGGCATTGCTCATGATTTTTCCTGTCCTAGAACTCCACAACAAAATGGGGTTGTAGAGAGGAAAAACAGAACTCTGCAAGAAATGGCCAGAACCATGATCAATGAGACAAATCTGGCAAAACACTTTTGAGCAGAAGCAATCAACACAGCCTGTTATATTCAGAACAGAGTGTCTGTTAGACCTCTTCTGAAGAAGACTCCTTATGAACTGTGGAAGAACAAAAAGCCCAACATTTCATATTTTCATCCTTTTGGATGTATTTGCTATATGTTGAATACTAAGGATAATCTGAACAAGTTTGATTCCAAAGCACAGAAGTGTTTCATGCTTGGATATTCTGAACGCTCTAAAGGCTACAGAGTAAACAAAACTGAGACACAGATTGTGGAAGAATCCATTCATGTCAGATTTGATGATAAGCTTGGCTCTGAAAAGCCAAAGCAGTTTGATAACTCTGCAGATAGGGAAGTAGTCTTCATTGACTCTGAAGTTCCAGAAGCAGATAAAATTCAAGTGAAGGAACCAGAAGCAACTCCAGATGCTACTCCTTTAACTTATCAGATGAATAATCTAAACATTTCTGAAGAATCAACTTTTAGAGGATCATCATCTAGAATTAAATTTTCTCATCTAGAGGATGTTATTATTGGAAAGAAGGATGATCCCATTAGAACAAGATCCTTTCTAAGATCATCTGAAGCATCACTATTTGGACTAGTGTCAGAAATTGAACCATCTTCTGTAGATGAAGCTCTGCAAGACAATGATTGGATTATTGCCATGCAAGAAGAGCTAAATCAATTCAGCAGAAATGATGTATGGGATCTAGTTCAAAGACCTCAAGGATTCAATATAATTGGTACAAAATGGGTCTTCATAAATAAGCTAAATGAGAAAGGAGAAGTTGAAAGGAATAAGGCAAGACTGGTTGCTCAAGGGTACAGTCAACAAGAAGGTATTGATTACACTGAGACATATGCTCCAGTGGCAAGGTTAGAATCTATATGCCTTCTTATTTCATTTGCTGCACAAAATAACATCACTCTGTATTAGATGGATGTTAAAAGTGCCTTTCTTAATGGTATTATAGAATAAGAAGTTTATGTCCACCAACCTCCTGGTTTTGAAAATGAAAATTTTCCAAATCATGTTTTCAAATTAAAGAAATCTCTATATGGTTTAAAACAAGCTCCCAGAGCTTGGTATGAGAGATTGAGCAATTTTCTTCTGGAGAAGAATTTCATCAGAGGCAAAGTGGATACAACACTCTTTTGTAAATCAATTAAGAAAGATCTTCTAATTTGCCAAATTTATGTAGATGATATTATTTTTGGATCAACAAATATTATGCTTGGAAAGGAGTTTGCTACATGTATGCAGGCAGAATTTGAAATGAGCATGATGGGAGAACTCAGATTCTTTCTAGGAATCCAAGTTAATCAAACTCCAGAGTTCACTTACATACATCAGACAAAATATGTTAAAGAACTTCTGAAGAAATTTAACATGTCTGATAGTAAGCTGGAAAAGACTCCAATGCATCCTACTAGCTCACTTGGCAAGGAAGAGGTAAGTAAGAAAGTAGACCAGAAGATCTACAGAGGTATGATTGGCTCTCTTCTTTATCTTACTGCTTCTAGACCTGACATATTGTTTAGTGTTTGTCTGTGTGCTAGATTCCAATCAGATCCTAGAGAATCACACTTGACAACTGTCAAGAGGATTCTAAGGTATCTGAAAGGTACTTCTAATGTGGGTCTGTGTTATAGAAAATCTGATGATTTCAAATTAGTTGGATTCTATGATGCTGACTACGCTGGAGACAGAGTGGAAAGAAAAAGTACTTCTAGAAGTTGTCAATTTCTAGGAAGAAATCTTATGTTCAGAAGGGAATCATAAATTTAGCCTTTGTTGATACAGATCATCAATGGGCAGATATTTTTACAAAACCCCTTGTTGAAGATAGATTCAATTTTATTCTAAAAAATATTGGTATGGATTTTTGTCCAGAATGATATTTATCAGAAGTAAATTTTTACAGATGCAAAAAGGCCTAATGCTCTGAAGTATTTCTTCTGTTTGCTTATTTTATTCTGATCAATATTTCTTTTATAAAACTCTGAACTAACAATCTTTAGAAGATCTGAATGTTGGCTAACGTTTCATTTCTTAAGAGAATTCAGAACACATGCAAGCAAACACGTGTCACACCAAATCTGAAGAGGTGGCGTGTACATAACTGAAGAGACGTTTGAGGTGAAGTTTGAATAGTGAAAATCTTGATTTTCCCCCCAAATTGTCAGAAGCAATTAATGTTTGAAATGATTATTATTCCTTTTCATTTAATGCTTGTTAAAACGTGCAAATTTCTGACTGTTGATATGTCTAAGTGTTTTAGTATAAATACATGACTTGTATTCACTTTCACACTTTTCACACTCTCAGAAAAATTATATGCGTTTTCATCTTCTATTTGCTCTGCATAAAAACCCTAAACCTAAGCGTTTGACAAAGCATTCTTCAATGGCAACTTCATCATCAACAGCTGCTCAATTTCAATCTTCTATGGCTGCTGTAACTTCAGAAAACATGGGTGTTGCTCCCTATTCTCCTCCCAAAAGAACTCTTCTAACCCCTGTTGATAAATTGGAAGTTCTATGTGAATCTATGGTTGAGTTTGACTCTCTTGCAGAAAATGGGTTTGAGTTTCGTTCCATCATTGGAGCTCAAGGATGGGTTAAATATTTTGATAGGCTGTTTGGACCAATTTACCCCCTCCTTGTGAAAGAATTCTGGATCCATGCATCAGTTTACCCCAAGTTCATCTTATCTTCTGTGCTGGGAAAAGAAATTACTATCACAGAAGATCTGATAAGAAAACTAATTGGATATGAAGAAACAGATGGTGTTTCCCACTTGTCAGCTGGGCGTGTGGACATGGATGAGGTATATGAAGAAGTAATGACTGCTGGTCAAGCTTCTAGCAAATTCAAGGATCTGAAGCCTGACTACAAGATATGGGCCAAGATCTTTATGGGATGCATCCACCATAGGAAGTCAACTAATTCTCCAGACTATATCAATAATGAACAGCTCTATTTCATGTATTGCCTTAGTCAGAGCACTAAGGTAGATCTTCCATACATTCTTTTTATGTATCTGTGGAACCATATCAATGCATCTAGAGAGTATGTGAAAGAGAAAGGACAGAAGATCAGAACTTGGATCCCCTTTAGAAGGTTGATCTCAGATCTTCTTACTGAGAATGGTTTGGTCACTGCTCTGTACGCTGCTAGAGTTACAGAGGAATTAGAATTTATAATGGGAAAGCCTTTGAATGCTAAAAGTCTTCAGAGACTCAAAATTGTTGATGAACTCACAACAGCTCCCAAGAAGCTGAATGTGTCTGAATTGAATAAGAGGATTCCTGTAGATGACTTTCCTTTATTCTTTGCTGAAGAGCCCAGACATATAGTTGTTATGTATATTGATGAATGCAAGAAGGAAGGAAAACCTGTTCCTGCTAATGTGATTCAGCTAGCTAGACAACCACTACCAGATGCAGAAGAAGAAGAAGAAGCACAACTACAGAGGAAAAGGACTCAGCCAGTAGTAGACTCTGCACTTGCTCAGAAGAAGGTCAAGATTGCTGAGAAGCCAAAGAAGCTCTTGAAGAGAAAAGAATCTGAAGAAGCTGCTTCTGTACCTGCCAAGAGGATCAAAATAAAAGGTACTAAATCTTCTGTATCTTCTGCAAATATTGTTATAAATGATTCTAATATTAAGTCTATACCAAAACCACCTTCAACACAAACCACTTCTGTTATTGCTCCCAGTTCCATATCACCACAAAAACACACACCTGTTCCAACTCAAACAACAACACAAACAATTCCAACACCAACAGTTTCTGTACCAAAACCTTCTCAACCTAAAATTCATATCAAATAGTTTGTTCCACAAACACAATCTTCACAGAAACAACCATCAGAACAACAATCACAACAATCTGTACAACAACAATCATCTGAACAACCAGAAAAACAACAAGAATCTCAACCAGAAAAAGCCTCTGAAAATCAACCACCATCAAAATCATCTGAACCCATTGCACCTGTTACTTCTGAACCTACAAAAGTAACTTCTGCTCCCATTTCATCAGAACCAATCACCATTCCATCTGATTCACCCATCTCAGAACAACCATCCAAACCATCTGAAATTCCTTCAGAACAAACCAACACTTCTGAACCTCACATCCCTGAGACAAAAGTTCTTGATGTCACACCCTTTAAAACGGTGTTTCAAGTATCTTCTACCTCTTTTACGCCAACCACATCCTCTAACTCCTCAGAATCAGAACTCCACCAAGATTTTCTAATCTCTCCATCTGAAAAATACTCTGAGGTAAACCAACCTGAACCTTCTATACCTTCAAAAGCTTCCATTCCAGATCCTATTCCCACACCTACACCTACACCATCATCTGAGATTTTAATTCCCAATCCAAACCCAAGATCTTCTATATCTTGTGCCCAAGTATCATCTCTATTTCATAATCTGTCTTATGGTTTCAAACTGAAAGACTTTTATGACAGAGTTGAACCCTCTGATCCCATCAACCCTCTGAAACCAAAACCCACAATGACCCTTCCATCTATGATTCTTGATTACATTAAATCTATGTCATATGTAGGATCTTTAGCAACCATATCATGTTCTGCAAAATGTGATAAAGCTGTTGTTTCAGCTCTGCCAATTGCCTCTGATAACACTGTTGCATCTGATGCACCACCAAAATCTGCCTTCCATCCCTACTCGAATGAACCTTTTGATGTAGTTACCCTTCACACCAGAGCAAAACCTCATTTGCTTAATGCTTTAATCAGATTAAAAGAAAAAGCTCCTGAGATACCCTTCATTCCATATTATCCTCCTCTTCTGATCTCTATTCAGAAATCTCTTTTTCCACCAACTCCCCAACCTAAACCTGTAACTCTGGAAACTTTGTTACGTCCAAAGCCCAGACTTAATGTTAATCATTTATTTCAAACTTTTTTTGCAAGAAATACAGATGTATTTAGGTACTGTTCAGAAGAAATGCTCAACAACAATGGATGCCAAAGAATCTGACATCAACTGGAATGGATTCATCAACAGATTCAACTCTGTAGCTTCAAATCTGAAGAACGTCTGTTCTGATGATGTAAAGCTCAGATTTGCTGAGGCTGCAAGGACTCTATTCTGGACTGTCAACAAATCTGAACCTCTGCTTCTTTTAGATGCTCCTCCACCATCAACAGAATCTACTGAAAATGCATCTGAAGAGAATCAATTGGCTATGACTCTGGTAGACCCTTCTTCTACTTCCAATGCTCCAGACTCTACAGAACCAATGGAAATTGACTCTGTTCATGCTACAGAACCTAATCATACTTCTTCATCTGAGATAAAGAAAGAACATCCAGATTTTGAAGATAAGATTGCTGCTCTGGAAGCTGGACAGTCAGAGATCAAATCCTGGATGGCTAAGCGGGATAAGAAGTCTAAGGATATGACAGAATGGATGTCAAAGCAAGATGAAAAGAATGAAACTATGGCTAAGTGGATGTCCAAGCAAGAGCAATCATCCTCTGAGATTACAGATCTATTGAAGATGCTTTTGTCCAAACACTCTTATATTTTTTTTCATTCTAATGTTTTTGCATCTGTTGTTTGCATTTGTACTTTATTTGTTATATCTTCTGATGTTTGCCTATGTACTCTTGATCTGATCTTATGAATGAATCAAAGTTTTCTCCATTATATTATCTGATTTACTGTTTCCTTTTATTTGTCCTTTTAAAGTTTTTACTTTTTGCTTATGACAAAAAAGGGGGAGAAAATATAGATCTGAACTGTTTAATATAACTTCACCAGAATGAAACATCAGACATATCTATTCTATCTAACATTTAATCTGACTATTTCAGAACATTTGATAAGTACATTCTATAAAAGAAACTCTGAGTCTCTCAGATCATTTGTCTATTATCAAACTCTGAATCTTAAATCTGCAAGACATTCTGACCTTCAAATGTTATAAGAACAAACAAGATCTAACTCTGAAGGTTACTCAAGACAAAAGGGAAGTTTCTATTCCTTATTTGTATTTAACTCAGGGGGAGATTCATCATCTCAGGGGGAGCTATAATTCAAATATTTTCAATTAAACAAAATTTCTGATGCTTTTTGTCATCATCAAAAAGGGGGAGATTGTTAGAACACAGATTGTTTCTTAATAATATCTCTTTGTTTTGATGATAACTATTAGGAAATTTTGTAGTTAAGAATTATATACTCTAAAATTTGCTTGAGAGTTTTACTGCAGATTGAAATGAAATTAACACTCCAGAAGCAAATCTGAATTGTATACAAGAAGTTATCTAGACTCTGAAGCGCCAGATGCATTCTTTAGAAGATTCTGATTGCTGTTTACAGAAGATCCTGAGCGTAGTCTCCAGAAGGACCTGAAGCAAGAAGCTCCAGAAGATACTGAAGCAGAAGCTCCAGAAGAATCTGAAGCAAGAAGAAGCATCTGAAGCTAGTCAGAAGCATCTGAAGCTAAGAAGAATATTGTATGAAGAGTTTATCAAAGCATAGTTTCTACAGAAGTTTCTGAAAGTACTAAAGCTGCCAAGTACTGAAGTTCTGTGTCCAATATGCTCCGATGATCAACACGCTGAAAGCACACATGCTGCAGAAGACTCTGATACAGCAAAGTTCTGAACATCATTAGAAGACTCCGACTCAATCAGATTCTGATGAACTTGCTGAAAACTGAAGAAGAAATATTCAAAGAATATATCCGTTGGAGTAAATCAAACGTCTCTTTCCTCATTTGTGCTAGACACAAGAACACAGACAAAAAGGATTTTTCTGTGCTTTCTACTTCTAGGAAAGGTCATTTGATGTGAAGACAAAAAGGCTCAGACCTGTTTGGGACACTCTTCTCAACGTTCAGCTTCCTTGGATCAGCTGCCTATAAAAGGAAGACTCCACCAAATGCTTCAGTTAGACATTTTGCTGAAAAGAAATTATAACATTCAAACTCTCTTACTTTCATATTCATTCTTAGAATTATTTATAATTAAACTTAAGAGAAATATCACTGTTGTGATAAAAGCTTTTTAGAAGCATTCATACTCTTGTATTAGATTTACATTGATTGTAAAGGTTTTCCTTAAGAGGATTCAGTTGGAATCAGTAGCTCTTGAGAAGACTAAGAACAGTTGTTCTTAGGTGTTACTATTGTAATCTGTTTGATTAAATAGTGGATTAAGTCCTTGTTGAGAAAGGCAAATCACTCTAGGAAGGGTGGACTGGAGTAGTTATGTTCAACGAACCAGGATAAAAATAATTGTGTTTTAATTCTAAGATTTAATCTTTCATACTTATTCAACCCCCCTTCTAAGTATTATCTCACCTTCAAAAGCGTCTATTTTGGCTTGCATCATGTCTATAGAACTTATCTCATGTATTCCTCCTTGGGCTTCTTTCTTTTCCACCGTCGCTCCATCTATCCCCCATTGACAATGGTTTTGAGCCATATCCTCGATAAGAGCGCAAGCTTCAGGGTAAGGTTTATTCATCAAGGCACCACCTACAACTTTAAAATCGGTTTTCTTAAACATTAAAGATCCCTAATTGACTGAGTCAAGCGCTTTCGCTTCCTTGGAACAGTCAAAACAAACCAAATTTATCTAAAGGTTGGACGACTTTCGATCTTACCCAATAGATTTTATGTACAGAAAATAAGCGTTAAAATTTAAAACAACCCCTAAGTAATTCTATCGACAACCGTGTGGAATACTAATTGTAACTATAATCCTCGCATCCTAGCCCTTAAGATTTAGCCGGACATGGTAAATAAATGCGAGTAAATGAAGTGCGGGTAAGTAAATAAATAAAGTGCAGTGTGAGAAATAAAGGGTGCGGGAAATAAAGGGTGCGGGAAATAAAGGCGAGTAAATAAATAAAAGGCAATAAATAGACAGAAACCTACTCTAAATGAGAGGCTTTAAAATCTTGTACAACTGGAAGTAAAAAGACTGAAATAAAATGGCGGCAGGATTAACTTCTACCTAAGTGCCCCAAAATCGATTACAGACTCGATTACACAATATGGTAACCCCTCGATGTGAGAAGTTTGACACTTTACAATAGGTGAAATTTATGGCTTGAGTTCTGTTCTCTAAGCTTGGATGATTTGAAATGAAACAAAACTCTTCTATTTATAGTGGTAGGAAAGTACAGGTGAAGACATAAATTCCCCCCCAACTCCTTTTGGGAGGGAAATGGTCGTGTGAAGGTGGCGCCCGCCACATGAACTAGGGTGGAAAGGAGTGGGAAACGTGGCAGTTGTCAGCAGTTGGCTTCTATCCAATGTGTGGCATCCCCTATGGCGCCCGCCATGGTGGAACCCATGTGTACAATTCCTTAGAAAGTAGGTTTTTTAGCTCGTTTTTCTTCATTTGTTCTCGAGTAGCTTTGAAAATACAAAAACCTAAAAAAGAAACAAAACAAGGTCATAATACAAGAAAACAGAAATAAAATACTAAATAACGTGCGCGAAATCGAGTCAAATAAACAGTATATTTTAGGTCTATCAGGCTATCGAATTTTTCATTCAATGCATGATCTTTAAAAACTACCATCACCATTGAGTTCCTTGCGAAAAAATACACAATTTTATTTTTTGTTTCACTCAATTTCATTGAGTTTTGAGCAAGTTATGGTTGCTCTTGCAAATCTTCCTAATGTTGCCTTGCCTTAACTTAGTTTTTTTTACCTTTCCTTGCCTAGTTTGGTACCCTATTTTCAAAAGTGCATAACTTCCTTGATTTTTATCACATTGATGCAATTCTTTTTGAAAAATTCTCCTTGGTATGTCT
The DNA here is from genome assembly GCA_963859935.3 of Lathyrus sativus. Lineage (NCBI taxonomy): Eukaryota > Viridiplantae > Streptophyta > Magnoliopsida > Fabales > Fabaceae > Lathyrus > Lathyrus sativus. The sequence goes on along the minus strand of OZ012735.1, from coordinate 489,113,135 downwards.
AGTTTCAATTTGTGAAGAAAGAATTCAAGAATTGTTATTTTTGAAACACTTTAATTCACTTGAAAGACATGACCTTTTTTTAGGGTTTTTACTTGTTTTCATGAGTTTCCTTGACCTAGTACTTGAATTTTCTTGCATGATTGATCTTTTATGAATCACTTTTGAATGTTTAACATGTTTATGTGTTGGAAAACATTTGGTTCTTTGCTTTACCATGTATGTTCTTGCCTTTGTAAGTGTATGAACATGAAAACCATGCCTTGAAACTTTTTTATTAATTTGTAATATGTTTCTTGATGTTGTAACCTCTTGAACATGATCTTTTAACCTCTTATTACTTGTTTAGGTGTATTTTTAGAACCATAATGTGATTAGGGTTTGATTTTTGCCTTTGTAAATGCATGAATGTGAATGTATTACTTGGAACTTCTTTGTGAATCCTTGTATGCTTCTTGGTGTTGTAGCCTCATGAACTTGCCCCTCATACCCTATCTTGTTTGTTTATGTGTCTTGTTAGAACCATAACATGTTTAGGTTTCATTCTTACCTTGGTTCTTACCGTGAATCTTGTTCATCTTTCCCCTTGTGAAGTTTGAATCCATGCTTGAACTGTTGTCGTTCTTCTTGCTTATCCATGATTGATTGTCATCAATATGCCTTAAAAATCATTGAATGTTGTTACATTTATCTTTTTTTGATTCATATGCCAAGTTGTAACTTGTATTAATGATTTTTGATTGTTTACCATTGATGAACTTGTTGTTGTCACACATATTTCATGTTTACTTTTGTTGGTAGTTACCTTCATAATCTTTGAACTTTACCATGATAAGTAATGGTTTGACTTATGATTGATGCTTAAAATGTTTGGTCTTGTAAGAAACTTTATCACCATCCCCTTTTTGATGTTGTAACATCTTTGTTCGCCTTTGGTTGTAACCATTTGGTTTGATTCTTTCACTATTAAATACTTGGTTGTAACCTTGTTCTTTGCTTGATGTTGTTATATGCTTGCCCTAAAACTTTCTTGGTTGTTACCATGTTCTTTTATATTTTTATCATGTTTGAATGAATGCTTATGTATACTTTAACTTTGTTAAGTCTCCCCGTGTGATGGAACTTTTTAGTTCTCATCCAGTTGCCTTGTTTTCCCTTGTTCCAAAGGAAACTCTCTCTATTGACTTCACTGTCATAGATAGCTCATTACCCCTCCCCTTGACTTGGTTAAGTCATCAGATCCTTTACCTTAGTTAAGTTAGAACCTATGTCCATTATACTTTGCTTTAATTCTAAAGACCTGCCCCTTGTTAGGAGTATCCCTCAATTAGAACTTTAAGATAGAGTTTGTTAACTCTATGTAAGGATCATTGTCATGATTACTTACTCCCCTCCTGGCTTTTGTCAAAGTCAATCCCTTTGAGTTTTTAACTTAGATCTAGAGATTTTTGTTTGAAATCTACACAAACATTGTTATGTTTGTTCCCCTTGGAGTCTTGAACATAGTCAAGTATTCCTTAACCCTAGTGAAGAGAACTACGGTTGCTCTGATTCCATCCTAGTCAGGATACGTAGGCATAAGATGCGATATCTTTGCGAGCAAACTTAGAACTATCTTTAGGTCTTTACCTAGCCTTTACCCTAGCCCTTGATCCAATAACCCTAGCAAACAACTTAGATAACTTAGCATACATACACACAAAAGGTTCCTGTAGGATACTACAAATGTCTAGGATGTGAAATACCTACCTTAGTCATAACTAACCCCCGATCCCCAAATATTCAGTGCTGTTGTTATATCACGCAAAAGGTTTTTCTTTCCTTAACATTTCCTTTGGATAAATCAAAGTTCGATGGTAAATTTCAATGAACTAAGATTCGAGTTAATCAATAACCTGGCATTCGATTCTCACTACAACACATGCCATTGAATCAGAATAATTTTTTTCCGCAAAGGATCAAATCTAAGGGAGTTTTCTAACAAGAGAAAAGAATATCATGCAATATGACTCAACAACACATGTATGACTCAACCAAATACACAAACAGTAAAGAAAACAACTTAATGTAAAAGAACTAACTAGAAAAATAATAAAAAATGAAAAAAAAAATAAAACAAAAAAATAAAAAGTAAAGCGTTAAAGCTCCACCCCCACACTTGAACCAGACATTGTCCCTAATGTTTTAGTGTAAGGTGGAAAAAGGAGCGGATAAAACCTTGTAGATGGCTCAGTGTCGGCCTCGGCCTCTGTGACGTCTAATACCGCCTCTACTATGCAGGGGTGGGGTACATGCTGCATATAATCTCTCATGTTTGATACATCCATGCATAATCCGTTCATCTTCTAGATGAGGTCACCCATATTATGCTTGGTCATGTTAACATAGTCAAGCTGATGCTCTCGGATCTGGTGAATGGTGGCTATCATCTCCTCTTGCTGCCTCTGCATACTCCTGAGTAACAGGTCACGCTCCACGTCGATATCACTCCGATGTCTAAGCTCACACAGGACGTCATCTAGGGTGGTCCTGATAGCGGTGTAATCGTACTCCTCGCGGGAATGACGTATGGATGAGGTACCTGCAAAAGAGTCAATAAAACCATGTGCAGTGTGTGCATGGGTGTCGCTCACTGGAGCGTCACACTCCATATGCTCAATCTCCTCATATGTGTCGTTACCCACACCGGCCTGGGCATTAGCATTATCACCATGCTCAGGGGAATTAAGATCATAAATCCAGTTGCCTCTCACTCGTACATTAGTGTGTGTGGCGGAAGGCAAAGTGACTCCCCTTGTTCCTCTGTTACTCACCATCAGATAATACATGCCGTCAGGTTTGTTCTTAATCAGGTGCATACTACGACATGCATCTAGATCTAAAAACGGTATCTCGAGTGGCTGAAGCGTAGCCAGCTCAGCCCTCCAATACATGCGAGACCTCCTACCCTAACACTAACAAACTGAAAGTGCGCTAATAGGAATGGTGTAGGTTAACACGTGTCTGTGATAATGCACAGTAAATAAAGAAAAGGTCCTTAGAGTTCACCTTTCCATTGTTCTCCTGACCAAAAACGGTGTTAGCTAAAATACGGTGTAGGCACCGAATTTCCTGGTTATAAATAGCAGTGGCCTTTAAGCCTTCCCAATCAGCGGTGGCTTGGCCAGTGATCTGATGCCAAAAGCCAAGAGCATAGGCCTGCCAATCGCTCTCTAAAGACGCTTCGCAAGCAAAGCCATCTCCATGAGGGAACTAAAGTATATTGGCCATCTGTTCTTGATTAAAGGTGTAGTCTTTGTTGAACATTCTAAAATGGATCGTGCCTACAATGCATGAACAAAAATGAGGGTAATTTGAAAAAACGCGCAGAAGAGTTTTAAAAGTGAAACTGCCTCTCAGATTGATATGGCGACTGTGTTTTAGGCTAATGGCAAACGCCATTAGCTTAAAACGTTATACTTTCAAAAAACAGGCTAATGGTGAACACCATTAGCATATCAGCGAGCACGATCTATTTAAAACGCGTGAAAAAAACTCCAGGTTTAAAAATAGTGAAAAAAATTCATTTTTGTGGATATTAAGGCCAAATATTTGCTAGCGAAATGATTTTTTTTTGCGCATGGCCTTAGTAGGAATCATAGAAAGCAATTTAAATGAAAATAAATACAAGAGAAAAATAATTGAAGAATTTAACCAAGCTTGAAATAAAAATAAAACGGACTACCAAAAGGGAAATTACATTAACTGAAACATAATAAACTTGAAACATAGGTTCGCGTTGATAGCTCGACGATAATATAAACATAATCCAAAAATCAATAAAAAGAAGTCATGATGAAAATAAACATTCCTAACTAGAAAGCATATAAACATTCCTTCCCACACACTTAAACAAGGCAGTGACCTCACTGTCTAAGTGCAAGGTAGGAACAACAGACATCGGTACAATCAAACAACACTAGCCATTACGGCGTCTAAAATTAGGCTCGAAGAAATGTCTCATGGAATAAATCTGTTGGAACAAATGGTCGAACTTCTCGTTAAAAACATCCATAAATCCAAGAAAGTCTACACACAAAGTGGTGAGCTCTCCTCTAAGTGTAGAAATTTCCGTCCTGAGGGCGTCAGTTATAGCAGTATGATCAGCGGGAGGCTCTGCATGAATACCATAGGCGAATAAAGCAGCATCAGAGAAACTAGAATTTCTATTCTCATAAGTCTGAGGGGTATCAGGTGGATTGGGTGACTCACTCTGGCCCTCCAAATTGTATAGCCAATTATTCATGTTATGTACACTTGTCCTCTCATGGTTAGGTAGTGTAAAGTTATGTACCACTTGGTTATCAATAAGCAGCTCAAATTCTATTGGTCCTAGATTTGTAATGAAGCCATGGTTAAAAAAAGTTGATATGCATAAGACGTATACCTCATAAATCATGCAAACAGTTAATGGGGTATCTTAGGCCAATGGCAACAAAAATCATAGTAACCATTCCTCCTACGAGGATAGGTCCATGGGTCTTTTGGGTAATCCTGTCTAGGTTAGCTAACACGAATGTAGCAGCATTCACAGGTCTATCTTGGGAGACACATAACATGATAAATAGTTCGTCTCTAGATAATGATGTAATGTTTTCCTCTTTACCAAATAGTGTGTGGGCTAGGATTTTATGGAAGTATCGGATAACAGGGTTGTGGATGTTCTCGAAAAACATAGAATTAGGCTCGGGATGGTAGTTTCCGGTTATGCTACCCCAAAAAATTCAAGGTCAAGATCTGTAAAGGCATCTTCCTGAGCTATGGTAAACACATATGGGCCATTAGGGAATCCTAATAGGTCAACCATTTCACGGTGTATGAAACGGTACTTCGTCCCAAAAAGTTTGAAGGTAGTCAGACCCCTGTTAAATCCTAACCATCTATTAGGATCATAGAAAAAGGAACTCAGGAACTTAAGGGTTAGCCTACGATACGTGTTAAACCTCCTCCTCACAGCAACATTATCTCAACCTATCTGGCTAAGAAGATACATCACACTATCTTGGATCCCTAGGATGGTCATGGTGGGTCCGTCATGATAGATAGACAATTCCATATCTATCTGAGCTAATACTTCAAAACCTTGTTGTTGCACCCAAAAATTTGCCCAACCTTTTTCTAACTTGGTCTTTATTTCATTGCATTTCATATAGCATTAGCATTTGCAGAGGATTAAGGGAGATGTGCTTATCAAGAGGAGGTTAGAAAGCTTCTAAGCCTAATCAAGAGGTCTTATTCAAGCTATCAATGGCTTATCATCATCATAATAAAGTCAAAGCTCATTGAAGGAGTGGATGGTTAAGATTGGTGTATCTCCTATCCTAGAGGCCATGAGAAGATCATCAAATGATATTGAGTCCATGGTTATGGATGGAGGGTATTGTGGAAGCTTATTGAGCGCCTTGAGGGTCATTATGGAGCTTGTGCAAGTCATTATTCAAAGTGCAAGAAGCCACAGCCAAAGGTGGTGCAGTTAGGGTTCTCACCTGGTCAACCCTAAGTCAACAGTTGAATTAAAGGCAATTAAGACTCAATTCCAAGTCTTTGTGATCATAGGATGTTTTGTTGAGACACCTAAGAGATTATTCCAAGATTAATTCATCAATACTCAAGAGTGTGAGAAGTTGCTAAGCTAGGGTTTCTAAGCTTGTCAAGTGTAAAATCCCCTATTTAGTGCCTAACTTCAAGACCACATATCTCAAGATAGAAGTTTCATCTCATCTTGACACCAACATAAAATTTGTAGAGCATGTTCTTATCTTTCTTTTGAGTACTAGAAGTCATTCATCTGATTTCTAGAACTCAAGTTATGAAGCAGACAAGTTACAGGTCATCAGATGAATATGATTTTGGTCCTTGAAAGTCAACCAACTTCCAAGACATTTTTGACCTAGAAGAATGTCTCTCCTCACTTTTACCCAAACATGAAAGTTTTTCCTTATGATCTTAGCTTTCCCAAAAGTCCTAGAAATCCTCAAGCTGATTTGTGGAGCTCAAGATATGAAGCTTGTAAGGCAGGGGTATTTTGGGAAACTTTGATTATAAGCCACTTTTCATTATAGGTCAATTTCACCACTTTGCACAACTCAAATGGAAATCTTTCCAACTTCAAACTTGCTCCCAATAGGGTCATTTGCACTCTCAAACATCAAGGTACCATTGAATGGACTTGGATTGAAGAATTGGTGAAGGAAAATCCATGGAAAAGGCATTAAAGGCATAAAAATCAAATAAATTCATGATGAATCAATTTTGGTCATATGTGTGCATATTTGAGTCCAAAAAACAGTCTAAACACAATGCCAATTTTGTATTTGAGGTTTGAGGTCATCTCCATGAGATTTTTCTATGTGACTTCAAGCTTAAGTAACAATTGCAAATCATGCCATAGGATCAAAACAAGGGATAATTCTTGGCCATTGGATCACTATGCATAATGTGTGAGCTACCTGAGCTAAGTTTGAAGTTGTGCAAGCTCTGTTTTCATGGAGTTATGGAGTTTCAAGTGAGAGAATTTTGAACTTTCATTGGGCTTCTAGGGGCTGTAATTGGGCTTTTTCATCATCAATATCCATCATATATATTCTGAGGATCATGTACAAGCTCTCATAACTGAATTTGGAGCCATTTTCATCAAGAAAATAGTTATAGAAATTGAGAGAAGAGTGAGAATCATGTTTTCATATTCATCAAGATTCAAGCCAAATTGAGCATTCAAACAACTTTAGGAAGGATCAAGGATCATTTCTGGAAACTTTTCATCAAGCTTCACCACCATTTGAAGGCTCAGTGGAAGCACTCCACTAGGGTAATCTATCTCTCAAAATTCCTCTCTGTTTAGGAAGAATTTACATGCCATTCTCATGTATTTGTGATTCTCATGCTTAGTAGATGGATTTAGGATTAATTTAAGGCCTGATTGTGACAATTCTTGATGACACCATGGATCTTGTAGCTTGCGATTAGGCTTAGATAGAGACAATTAGGGAAAACAAACCGTGGTTCTTGATCAATGTGATGAGGCGAGTTGATTGATGCCAAGAATTTTGAGTTTCATGGAATTTTGAAATTGGCCGTAGTTGCAGACCAAACGGAGAAGACGACCGGAGTCGTCGTGCTCCGCCGTCTGGTCTTCTCCCTCCTTTTCTCATGTTTGAACTCACCAGAGCCACGTGTGCCTTTTTGATCCATTAGATGAGATGACTAAATGATCCAACTGCCTAGAACATGACTCATTGTGTGCTCTCTTTGACTCATCACACCTGATCCCTCAAAGCGCTGTGTTTCACTTAAATGCACCTTTGGACTGGGCTTTCCTTTTCTATCCACACCCCCTGCACCTTAAGCCCAGGGAAACCAACGCTAGTGGATTGCTATTTGTACCACAACATTTTCCATTTAATTTCTTTTTCTTTTATCTTCTTTTATTAATTCTGTTTGCATTTAATTCGTGAAAAAATACTTTTAATGCATCAAAAATATATAAAAAATACTTTTGCAAATTTTAACATGTAATCTAATTTTAAATATTTTTGGATTAATTTTTCATTCATTTTTCAATTTAGTTTTGCATTGTCTTTTTAATGTGTTCTTAAAAATTGAAAATTGCATATCACCACTTCTTGATTTTATTTCTTGCTCAAACCTTCAAATAAATTCTTGAAATATCTTGCACATGACCTTGATACCTTAATTATTTTTTGTGTATTTTTGTTCTTTATTTTTAATAATATTTGGGTAGGTTTTGGATTAAATCTTTAGAACCCTTCCCTCTTGCCTAGCTCATAGGACACCTCTAGAGTTTGCCCTCTGTTGGCATAGTTAGGTTAGGACTTAGGCTCCCTTATTTTGACCCCTTGTTCCTAACACCATAGAGGTCTCTTGTCTTTTTATTTGAGATTTTTAGGTTTCATTCTCTATTTTTAAGGCATTTTGCATTCTGGCCTTCATTTGTGTGGTTTCCACTTCACCACTTGCCTAGTTTGCATTTTGTTTGAACTTTTTGCAATGCATGTGCATCTAAACCTTGCATATTCATATCCTAGACATATTGAGCCACTTGTGTGATAATTCTTAGGCCAATATCATGTTCCTAACTTGTTCCTAACTTAGGCTTCTTTTAGGACCTTTCCTTTAGTCTTTTCCATAAGAACCCCTTGAGTGGCTTCCATCTTTACATGATTCTTTCTCCACTTCTTCTTCCTCTAATTCCTCATTTTCCTATGATATTAGGATCCTTCTTATGAGAGCCTAGTTCTTCCCTTGGAAGAGCTAAAGGCGTTCCATAAAGAAGTTGAATCATTGAGGATACCTTGAATGTGATAAGATTGGTGGAGTGTCATAGTGAGTTCCTTTTGTCATCATTGTGTATCCCTTTCTTATCCTCCTCATTCTTTACTCGTGTCCTACCATCTTAGGATCCTTCTTGTGAGAGCCTAGTTCTTCCCTTGGAAGAACTAAAGGAATTCCATGAGGAGTTGAGCCTTTGAGGGCTCAAGTACTTTGTACACACTTTCTTTCCTATTAGTCCTATGATCTTAGGATCCCACTTGTGAGAGCCTAGTTCTTCCTTTGGAAGAACTAAAGGCATTCCATGAGTGGTAGAACCTTTGAGGACCATCCATGTGTGATGAGTTTGGTTAAGTGTCATAGTGAATTCCTTAGGTTTCACTTTGCTTCCCATCATCATTCTCCTCATTCCTTCCTATCTGTCCTACAATCTTAGGATCCTTCTTGTGAGAGCTTAGTTCTTCCCTTGGAAGAACTAAAGGCATTCCATAGGAAGTTGAACTTTTGTGGACTCTTGTGTTTTTACACATTGAACTTGATAAGTTTGGTTCTCGCTCTGTTTTCCCTCATCTTGTTTATCCTCTCTTTTTTATATTGTTTGATTTGATGCATTAGGATAGTAGTGCATGTGTAGGCATTCTTTTTCATAAGTCCATGTTTGCATCTAAAGGTTGAGGTTTTCCTCCCTTTGCTTGGATGTTGTTTTTCCTTTTTCTCTTGTTTACATTAAAGGTTGAGGTGTCCTCCCTTTGCTTGTAATGTTGCATTGCATGTGCATTCATTCACATTCTCATTTCAATTCAAGTATTGTATGTTGTTTCTTTACTTTCCATTGCCATGTTCCTTTAGGAATTCTCACTTCCTTGTTTAAGGATAGTGATGATAGACCCTGGGTGCTAATCCTTTGCATGATAACAATAGGATAGATTTTCCTTCTAACTCAACCTTAGGGCCATAATTCATGATAACATTAGGATTGGTTAGTCCCCTCTAGAGTCCTTTCTCTCTTCTCATCTTCAAACAATAATAAAACACCTAATAAAGGCTATTGAGTATTGTACGTTACGAGCCTTAAGCTACTTAGGAAATGGTTGTTGAGGGGCTTCCTCTTAATAACCAGAATGTTTAATGTGGTACCCTTTGTGTGACATGCAACGCATTCACTCCTGGGTCATAGTCTCTAGTGCAGTATGAATTACAAACATTCATTCAAAACACTTCTCATAAAAGACTTCAAAACAAACAGTCAAACTTCCTTTTGCCTTTGGGGCTCAGTTAATCAGGAAAATATTTTCAGATAAAAGAGTGTTGTTAACTCTTAGTTCTATTGCAAACGGTAACACCTAAGTCTCCAATGGTCGAGCTGCACACACCTAACTGCTGGAACTATTTGTTAACCCTACTCGGGTAAAAAACAGTTGAACAAACCGGTGTTCTTATTTTCCCGAACTACGTCTGCTCTGATCTCTCATACCATTTGAGAGTATGTAGGCACGAGACACGATGTCTTGGCGAGCAACCTTTTCCCACCGTTCACCTGTAGTTAGTCGAACTACGTTGACTCTGACTTTCCCACTGCACGAGGGAATACATAGGCTCGGAGTTGCGGCGCTCTGTCGAGTCACTTTTCTTTTCTTTTGTCCCAGACCTTTAGTTAGATAGTTTCAATCACCCTTTTAGATAGACAATCAAGCGTGGATCCCGTTGAGTACGATGGACGTGAGGGGTGCTAATACCTTCCCCTTGCGTAATCGACTCCCGAACCCGAGATTTGGCTGCGATGACCAATCTTATCCCTTTTCGTCAGGTTTTCTCTGCTCGTTTCCTTTCCCTCCGTTGGGATAAATAACGAACGGTGGCGACTCTTCTGTCATTGTCGGCACCTATTTTCGCAGTAGCGACAGCTGGCGACTTTGCTGGGGACTCCAACGGTTCCCTATGCGAGTCAATCCTAACGCTTGTTTGTTTATCTTTTGGGTTTGTACATACGTGTTTTACTTTATTTACTTCCGCACTTTATTTTCCCGCATTTATTTTCAGCATTATATATCATTATTGTTGTGTTGTGGGGAGGGAAGTTTTGATGAGTGATAAGCCAGACCCAGGCTTGAGTGCAAACATAACATTAGTAGTGGAGGGCGTGCATGCTTTGCAATGTATTAGTTCCCCATGAAATTCACGCTCATTCGAGATTCTCTTTGATAATTTCCTTTCCAGCCCTTTGGGCTTGAGGGGATTTTGGATCTGAGAGTTGTCGACTCTAGGGACCGATCATTTGTGATTCAGCTAAGTGAGGCCTATTCGGGAGATGATGATGCCAAACCAGAGATGGTGAACGTATCATCATTTTCTTGAAAGTATGTGACGCTGATGAACGCATAGGATGTCGAACCTTATCAGTGGATAGGTCCATACCTGTGAGAGGGATTGGGTCATGCAGGAAGCCTTAACCTTCAGATTACCCGGTTTTCTCTACATTATGAATCTGAGTTATTGGTATCAGTTGGTTCTTATTATTAGAGTTGTGCTATTGTTCATGTCAAAGCGAAGTGTCGGTTCTTCTCAAGCTACAACACATCAATCTTGATCCCCTGCTGCATGTTGGCATTGTTGCATTTTGCATTTTCATCTGCATCTCATTAACATGTATTTATGTTGCAGGTGCATATTTCCTCCCTTGATTCTAGTGAGTGCTCTTTGCTTCGGACATGGAACCATTGAAGAAAATAGTTGCCTATAAGCTTCCTACTCCAGACATTACTCCTCTGCTCAGTTTGACTGCTTTGGTTGACAAAGCAATAATGGAAGACTTCAGAAAATCTTATGGGAAATTGCTCAGTTTTGTTTGCAAGCCTTCGGCGTACGAGATGAATGGTTTGTATGCTCTGCTGCAATTCTATGACCCGCAGCTGAGATGTTTCACATTTCTTGACTATGTCCTAGCACCTACCTTGGAAGAGTATTCTACCATGTTAGATGTGCCTATCCTAAATCAGATGTCGTTCTTCCATACAGACGCTAAGCCTAATCTGGCTAAGCTTTCTGCAGCACTATATCTGGACGCCTCAGAAATAGAAGGAAATCTGACTAAATGGAATGGTGTGCCTGGTTTCTCTTTGCAGTTCCTCGTTGAGAAGGCTCAACAGTGCGCTAAAGATGAATGTTGGATCGTATTCAATGCCATTCCAGCCCTCTGTGTCTACGGCATCATTCTGTTTCCAAATATGCCGGAGTTCGTAGATTAAAACACATTTCATATCTTTGCCTCGGGGAATCCAATACCCACACTGCTCGGTGACATTTATCACTCGGTTCAATACAAGAATGAGAACCGAAGAGGGAAAAATGTGTCCTGTTGTGTTCCCTTATTGTACAGATGGTTTTCCAGTCATATGCCCAAGAATGGTCCCTTCATTACTTCTGCAGGTACATTGGAGTGGTCAGAATGTCTGGTGGGTTTGTCAACTGATAACATCACTTGGTTTGATAGGAATATGCTTGGTATGGAAGTCATCTATAGCTGCAGTGGTTTTCCCAACGTTCTTCTAATTGGAAGAAAGGGGTGTCTTAACTACAATCCGTCATTGTTGGTTAGGCAGTTTAGTTATGCATTAAGAGATCCTCCCAAGGAAGAAGAGGTACAGGAATCTCTGTACTTCACCGGGTTGTTGGAAGGTGTAAGTTATCTTGATTGGCTGCATTTTGTGGCAAAACTTTAGTGTGTGCTTGTATGTCATACTAAATGTTAGGACATACTTAATGATGTGTGTGCAGGGTAAGTGTTAAGTGCAAATTTTACCTATTTTTGTATATAAGTTTTGTTGCACTTAACGTTACTTTATGTTAAAATCGTTCGAATAAACCCCGCTTTGTTTATAAATGCGTTTACTTTACGTTATAGTGTATATATTATGTTTTCCTGTAAATATCATTGAGTTTAATTGAATTTCATTCATTTTTGTAGGTAATAAATCATTGATGTTGGAGCATTGTTAGATAGAGCATTGAATAAGCTTTCCAACGCTTCGAACCGGGCGAAAAACGGAGTTACGGTTAAAAAGTTATGGTCGAAACAAGTTGGTTTGCTGTCATGTTCGCCGAAGTTCGCCAGGCGAACCGAAAGTTCAAAAACGCGTGAAAAACACTGTTTTTACAGAAGCAAAAGTTGTATATGTTCGCCAGGCGAATGGGACTTCGCCAGGCGAATACTGGGACCCATTTTTGTCTATTTAAGTGACTTTTCAGCATTTTTTAGGGCATGTTGTTTGGGAACTTTTTACCCCAACTTCATCAAACACATTCTTGAGTAGATTTAGCTTAGAAACAACATTGGAAGGTGCATCTTGACGATTCGGAGTCGAATCCACTTCAATCGGAGTTGACAGACCGTGAGATTTGTGTTCTTCTTCCTTTCTCTCTATGTATATTTCATTTGTTGGGGTTTTGTATGTAAGTTTATCTTGATTGTATGTATATTTATAGATCTTTGTATAAAATCTCTTTTACAACTCTTTATCGATGGTTATCTTGATTTTTTACTTAATGGGTTTGGATTGTGATAGACATATACTGTTCAAACTCGATCTTAGATGAACATCTATTAGATTCTAAATGCTAGAGATAGATTTAGGACTAATATTCACGTGGGTATCGATTCTTAATGCTTCGTGTTGTCGATTTGTGTGAGAGATCAACAATGAGATGATACGTTTGATCTCTCGACTTTGTGTTAGAGATAAACTCTGTTGTGAGCGATACGTGATGATATTGACGAGTGAATTAGGTTGCGTGCATTTGATCCATATATTTTTTAGTACATGATAGGTAAAACGAAATACAACTCCGGACGAGTTTTCTCATTTCTTAAGAATGTACTTATTTTCTTGTTTTATGTTTTTCCTTTTGAATTTTTTATCCCAAACCATTCAAACCCAAGCGTAGAGACGTAGAGATTGTCGAACGACATTCTTTCCCTCACACTAATCCCTGTGGAGACGATAAATCCCGGAGGAAATTCTTCCGAAAATAATATTTTTGCTTGCTGCTTTACCGCTTCAACAAAATGGCACCGTTGCCGGGGATTGGTTATGATATTGAGTCGCATTGCGATAGTTTCTATATTTCTAAGCTTTGCACATAATTGTATATATATGCTTGTATAGATACTTGTTTTGCTTTTGTCTTCCAGTATGTTTGTTTAAGTGTTGTATATATTTTGTTCTCGTAACATTTGTTTAAGTGGTTGGTTAGGACACTTGCTTTTGGTTTGCGCAGTGAGACATCACATGGCATGAAGGAAGGAAGTTACTACCTAAGCACAATAAAGGCGTCGAGCTTACGACGTAAAACAAGCATGTTTTTTCCATTTTTGTTTCGTTATTACTTTTTCCTTCTAGCTTAGGTAGTGTGGTGAACATTCATTAAACAAGTTGTTCTCGGATTATTCGTAAAATTCTCAAATCTTCACTTTACAACTTGTTTAATCCATTTTCACCCGGTATTTTATTGTTGTTTGGACTCAAATTTTTGTTTGGTAGCTTGAGGTATTTTAGGTGATTTTCCAAGTTTGAGTGTTTCAACTTGCGAATGCGTGGTAATGATAGTGTTTAAAGTTTTGTACACATTCAAGGTATGTGTTTATCGCTTTCTAGGCTTTAGCATATTCATGATACTTAGACTTTTTACAATTTCCATGCCATTCATTCTTTTGTATACTTGTTCATTTTGTGAATCACTTTAGTTCCCACCTTTTTGTGAGGAAGCCTTTCGTTGTTCATATATGCTCGGAGTACCAATATTCTTGTTTTAACTGGATTTTATTATGCTTAATCTTTTGTTTGTGTTGATTATATGAAAGCATGAAAAGGATTAAGGCACTTGTTTCATTTTGAGCACAACTACCTAGCCAAATAGTCAATTCACCTTGTGAGTGTGTGATCATTTGTAACCCCTTTGAGCCTTTGGTCATTATCCATGTTGTTTGAGTTTTATTCTTGTCTATGAGTATCAAATTCATTTTTTGTGTGGATCTTGATTGTTGTTTTTTCTTGAGCCCTCAACTTTGTGTTGTTGTATGAATTTTTACCTTGCCTTAGAAAGTAGGGAGTATTCACATGATGATGTGGTTGAATTCAAGTTGGGGAAATGATGATCGTTCACTTGTGTTGTTGATTGCTATGAGGTTGAAAAATAGAAAAGAAAAGAAAAATGAGAAAAATATGAAAAAGAAAAGAAAAGAAAAGAAAAGAAAAATTGAAAAAGCTTAGAAAAAGATAAACAAAAAGAGTAGAATAATGTTGTGCTAATAAGTTCTATGTGTTTGGTATAACACTTGGGATTCTGGAAGAAGTTTGATTGGAATTTTGGTGTTTGAAACTTTGTGAGTTTATCACTCCCTTAGGTTTAGGCAAGTTTTTGTTTCGATTAGCTTTAGGAATTATCCCTTGTTTGTTCACCCGACCACATTACAACCCTGAAAGTCCTTTTGATTCTTGCTTTTGTGTTTTCAACATGATTTTTGGATGATTGCATAATTTAGTCTTTTGTTTGCAAGATTATTGTGTGAGTGAAAAAATCCCTCATTTTGTGTTTTTCATCTACCGATGATTGTTTTTGCTAGGTGTGATTCACGTTTGAGCTTGTGTTGTTTTAGAATGTTTGGCATGACTTTTGTATTTAGCATTTGTTTTGTGATTATGTTATCGTTGAAGTTTAGTGGTAAGTATTCACTTTGCGTGTATCAATTTTTGATTGAACCATTGCATTTGTTTTCCGTTTGTCAAAACTTGTTGTTACGTGATTTCCTAGATTTCGCTTTTGTTCCTTTAGTTGTCGACTTTGTTTGAGGACAAACAATTAGGTAAGTTGGGGAGAGTTGTTAAGTGCAAATTTTACCTATTTTTGTATATAAGTTTTGTTGCACTTAACGTTACTTTATGTTAAAATCGTTCGAATAAACCCCGCTTTGTTTATAAATGCGTTTACTTTACGTTATAGTGTATATATTATGTTTTCCCGTAAATATCATTGAGTTTAATTGAATTTCATTCATTTTTGTAGGTAATAAAGCATTGATGTTGGAGCATTGTTAGATAGAGCATTGAATAAGCTTTCCAACGCTTCGAACCGGGCGAAAAACGGAGTTACGGTTAAAAAGTTATGGTCGAAACAAGTTGGTTTGCTGTCATGTTCGCCAAAGTTCGCCAGGCGAATGTTCGCCAGGCGAACAAAAGTTCGCCAGGTGAACCGAAAGTTCAAAAACGCGTGAAAAACACTGTTTTTACAGAAGCAAAAGTTGTATATGTTCGCCAGGAGAATGGGACTTCGCCAGGCGAATACTGGGACCCATTTTTGTCTATTTAAGTGACTTTTCAGCATTTTTTAGGGCATGTTGTTTGGGAACTTTTTACCCCAACTTCATCAAACACATTCTTGAGTAGATTTAGCTTAGAAACAACATTGGAAGGTGCATCTTGACGATTCGGAGTCGAATCCACTTCAATCGGAGTTGACAGACCGTGAGATTTGTGTTCTTCTTCCTTTCTCTCTATGTATATTTCATTTGTTGGGGTTTTGTATGTAAGTTTATCTTGATTGTATGTATATTTATGGATCTTTGTATAAAATCTCTTTTACAACTCTTTATCGATGGTTATCTTGATTTTTTACTTAATGGGTTTGGATTGTGATAGACATATACTGTTCGAACTCGATCTTAGATGAACATCTATTAGATTCTAAATGCTAGAGATAGATTTAGGACTAATATTCACGTGGGTATCGATTCTTAATGCTCCGTGTTGTCGATTTGTGTGAGAGATCAACAATGAGACGATACGGTTGATCTCTCGACTTTGTGTTAGAGATAAACTCTGTTGTGAGCGATACGTGATGATATTGACGAGTGAATTAGGTTGCGTGCATTTGATCCATATATTTTTTAGTACATGATAGGTAAAACGAAATACAACTCCGGACGAGTTTTCTCATTTCTTAAGAATGTACTTATTTTCTTGTTTTATGTTTTTCCTTTTGAATTTTTTATCCCAAACCATTCAAACCCAAGCTTAGAGACGTAGAGATTGTCGAACGACATTCTTTCCCTCACACTAATCCCTGTGGAGACGATAAATCCCGGAGGAAATTCTTCCGAAAATAATATTTTTGCTTGCTGCTTTACCGCTTCAACAGTAAGTTAACTATAAGTTAACTTAGTTAAGCTGAATGTCATACAGAATGTCATAACATTAAATGTATGACATCCAGTGGGCAAGGTTGTTTTCTGGTATCTATAAACTAGGAAATATAATAAATGCTCAAGCTGGATATTAGGAGACTTTCTAGAAGCCCTAGACGAACTAGAAGATCCCTGAATTAAGTGGCAAGTGTGCAGATATTTGAGAATAGGTTTTGTTATGGATAAAACCTAATTAATGCACCAAGGCCCAAAAGGACTGACAGGTGCTATAAAGATCAGAAGATGCAATCCTGATGAGCAGCACTTGACAGAAGAAGAATATAGAGTGCAGATTGCAGAGTCCTTGTAAGTGAAGAAGGCTAGTCTTCACGTGTGAATTCTGTCTAGGAACACTTGTAATCCAAGCAATTGTCTGGTGGATGATTTGCATTGGATAGGTAGATTCTAGGTTGTGTCTCACTCGAAGCTTTGAAGCAAGAGTGTGTGAGTTCCTTGATCAAAGTTGTGAAGCAAGATCAAGGTGTGTATGAAGTGTCTCTTCATATTGTCTTTTGTAATTGTTTAAAATCACTGTTGTGTGATTGAGGGGGAGTGAATGGGTATACTCAGGTATAGAGTGTATCTAGGTTGAAGTGTCATTGGGTATACATTAAGTGAGGAGTGTAAACTAGAGGTTTAACTCTAAATTGATTCTACTAATAGTGAATTTGCTCCCTGGCTTGGTAGCCCCCAGATGTAAGTGTTGTTGACACTAAACTGGGTAAACAATTGCTGTGTTATTTACTACTTTTATTATCGCTGAGTATTAGCTGTTAAGTAGCAGATGTCACAGTGGATGTTATAACTTTGGGAATAACATCCATCGTGTGCTTGCCAGAATTTTCAATTGGCATCAGAGCAGGCACCCCGCCTGTTTAAATCTGGGTGAGATCTAGGGAAAACAAATTATGGTACTATGGATAAAGATATAGGCTTCACTAATAGACCTCCAATTCTGGATGGATCTAATTATGATTATTGGAAACCAAGGATGATTGCATTCTTGAAATCTATAGACAACAAGGCTTGGAGAGATGTGAATTCAGGCTGGAAACATCCTGTGAAAACTGACAAGGATGGAGTAGATGTGTTGATTCCTGAAGAGGAATGGAACAAAGAGCAAGAGGCCTTAGCTCTTGGGAACTCTAAAGCATTGAATGCTCTCTTCAATGGTATAGACAAAAACATATTTAGACTGGTGCACCACTGTAAACTAGCAAAGGATGTTTGGGACACTCTCAGAACTACTCATGAAGGAACCTCCAAGGTCAAAATGTCAAGACTTCAAATGCTGACCACCAAATTTGAAGGTCTAAGAATGAAGGAAGATGAGACCATTCATGAGTTTTACATGAATGTTCTTGAACTTGCAAACACATCAGGAGCTCCGGGAGAAAAGATGACTGAAGAGAAGCTTGTAAGGAAAATTCTCAGGTCCCTACCTAAAAGGTTTGCTATGAAAGTAACAACCATTGAAGAAGCCCAAGACATATGCCACATAAAAGTGGATGAACTCATTGGTTCCCTTCAAACCTTTGAAATGGGAATAAGTGATCAGGCTGTGGAGATAAAGAACAAAAGCATAGCTCTTGTCTCAAACACAACTGATACAGTTGGTGAAAAGGAGGAGAGTCTGTCTGAAGCAATTGCCTTGCTTGGAAGACAGTTCAACAAACTAGTCAAAAAGATAGATGCTAGGTCTAAACCTTATACCAGAAGCATGCCTTTTGATAAAGAGAAATCTGAAGATAAAGACAGCCAAAGTAGAGGAGTACAGTGCCATGAGTGTGAGGGATATAGACACATTAGAAAGGAATGTCCCACATATCTCAAAAAGAAGGGAAAAGGCTTAACAGTCACTTGGTCTGATGAAGATTCTGAGAGTGGATCAGAAGATGAGTCTGCAAAACATGTCACTGCTATGAACAGTGTATGTGTATCTGATGGTGACTCCAGTGAAGGTGAGCTAACTTATGATGAACTAGCGAAATCATATAAGAAGCTGTCCATCAGAAGCATTGAATTGTATTAGCAAGGAAAGCACCAAAAGAAGTGCATAATGGAATTGGAGGCTGAGAAGATAGAGCAACTAGCAACAATAGACTCACTCAAAAGTGAGGTCAACTTGTTAGAATCCAAAATGGAGCAGATGGCAAAATCTATAAGGATGCTAAATCTTGGGACGGACACTATAGAAGAGATTCTGCAGAGTGGTCAGAACTCAGGAAATAGGTATGGACTGGGATTTGTTGATAGACAGAATCTTGTTTTGAAACTCAAGAGATTACCACCTGAGAAGGAGAATGTCACAACATCCTCCACACAGAAATTAGAATCAAGTCAAGAGAAAATTCCAAGGGCATATATGCTACCACTGTGGAAAACTTGGGCATATTAAAGTTGTATGCTTTTGGCTGCATGGATTCCCTAGCCAATGAAAAACCAAACATGGTACGCATGGCAAAAGGCAACATCATGGAAAATGGCAACATCAAGTCAAGAAACAATATCATGCTAAACCCAAGAATGATATTCCCTACAAGAAAAGACAGTGGGTTGCAAAGACCGTGGCATTAATAGCTCACACTTCTCCAAGGATGCCTACCAATGAAGATTGGTACTTTGATAGTGGTTGCTCCATACATATGACTGGAATTAAGGATCACTTGATTAAACTCAAACCTCATTCATCTAGTCATGTAACCTTTGGTGATGGAGCTAGAGGAGAAATCACAGGTGTTGGACAACTTGACAGTCTTAAAGTTCCAAAATTGAAGGATGTATTGCTGGTTAAAGGACTGACTGTCAATCTAATAAGCATAAGTCAGCTATGTGATCAAGGTCTAAAGGTCCAATTTTCCAAAGATAAGTGTGTGGTCAGAAATGAAGAAGGTAAGGAAGTGATGAGGGAATCTAGATCCAAGAATAATTGTTACTTATGGGAGCCCAGAAGTAACCTACCTAAATTGGTCAATAAAGAAAAAAAGAATCAAATGTGCTTGGATAAAGGCAGACATTCGCTAAGAATGAAGAAAACCACAGCCAAAGAGTCAGGAAGAGGTACTTCAAAGTTCCCTCCAAATGGGAGAACATGATATGATGAATGTGAGGACAGTAGGCAAGTCAAGATAGTTTTGCACCCCAAATTTTGACCCCTTAGATCCTCATCATCATTGTAGGATCATGTTCATTTGATTAACTAACCTTAACCCATTTCAAGTTTATCTTTGTTAAGATGCAGATGAATTAGGGTTCCGTACCGTCAAAATCAAGATTTGGGTGGTCTGATCAATCAATGTTTTGGATTGATTCAACTTCAAATAAGTCTCTACATCATCAAGAATACAACATTGAATCAATTATGGATTCAATTTGAGGTGGTCACCCAGAAATTGAGTACAGTGCAGTTCAAGACGCCCGATTAGGGTTTTCCGATAAGGAAAAGTCAATTGTAGTTTGACCTTTGGTTTAAAGAGTATTTCAATGGTGGGATTTTTATCCATTAAGCTCCTATGGCTTAGTAAAGTCCATTCAAAGAGTTTCAAGTCCTCAGGATGTCCGGATCATCGACAGTCGACTCGGTAGTCACCGATTGATCGAACGTTTGACCGAAAAGTCAACTCTTCAACAATAAGGAATTTGACTTCAAGGTGTGAATAAAAAATGTTCCTTATATCATATTACACCTCTCCAAAAAATTTCATGACCATTGGATCAAGGGTTAAGAAGTAATTGCAAAAATCGGGAATTAAGGTTTCAAAAGGGGCAAGACCATAACTCCTCAACCACACATCCAATTGAAGTGGTTCAAAGCTCATTGGAAAGCTCTTGGCAAATCCTACAATAGCCTCAAAGTGGTACATGATCAAAAAATGCATAGAATTGGAGTTATGACAATATTCATTTTAGGATGGAAAATAACCTAGAAAAATTCTAAGTTATTTAGCACTTTTAAGTGATTTTTCAGCAACTTGTAAGGGTTTTTCAACCTAGTTCCATCAAGAATTTGAAAATTCCCAAAACATGAAAGTTGTAGAGATACCTAAGGGCTTTCCAAATTGTGGTAGAACTCCTCAATAGCATGTGTGAGCAGGAAGTTATGCACTATAGAAGTTAGGGTTGTCAACACTTGAGACCACACTCCAACACTTCCCAAAAATCAATTTTTCACAAATTGAGATCTCCTCAGCCCTAGGATCATGATTCAATATAATATTCAGATGTGTAGAGGAAAGGAAATGCAGGAAATGTAAGGTTTGGAGAGAGAGAGAGAGAGAGAGAGAGAGAGAGAGAGAGAGAGAGAGAGAGAGAGAGAGAGAGAGAGAGAGAGAGAGAGAGAGAGAGGCAACCTGCAACTTGTGCAATATAATATTCAAATGTAAGAAGGAGAGAGAAACTTTTCATGCCAAAACTGTTGCAGTTGGCTCACCATACCTTCATAGCTCACCTCAGTCACTTCATGTCCATCTCCACTTGATTTTTTTGATCTTCTTTGGTCCATGGAGCTGGAGGGAAGAGATTTTGCAAAGATTCATTTGAAAAACTTCATGAAAATCCCTCCAAAAATGGAAAAGTACCAAGCTGCCCTCACTCTCATTGGCTATAAATAGAGGCCTCTTCCATGAGTTTAGACACACCAGAGCAATCTCAAAAAAACGGAGAAAACATAGCTCTCATTCTCCTCTCATTCCTCAAGAATTTCAAAAAATCTCAAAGTCACCATTTTCACCAAAAAGCAGTCTTGAGCAAAACTATGCTCAAGACTAGTTCTATCA
This sequence comes from Lathyrus sativus, assembly GCA_963859935.3. Taxonomy (NCBI): domain Eukaryota; kingdom Viridiplantae; phylum Streptophyta; class Magnoliopsida; order Fabales; family Fabaceae; genus Lathyrus; species Lathyrus sativus. The sequence continues at coordinate 489,091,799 of OZ012735.1, read as the reverse complement.
TTTCCAAGCCTCTAAAAATCATCCACACAATCCCTAAATATGGTATAGAAGGTGTCTATACCCTCAAATCTCTCAAAATTACCATTTTGCAAAAAGTCAACTTTCACACCAAGAAAGTTTGACCACCATACTCAAAACTTGCCAAATCCTTGCATAGGCTTGTTCTTGTTGTTCTAACCATCCACACACCTCACATATGTCATATTACAACTGTCCAAAGCATTGAAAATCAGCTGGGAATTACCTAACTCCAACTGTCTTGAAGTTTGGTTTTGTTGCTTTGAGAGGAAGTAAGTTTCATCTCATTGTAAAGGAAGGATTATCTCTGGGTTTCTAAGCTTTTTAGCTTGTTCAAGGCTGGTCAACAAGAGGTATGTGATATTATAGCTATCTATAAATCATACGTTGTCATGTATTGTCATTTTGTGGTGATTTGTGTGAAAACATACCATGGCTGCCCTATTGTGCTTCTTTGTCAAGAATCCTAGTTTTATGATCATAATGCTTATTTTGTCAAATATATTGTCATTTGTAAATGATATGTGGATGACAGATTGCAAGTTTGTCCCTTATTATCATGTTTAGACTTATGTGTGAGTTTTTGGTCATTTGGTAGATTTAGGATCCAACCTTGAAAAAGTGATATGCTTGCCCTAGAACTATAAACCTAGCTCATTAGTGAGATATGTAGATGACTTGTAAGTTGCTCATAGATCCCCCTTGCCCTTGATCATGTGTGAATCAACGTGGCCTTTTGTTTTCATTATGATGATTTCATGTTTGTCTTGCCTATCATTGCTTTGAAGTGGTTCTTAAGTGGTTATACTTGTTATTCCTCGTGCCTCAAGTCTTTGGTCAATGTTTGATTTTGTTCATAATGCTTGTGTTGGTGGATGAAGCTTAGTCATTAGGGCTGTCTTGTGAGACATGTTTGGTTTTGCTGTCCAATTTTGTTTAATATGTCATTTTTGGCTTGGTGTGCTTTTGCTTGACTCTATGTTTAGAGACTCACTTATTTACCTATTTCAAGAATGTGCATGATGTTGTTGTGCTCAAAATCTGTCTAAATGTTCAAGCTGCCTTACCATGCCTCTCTTGCATTTTTCTTCAAAATATCATAAGACCAAATATATCACTTTCTGTTTCAAGCATTTTTTTACATGATTTGTGTGCATTGAACCACTAGTCTATCCATTTAAAACTTGTGTATGATCCCAATTTTTCCAACTGTCAAGGTTTTGGCTTGTTGTATATTCAAAGTTTTGTTCTTGTATGACACGAGCTTCAAATGCTAATTTCTGTCTTGGTAAAGATTTCACTCCTTTTCTGAGTTG